>JAJPGS010001029.1:987500-1650000 GCA_028654335.1 Alnus rubra | reverse complement strand
ATGATGCGTGGTTCCCAGACGATTGAGCTACCCCTTGGGACTTCAAATCTGAGGCTCGTGAGTACTGCAATTGCACCAAATTTAGACACGTATGACCTCTAAAAATCCTCCTGGATCGCCTACATAACCAAGCCCTGGCCTCTTCCCTACATCCAAATCTCCCATCTTCTTCTTCTTCTTCTCTGTTTCTCTCATTCAGATTCTACCAACATGCTCTATCAATCATAGCCCCCTGCAGTTCCTCGCTCTGGAGCATCTTTACTGCCTAGTGTCTTTCCCATCCTTGCTCACAATCATGTCATCTGAATTTTGGCCCTTGAATCTTGCATCTCCCCTAGCATATGAACGGAGAGCCGAATGGTATTTTGGCTCAGGAATGGGTGATTTTGGGAAACAAGTAATTCTTTATCATTTGACTCCCTTCTTTACTTTCCACTTTTTTTTTTTGTTATTTTATATTTGGTTTATAATATTTCATAAATAAGTATCATGATTTGTTTTTTTATTATAAAGTTTATTTGATTTTAACTCCCGTTAGTCTCGGGGTTGTAATACTCTTTCGGTTTGTTGTTGAAACTTGTGTTACGCTTTCTTGTTGCGGTTGTGTTTTGGTTACTGCATACAATATAGGAATGTTTTATGTTGAATTTTTTAATTTTTTAATTTTCTAAATTCTTTTTCGTTACTGACGGATTCTATTGCAGTTCGCATCAATTTTGTTGCTATAATGTTTTTATTTTTTCCCTTTGTGTGGGATAACTGGAAAAATTGAAAAAATTGACTTACTAATTTTTTTAAAATCATTTTTTTGGTAATTCGTTCAAACCTTGTGGTTCGTTCCTTCTTATTTCCTAAGTCAATCTTTTTGCATTATTTTTGTTTCACTTGTTCCAAATTTTGTAGAAAGGTCATTTGTAAGTCTAAAAATTAATCCTTTCTAAAAGTGCAAGAAACATTGCACTTATTCGTGGTGGAATAAACATTCTATTGCATACTTGACTAGTGAGAAAATGAGATATTCGGTGATGCCATTCTCATCAATGACCAATGTCAATTTCAGTGTCAACTTCAGATTTGCGGCAATGTAAGAGGATATTGCGCAGACAACTGCAAACCAATAGAAGTGGTGAGTCATGTTGCTAAATACAAAATGAACATAGTATAAATAAATATGTCCAACTACGAGTTGTTGATAGCATGTTGAAACAGAGAGAGAGAGAATGGATGCATAGAAAAGAAGATGAAGAAACGGAGAGAAGAATGATAAAGGATGAGCAATTACTAGTATGCACAGAGATGGGACGTGCAGGCGCAGAGAAAAAAATGATATAAATACATTTTATACACATTTTTTACAAATCTCATTTTCAATTTCATCATTGAATTTATGGGTCCAACAAATTCAATAGTAAATTTCATCCGTAAATTTAAAAAAAGTTATAGTGATCCTTGTTTACTCTTTGAATAATCCTTCTGGTATTTAATTAGTCTTGCTGCAATATGAATTTGCATCCTGTTCGGTTTAGATCCATTCTTGTGGTTTTTATTCTTGTCCTTTTTCGTATTCGCCTTTATTCTCATCCATGTTAGTTAACATAGAGTACATTAACGGTTGGTTATGGTTTGTGTTATGATCTAATCTCTACTCTAATTCATGTTATTCTTGCAATTCGTTTGTAGTTTTTGTTATTAAAATTTGACAAATAATAAGCTTTGATAATTTAACAATATTATTATTTTAAAAATTAATTATATTTTTGTTGTAGACTATCGGCTTCTTGTTTCGGCTGACACACATCAGCATAATCTCTCATTTCAGGAATTAATGGACTGTTGTTATCCTAATTTGGATAAAATTTTACTATTATTATGATTCGTCTCTCTCTATATATATATACAAACACACACACATATATATATATATATATATATATATATATATATATATATATATATATATATATATATATATATATATATATATATATATACATAAAGAGTTTGAGAGAGACGAAATCGTGTTATGTGACGGGCAGAAAAGGAACAAGCAAATTGAAGATTGGAAATTAGGTTATAAGGAACAATTATTATATATATTATTTTTCTAAATGTATTATTTATTTATTTCAACTTTTTGTTCCTCTAGAAAAAAGATACCATATTTGTAGATTAGGTTCAGATACCCTTTTTATCTTTTTCAAAGCACTTATTAAACCATAATTTAGGGTGCGTTTTGGGTTACGATTTCGTGGACAATAAGTGCAATTTTAAATCAAATAGCAAAACATAAATCGTTTGAGAACTGCATTTTTAAAAATTGCGATTTGAAAACGTATAAAATATGCTTTTTCAAATCGCAGATTCACAGATAAAAATGTACTTTTTTTAAAATGCATCATTTTAAAGAATAATTTGTGATTTTAAAGACAAAATTATAATTTTGTAAAACACTTGACTGTGTTTTTAAAAATTATTTTTTCAAATTACACATTTTAAAATTTTTTATTTTAAACCGCACTTTTTAAAATCACAAATCCAAACTGACCTTAACCTTTTTCCTCGGATCAATATACCATGAGCCTTTATATACAATTCTACTAGTCAATCAATTTATTCTAGTGTCAACATCGGGGTTCACGTTTGGGCCACATTCTTGAATTTCTCTTTAACCCTACTACAAAAAAAATATGGTTTCTTTTATTTTTTAAATTTAAATGAAAAATCAATATTTACAAGTGGTTGAAAAACACGCATTGGACATTAGCTGGCAAATTGTCAAAAGTGAAGCCGTTGGATACTCGTAATTTTTACGTCAAATTCTCTTTAAACCACTGTCAACCTGATGATGCACTGCCTCTGTCATTGCGGATTCTTTGGCGATGTTTTTTAAAGTTAGCATTTAAAATTGTGCGTTTTTAAAAAAATATTTATTTGACTACGATTTAAAAAAGTAATTTTTTACATTTTTAAATCGTAATTTTTTAAAAATATAATTCTGAAACGATTCATTTTCTGTAATTTGGTTTAAAACAAAATCACACGTTTTGTTTATGAAATCGCACCAACAATTTGCCTTAATAGACACACCAACAAACCATCAACAGCTATTTTTAAAGAATCTTGCTACACATCCGTCTCCTATGAGCCTTTTATAATAAAATAATAATTTTTTATTAAAAAGTAAGCTTTGATGATAATAATTTTTTATTAAAAAGTAAGCTTTGATGTCACATCAAAGCTTACTTTTTAATAAAAAATTATTATTTTATTATAAATGGATGATGGGGGACAGATGAATGTCCCCCATCAAGCATTTCTCATACTTAAAATTGTTTCTCACAACCTTACCAGATCATACATATTTAGCTTCATTTATTAAGATCAATCATGCGAGGAAATAGGATTATCTCAATTTCAAATAAATTAGAAAGTATTCATGGTTAGGATTAACTGTGAATATGAAGTTAATATTGACATTTTTTTAAAAAAATAAATTAAATAATATAAAATCATGTAAACCGCTAGATATACCACCTTAAAACGGAGTGTTGCAATATTAACTTGTGCAAGAGGAAGATTGCTCTTGAAAACTAGCGTACCATGTGGAATTTCATTGTGATAAATGATAAGTTTTGGAGCAGCAAAAGTAAACTTCAATTATAATAATATTTGAAGATCCACAAAAGGAGATTTTTTGGGGTGCTTTTTCTATACATCTATCTCTACCCAAGTTATAAAACTAAGGTCTCACTCTTATTGAAAAGGGAAAGGTATACTCTATTCTTTCCCTCCATATTCAAATTCTTGGGCTTAAACTTCTTATCTTAAATTTTTTTCTTCTTAACTAGCCTTTAACAAGCCACTTATCATCTAGGTCTACCGGCAAGAACTCGAGATTTTAAAAGCATTCAGTATAGAGTGTGGAAACGTCTGTAAGACTGGAAGCTGAAAATTTTATCCTCGGCGAGAAAGGAAAATTTGTTGAAGGCGGTGATCCAAGTAATCCCAACATACAATATGAGTATATTCTTGTTACCAAAATTTTTGTGTAAGGACATCAATTCTATGATGCAGAGATTTTGGTGGGGGCATAAAGAGAATGGATCTAAAATCTATTGGATGAGCTGGGAAAAACTAGAGTTTCAAAAGCACGTAGAGGTATGGGTTTCAGGGATCTCATTTGTTTCAATAAAGCACTGTTGGCTAAGCAATGTTGGCGTTTAATGCAAAATAAGGACAATATTGATTCAAAAATTATAATGGCGAAGTACTATCTTGGAGGCACAATTTTGGAAGCACAACTTGGAAAGAGACCTTCTTATGCATAGCAGAGTATTCATGGTCCTGTGATTTAGTGAAATAGAATTGATTTGGAGGATTGGCCATGGATTTGGAGTTAAAATATGGGGAGATAGATGGCTGCCTACACCAACTTCTTATTATGTTCAGTCTCCACAAAAAGTTTTAGTGGGAGATGCAACAGTTAGGGAACTCATTGATCAAGATATGAAATGGTTGAACAAGGATCTAATCACAACCGTTTTACGAAGGAAAAGGCATTGGTGATTAGCAAGATCCTGATCAATTGTTGTTAACAGAAAGATATACAAATTTGGAGGGGTACAAACACAGGGGAATTTTCTGTACGTAGTGCATATCATCCGGAAAAAGAAAGACAAGACGTATCTAAGGCTGAAAACTCAAAGCAAACCACTCGAACAGATATTTGGCCTTTGATATGGCAGTTGAACATTCATAATACTGAAAAAAAAATGTTTTTGTGGAGAGCATGTCACACAGTCTTCTACCGACCAAGGATAATTTGTGAAAGCGAGGTAACCGATTCCTTTTGTTCTATTTGTGGATTAGAGGTTGAAAGTACACAACAGATTTTATAGATATGTCCATCACCTATGGATGTCTGGGGGTGAACGGGATAAAGTTTCAAAAATGTACTTGTCAAGGATCTGACTTCTTACAGGTGATGGATAATATGCTGGAGAGATGTGATAGGGATGAATTTGTGCTGTTTGTGGGGACAACAAGGAAGATTTGGTTCATAAGAAATACGGTGGTCCATGGAGGCGAATTCCTTCATCCGAACTGGTAGTCGCAGAAGCTTTAGTAGCTTTCCTTGCCTCTTTCTTTTGCAAAGAATTAGGTCTATATAATATTATTTTGGAATGTAATGCACTCCAAGTGGTTAAAGCTGGAGTTCCAATGTACGCAACTGAAGTAGATATGGTCAACTAGTAGATAAGACTCTTATCATGTTAAAATCTTTTTCTAGTTGGCAGATTCATCATATTAGTACAAATCGCTAATAAGGCGACCCATGACTTAGCTCAGGATGTTGTTGGACAGTTCATAGATCAAGTTTGGATAGAAGAAATTCTTGAATGTATCTGTGATATTGTTTTGTTAGAGCAATCTACTCTATTTTTCTGATTGAGTTACAAAAGTGTTACTGTATTATTCAAGAAAAGAGAAAAAAAAAAAAAAAAAAAAACCCACTTATATTTAAAGGCAATATGCTACCAAGATATTTAGCTATTTATTCCCATTCCAAAAAGCTTTGGACATGAAGCGTAAATGTAAATATCAGTCATAAGTTTCTATGCTAACAATGTTAGAATAGGGACATTTTATAATGATTTAAAATTTGGAAGTATTATGGTACCTCAATTACAAGGCTAGCCTAGTGACATCCACATATATTATAAGACTGTTGTGATCATGACATGCACATGTCGTACATAGCATAAGCATCAAATTGAGTGGGATATGCTCGGGAGAAAAATTCAAAATCCAACGGAAAAAATAGTTTAGTAGGGCTAAAGATTTTTGTACATTACTTTGGTGTATATAAGTGTACATGATTAAGACGTATTGGATGTGAAATCTATATATGAAGGTCCCGCTCCAAGGTAAAGTACAAATAACACATCTCATTGAGTAAGAATTAGACTATGAACCAAGCCGGTTTGAATGAAGAAAAAAAAAAAGACAATAGTCACAGCAAAAACAAATAAAGGGCACTTCAAGTTTTTATTATTTTAGCAAAAATACTATTGATCACTTTTTTATTTCATAATAATGATGTATCGGCTCTAATTAAGGCTATCAATTTTTGACACGACCTGTAAATCTGATACGAAATTAAATATTTACGATCGATGAGTCTGATCCGTTTAATTAAATGAATCAGGAGATAGTTGACATATATAGTCTTACATCTATGTCTCAACACAACTCAAACCTGACACGTAAATATAAATTGTTACCTCTAATTCTAACCAACTTTTTTTTTTTTTTTTTTTACTAACAAAATGCAGTTTTTTTGTTTTTCATTCAAATAAAGGAAAAGAGAAAAGGAAAAAAAATTACAAATAGGGTCCTCGGAAAACAAAATGCAGTTAATTGCGTGGAGTGGAGCACTACCGTTGAGTAGGGTATGCGCACATGCCGTGTTTAACGTACGACAATGATTATTTCTCTGTTGTCGCGCCGTTCACACTTCCACGTGCTTATTCGTGGCCAACGTGTCGAATAGTAAAATACTTAAGCCACAATTACCCTTACATCCCTCCCCGGCCAAACCAAAGTAAAAGAAATAAAAAACAATTTTTTTTTTACTGCCCCAAATAATAATAATAGCATTCACAATGAACTTTTAAAATTTATTTAAATTTATTTTTGTTGATTTACCTAATTACTTAGAGTATGTTCAACAATACTACTATACTATCTATTTTAGCTATTCAAAATACATATTTATTTTAGGTATTAACTTTTTAATACAAACTTCAACAAATTTTCTATTGCACTCCCTATTTTTTTTAAATATTTTTTTTTATTGTTTTAAGAATAAAGATAAAAGAAAAGATATAGAGAGCACAACACGAGGGCTCTTCTAAACCTAGTTTGTTGGAGATAAAAATTAGGTGATATTAGCTAAAAATACCTATTAGGCTATTATGAGGGGTTTACTTAATTTGTTGGAGATGCTCTTAAAACTGTTAAATAATAAACTCTTTAAATATTTACTAAATGCATTTAATGTATTAAATTCAAGTCAAACCAAACATTTTGAAGCATTTAATGCAAAAAATAATATTAATTTTTTTAAAAAAAAATTCACCTTTTGTTTCTTTAAATTTAAAGTGAGAATCGGACATATGTTAAATTTAACTTTTAATAGAGAATTTGTTAAATGATAGTTTTTATGTATTTTGCTAAAAATTTAGAGAAAATTCAAATTAAAAGAGCTCATCGCGAGTGCACTAATCTAAATGTGCACTTTTATTTAACAAACATTTTAAGATTATAAAATTAGATCCAACCAAAATTACCTAACTTGCTATCATGATAAGCTCCTCTTAGTTATTTGGTACATGTCATAGGTCTGAATGGTTAGAATTTCTCTCATGAAAGCACACAAAAATTACAAAATGGAACTCTTCCACCACTTGGCGGGCAGCTATTATTATGATCACATCCAGATAAAATATCTATAATTGTTTTCCGTCCATGCCTATTAGAATTTTTTATTTTTTATTTTTAAAAAAAAAACATTGTAAAACTGAAGAAGAGTTTGGTTAAAAGTAAGAAGAAAAGAATTTACCCCATTAATCATATGACTCATATCTATTAAAATACACAAGAAAAATGCTTCAAATATTATGACTTTTACTATAGTTTATTTAAAAATTGACGTAATAGTTTATAAATAGTGAAATTATTAAAATTGAATGGCTAATAAGTCGGTTACTAACTAATTAAATTAACAAGCTAAATTTTTTATTTAGTCATTCATCAATTTGTGAAAAAAAAAATTATAATACTTCTAATAATACTCTAAAATAAAATATGATTTCCATATTTGAGGATGTGAGAAGGGAGGGGATTGAATGGAAGTTATATAGTCCGGTAAAAACTTTCACCTAACTCATTGATATTGACTCTTAACAATATAAATAAAGATGCTTGAAAGATTTCCTTGATGAAAATGAAAGAAAATCAGTATACTGTTTTTTTTTTTTTTTGGTAGAAATTCAGGCGATTATTATTTAGTTTAAAAACAATGATAAAAAATTAATAAACAGTTTAATAATAAAACATTTAAGATAATAATTAAGAGAAGAAATTATGAAGATGAAAGAAAAGAAATAAAAATAAATAAATAAGCTCAGGGAAAAAGAAGAAAACGTTCAAAAGAATTTAGGCGACGGGGTTTCTAAACAGATCGAATATTCTTTGTCCTTCTCTCTTTCACTCTCTCTCACCATAAGATAGAGAGACAGAGAGAGAGAGAGAGGAAAGAAGATCGAGGAGGAGGAAGAACAACAATCTCAAGGGAAGCGAAGTGAAGCGAATAAGGGGTACCCATTTCCTCTCTCTCACTCTCTCCAAAGGAAAGGAAAGGAAAGGAAAGAAATTTATCGAGATGGGAAAGGGAGAGAGTAGCAATGGGGAGGTGGAGGCTGTGGCATCGAAGTTTCCATTGAGCGTTTGGGAGATGGCGGTGGCTTCCACCGTGGTGTTGGGCTTCGTGGTGGGTCTTCTCGGTGTGTACCTGACCATGCCAGCATCGGATTACAGCTTCCTCAAGCTCCCTCGTACCCTGGAAGACCTTCAAATCCTCCGGTACTTTTTGTTATTATCGTTTTTTTCCCTTTCCTTTTTTTATTTTTTATTTTTTATTTCCATTTTGGTGAAATTATAACTTTTTTGGGGGGGGGGGTATTGTAATTTAATGATTGCATGAAGCAAATTGGTTCTTATGGAAGAAAATTTCCTTGGGAGACATATGGGGTCTCAGAGAAAAAATGAATTTTCAAGGGATTTTTTTTTTTTTTTTCAGGAACTCGTTTTTATTGGGAGATTTGGTTTTGTGATTGAACCTGATCAAGGATCTAATTTTATGAGTTTATTATGATTTTTGGGGTCGTAGTGCATCACGATGGAGGTGGGATATTGAGAATGGTAGCATTTCTTCATGTGGGTCTGATTTGGGTTTTTTGCATGAATGAATGTTTGTCTATCACAGCTCTATTTGGTTGCATCTATGTTTTCAACTGAAGCTGAGTAGAGAAGCATTGGTTTTAGATGTAAAGCATATATTTTTTTTTTTTTAGCCAGCCAGGCCAGGGATAACTCAATTAAAAAGTTCTGGTTTTTTCTGGATTTCTAAAGTACTGTAAATTTTTTTTCTTGATTAATTGAAAGTAGTAGAGAAAAAAATGGTTAATATGAAGGAGATAATGGATTTGCTTTCTCATTTGGATTTGAGTAAGATTTTTTTACATTTTCTTCAGTCCAGATCACGGTACTTGTGGGTTGAATTGAAACTGGCTTGGGGAACTAGTCAACGTACTTGATTATCTGATTCAGGTTATTGTGAGGTTAACACCTGTGTAATGATTCTTATTTGTGGCTTACCATGGATTCCTTGGCTTGCCTCTACTCTCTACTGTCTAATTTGAATAAGAAATAGAAATAAAGTTCATATGGAAAGTATCCAAGTCTTCAAGTACGATCATCAGCAGTTTGGTAGGTCGGCATGTTTTTTAGATTAGTGCTCTAATCCTAGGCTTGATGGTCTCCAGAAAGATTTTCTAGACAAAAAAATATATTGGTCGTTGTTCCCCCTCTTATTGGTTTTTTTTTTCCCCCCATTATTTTCTTAATCAAAGGTGTGAATGTAGAATACCAATCCATTTGCCCAAAAAAAAAAAGGTTGTACCTTATACTTGCTAGGTTGTGCAGACAGATAGGTTGCTTTCCTCTGCATTGTATTTTTAGGACGTTGAATAGGGTAATTTGGATAGATATTAGATATTAGGTTACAATGTTCTCCTAGATAGGGCACTTGACCAGCTTAATGTGGTAAGGATGCCACTGAACTGAAGGTGGATGAGGGCAACTAAATAGTGCATACATCATTTTGTTGCCTGTGGTGAAATGAATGAGTATTCGATTGAAAAAGAAGTCAATTACCCAGTGCTGGTTCCACCTAAGTGGGCTCTTAAGATGCTTGGATTTGGTCCTACCATATTTTACATGAATTGGCCTTTATCAAGATTCAAATGCACGCACTTGCATTGGACAGCCTGAAACTTTACCATTACACTGCACAATGGCCCCTCGGATTTGACTGAAAGTCAGAAATATTATGGTAGTCAACCTACCTTTGGGTTCTTTGCTGGAGTTACAATCATCTTGTAGCTATTGACTGATGTGATCTGATATATGTTGCTAGTACTTTATGTTTCTTTTGTTGATCTTAGGTTTGTTCTTGTTATCAGAAATCTTTCCCCTTGATTGGAAATTATATGTCCCCGCTATTAGTGCTTGATTTATGCAGAGATTGTGGAATGCTACATTGATAGTTTTTTTGTCTCCCCTGTTCCATAGAGATCACCTAGAGAGCTACACAAGTGACTATACTGCACAAGTCCTGGTTGGGTACTGCATGGTTTACATTTTCATGCAGACGTTTATGATTCCGGGGACTGTGTTCATGTCATTGCTGGCTGGAGCCCTTTTTGGAGTCTTCAAAGGTGTAGCTCTGGTTGTCTTCACCGCCACCGCTGGTGCTTCTTCTTGCTATTTCTTATCAAAGCTGATTGGCCGGCCTATTCTCTCCTTTCTTTGGCCTGACAAGCTAAAGTTCTTTCAAGCCCAGGTGAATTTCAACTCCCCTGGTAACTGTTTTTGGGTCTATTAATTCTCAGGTTGTAGCAAGATTATTACTATTTTTTAACTTCCAGGTGGCTAAAAGAAGAGAGCGTCTGTTGAACTACATGCTTTTTCTAAGATTGACTCCGACATTGCCAAATACGTTTATCAATTTCGCTTCTCCAATTGTCGATGTGCCGTATCATACTTTCTTCCTGGCAACCTTAGTCGGCCTCATACCTGCGGCTTTTGTTACTGTCAGGGTAATTTATCTGTTGAATATTGTATAACCTTGAATGTTTGTATTTAATACGAATATAGTGGGCGAAAGTTTGTGGTCATAGAGCCAACTGAATTTAGGGTTGCCTCAGATGATATTGACATGAAACAGATTCTTTTATAGCGCATGAACACACTTTGTAGAGAATACTTAAGACTTTGTTGTGCCATCAGTAATGAGTTCTGATGATATGGTTATGGTAGGATTTAGAAAGGTTGTTCTTTTGGTGTGGTAGTTTGGAGTAATTAAAGAACATTGCAAATAATTCAACAGGTCTTGAGGTAGGATTAGCTCAACAAGTTAAACTACAAATAGTTTAATCTGTGTTCTTGGATTATTAGGCTCTAATATCACTCATATGTAGGAACTTATGTTCTATTGATAGTGCTTAAATATTACTGACCCTCTTGGCATATGCAGGCTGGACTAACTCTTGGAGAGTTGCAATCCGTAGGGGATCTCTATGACTTCCAATCAATTGCTACTTTGTTCCTCATTGGAATTGTCTCTGTTACACCCACGCTGGTGAGGAAGAGTAAACCATAGCATTCTACCGGCCGAACTTGCTTAATGCACAAGGGGCCCGTGCTCCTGGCTGCCATTTGAGTTTCACTTCATTTCTGTACAGATCAGCCTCAAATAAAAACAATATATGGCTGTTGATCAGCTTGTGGATTTCATTGGCAACTCTGTAGCCACTGGAGATGATAATGTGGGGAAGTTGCAGGCAGAGATTGCTACATTATGTTATGTTTGCTGTTGCATTTCCGAGGCGTGGCGGTTGGCAGGGTGATATAATGTTTTAAGTACAGTTTCAATTCAAGTATCAAATCTGTAGTTTTAGAGATGTATATTGTTGTTAGTGAAACAATGTGTAAAAAGACAGTCTCTCTGTCGTGGTAGATTTATCATAGTTTGTGTTTTTCATCCATCCCCGCAACACAACAGCATGTACTCCATTGTTTCTGGGTGTTGCCTGAAAATGGGACTTGTAGAAATGAGCAGGTTGAAATGGGCAGATTACGACTTTGTTTGTAGTCCAGATGGGTTGTTCTTGATCCCCATGTTATGAGCTCAAGTCCTTGAAGAGAATTTTGTTTAAAATAGAGAAAATTACTCATTTAGTCACTAATCCGTTGGGTATAAAAAGCATCTTAGAGAGATATGTGAGGTAAACTGTTTGTCCAAAATGGTTTTTTCTGTCAATTATTTTCTCTCTCTCTCTCTCTCTCTCTCTCTCTCTCTCTATATATATATATATATATATATATATATTCGTTTCGTATATTTGTAATTTGGTTAGATTGTGGTGAATGTTATCCTTCCTGTTTGGCAATGTGTTTGTCGAGTATATTCTTCCTTTGCCGTAATGTACAAGTTAAGTGTGATAGTCAATTAATTTTTCAAATATTAAATTGAGGTCAATTATCTCATTCCTCTTCGGGTAAGTAATGTACTTGTTTACTGTACTCTTCCTTCACGTAATATACTTGTGAGGTGTCATGTGACGTAGCATATGATCTTAAAGCCACCCACTTCTCTTTTTATTCAAGTGAAAAGATTAAAAATAAAATAAAAATTGAATTTAAATAGAGGGTGTATGACCTGGTATTGATGGATTAAGTTGAAAAAACCACAAATTGCACCCACAACAAAACCCTACATAATTACATTTCTAACCAAATTATGACCAATTCGATCATAATAAAATTTTACAAAATTACATGAATCATGACATTCATGTTCTACACTAACAATAATAAATCTAATTTATCATCTTGTAAGTCTTGTCTATTGAATGCTTGTAACTCTTGTCTCAATAGTGACTACCAATATCAAGAGTAACCAATATCTCATTCTGGCTTCAATTTCTTGACCTTCTTGTTCCGCTGGAAGCTCTTCAGTGTTAGAAGCGAGCACCACCATATATCATTGAACTCTTTTGCCTTTCCAATTGATAACCCCCTCCCCTCCCCCTTCCCATTATTTTTACCTTTCCCAAAAAACATCAACTCAAAACATTCTTAACCTTTTTTTACTTTTTATATCACATCAACAATTTTTTATTATTATTTAAATAAAAAAATTCACTACAAAACAAAAAATTTCTACTTTTTCATATAAATTCTTTCTACTTTATATCACATCAATCACTTTTTACTCACACTCAAAAAAAATATTCTCCCATAAGAGAAGGGGAGGGGAGGGGGATTACTAAACGGGGTGTTGCCCTCTGGTGTACCTCCTAGGATCCACTGCCAGCATCCTTGGCAATGGCAGGTGACGGGTTTGATCTCTTAGATGTGGTGGAATGAATCTCTTGTTGCATGGAAGACCCTCCCTCAGCTAGCTAGCTCTTGGTCTCAAAGCTTCAAGTTCCGTTTCCTAACAGCCAAATTTGCAGCTTCCTGCAAATACAACATTTAAATCGTGGCGTAATGGCGATACAAAATAACAATGGAACTTTAAAAGATTCATGATCATTCTGAATACTCAGTTACAGGTTTTCTTGTTCCTTAATCTACGTTTACCCCTAAATTAATCATACTTCTTTTGACTATCTTAACCTTTATGAAAAGAATTGCATGAGAATGAGAAGTTATTGGAGTGGATATACAATTTTAAAGAAATTGTATGGGATCCTGATCCTCTCTAAACAACCATTAATGAGACCAATAAAGAAAATCACACCTTATTGGTATCAATGTTATCATATTGGACAAATAGCCTCTTTCATCAAAAGGACTCACTACCACTAAAGTTAGGTATGCACATTTTATTTTCCTCTTTCTATTCTGTTTTCTCCAAAAAATATTCTAATGACTTAGGCATTAGAGGCTCCCTGTCGGTCCCCAGTAGTCTTCCATTGTTTTGTAGGTGGCATGCAGTGCCGGCTCAATGCCTAGGCAAATTAGGCATTTGCCTAAGACCCCCAATTAAATAAGGCCCTAAATAAAGATAGTATAATTAAGTTTCATTTTATAAAAAAATTAAATTAAATTAGAGCCCCATTTATGACCAAAACAAGTTAGTCAATGCTCTTTAATTAAGGTCATAATTATGGTAAAAAAGTAATATTATGACAAAAAAGTTAGTTAATGCTTTTTAATTAAGGCCTAATTACAGTAAAAAGGGAAAAGTACACATAACCTTTTCAAACTACCACCTTATTGTCAATGTACCCCACAAACTACCAATTGTGTCAATTTCTCCCCCTAAACTACTAAAAAATGTCAATGTTCATAATAACAAAAATACCCTTCATAAAATTATTAAAATAAAATAAAAAACTAAAAAAATACAAAATAACAAAAATTTATTCCAAATAAATATTAAAAAAAATTAAAAAAAATTTTTCCCCGTTTGTTTATTTTATTTTAAAAAAATAATTTCCAGTTATTTTTTCGTTTGATTTTTTTAAATTTTTTTTTTTTCAATTTAATAAAAAATCTGGTTTTTTTTTTTCGATTTTTTTTTTAAAAAAATTGTTTTTATAATTTTCAGTTATTTTTTCATTTGATTTTTTTTAAAAAAAAATCGTTCTTTTTTCGTTTTTTATTTAATTTTTTTAATTTTTTTTTCAATAATTTTTTAATTTTTTTTTAGTTTTAGCTTTTTTTTTTTTTTTTTTTGAATTTATAAGGATATTTTTGTCTTATTCAAAAAAAAATTAGGGTCATTTTTGTCTTTTTGTTGGTCTTAGGGGGGACATTAACATTTTTTGGTAGTTTGATGGGGAATATTGACAAAATTAGTAGTTTGAGAGGTACATTGACAATTGAATGGTAGTTTGAGGGATATGTGTATTTCCCCCAATAAAAATAAATACAAAGAATTGAATTCCAAGACATTAAAGAGGAAAGAAAAAAAAATGGAAAGTTACATTAATTGCACCCTTAAAACAGTTACTCTCTTTTTTTTTTTTTTTTTAAAAAAAAAACAATTACTAACTCATAATTTCACGTGAACTTAAAACCAACATGTTGACTAAGTTTGTTTATTAAAATAATTTTTGGAATAAAGTAAATTTCATTTTGTGTAAATTAAATAAAAATATGACTTCTTTTGAAATTACATATTTCCTAACAAATATGAATTTTGCGAGTCTTTTGAAAAAGGGAGGGTTAAATAAAAAAATAACAAAAATAATGATTTAAAATTAAAATATTTAAATATATATATAAAAAAATGCCTATCTAAGTTTGTCGTCTTAAGCCTCAAAATCTTTTAAGCTGCCCTGGTGGCATGTCACCGGTCTAGCCATCCAAAAATTTATTTTATCAACAATGTGAAAATAATAATAATTAAATATTGGATTAAACAAAGAGAGTATGACCTGATATTGATGGATAAAGTTGAACAAACGAAGAATTGCCCCCACATCAGAATCAACTAATCAAAGACAATACTCTAACAATTGATTTCTTATTCAGATATGTAAAATTTTGGGATTAAAAAAAAAAAAAAAAAAAAAAGTGGAGGAAAATAGTAGAAGCAATAGAGAAAAGAGATTTTATGGTGGTTCATTGTTAAATGCCTACGTCAATCATTGAAAATTACTTTAAAGATTACATTGTACTCTTATTTACTTGATTGATTTGACTCATTTTTATAGAAGAAATCAGGTTAGTGAAGAGAATACAATTAAGGTATGATTTGATTACAATCGCACATAATTTATCATTTTAATAAATGAATAATGATGTATACAACACTAATATCTCATAAGTATCTTACTATGCTGAATGAGTGTCGATCTACCATTGAATTGGTTGTTCCTTTTTCTTTTTTCTTTTTTCTTTTTTTGTTCTTAACAAGAGTTGGTTGATACTGTGAGTCTTGCTCCCCCTCCAACTGAAATTTTAAAACAGGTTTAAGTATTTAACTCATGACATGTTAGTTAGCAATTAGTTATGTCGTGAATTCATACGTGCATCTAACGATTTCTGTTAAATAATTGATGGTAGGAATCATTATAAACAAATTGGTTTCTTCGTTTTCTATATATATATATATATATATATATATATATATATATTTTAAACGGCCAATTGCACCCCCAACAAAACCCTATTGCAAATCACAATCAACAAAACATCCACAATTTTTTTTGGTTTTATTTTATTAAAGATACGTGCGTACAGTTATATATAAACAGAGCTGCTCGTGAATAAGCTTAGATTTGACTTAGATCACTTAATAGATAAGTTAATTGTAGACAAAAAATTAGACATAATTATTACACAAGCTATACTTGTATAAATTCTTTGTATAAACTCATTTTCGTTATTTTTTATAGTATTATTTAAATTTTGAAATGAGGATATCTTCACTAAAAGAGAATTCTCTTCTTAGTATAATATATAGAGGAGAAATGTTTCTTGTACACACTTTGCACATAAAGTTCTACGTAATACTTTGTTTTAATTTTTTTTTTAAATTAAAGTGTGTAAAAAAAAAACTTGTCATGTAGAACTTTGTGTACAAAGTGTGTGCAAGAAATATTTCTCATAATAGATATTGTTATTGTGAGTCTTAAATCTTTATATATATACATGTGTGTGTATAGATATATGTGTGTTTGCATAATGAATTTATATACATACAATAAAACATAAAAATAAACTCAAGAATGAAATATTTAAGATTCAAGTTAATATATTAAATTAGCTCAAATGATAAAATCTTGACAAATAATTAATCAACTAATGATTAGATTAAATTTATGAAAAAAAAATAAACAATCATGATATTTACTTTGTTTAAAGAATAAATAAGTTTGTTGAACAGTTCCTGAACAAATTCAAGTTCGTTTGAAAAATAAAAGAGCTAAACTTGAACATTCAATCATTACCTCGTTTCAATTCAATTAAAGCTTTATATGTAACTTTTTTAACAAATGAACCCTACATAATTACATTTCTAACCAAATTATGACAATTTTTACAAAATTACATGAATCACTACATACATGTCGTATTCCGGGAATTAGCTTTTTAATTTATCATTTAAGAAAAGTTAATGTCTAATTATTCAAATTACTTTCAAAATCATTATCATACACCAATGCCTTAGAGCATTTGTAACGAAGTCGTCAAAGAGATGAAATCACCAAAATCAGACGATTTTGCTCAAAATCAGACGATTTTGCTCAAAATCATGTCTCCAACGAGTTCTCTACCGCTACAGTGAAATTGCTTATTGTAAGAAACCCTCGTCTGATGAGACTTGGGCAAAGTCGTTTGTCTCTTCTTGTTTTGCAATATTTTATTCAATTTCGTGAGTGAAGGTCGTTGGTTAGAGGTGGAAAGCCAGTCAAGGGAAAAATCGATTGAGAAGATGTCGGCCGTGAAAAAACCGATCGTTGTGGAAAGCCGATTTCGGTGGATCTAGAAGCAGAGAAGGTTGAGCCTCTACTAGTCGTCGAGCCACCACCGATCGTCAAAGCAGAGAAGGTCAAGCCTCCACCGGTCGTCAAAGAAGCCGGTTGTCGAAGTAGAGAAGGTTGAGCCTTCACCGGTCGTCGAAGAAGCCAGTTCGCAATGAACAACCGGCCGTTGAGCCTCCACCGGTCATGAAGTTGTTGGTCATCGAAGGTTGGGTCTGGTTGGAGTGGGGTTGGCTCCAGTGGAAGTCTGAATTGGGTCTTTTAGTTGGTTGGTTGGTTGGTTGAAAGGTTAACAAAAAAATAGTATTTATTTTAAAGTAGAGAATATTTAAGGAGTTTGGTATTTAAAACTTTTAAAAACTAAGTAGATAAAATAATAAAAGTGACATTTTTCATCAAAATTTCAGCAAATCTTGACGACTTGACTACAAATGCTCTTAATCCTCTCACCATACTAGCCTAAAAAAAAAAAAAAAATTCCTCTCAACATACTAGTGGTAACTACCAATATCATACTTCTTTTGACAATCTTAACCTTTACGAAAAGCATTGCAACCATTGAAGATGAAAATGTTCTTTGTTCAGAGAGGGACAAAGACCAACTCCACACGTTGTACACCCCCCAACAACTAGGCAACCCAATATCTTGCCCTCAGCAATGAAAACGAAGGCAGACTTGGTTGCAAATAAGGACCATATTCCTAATGCCCAACCAGCTGGACTAGTCAGTCATGAGAATGGGAAGCTATTGAAGAGGACTCACCACCACTAAAGCCAGGTATGCACATTTCTTTTTCTCTCTATTTTGTTTTTTTTTTTTTTTTTTTCCCCCAAAAAACACACTAATGACTTGGGCATTAGAGGCTCCGTTTCGGTTCCCAGTAGTCTTTCCTTGTTTTGTAGGTGACATGTCACCGGTCTAACCATCCAAAAATTTGTTGTATCAACAAGTGAATAATAATAATAATAATAATAATAATAATAAATATTTGATTAAACAAAGAGAGTATGACCTGATATTGATGGATAAAGTTGAACAAACGAAAAATTGCACCCACAACAGAACCCAATTGCATATCACATCAGAATCAACTACTCAAAGACAATACTCATCCACAATTGATTTCTTATTCAGATATATAAAATTTTGGGATTATATGTATATTGAAGGAAAACAGTAGAAGCAATAGAGAAAAGGGAAAATAGATTTTAGGGTGGTTCATCGTTAGATGCCTACGTCTATTACTGAAAATTATTCTAAAAACTACATTATACTCTTATTTACTTGATTGATTTTGCCCATATTTATAGAAGAAATAGGGTAATTGATTGATTTGACCCATATTTATAGAAGAAATGGGGTTGGTGCAAATAAGGTATGATTTGATTAAAATCACACATAATTTATCATTATAATAAATGACTAATGATGTATACAACATTAATATCCCACAAGTATTTCATTATGATGAGTGAGAATGTCAATCAACCATTGAATTGGTTCTTTTCTTCTTCTTCTTTTTTTCCTTTTTTTTTTCATAAAAATTAATCTGTATTGTCACGCCAACATATTAAAATATGAATGTATTATATAACATTACTCATAATAAATTATTACAAAATTACATGAATCGCATCAACCTATGCATAAAATAGAGAAAAATGCCTCATGCTACATCCCATCCCATCCCACTCGTATCTCATCTCAATAATGCTCATTGGCCCTCGAGATATATATATTTAAACAAAAGTTGATCTAAAAGTTTAGCACAATATTTAACATTACTTCAAAATAAAGTTGTTGGGAATAGTAATAATTCTCACAACATACATGTATTCCGGGAATTAGCTTTAATTTATCAATTAAGAAAAGTTGTCTAATTATTCAAAATCATTATCAAACATACCAATATATGATTTTAAATTCAAAAGAGCAAAAGTTTAAAACGAATAGGAACAAGAAAACGCAAAGCATTAAAGGGAAAAAAGAAAAAAAAAAAAGAATTATTCAAATATTTTGGTGATTCTAGCAACTTTTCCTTTCGAATTTAATAAAAAGAATTTCCAAATAGTTAATACACCCGAGCAGGGTGTAATGGAGTTGATACACCCATGTCTTAATCCTCCCAACATTAAGACTCAAGAGCAACTCTTTTCGTATTCCTACTTAAAATTTCTTCACCTTCTTGTTCCGCTGGAAGCTGTCCGGAGTTTGGCTATCTAGCTTGCGTTTTATCCCTGGTCGTCCTGAAGCACCACCATCCTTGAGCTCTTTTGCCTTTCTGGCAGCAACCGCTGGTCTTTTCCCCTGCCGTTCTTTCGGCCTCTCCCCTTTCTGAGACTTGGAATTCAAACCGCCTTGCCTGACAAACTTTCTTTTCACCTGATGAACTTTCTTTTGGACACCAGATTTGCTTGCACGCAAGCCCTGGTAGGACACGGGAGTCTTCATATTTGCCCTCTTACTGCTCTCTGGAGTCCTAGGATCCACTGCCAGCCTCTTGGCAGGAGAATTGGCGGCCTGAGCAGATGATGGATGTGATCTCTTAGATGGGGTGGAATCTCTTGATGCATGGAAGACCCTCAGCTCTCGGTCTCGAAGCTTCAAGTTCCGTTTCTTAACAACCAAATTTGCAGCTTCCTGCAAGTACAACATGTAATTGTGGCGTAATTAATTAAGGGGTGGCTATACAAAATTTTAAAAATAACAATGGAACTTTAGAAGTTTTCATGATCATTCTAAATATTAAGTTTACAGGTTTATCAGGTTTTCCTGTTTCTCAATCTACAATTGCCCCTAAATTAATCATAGTTCTCTTACCTATCATTACCCTTTAGGAAAAGCATTGCAACCATCGTTCACAGGTAGATGAAGGCAAGCTTTCCTAGAACCCTTCTAGCTAAATCTGTAGGCCTATGCAGTTTGGGGGAAGACTCTAGGAAACTAATTACACTAAAATCGTGCCCAGCTAAGAGAGAATCAAGCAAGATATTGTCAAAAATAAACATGCAATATATCCCAAACGATTCCCTTCACTGATAATACCCTAGCTTCATCTCCAAATACGCCTCCAATTGACAACACAAAACAAAGACTATAAAGCATTTCAGATGGAGGCCTCAACCTCCAAAGATGTCCACAAACATTTAATGACACAACACAGTTGAAAGCCTCCAGAAATTACTTTTACAACTTAGGGCGCGTTTGGTACGCGGAATAGACTCTTGGGATGGAATGACTATTCCTATGGAATAATTATTATGTCATTTGGTTGCACACCATTTCTAGGATTGACTATTACCAGGGAAATGTCTATTCCCATACGAAGATAAATATCTATTCCTTGAGGAATGGAGTGGATTTTCCAAGAAAACTTATTATTATTATCATACAAACCTAAATTATAAAAAGAAAAAAAAAACACAATCACAACTCATTCTATGCGTGGCTGACCACTCCAAGGAGAGACCGACCACCCTGGCAAAACCACGGGGGTGGTTGCACCATGCCCAGAGCCCCTCCCTGTATATATTTTAAAGAGAACGCACTGCAAAGTGCAAATACCTACTTGTTCATCCAGTTTAACATGGTCGACCCAGTTCTCAAAATTTCAGAAATCATATAGTTTAGCCTGTTTGGGAATCTTCGGTTGGGTAGTAGCAGCAATAGAAGTAGATTTTCAAGCTCAGATTTCAAGAATGACAAGTCTGAGATCTTCATCGACATTAAAAATTGAAGGTCAAAGAAGGTGACAAGAATTATGAGCCGTTGATTCTGAGGTTACCGAAAGAGATCCCCGAGCTGTCTTCTATACCTTCCATATCCATACCAAGCTTTGGTACGCTTGGTGTCATTCTCATGGAAAAGAGCCATTACAGACCCTAGCTTTCTTAGCTCCAAAAGAGCTCTGTCGCTCTCTTTGCCTTAAATTTTTGTTCTTGCATTTCACAAATAGTCAGCAACCACAGAATTTTTTCCAATATATATATATATATTTTTTGATAAGACATACAGATATACACTTGCAGTATAAAAGTACAAAATGTGCAGCCAATATATATATATATATTTTTTAAAATTTTTATTATTTTTTTGATAAGTTATATATATATATATTGGGCATTATAATAATTTTGGTACACTTCCGATGAGAGTATATGTATTGTCACCAAACTAAAGAATAGGATTCCTAGCTATTCTATTCCACATTCTTTCATTCTCAATAATAGCTATTCATTTTCCTAGTAGAATAGCCATTTCACATACAAAACATGCCCTTAGTTTTTAAGAAGAATTCTGCCAAAAAAAGGTCCCTACGGGCTACGATTATCCCTTGCTGTGAATTATAGATCTCAACTCTAACTCTCATGGTATCCATGTTAAAGTGACATCCCGTGGTGAGTGGTAACATTAAATTATGTGTTAGACTGGATACACAATAGTAAACTCTGTATTATAGCATACGAAAAACAAAACAGAAGCAAATGGTAAAAGCACTGAAATTAGCGAACATCGTAAGTAGTTTTGGACTTTCTTCAACTCTCATAAACATTACTTCAGGAGTAACTCAATTTCAACTAAATAAGAAGGTACAAATTCCATAATTATTCTCGCTACCATGGTTTTAAGCATTTTAGAAACTCATCAAGCATTCACAAATAGATAAAAGAACTTCAAGGAAACTAACTGATAAATACGAGATTAAAAGATCATACCCTTGTTTTAAGCAAAATATAGGCAATACCCTTTCCAAGATGCATATGAGGATGTCTAATGACCCGAATTGCTTCAATGGAGGATCCCACATTGTCGATACTAGAAAACAACCGATAAAGTTCTTCATCCTGTAAAATAATGAAAAACAAACATATGTCCAGATTTCAATAACAACACATGCATAATGGAGCACATACATATAAAAATCAATATAAGTAAATTACCTTAACATCATATGGGAGGTTACCCACAAAAACAGTTCTCTTGTTATCATAAAGTGAATCATTTTCCCCTTTCAACTTCTTACGAGGTGGGCATGCCCTGTCAACACGGATGTGATTTCCTCCAACCTAGAATCAGATAAAGAAAACATCAACAAATAGTAACTTAAACTAAAAAATTACGATGGCACAAAGATTAAACTTCACACATGCTGGTTGCCAACACTTGAGATAAGAACATACCACAGCCATGTTATGGGACAGAGAAGCCTTAGTGGATTCCTCAGTTTTAAAAACAATGTAAGCATGAACACTGCAATAAGAAGCTTTGTCAAAAGCAAAACAACACTGATTGAAGAAACGACAAAAAAAAAAAAAAAAAAACCCTATAATAGCATCAACAACAAATCAAAGCAGTCGTGTATCAATTATCAATTAAATGATGAAAATGAAAGACTTCCTTCTTCAGCTTAAACATAAATTCTATCTAGAAGCCATCAATAAGGAAAAAGCATATTGCCTCATTCACGTAACGATAGTAAATTTATTGGCGACTGCAAAAGATGAAATTGCCAAGACAAATAAAAAGAAAAATTATTTAGTCCACAAAAAGAAAAAATGAAAAATTTAATACAGTAGAGCGAAGTCAGAAAATATATATATACGACCAACCAACCCAAAATCAATGGACAACATAAAATGAGTACCACAAAGATTAGAAGCTTATAAAGCAAAACATTCAAACAAGTTAAATCAGTCAAACTAGTACAAAAATCCAAACAACAATGTGATTCAAAATCCTCACCTGTCAGCAGTTTCATTGATTTGCTTTGTAATGATCGCTTCCTTTCTCGGCCTTTTTGTCTGCAAAACAATAATCATAGGCATAAATCACATCTCTGTTTAATGTAGCAAAACAAACATATCCATTTCTCGAATTGTTTGAACACAAAATCATCATGGAACACTCACATCCAAGATGGGCACGGAGCGGATCCTCACAGACTCCACCTCCCCAAATTGTTTGAACTCCTTAACAAGAGCCTTCTTCTTCAACTTCAGCGGCAAGTTCCCAACAAACACAGTCCTCAAAAGCTTGCTCTCGTCGTCGTAACCTTCTGGCGAAACCACCAAATCCTGCACATTATCCACTGTTTTCCTCTTCTCCCCCACAAGTTTCTTCTTCTCTCTTTCCTCTTCCTCTTCCGCCGCCACGCCGTACTTCTTCTCCTCGTATTCTCTCTCAAGCTCATCTCTCTTCCTCTTCTTCGCACCCAAAATAGGGTTCTCTCCGTTCGATTTGGGACCCAATTTAGAGCCTTTCCCTTCGTCTTTCTTCAATGCCCCATTGGACCCAGAACCTAAATTAGGGTTTCTACCCTTGTCGTCCTTAAACGCACCGTTAGATTCGGCTCCAACATTAGGTTTTTTGGGTTTCTCTTTCTTTGCTTTCTTCTCCCCCAATGGCGCCTCCGAAGCTTCGGCGATCGTATCCGAATCAAGATTAGGTTTAGGATTTTTCTCCTTGCCCCTATCCCTTTTCTTCTTCGGCTCACCGTCAAGATTAGGGTTTTCAGAGACGACGTCGTTGGGGATTCTGAGAGACTCAGCCGGAGCAAACCCGAATGATTCTTGAGGCTTTCTCCTATAGGGGTTGCTTTCAGAGAAAATGGAAAAGGCAGCGTTTTGGTCGTCCGTGGCTTCGCCGAATAGGTTCTTGAAAATGCCCGACGAGGACGGAACGGCGTCGCTTTGGGGAGACTGCTCTGGTTCTTTGGCTTTGGCCTTAGTTTTGGGTTTCGGCTTTCCCATTCTTCTTTAGGTTTTGGTTCGAAAGAGCTGCGAAAAGAGACGTTTGAATTGGTAGCGAACGAGCAAGTTTGAAGATTGATGGCGTGTAACCTCGACGCTTTTTCTTTTTCCTCTTTATAATTGACAATTTTCATCAAAATTGCAACAATAAGAAAAATATATTTATTTTTAAGTACATTATGGATTAAATATTTTAGTTATTTTATTTTATTTTGAAACTTAACTTAGACCAAAGAAGTTAATTTAATTTTGATAATCAACGATTTTTGTAATCTGTAATAGTATTTCATGTTTTTGTACAATTTTTTTCTTCGTGATTACTATCTCGGTCGAAAAACTGTGGGATTTTTTTTTTTTTTTTTTAGTTTATATGAATAAAAAAACTCTATTTTTTTTTAGCATATTAGATTAATAATAAAAATTATAGAGTGAGTATGTATGATAGTGGTTTTGAAAAGTAATTTTTTGTATTATAATTATTTTGGTTCGAAAAAACGTTTTGATATAATGTAAACGTGAGCGGGAAGTATGTTATTTTTGGTAGAGTTCAAATTTAAAAAGTGTTGTGTTTTGAATTGTTTGCTAATAATTTTGAAGTAAGTAAAGCATTCGCTACCAAACAAAGCGGCTACTGCTACTCTTACTAGGTCTGATCTTTATTTCTGTTTGAAATGACATATGAGGTATTTCTACCGGCATACCCGACAAACCTCTATACTCACCTTTTAGAAAACAAAAACCTAACTTGGGAGGTGTTTTTTTGGCCGTAAAATCACCGCTTATCTCAAACATTTAAATCAATACTAAGTGATTAGTTTAATCATTTAATTAATTTTATTTTTTTTTTTGTATAATTTGCAAAACCCAAAAAATGGTCCAAGAAGAAAAGCTCTCTTTCAAACAAGATCGATCACATAGAAA
This sequence comes from Alnus rubra, assembly GCA_028654335.1. NCBI lineage: Eukaryota > Viridiplantae > Streptophyta > Magnoliopsida > Fagales > Betulaceae > Alnus > Alnus rubra. The sequence continues at coordinate 1,624,981 of JAJPGS010001029.1, read as the reverse complement.
AACATATACAAGTTTACAAAATGAATCTATCTTTCAAACAAGATCATCTCCAGTAACAACATCAGCCAATAATATTGCATGATCTTTGTAGGAAATTACGGCAAAGTGGGCAACTAAGATTTGGGCGCTCCAGCCAAGCATCAATGCACGGCACATGGAACTCGTGGTTGCATGCACTGAGAAAACACTCGGCAGTGCATCATTCCCCATCCTCGAATTCTTCCAAGCATGCAAATCACACGTACAGTCGCTGCCGCCGGCGCCATATTTAGACGTACGCCATAACAGGCTGCATAAGTTGTTCTATTTCATGGCTCTCGATTCTTGGCAAAGCAGGAACGTACGTACGTAGAATGCAATCAATAATATTAGGAATATGCACCTGTCGAGTCAAGAAGCCACCAAAGTAATTGCTATATCAAGCCGAAAACCATCCTCGTAGCTAGGAGGATCCATCGATGGTGATTATATTATACTGGCTAAACTTTTTTGGAAGAGGAATATATATATATATATAGAGAGAGAGAGAGAGAGAGAGAGAGAGAGAGAGAGGATCCATCCGATAAATACTAGGATGTTTTGTTTTGTTTTGTTTAATTTGTTTTTGTTTTCTCTGAGCAAATTGAAAAATACACAAAGAGAATGAAAATAGAAGTACCTTGGGATCGTGCTGCTATCCCTCCTTTTGGTGTCCTAATCCTGTTGAAAAGTTTGTTTAGGACGAAGATCGATCTTTCAAATTAGTGTCTGAAAATTTCATAAAAAATGAAGAGGTTGGGGGATCTACTTGTCTGGAGTAGATGGACGGCATCCTAGTCTGTTTCGGGCACTATAGCTAGGCCCCACAACCAGTTAGGCTTGACAATTCGGGTTGTCGTGTCAACCATCGGATTAGCGTGTTAACCCATTTAATTAATTTGGTAAAAAATGTGTAATTATCGCGTCATAAATATATTATAAACGGGTTGATGGGTCATAAACGGATTATAGCCTAAACCCAAACCCTCTATATTCGTGTCGTGTTCGTGTCAGATTTGCGGGTCGTGTCAAAATTACCAAGCCTACAACCAGTAGTTTAGACTGTCCAAATTTCAAATAAATTTGGATAGTTTAACTTGAGAAAATTTCAATCATATTGTTAGAGGAATGTTAAAAAATATATTTTTATCTTCAAATTATTCTACATTTTTATCCCAAAACTTCGTACATGAGTTTAAAGATTTCCAATTTTGAAAAGCTTTGCTTGTTTGAAGTTTTTTTTTTTTTTTTAATTTATTTTATAGATTCGTTCGTTTTTGCTTTTTTGTTTTCAAAAATTTAAAAATAGAAATAAAAAAAAATGAAAATTGTATTTGAATTGTTTAAAAAACAGAAAACAAAATTCAGAAAACACGTTTGGAAAGTTGTCTAAAAGACTAAAAGTAAATTTCACTCCAAAAACTAAATTTATTTTTAAATTCATGTTTGGATGAAATTGATTTTGATGGTGGACTAAGAGTCCGTTTGAATTTGCGATTTCAAAAGTACAATTTTAATATATGTGATTAGAAAAAGTAATTTTTAAAAATGTAATTAAACGTTTAGAAAATCACAGTTTAACTTTTAAAATCAAATATTAGCCTTTAAAATTCTGCGTTTTCAAACAAATATCAATTTTTCTACGTTTTCAAATCACAAATTTTTAAAAATGCAATTTTCGAACAAAATTAACTTCCTATGGTTTGATTTAAAATCGCATTTTTTATCTACGGAATCGCAATTTCAAACGTACCCTAAGACTAAATAGTCATTCTTGATTATTGCTCAAAAGATAATCCTTTTTTTTTTCTCTCTCTCTTTATTATTATTATTATTTTATTTTTTTTGGGCCACGATGTCGACTAGCAATATCCCGACATTTTTATTTGTCTCAACTTTTTTTTAACCATAAAACAGAATTGGGTCAGAAATTATGGGCTAGCTTCCAAACACATTATACATTTTAAATTTTTTAATTAACCAAATTCTTATAAAGCAATAAAGCATGCATCTTCATCATATTCTCTAAATTAAATGCATTTTGCATTTTGCATTTTATCTACTATGCTTATCCAAAGGAATAGGATCCTCTCCTCCTTATCCAAATATAAGTAGGTTGATGGTAGATGCAAGATGGTAGATGAATGTATAATTTTTTTTTTTTTTTTTGGTGTCTTTTCTTGAGTTTTTTTGTGTGTGTTGTATGGATTTGGATCCTCTATAATTATTTGTTCAAATTTGAGAGAATTCAAGCAAATGATTATGAAAGACCACTTATAGGACCCACCTGACCAAATAAAAATTGGGAAATTCTCTCAAATTCGGACAAATAATTGTAAATGATTCTGATCAATCTTGTATTAGTGGGTGATCTCTCACAATTACCTGTCTGAAGTTGAGAAAAATTCAGACAAATTATAAATAATTGGTCTTCACAATTACCTGTCTGAATTCTCTCAAATTCGGACAAATAATTGTAAAGGATTCTGATCAATCTTGTATTAGTGGGTGATCTCTCACAATTACCTGTCTGAAGTTGAGAAAAATTTAGACAAATTATCTCAAATTCAGACAAATTATTGTAGATGATCTTATCCATCTTATATTAGTGGGTTTAGTTAGCTTTAACAAGTTTGATGAGTTCTTTCAGCCAAGCAGGGTTTCTTTGCGTGTCTTGTTTATCAAATCACTTTCATACTATTTCACCCACTATATATACTTTTTTTTTCCGAACAATATTTCATCATCTGATCATCAGCTTCCAATAATTACTCTGTTTTGATGGAAATGGGTCGACCTCTTTGTTGCTTAACAGCCTTCTATTTTCTTCTAACGTTGTTCAGTTTTGACACTGAAGCTGGAATTGTCGGAGTAAATTATGGGATGGTGGGGAACAACCTCCCGCCGCCAAGCCAGGTTGTCGCACTCCTAAAATCAAAAGGTATAACACGGCTTCACCTTTTCTTCCCCAATCATGATGCCCTTCAAGCTTTACAGAATTCAGGAATTGAAGTCATCCTTGGAACACTAAACCGGGATCTCCAAAGTCTTGGGAGCGACCCATCATTCGCCAAAATCTGGGTTAACACCAATCTAGTTCCATATTCCAAAACTATCCGTTTCCGGTGCATATCGGCCGGCAACGAAGTCATCCCCGGCGACTTAGCAGCTTATGTTTTTCCAGCCATGGAGAATCTAAAAGCAGCATTGAATGCTGCTGAACAACAACTAGCCTATAATATCCCAGTAAGTACTTCGATGTCAACGGCGATTCTTGGACTTTCATACCCACCTTCTCGAGGGGAATTTTCCGGAGATGTGATTTCGGTGATGAGATCAATAGCAGGTTTCTTAGCAGCAAACGGAAGCCCGCTGCTTGTGAATGTGTATCCTTACTTTGCATACGTGAGTAATCAAAAGCAGATTCCATTGTCCTATGCACTATTTAACGGCACCAATGTGGTGGTGAAAGACGGAGAGCTCGAGTATAGAAACCTCTTCGATGCTATGACTGATGCTGTTTACTCGGCGCTAGAGAAGGTGGGTGGCACCTCTGTTCGGATTGTTGTGTCTGAGAGCGGATGGCCATCCAAAGACGAAAATGGTGGCGCTGCAACAATCGCTAATGCCCGAATGTATAATAACAACTTGATTGCGCACGTATCGGGGGCATCCGGTACACCAAGGAGGCCGGGGAATAGCACAGAGTCTTATGTTTTCGCCATTTTTAACGAGAATCTCAAACCTCCGGGAACAGAGCAGAACTTTGGCTTGTTCTACCCCAATATGACAGAGGTGTACCCTATTGATTTTGCTCATTAATTAGACGGGATGTGTTATTCCTACGTCACATTACCTTACATCAGCTCTACACCAAGATACATTGAGTATGGGACCCTGTATATGAGACCTACGTATATGGAACTCACACGCATGAGTCTCACACCCTATGTCTCTCGGTGTAGAATTGATGTAGGGTAATGTGATATAAAAAAATCATTTCCCTAATTAGACACATGAAAAAGAAGTTGTGAAGTGATTATCGGCCTTGATTTAGCCGATTGTTTTTAAAGAAAAATGCTTAAGAAGTATAAGAAGTGTATTCTTTTTATCAAACAGGTTTTAATTTTGTAAATTTACTTCCTATGGTTTTAATCTTCATAAAAAAAATCATTTCATTAGAGTTTCTTTAAATTTTTAATACCTTGACACTCTGGCTTGCCATGTAATGCCACGTTAGCATGACACATCATTATCATGGTTATAAAAAAAAATTAAAAAGCAAAGAACTCGAAACAGTGCGTTTTTTATTTGAAAACAAAGTCTTTATTCTTCTTTTATTACTTAGCTGTCTTCCTCTCTTAGCCCTCTTTTGCACTGTCGCAGCACTAAAAAATGTGATGCGTTTTTTAAAATTATCATTAAATTTGATATAAATCACTATTAAATTTTCATAAAATGATAATTTTAATAGTTACATCACATTTAGGAGGACATGAATCTGCTTGTAAAATTACTTGTATGAAAATACATGTGATTATGTTGCACAATTGAGAGAAGTAAATAGAATCTGCTGTGCTAATGGGCTGATAGGCCCAAGTAATTGCCATACCAACCCACTCATCCAAGCTCACCAAATTATTGGTACACATATTCTCTTTCACACCACTTTCATGCAATTTAAGCAATTTTCTTAACCACCTTATGAGCCCTGAATTTCAAGCATAAGGCACAATAGGAAGTGGAAGAACATGGGATAAGAACTAACGATAAGCAGTTTAGAACAAACCATTATTATAAAAAGCAATCCAAAACTAAATAAAAGATACTTTTGTTTTCTCTCAAAACTCTGGCCGATTTCAAGCCATTTTATTTGATACATATTCATTTAAGCATCAGAGGTATCTCCTATCAGCCCACACCGGCAAACTCTTTTGTATACTTCTATCCTCTTTTACTAGTGCTTTTGATTGATATTTTGAGACGAGAAAAGCTATTCTAACAAAATCCGGTATATATTAGATTCTTCCTTGGACAATATTATAGGGGGAGGGAGCTAATTTCAACACCGAAGACAATTCAGTCTACTCTAATGGACTCTAGTTAATTGAGCACAAAATGCAAAAAAAATAAAATAAAAAACAAAAAAATAAAACAAAAGTTGGTTCGAATCAAAATCTTGTCAATGATTACAATTAGTATCAATTCGTGTAGCTAAAACGGTACCTCTCCACTCTTAATTCGAGGGGTTGGAGAATAATTAAAGGGCTACTCTTACTGCATAGTTTACTTTTACTTTTGGATTAAAAACAAAAATCTCTCTCTCTCTCTCTCTCTCAATTATCTAATAGAGGGAATATGTGCAGGCAGTGACCATCACTCCCATATGAACAGCAAGTATTGGACAAGCAATTGCCGGCCTAAAACTCTAAATTGAATGTGAATTTGCCAAGCTGCCACTTGCACCCATTTTGAAACACCAAGTAATTTTCTTCGATATTCAATGACAACTACATTATTTTCAATGCTTATTGTTAGTTGACTAGGATCCCCAGAAGTAGTATTTAGTGCCGAGTTTAGTACAAAGTTTTTATTACTACAGGAGTCAAGATCGAAGGAGAGGGAAAGAGTTCCCAAAGGTTTGTTTTATTCTTCATCCCTTTCTAGTCTTTTTTTTCAGTATTAGATCTTCTCTTCTTCTCTCTTTGTTTGTTTTTTTCTTTTTAATTGAATGGGAAAAAAGGGTTGCAAATTAAGAGAGTTTCTTTCCCACTTATTATCTGGATGGAAAAGAGAATGGAAGATCGAGTGGAAATGATTTCAAAAACAAGATGTACGTAAAGCGGTCCATTTAACTAAAACATGTGTTCGAAAATTAGCACATCGAAACTCTAACATTGTATGTAGTGACTAGGTCTTCTCGATCGAGCATATCATGGGTTTCTAACATTGTATGTAGTGACTCTAACATATTTCAGTTACAATTTAACTTCTAAAATTATGTGCTTTCAAAAAATCATCATCTTACTTGCGATTTGAAAAACGCAAAACAATTTGCGTTTCAAATCGAATTTTTTTAAAAGCACAATTCCAAGCGATCTATTTTTTACAATTTGATTTCAAAATTGCACTTTTTATCTACGAAATGGCAATGTCAAATGCACTTTAAAAAAGTAGGTAAAAAGTATGTGCTATTAAAAAAAACATGTACTTCGTCTCACATGCTAATGAATACACGTCACTTATTTAGAGACTGAGTTGTAGGCTAAATAAGAAAGGGAAATTTTTATCCCTTTCTTATTTAATGCATTTGAGTTTAATACATATCAAATTCAAACTCAAATAATGCATTTTATTTCTTAACTTCCATAGACCAAATATATTTTCCTTATTTATATATATGATCCATGAGCATTCCTAAATGCATCTGTAGCACACGTTTCCTGCATTTTTATATTTAATTATGACAAATGCTTGAAAATGCCATTGTTTATGAGTGTGTTTGATCTATCTATAAGCCTTACTTTCCTCTTACTTAGAGACTTCCCAGTATGGAGGAGAAGAAAGATAGGCCTAAACAAAGTCATCAACAAGAGCAGACTGAAGAAGAAAAGCCTGATGAACAAGTGGAGGCCGCTGCTGATCATGAAGAAAAAGTCATTCCTATGCTTGAAAAGAACCAGTTACCCGCGGAGGATACAGATCAGAAAGAAAGACATGAAAATAAGGTAGAAATAAGTGTTGGGTCGTCCAAATTTTCTGGAAAAGATGGAGAGAGGAGGCAAACAGATTCATCAAAGAAATCAAAAGAAGGTTCAAAACGAAATGCCAAGGAAAAGCACACGGTCCCTCAACCATTTTCTTTTGCAACTGATAAAAGGATGTCTAAGGAAAGACGAAGTAGTTCAATGGATTTTTCTGCAGCAAATGAGGAAAGAAGGTCAAAAGAAAAACGAGGTTCAATTGATTTCAAGGCCCCACAACCCAAACTATCGAAATCTTTCAGTATAAATCACAAGTAAGTCCACGTACAACCCAAACTGTATATTGATTTTTTTTTTTATTTATTTATTAGTTCAATCACGCAATCCTTTCATTAAATTAAGAACACTGCATGCTGAACTTGAAGTCATTTATAATGATATATATATATACAAGTTTTTTTTTTTTTTTTAAAGAGTTGATTTTTACTGTCACGTCATCAAGTTATATGATAGTTATTATCCGCTATTAGTATATTAGTTATTGAGCCTATTTTAACTTTTTAGACCTTCTTTGGGTCTTTATTAGAGCATATTTTAAGTGATTTAAAAAATAATTTGAGCCAATTTTTAGTATTTTGTACATGTTTTAATTTTAATTAAGCTCTATTGTTTTGAAAATATATTAATTTTACGTTACTTTTGCCCTTTTGCCCAAATATTACACGTGAAAGTAAGACAACCAACTAAATCATCTACATCACCTTCTGCACAATATATACCATAAAATTATTATTCACATACACACATATATATGTTTGAGGCTTTATGGAAACCTGATTGAAGATTTTAAGGCCATCCTCATGGCTGTTGATTCTTTTGTGGTCCAGTGTGTAAGTCGTCTGGAAAATAATGATACGCGCTATTTGACTAAAGTAGTTTTAATTCAAACTTCAAAGGCTAGAACTCCTCCTCCCATTTAGAATATTGTACTTGCTGAGCAAGAATTTTTGCCTCTATGATTTAGAAAATTCATCACTATTTTCTCAAAAAAAAAAAATATATATATATATATATATTAATAATCGCGTCTGAATATGCAAATTAATAACAAATCGAATACAAACAATATTTAATAATATCCATCAGCATGAGCATTACTCTTTTATTTTTAACTCCAATGGTACGTACAGGGTTGAACCCTCAGCTAGTGCCGGAGAAACCTCTAAACTGACGCGTGCGAATTCTACTCGTGCTAATATAACAAGTACCAAACCTAAAGCTCCAACTCCTAAGCCTGCTGATAAAAGGATAGAGGTGAGTTGTATTGACTTTTCTTATATATATATGTGTATGGTTGTGCTTGAAGAGATATATATTACACCCAAAACATGATTACTTAGTTATGTATGATACTATGATGATTAATAATACTCAAACGTAGTTTTGTTTTTGCCCAAAGCTACAAGAGCATTGAGACAGTACCAAAGATGATTCCACTGCTTAAAAGTTATTTTTGTTAGCGATAGCAGTATATATATTAAGATCATCACCTTGGTAATTTGTATGCATGTATATGCAGAAGCAGAAAGGAGAGGACTTGGAGATCAATAAACTTGCAATGACTTCCACATGTAAAACAGCACCATTGCAAAGCTTCTACAATCAGACAGATCCTCCATCAAAGCCTGCATTAAGGATCAAGGTAAGATTTATATATATCAACAAGTTTAGGAACGAATAGCAAAGTCAAATTAAACGGATTGAAATTAGTATTAAAAAACAAAAGGATCTCAATATCATTGAATGATTGTGATTATTGGTAACCGGGCAGTCATAATCTGCAGATCCCCGTCACACGTCCGACATCTCCTTTGCTTGACCAACGAAGCAAGTCTATCTCTAATTCCCAGAGCAACAAAATACAAGACAAGGGAAAGTCGGCTTCCAAGACGATAAGTACTAGCAGTGCAAAGGAGACCATAACCAAAATACTGATTGGTTCTCGGAAGATTTTGAATCCCGCAAAACAGAAGCTTAAAGCTGATGTTTCGGGTGCATGATATGATCAACAGGATTATATATATATATATGTTGAACGTACAAGTTTATAAATTGCATGGAAAGGAAACGTCGACGCTTCACTTGTGCTTAATTGGCTTGCAAATCAATAAAATGTGGCTACCATTCTCAAAATCTGCAAGCTTCTACGGCATTAAGTACTGTTAGATTGATAACAGTGGATATATGTTATATATGTTTGGTTTGTAATCGCCCTGCCTTCTTGAGCTTTGTACTGCATTATATATAAGAGTTTGTACAAGTTTCTCCGGCATTAGGATGTTTGACTTGCTCCACGTCCTTGTCTGGTTGTTTAGCTTGAGATTCAATATTAAGTAGGGCTACTAATTGTTTACACGATTCAATCATGAATTCCAAAAAAAGTAGTGGGTTAAAGTTTGACCCGTTTAATTAAATGAATCGAGTTAATTAAAGTTGATTTATATAATCTTATATCAATGTTTCAACCTGGCACGCGGCATGAAGGCCGGCACTTTTTGACACAATCTGTGAGCACAACACTAACCAAACACAAAATTAGTACGTTATGGTTGAGAAGTCTAACTCGTTTAATTTAAAAAATCAAATAAAGGATGACCTATATAGTTTTATGCTCATGCATGAAAGTTTTCTTATCCAAAAAGCGCAACCGTATAAGCATTGTGTTATGATGACATTAACTCTGTTGACTTCTGAAAATTTGAAAGTATCTGCACTCCGTTTAGGTGCCGTAAAAAATACTACAAAAAAATTTTGCTTTATTTCTTATTTTCATGAAATGCTTAAAATTAAATCTGAAACTTTAAAAAAACTATGGCATAGATGCTATAGTTTTTTTTGGAGCAATCCTAACCCCAATAAAAAATAAGATGTTTAAAAATAAGAATGCGAGTTACCAAGCTAGCCAGACCAAGGCCCAAGCTGAGGTGAGTTTTATACTACATTAATGTTCCATGCATGATGTATACATCGATCTAAGACGATGTAAAAAAAAAAAAAAAAAAAGACATTTAGTGTCGTTTAATACATACGGCATTAAATTTAGCGTCGTTTACTATTAAGTGTTGTTTGAATAGTAAACGACACTAATTTGAAATCTCATCTTTATGTTTAGCGACGTTTTCAAAGCGACACTATTCAAATGGCGCTAAATGAATAGTGCCATTTTTTCGCCCATAAACGGTACATTCAAACGACACTAAATACCAAATTTTTCTTATAATGATAGATCATGGATGGATCCCTTTCATGTTTGGAGCCCTTTTACTATGCATGCATGTTTTGAAGGGAAATGATAGTTGGGGGCCAACTTGCCAGCCCCAGCAAACTTTTTTAAATAAAAAAATAGTTTTTTAATGAAAAAGCAACTTCTGATGTCATTAGAAGTTGCTTTTTCATTAAAAAAAAAAAGCCCCTTTTAAGGAGCAGGGGTGGGCAAGTTGGCCCTTGCTTATCATTGCTCTGTTTTGGATTCCAAAAAAAAGCAAGCGGTATGATGGAGAAGGCCGGCAAGCAATGGTGCCCAAGGTTCCAAGGAATCATGCCAAGAGGTTCAACATTAATGTTGTAAAGCATGTTTTAACTAATATTTAAGTTATGACAATTATATATATTAACATAAACTCATTTTGTTGCTAATTAATTGCTTACATATGGAGTTGTATTAATAATAGATTTGAGTACTGGACAGCCGATGAAGTTTAAGGCGCAAGAGACTGCTAATGTTGTTAAGAGTACACTTGATATAAACAAATGAAACTAATGAAGCTCCTCGAACTGAACCAAAAATTTCCTTTCTTTATCACCAATCCAACCACTGTTCAAGACCCAAGAATATTCTCCCAAAATAAATTTTGTGCTTTTGACTCTTAATTTTATGAATTTTTCTTTTTCTTTTTCTTTGCACTTTCTTTAATAATTATTCTTGCTCTTAATGATTATCTGATTGTCAATTTATCATTTGAAGGGAGCTCTTTCACAACATTTCCAGCACGGGACCGTTTTATACTACTGCATCTATGCGGTACTTTTTTAATACTGCATGGAAGCCGGATCCTGTCACAGAGTTTCTAAAGTGAAATTAATTACAATGCTTCCAAAATATTCTATTATTTTGGATCAGAATCATAATGCTTCCATTAAATAGGAAACTCAAATTTGGATGCTAACGATATTTTTAATGATGGATTTGAAACTTGATTGTCTAAAAATGACAAATGGATAGATGTCTAACATGTCATTATTTATGATATCTACAGTCGCATCCGAAAATGCAAATATCACTTTTAGATATTCGAATTATGTTTTTACTAACCATATCTACCTCTCTGCAAGTGCAAATAACGAATAATTTTGAATACCAACTGCAGCCACAAATACCCCCCTAGCTGGTATAGGTTATTACAAGCTTTTTCATATTAAAGTAGCTAGATTAGTTTTCAACCTAATCCATATAACCAAGGATCTGAAAATAGGCCAAGGGCCAGTTTAATAAGATCTTGGTCCATTGGCCAAAAAATGGGCCACCAAAAATGTGAAGAAATGAAGCCCGGAGTTTAATAAAAGCTTTACTGGGCTCTAGAAGGAAAGAGAATGAATTTTGTTATATTTCTTGCTTGCCTTTATCTTACAACGGTGCTATTTATACACAAAGTTTGTAGAATTAGCTATTTTTATTCCATTTTCCGGCGTAATTTGAGTTCCGGCGGTTTTACATCGGAGGTCTAGTTGTGGTGTAATGAAGTTCCAATGATAGTCTGCTGGAGTTTCGACGATTCGAGAAGTAAAAGCTCAAATTCGAAAAAATAATTTATGGTTTTAAAAAAAAAAAAAAATTATTTTACGAAAATTAAAGAAGGTTTTCTGGTCAACTAAAAATGTTTTCGGTTTGACCACGATTTTCTATCATACCAAACACCGAAAAATAGAAAAAATAATTTTCATAAAATATTTTACATCGAAACAAATGGAGTCTAAAAGTCAATCTTTGCAAAATAATAAGCCAATTAAGGAGTAATTTTAGAAGTCACTCTTGTGTCCCTCTAAAAATGGAGTGACTTTTAAAATCATCATTTGATCAAAATTCAATAGTGATCAATTACAAGCTCAATGGTGATTTTAAAAGCCATCTCATTTTTTAATGGACACATAAAAAACTTCAAACATTACTCACAATTAAGAGCATTTACATCCAACTTCAACAATTTTTCTCTCCATATATATATAATTTTATTTTAACTACTCACGTTTTCAAAGCACTTCCGTCTTACCGTCTATTTTAGCTATTCATTTTTATTATTCTATTTAAATATTTTTCTCTTTTAAATCATCTACATAGAGTCAAAGTTTTAATTCAATTCACAAAAAAAAATAAAAAAAAAAAAAAAAAAAGTTTCAAAAAGTTTTTTCTTTTATTTTTTAGCTCACCAAATTTTGGAGTGAAGTTATATTTGTACTCAAATTTCTATCCCGAGTAGCCGGTGGGAATGTTGTAGTTGGTTGTGAAATTGAAGTGGGCGAGGGCGAGATAAGATATACAATGCATACACATTTATATACATTCCCAGAAGATAATATAAAGTATCAAGTTAGATCTCATCTAAAACGATTACACCCTACAATACCAAACAAAAACAACCCTCTCTTATCTTCTGGAGGCTAGACCCCTTCCCCTAGTAGCAGCCAGCTGGGAACATACCTCATATTCCACACAATTTATTCAAGCTCCTTAATTTTTTTTTTTTTTTATTTTTTAACGTTATTCATGTTAGTAGTTGTAGCATATTATTACACAAAATGAACATCTTCAAAAGTGCTTTCTCCAAAAAGAGAAAAATGTTAGACATTTTAACATTTTTTTTTAAAATTTGGTTATAACTTGATGTGTCACAATCTCATAAGATCTATCTCATGAAATTGTGACACATCATGTTGGAACCAAATTCTGAAAAAAAGTATTTGAATCTCTAGCATTCATCTTCTCCAAAGTGCTTCCCCCCTAAAAAGCTGCAACTAGAGCCGGTGACTTTCCAGCCATACCTTTGATCTCTTCATTGTCGTCGTCGTCCTCCTCTTCCACTTCCCACATAAAGTTTGCATAGGCACCCAACACCTTGCTGCATATTTAAATAATAGATCAAACTTCAATATTATATATTAAAAAAAAAATAGTGATAATGTAAAATGCAATTCCTATATTATAGTAATATTATGACAGTAAAAATTAATCATTTTTTACAAATACTGATTCAATAACTTATTCTCATTATCACGTCATCAAGTGTATAGCATTCTTGTGTAATGATTCAATACTACCTAAAGATACAACTTTTCACCACCTTAACTATGTGGCAAGGTGGTCTCTCACTACTTTTTGAGTTTTTTAATTTTTTAAAAATAAATTAAGGTGATGAACTACCTTACCACGTAGGGAAGGTGATAAAAATTTATATATTTAGATGGTATTGAATTTACTAAATAGATTTTGAATTTGAGAAATTAGATTTTTACATCTCTTACACATATTTTTTTAATCAACCATTAAATCATAGGACATACATATAATGAACTCTTATACATATTAGTTTTTTTTCTTACTTTTTATTTTTTGTCTTTCCAGTGCTGACGTTGTTCAATTATATAACAATTGTACATTAATCTAGTAAATAGAATTGTTCTTGCATCGATCGGTTACTCCCTCCTTTTTCTTTTTCTTTTTCTTTTTCTTTTTCTTTTTCTTTTTCTTTTTTTGTAAAATTAATAACAAAAAATAATTAATTAATGATTGCTTGAACATTTTTTATTACTAGAAAATAATTAAATTTTTTTTTTTTGATCGACTTTTTTTTAAAAAAAAAAACCTGAGTCTATATCTCACGATTATAACCCCTCTTATTTGAGTTAAATATTTTGCATATGGAGAGAAAATTGAAAACCGACTTGATCGAGGAGCAGGAAAATTTAATTATTTAACCATTATTTGCTAATAATCGCTTAAAACGGATCAAAATAATGGATTACAAGGATCGAAGAACAAATAACAATGGTGTTGGTGTATTTTAGGAGGGGGAGAAAAAATGGTACCTGTCATCAGGGGAGGCGTAAACGGCCTGATCGAAGTAAGACTTGGCTCTCTCTCCGTCTCTATACGAATCCCATATTAGCTTTCCGTACAAAGACAACAATTCTCCGTCTCCTGGACTCGCTAATATCGCTCTTCCATAATACTCTTCCGCTCTCACTGTATCCTTCTCCACCTATCAATTCCACATTTGCACTCAATAAAGTCAGCATGATCAGATTTATGTTAGTTTCATTGTTTGTGTCAAATTGTAGTACAAGATTTTTCCAACTAGTACCTCGTGCAAGAATTTGCCGTAGTTTCCAAGCAAGAGCGAATCGCCAGGGTTTGATTTGAGCATTTCTTGATAGTACGCGCCAATCTTGCTCCGATCCTCACCGTTTCCGGTTCCGTGATCGCCGTCATCACCGGGTTTTCTTCCTCCGTCGGAGAATCCCAGGTCCTCCACTGGAATCCCGCTCTCCGGCCATATTCCTGCGCCTTTTGATAACGATATAAATCCGTCGTCTTCTCTTTCGGAGACGCACTCCTCTTCCGGTATTCTCGCCGGAAAGGACTGGGATCCGGCTCCTCTCAGTTTGGAGCCCCCGATCAAGTCGCTTTCCGATAACACTCTCCGGATCGGATTCCCTGAAGAAGAGGCTCTCCAGCGATTGGTGTCCATATGCAGGGAGATCCTCGGGGAACCGAGGGAGCTCCTCTCACCGGAGTAGACGCCGGAGACGGAGTCATGCCGGGAGAGAGAGACTCGAGGCGAACCAGGAACTGCCGGGTGGGACTGAACTGGGACCGAACCGGTTCTCAGAAGCACAGCACTCATGGCTGATCTGTGTGAGCTTTTCGTTTCGCTTTTGATTTAGTGCTCGGGTGGGGCAAGATGGGTTTTGATATATATATATATATGTAATTGTGCACCGTCGGATATGCTGACGCGTTGACTTGTGGGCCAAACTAGATGATGACACGTGTGAGAGTGCACGTGATGGTGGCTGAGGAGTAGGCACGCCCGGTGGGGTCGGCGCTGGTTACCTTTTTTGGGGGAGAGAGAGGCGTAGACTGAGAAAAGCGAAAATATCAAAGAGTCACAAGGAGGGCGTGATGAGATGATCAGATCATGACACCTGGATTTCACTGGTTAGGTTGGTCTTCGAACTCGTTTACTTCTATTTTCGCATGCTATTTTTCATATAATTCTGTATAATCTTTTAAATGAATTAAATTATTCAAATTTTATAAAATTTCCACTTCTAAATTATGATAAAATATTTAAAATATTAAGATGATATATCTTAATTGAAAAAAAAAACAGTAATTATGTGATCAATTTTTTAGCTATTTTATTTAAAAAAAATATATGATGAAGCCAACTGGTTTTTAAAATTTGAGAAGACAAAAAAAGTCTGCTCAAATAATTTGCGGTGTAAATTAAAAAAAAAATTAGGAACAAATACATTTTAACAAGTGATTTATTTATTTTTATTTATTTATTGGTCTTATATGGTTCATTTCGTATCATAGATGATGGTATTTATTTATGGCTAAAGACGGAGATGGTACTTTCATCTAATTTTCATCTAAAAATTAACTGAAGTTCACAATATATGCCTTAAAAAAGCAATTTATATCCTTATACATAATTTTTTTTTTTAAAAAAAAAAAGGAAAAAAAGTGTGGCTTCAGCAACCGATAATCGGTGTGAAGGTGTCCGAAGCACCGTGCCCTGCACAATCATGCGTACACCCGGCCATGATAGAGGCAGTGAAATATCGAGGAATAAATAAAACCCGCGTTCCCAAAACCGGGGCCGCAATCAAAATGGAGGGCTGGTGCACGTGGGTTTCGTCGTTTCAGTGTTCCACCGATGATTTTAGCCAACTTGAAGTACTGAATAGTACTTCCTCTGTCCTGTTTTGTTGGAGTTTTGCAAATAGATGTAATTGTTTTTGTCAATATTGCTACTAATTCATGAGATTTATCTATTTATTTGGATAGTTAATCGGACCGCTCAAAATTTTTCTGAATAGGTAATTTCATTACAATTATTTAAATTACTAATAATTTAGACAAAAAAAAAAAAATTATTAAAGATCCCAATATATAAAAAGTAACAAAATAGGTCTGTCTCTCCATCACTTTGCAAATCAACTGTACACAGAACAAAAAACTTTGTATCTCCATCCCTCTCTCTCTATCATTTTTATTTTTTATTTTTATATATAGAGATAAGGTGAAGTGCATCCCCTCATCCAGTTATCCCCATGTATACATAAACAAAAAATGTGGACCCATGGCTCATAACAAGTTCCATCTCCCACTTGGTCCTTTGCTTATAACTTTTTAATTTAAAATTGTTTGTTAAAAGTTACTTTTTTCTTCTCCTTCTTTTTTTTTCCAGTTACTCACTTTTAAAAAATATCATAAATGGTTAATGGTTTATGACTAAAGATCAAGATACCTCTGTCCATGACTCAAAAAAAAAATACCTCTGTCCAACTTTAGTCAAAAAAATTGACGGAAGTCTACGTCACATGCCTTAAAAAATCGACATGTGTTCATATCCATAATTATAATAATAATAAAATAAAAAATGGCTCAAGCCACCTCATGACAGGTCTACGGTGGCCAAATCACCGCCAAGAGCCTTGGAGGTGGGTTCGGCCACCCCAAACCGGTCGTTCTTGGGGTGGCCAAACCATCCCATGGCCATTATGGGTGATTCGGCTACCAACACAAGCCCAAAAATGATCAAAAAAAAAGAAAAAAATTGAGTTAGGGTTTTGCCTTTTGGGGTGGCCGAACCCACCCCAAGCCAAACGGGAGTGGCCAAAACCATCCCCAAGGGCCGGCCACCCCCATTTTTCAAAAGTTTTTTTTATCTTTTTATTATTTTTTAAAGTTTTTGTGTTTTTTTTTTAAGTTTTTTTTTATTACTATTTTTAATTTTAATTATACATAGGGATACATGTCGGTTTTTTTAAAACATGTGATGTAAACTTCCGTTAATTTTTGGACAAAGGTATCATCTCCGTCTTTAGCATAAACAAGATACCATTTACGATATAAAATGAACTACAGAAAACAAAAAATAAAATCGTTAAACTACAGAGGAGTCAGACGTATTTAACCCAAAGTTTTGGGTCTAAGGATAGTTAGTCACCCCCATTTTGGCCAAGAGGGAGGCTCAACCACCCCCTTGGTCGGCCTGGGGTGGCCGAACCACTCCCATGGGGGTGGTTTGGTCATCCCTATGGCTATTAGAGAAAAAATTAAAAATAAAATAAAATTATACGAGGGTTTTGACCATTGGGGGTGGTTTGGCCACCCTTAGCTGGCCAATGGGTCTTTTTCTTGAATTTTTCTTTTAAGTTTTATTAATTTTAATTTTTTAATTATTTTTTAAAGATTTTTATTATTATTATTTTTTAATTGTGGCAGACCGTTAAATATTGGACAAAAAAATAGATGAAGTACCAAGTCTGTCTTTTCCTAAAACCAAGTACCATCTATGATGCAAATTAAAACAAATGTACCAAAAGATAAAATTTTTAAACCCAAGTACCATCTGCCCTCTCCCCTTAGTCTTTTTGGGTTAAGGTGGATTTTGTTCCTCCTTGGGTTTTCCTAGGGAGGTGAGAGTCTCTTAGCCATTAGGATTGTAGAGTTTTGTCTTCTCGGTGTAGATCCAATTGTGGGTGTGTTTTTCCTCTAGTCCTTTTAGGCTATGAATGTTTAGTTTTCTTGTGTTCTTTGGTTTCTTACGGGAAAGCTTGATCGTGAGGTGCTGAAGGGAAGAGGCCGTCCCGAGTTTGTCGACGGTGGAAATTTTGGCCATGTTTTCAAAAGTCAGTTTTCTTGGCGGCCAGATCTATGGTTTTTTGGCATCTTCTGTTGGACACGCGCCCTCTAGATTTGTTCGTCGTTGTCTTCTGGTGTTGCAGCCACTTGCTAAGGTAGTGCGGAAACTCAGTGATCGGCGCATGATTATCACGCGTCTAGGTGGTTTTTTCTGTTTGGGTCACACGTGATGGCCTCAATTCGTTTTATATATATATATGAATTTAATAAAATATAATATATAAAAAATATGCGAATGCGGTTAATAATGTCGCATACTATTTATATCATTAAATTATGATTAATTTTAATAATTACATTTATATGCGCTGATAATGAATAATTACGGATAGTAACACAGCGGCTAATGTGTACACCCATGATTAGAGGCCATGAAATATGGAGGAATAAATAAAAACCCGCGTTCCCAAAACCGGGGGCTGCAATCAAAACGAAGGGCTGGTGCACCTGGGTTTCGTCGTTTCAGTGATCCACCGTTGATTTTAGCCAACTTGAAGTACTGACTAGCACTTCCTCTGTCTTGTTTTGTTGGAGTTTTGCAAATGATAAATGATTATTTTAGATATTTTGTATATCTCTTATATTTATATTTATATATATATTTAAAAAAATTAATTATTAAATTAGTAAGAATCACAAAAAATATGGGTCTTACAGAATTTAATTCAATAATTGATTTAGAAAAAAGATATATAAAAAAAATGTATATATAACATGTCTCTTTGCAAATAAATGTATTTTTTTTTTTGTCAATATTGCTAGTTATCTAGGTGAGATAGCTCGCATGAGATTTATTTATTCGAATATTTAATTGAATCGCTCAAAATTTATCTAAATAGGTAATTAATGTATTATTTAAATCGCTAATAATTTTTAAAAAAAAGTTATTAAAGATTCCAATATATAAAAAGAGAGGGATAACATCACAAAAAGATATCAAATTATACGCCATTTTGAGAAAAAGTATTGAACTATCAAACGTCTCAAACTAGTGTATCCAAGTTTCCAAACGTCTCACTTAAGGGTATTCCGTTAGAATTTACTGTTAAATTCTGCCAAAATTCTCAAAATATCATTCTTCTTTTTTTACAAAAGAAAAAAAAATGCTTAAATGTTGGTCAGAATTTAATAGAATTTGAAAAATTATCCATATCTAAATTTTTAAAAAATTTATAATTTTTTTTAAAAAAATAAACACAGTAATATTTTAAAAATTTTAGTAGAATTTAACATTAAATCTTAACGAAGTACCCTTAAATAAGACGTTTAGAAACTTGAATACATTAAATTAAAACGTTTGATAATTCAGTACAATTTTCTCAAAACGACGTATAGTTCAATATTCTTTTATAAAGTAATAAAAAGGAAAAAAAAAAAAAAAAAAAAAAGTAGTCTTAGGGCCCATCGCTCATGATAAGGTCTGTCTCTCCATCACTTTGCAAATCAACTGTACACAGAACAAAAACTTTTGTCTCCATCCCCCCTCTCTCTCTCTCTCTCTTTTATTTTTTATATGTACAGATAAGTTGAAGTCCATCCCCTCATCCCCATGTATGTACATAAACAAAAAATGTGGACCCATGGCTCATAATAAGGTCCATCTCCCACTTGGTCCTTTGCTTATCTAACTTTTTAATTTAAATTTAGGTGAAATATTACTTTTTATTTATTTATTTATTTTACTTAGTCACTTTTAAAAAATCATACATCCGTCTATTTAAATTCTTTTTTTTTATTTAAGGAATCGAATTGAAATATTAGAAAGAAAGAAAAAAAAAAGAATTGATTAATCATTTGATATAGAAATTAAAAAGCAATTAACAATAATAAGCGATTTGCGGGTGGTTTAAGGCAAAGTGTCCTTCTCCCTCTGCCCCTTTTAGCTTCCTTGTTCCCAACTGGCCAACTGTACAGTGAAATATTACTTAGGAGGAGGGCCGCCTGCCCCACGTGAAGCAGACTTGAGGACTATTCAATGGAGTCCACGTTGAATCCTGGGCCATGTGATTTCATGTGTGAATTTCTTACTTCATGCCATGTGGCATATCTTCTTGGAATGACACGTGAGAGCTGATGACACACCATGCATATTCTTTTGCCTATTTTTATTCTAATAAGCAGGGACGGAGTTAAAGGAACCAGTAGTGACGGAATTAGGAGGAGGCTGGCGGAGCCATAGCCCCCCTCTTGCACCCGTTTAGCAATTTTTTTTTTGTTGTCAAAAATGTATTTTTGTTAAGCTATATATATATATATACACCACCATGGACGATCAATCTTAACAGTTATGGATGATAAACCTCTACCGCTATGGTATACACGGTTATTGACTCAATTGGTCTCGGTATTTAAACCCATTTCCATGGTTCTTCTTTATTGGCGGAGCTCCATTTGCCAAAAGATCCACAACCATGGGTCCTTTTATTGTTTTTCTTTTTTAATAAATTTTTTTTTATTTGGGGAGCATAATTATATTTTTCGCATTATTTTTGTTATCTATTTGACAAAAAGTTTAATGGAGATTTCAATTTAAAAATACATAAAGCACATGTCTAAAATTTATTCAAATTGAAAATTAGAGTTCAAAGTAAAAATGACATGATTTTTAAAGTGTCATTTGATCAAAATTTAGTAATGATCAATCACACGTCTAATAGTGATTTTAAAAGTCATCTCCTTATTGGATCGACACAAAATGTATTTTTAGCATTACTCGATTTAAAGAAGTTTTTTCACGCCGGGAAAAAGAAAAAAAAAATTTCCACGATATATTTCTTTGTCCAAATCATGATTGAATTTTGTCTCCACGTCTCTAAGATGATTTGTTGTTATTATTATTGATGAGATAGAAGCAAACAACGAAAACATGCCAAACAGTCAAGGCAAATTACAGGCCAAACAAAGCTAAAACTAAAACTAGAACTAGGAAATAGACAACCAGGCCAGGCAAAATGACAAAGGAGGGACCTTTTCCGGTGTCCGGAAGGAAATTCAAGTGTGGGATCGGAGAGAGTGGATGCTGTTAATGCTGCAAGTAGAACTGGTTGTAGCGACCCATTGAGCTATGTTGTGAGTTGGCGCTCGTATTTATTTTGGCGGTTGTCAAGCTAGAAAAGGAGTTAAGGAGACAAAAAGTAATAAACATAATGAAAGGGATTCACTAATATGAAGTGATAGAGGCATAGAGCTATGCTGCAGGCTGAGGATTACGGTTAAGGGAGTCCCCTTTCAAGGGTTAACTTTTGGCAATTATTGCTCTACAAAGCTCTCTATATGATGAATCTGAAATGGCAAAGCCCTCTTTTATTTAAATGGAAACATATTCTTAATATAAAAAATTAAAAGATCTTGTTGTGGTAATCTCTAAAAGAAAGAAGAAAATATATCTTTAATGTCACTATGATCCAAGATATTTCATTTAAAAATCTAATCTCGTAGTAATCTCTAAAAGGAAGACAAGAAAATTTGATTGACTTTGGAACTTCAAGGTCACTTTGATCATTGATCCAAGATATTTCACATAAAATTATCATCTTCTTTCATCAAACCGCTATCTTATCTTCAGAAAAATGTGGAAAGAGCTATTAGTAGTGACAAAAAAATCTCTGCAAAAATCAACTCTCATATGATACAAATTTGTCGTTATTAAGACAAAAGCCATCTTCAAATGTCCATGTCAAAGCATGCCTATTTTAATAATTGGGAGGTGCCCAACTACAATTATTGCGTGTTTTTGATAAATTAGTATTTTTTTTATTTTTTATTTTTAAAGTAGTAATAAGAAGATATTGATGTGATATAAAGTAGTAAGAAGTTTTGAATTTTCTGTAAGAAGTTGTCAAAAAGTAATTGATGTAATATGAAAATTGATTTTTTTTTTTTTTTTTTTAGGTTAAAAACAGATTAACATGGTATAAAAAGTTAAAATGTTTTAAAGTTGATTTTTTATAGAGTTTTGTAAGGAAGGGAATAGTGGTTTTCCAAACAGGCCCATATTGGACTTTGGTACATCTAAATCCTTGTCACTTCACATAGTCACCATCATCATAACTTCAATACAAGGACGGCTAGATACTAGCTACTTCTCTTGAGACATTATAACTAAATGTGACAATTAATGTTTGCGTGTCAGGTTTGAGTCATATCGAGGCATGAGTATAAAATTATATAGGTCAACTCTAATCCGATCCATTTGATTAAACGAATCAAACCTCTCAACTCTAACCCTCTAATTATAACGTATATTAGGATAAATTTTGCTGCACAGAGATTAAAGGTTAAACCGAATGGAAAAAACAAATGGCTTATTGCTTTGACTCACCTAATAAAAAATTAAGTTAGGTTTTGCCCCTTTTAAAATTAGACTTGATGCTTTCTTTCTTTTTTGAAGGGAAAGTGTAAAGATTTCATTAATAACACCCAAAGAGTAACGAAAGTACAAATTACAAATAACAAGGACTTAACAGAATACAAATGCCCCATTACAGTTACCCAAATCACAGATTATACCAACAACTGCTACTAATAAGCCTAGCCAACAGAAATGTGCATCTACGTTGAGATATGAACCTCTACTTGCACTATGGAGTCGGTCACAAAACTGTGCTTAAAAGCAATGACCAGACTAAATCAAACCCAAAGCAAACTGTTAAATACAATCTGTCAAAATTTTGGTTCCGTCCTTGCAAATTTTTATTTTTTTACCAATATAATAAAAAATAAAATTTTAACACATGACGTGCAACATAGCAAAACTTTTTCCGTGGTGTTAACAGGATTGACATCACCTAATCAGTATTGGACAGAACAAGTGAAGTGAAAACTATGCTTAACCCTCCAAAATTTTCATTGTTTTTGCAATTTCATTCCGCCAAGTTTAGTAACTCACAATTTAGTATATCCAACTTTTAATTTTTTGCAATCTCACCCATGCCAATAATGTTTGGGGTTAAATTAGACAGTCAAAGAGTAAAATAACCTTATACCCTGTAACTTTATGAAATTACAAAATTACTCTTAAATTACAATTAATATTTTTTAAAATAAATAAATATAGGGTTATTTTAGTAATGTTACATCCTTAGTTAGGATTTCAGATTGCAACAAATTGAATGTTGGATGCATATCTTCATGTTTCTTTATCAAAGCCAGAGTTCATCAAATGCAAAGATTCACTGGAATAGACTGAACTTAGCACTACAGAAGGCTTGAAGTAAGCAAATTCACCTACCAAAGAGAGACAAAATACAAAGGCATACGGGCATATACCAGAAATCAAAATAATAGAGAAACAGCTTTTCTTATGGCTATATACATTCAATTACAAGCTCAAGGAAGGAGGAATGAAAAGAAGACAACACACCAGAAGTAGACTCAGGGAGATGGCAAGATCTATGCATCCATATGTTTTTGCTGATTTCTCTGCACAGCTTAAATACCCTTGCAAATAAAGAGAGCTACATGCCATGGGAAATTGTAAGTGAACTGTTCAACAATATTATCAAAAGATCTTTATAAATGAGATGGAACACACTAACACAATAGAAGAAGAGCCCAATCTCTTAAGACCAATTCTATTGATTCTTCTTTAGTTTGGAAGCAGAAGATGATGATCTATGATCTTGATTGGAAGTTCTAATTATAAAAAGAAGTGTTTCTACAAGCATGCCACCAACCAATCCAAGAATGCCTCCAGCAGCATTCTGCCAAAAAAGATTTAGGGCAGACATGATTTCAGTACTGTGCTAGGAAAAAAAGAAGATAATGCTTGAATTTATAGCTTACTATAAAAGATTGAAGGACTAATAACTAACAGAGCCTGAGATATAGTAAAAGATGGTCATTCAGAAGGTACCATAGCAGGACTGTGGTTAAATAACGCTCTGAATGCAGCATATCCAACCAAATAGGTGGTAAACATCATAACCACAACATGTAAACCTGTACAAATTTATAACAGACCATCCAAATGAATATGTGATTTTTACAATAGAAAAGATCTTAAAATTCATATATATAGAAAAAACAAAAACCGAAACTAAACCAGGAATAATGATTTTAATAGGTTAAGTTTTTATTTGGTTTTGTTAGATTTTTTGTGTACTACTGAAATTAGGAATTATGATCTTAATAGGTTGAGTAAGAGTCAATGAGCCTATATGAATATGTCTCATTATACTCAAAGAGCTTAGACTTCAGTCTACAAAATATTGAGTGATTTGAGTTTGGTGACAAGAGTGCCAAAAATGTTTTTTTCTTTCTCTCTTTCTTCTTTTTTGCTACCGTTACTTTTCATGTCACTGTTCACACAATCATTGAACAGCAACAAGGCTCTCTCTTTTCCTTCTTTTCGACCCCAAACAAAGCCCTTTTATGTATCAAAACCCTAAAACCCCACACCAAATTACCTATTAAACCAGCTTATATTCCCAAATATAGCTGCTGTCCAGAATTTTTCAGCACTATGTTTGCTTCAAGAAACAATGCTCTTAACCTATTCCCAATTGTTTCAAAACCCTAAAAAATCTTTTGAAACCGAACTCTTTTTTATTTTTCTTTTTCTTTTTTCTAAAAGGGAAAATAAAAAATTGGTCCGTGTTATGGGCACTATGGCTGGCTATGGATGCTCATCACAGTGGAAGAATGCAAGAAGCTTCTAGAAGGATTCTGGTGCTTTTGTCATTTCTGTTTTTCGTATGCACTGTTAAATTCTAATAGGTCAGCATTGGGCGTTTGGTATCTTATAAAGCATCTGCCCAAATGCTACGTGGAAGGAATCTACCACCTATGGCATTTCTGTTAGAATATTTCATAACCGTTTTGAGTATTTAAGAAATGCAATGTAATCATAGAAAGAAAGAAGAATTCAAGTATCAAATAGTAATTGCTGGAGAGTAGAGCCTCTTGAAGTGCTCATTGCATTGTTTCAATTCCATTTCTTCATTGTTATTTCCTTCATTTCTGTCACTCAAACACTCCATTTCCACTAAGTACCTTACAATTGGTATTCAGGGCCACTATTCTTCCCCGTTCACCTTCTCCTGCCCACAATTTTTTTTTTCTCTGCTCTTATTCACGTTTCCATGGCGGAAGGTACTCGTCTTTCTCAACTTACAGAATCTGTCAAGGAATGTCAGGACGCGTGGGCTCAGCAACAAATATTTAACACCAACTTCACCCAGAAAATCGACGACCTCACTACCCTCGTCCAAACAGTTCTCACCAATCAAGGCCGTCCTCCAGAACCTCCACCGGATGACCGCAATCGACTCCACCCACCTCCAGAACACCCTCCTGGAGACCAACCAGGGGTTTTTCTCGACCAAGATGACCGCTTGTTTCCGGGGCCCCTCCGCCAACAGCAGGAAGACCATCGTCAGGACTGTGGTGAGCGTTGGTTCCTTGATGACGATTTTCCAGAATTTCCTCGTGGGGAGCGTCCTATCCATGCTCGTGCCATGCGTCTGGATTTTCCACGCTTTGATGGCAATAACCCAGCAGCTTGGACTTACAAAGCCAACCAGTTTTTTGACTATTACCAGATTCCACTGTATCATCGTACCAGGATGGCCTCTTTTCATATGGACGGCGAAGCCCTCATTTGGTTCCAAGATGCCGATGAAGCTGGCCAATTCCCCACCTGGGATTCTTTCACTCAGGCTCTTCTAATCCGTTTTAGGCCTGCTTTTGACGACCCCAAGGAGTCTCTGGTGCATTTACGCCATTCTACTTCGGTTGCTGAGTATACGGCCCAGTTTGAGTCCCTTTCCAATCGACTTCGGGGTCTCTCTGACAAATACAAGCTCAGTTACTTTCTTAGCGGATTGAAGGATGAAATCCGCTTGCCCTTGCGGATGTTAGCTCCTCGTACCTTAGTGTCCGCCTTTGGGTTAGCCAAGTTGCAGGAGGAATACCTTCAGACCTCCCGAAAATCTTCCAGGACATTTTCTGGTTCTTCTGCATATTCTCAGGCCTCCTTTTCCAGTTCCTCTAGTGGTCCTTCTTCCGGACAGCAATCACCACTTCCTGTTCAGCGCATTTCTCCAACTCAGATGCGTGAACGCCGGGAAAAGGGTCTCTGCTACAACTGCGATGACAAATGGCATCTGGCTCACAAATGTAAGCCCCCCAAGCTCTTTCTTATGTCGAGCACTGAGCCCTTGCCTAATGATACCTTAGAGGACCTTGGCTTGGACCATTTAGATAAGGCTGCCCCAGTTTTGGAACCTATTATTCAGGAAGTAGTTGATCCTGAAATCACCTTACATGCAATTTCTGGTTCTCTAGCCCCTAAAACCATGTGTTTCTTTGGGTCTATCCGTTCTAAAAAATTGGTTATTCTGCTCGACTCGGACAGTACACACAATTTCATCAACCTAGCTGCGGTTCCGGTGGCTTTTTTGGGTCCTCTTACTCCCCTGCAATCACGGGTACGAGTTGCAAATGGGGAGACTCTTCTCTGTACTGGCAAGTGCAATTCGGTCTCTATCCGAGTCCAGGGCACCACAATCACTGCTGATTTTTATTTGTTGCCTTTGGGTGGTTGCAATATTGTCCTTGGAGTGGATTGGCTCCGTTCTCTTGGACCGGTATTATGGGATTTTTCCTGTTTAACAATGCAGTTTTAAGTTAATTCCAGCCCCTTTGTTCTACATGGATTATGTCCCTCGGGCTTAACTCTAGAAGAGGCTCATCATTGTCTTAAAGACCCTTCTTCGGAACACAAGGGGTTGTTGTCACATATTTTATCCTCTACTGAAGCTTCCACGCTTCCTTCTCAGCATGCAGCTATCCGTGACCTCCTGCAGCAATTTCTTCTGGTTTTTTCTGAACCACAGGGGTTACCACCCCCTCGTACTCAAGATCATCAAATTCAGCTCAAGACTTCTCAACCGGTTTCGGTGCGCCCTTACTGTTACCTGTATTTTCAAAAGGCTGAAATAGAGAAAATCATTAAGGACCTGCTGCTGTCTGGAGTGATTCGCTCTAGTTAAAGTCCTTTTTCATCCCCAGTCCTTGTTCGTAAACCGGATGGTAGCTAGCGCATGTGCGTTGACTATTGCGCTCTTAATCAAGATACCATCAAGGATAAATATCCTATTCCGGTTATAGACGAGCTGCTGGATGAGCTCCATGGTGCCATCATTTTCTCAAAGCTTGATCTCCATTCGGGGTACCACCAGATTCGGATGAAGCCCGAAGATGTGTCCAAGACCGCATTCTGTACTCACAAGGGCCATTACGAGTTTCTCGTCATGCCATTTGGTTTGACCAACGCCCCATCCACATTTCAGAACCTTATGAATGATGTGTTTAAACCATTTTTGCGGAAGTTTGTCTTGGTGTTCTTCGACGATATCCTTATTTACAGTCGCTCTTTGACTGACCATCTCACTCATTTACATGCTGTTTTGAGTGTTTTACAGGATCATAAATTGTATGCCAAGTCTTCTAAATGTAGTTTTGGCGTCGAAGAAATTGAGTATTTAGGGCACCTCATCTCCAATGATGAGGTACGGGCTGATCCTTCAAAATTGGCTGCCATGATGAATTGGCCAGTCCCTCAGTCTATTAAATCTTTGCGGGGTTTTCTTGGCTTAACGGGCTATTACCGCAAGTTCATCAGCGGGTACGGGGTCATTGCTGCCCCATTGATAGCATTACTCAAGAAGAATGCTTTCCTTTGGACCCCTGCAGCAACTGATGCTTTTGAGCATCTCAAAACTGTCGTGACTACCCCTCCGGTTCTCCGTCTTCCAGACTTTTCTCTTCCATTCACCATTGAGTGCGATGCCTGTGGCAAGGGTCTTGGCGCGGTTCTCATGCAGCAGGGCCGCCCTATAGCCTTTATTAGCCGAGCCTTGAAAGGGCAAGCCCTCCTTCTCTCCACCTACGAGAAGGAACTCCTTTCCTTAGTTACTGCTGTTCAAAAGTGGTGCCCATACTTGCTTGGCCGCCCCTTTATTGTCAAGACGGACCAGCAGTCACTTAAATTCTTGCTGGAACAGCGCATTGGCACACCCTCACAGCAGCGTTGGATGTCTAAATTGCTCGGTTATGATTTCATCAACGAGTACAAACGTGGTAAGGAGAACCGTGTGGCGGATACATTATCCCGCCAGTTTGAAGACTCTTCTCAGGAGGGGGCAGTGGTTCTCTCCTTGATTTCCTTTCCCACACCTTCTTGGCTATCGGAGTTGAAGGCTTCTACTCCTCTGATCCAGCTACTGTAGCTCTTTTACAGTCTCTTCAACCGGGTCAGACTTCCCCAAAGGGTTACACCTTGCAGCAAGATCTAATCCTTAGGAAGAATCGCCTATGGATTGTCAAAGGCTCCCCTTTTCAACAACAATTGCTGGCCTTTATCCATTTCGATCCCTCTGCTGGCCACTCGGGCCATCACAAAACAGTGAAGCATGCACAAGCTAATTTCTATTGGACGGGCATGCGCCACGACATCAAAAAGTTTGTTCGTGAATGTGCAGTATTTCAGGTTAATAAACATGAAACCACTTCACCAGCCCAGCCGGCTTGCTTCAGCCTCTACCAGTTCCTTCACGCACTTGGTCAGACGTCTCTATGGATTTCATAGAGGGTTTGCCTCCCTCTCAAGGGACTATGGTCATTTTGGTAGTGGTCGATCGTTTTTCAAAATATGGCCATTTCCTTCCACTATCTCATCCTTATACGGCATCCACTGTGGCTACCCTTTTCTTCACCAATATTTTCAAGCTTCATGGTATGCCTCAAACAATAGTGTCTGACCATGATCCAATCTTTACCAATACATTCTGGGGTGAGCTTTTCCAGCTCCAAGGTATATCCTTAGCCTTTAGCTCCGCCTACCACCCGCAATTCGACTGTCAAACCAAGGCCCTTAATAAATGTTTGGAGACATATCTCCGTTTTTTTTTTGATAAGTAAGTAAGTTTATTAAAAAGCGTAAGGCGCCCCTAAGTACACCGGGGGTATACACGAGCAGCCAAAGCCAGCACAAAAAAAAAGAAAAAAAAATCCCAAGAGGACCAAGCCCGAAACCCACCAAAAACCCCAAAAGGAAAACCCTAGAACCCGAAAAAAAACCCAAAACAACCCACAAAAGAAACCTAGAGACAACCCAAACGCCCTCTAAAGAACACTACCCTACAACTTGAGGCCCTTTCCTTTCCTGCGCCTAGAGGAGTCTGAAGCAACACCATAGTTAACGGAACTTTGCAAATTCAGCAACTCCCTCTTTCCCTTCGATTTCTGGCGCGCTATCATTTGGAGACATATATCCGTTGCTACACTGGTTCCAAGCCACAAGCATGGAAGTCTTGGTTACCCTTGGCTAAGTGGTGGTATAATACCAACTATCACTCTTCCACGGGTTTAACTCCATTTGAAGCCGTTTATGGCTATGCCCCACCTACCCTACTATCTTACGTACTCGGCACTTCAGCAAATGTGGCTGTAGACTCCCAGTTGCGGGACCGTAATTCCATTATCAATTTGTTGAAGGAAAGACTGCATCAAGCTCAACATTGGATGAAAAACCAGGCTGATCGGCACCGGACTGAACATGAATTTCAAGTTGGTGATTGGGTGTATTTACGGCTTCAGCCCTATCGCCAAAATTCTGTGGCTATGCGCAAGAATTTGAAGCTATCTCCTCGCTTCTTTGGGCCCTTCCAGATTTTACAATGCATAGGCCTTGTGGCATACAAGTTGGATTTACCATCCACTACTCGTATTCACCCAGTTTTTCATGTTTCCTGTTTGAAGCTGAAACTGGGATCCCATATCACTCCTCTCTCCACTTTGCCCCCTGTTGACAGTAAGGGAGAGCTTAACCTATCAATAGTTCTGCTCCCATTCCCTTCAAATGCATAGCATTTGGATATATCATACTGACTAAGATAGCAGACTGCATAATCACATTTTTACAAAAAAGATTACCATAAAATTTCTAACTTAATTTATCTATTACTAATAGGTAAAGGAGACCAAGTTAAAAGGTTTTTGACCCAAATTTGCCAATATAACATCAGGACTTCAACAGAATTTAGTATTCACAGTTTATAATTCAACCCAAGACCTTTGCTATATGCGTGCTTTATTTTTATACTTCAAAGCTGTCTCCGGATTGAAAATTAATCTTGCAAAATCAAAATTGGTTCATGTGGATAACGTTGAGATTGTGGATGGGTTGCTTGGCATTTTGGGCCATGAGGTTTCTTCTTTGCCTATGAAGTATCTTGCTCTTCTGTTGAAGGCCTTCTATAAGGCCATATTTAGGACGGTGTTATTGAAAAGATAGAGAGGCGGCTGGCTAGTTGGAAAATGATGTACCTGTCTAAGGGTGACAAGATTAACCCTTATCAAGACCACTTTTTCTAATTTGCCTACATATTTCATGTCCCTCTTCCCTCTCTTTGCGGGTGTTGCAAACCATATTGAGAAGCTTCAACAAGATTTCTTATGAGGGCAACTAGGCAAAGAGTTCAAATCTCACCTGGCAAATTGGTCCAAGGCTTGCTCTCTGATCCCTGAGGGCGGTTTGGGGATTCGAAATTTGCGGATGTTCAATCGTGCGCTCCTAGGAAAATGTTTATGGTGCTACGTGTATGAGAGAGAGGTTTGGTAGAGAGTTGTGGTGGACTTTAAATTTGGTAGTTTGTTGGGTAGGTGGTGTTCTAATGAGCCTAATGGGGCATATGGGGTGGGGTTATAGAAGAATATTTTTTTTGATAAGTAAGAAGACTTTATTAATGAAAGCGTAAGGCGCCCCTACGTACACAAGAACAATTAAAGCTAACCCGCAAAAACCCAACAGAAGCAACAAAACACAAACCCCCGAAACCGAAGAAAAACCCCAAAACAAACCACAATAGAACCCAAGAAGAAACTAAACAACCTACCACCCACCAAAGCACACAAACCTATATCATGTGTACCTTGCCTTTCCTACTCCTAGAAGGATCTTTCGCAACACCATAATTAACGGAACTATGCAAAATTAAGTAGCTCCCTTTTTCCTTTATACTTTTGGCACGCAATCATCTTTTTCCGCTGAAAATCTTCTTCCATGGCATCCCTAATTGCCAAGGCCTCCTCCCAAAAAGCCCCTTCCAATGCCCAATCCAAGGGCAATCCCTCTCAATAATCATTCTCCTCATCCCAAACTACGATCTCCCCGTTATGATCAAAACCGACAGGCCAATTCCGAGATTGGGAGATTAGAAGAATATTAAGATGGGTTGGCGGAAGTTTTCAAGTCATACCAAATTTGAGGAGGGAAATGGCTCTAAAGTTAGATTCTAACATGACTTGTGGTATGGGGACAAGGCCCTAAAGGAAGCATTTTCAGATTTATACGGTATTGCTTGCGCAAAGGAAGCCTTTGTAATGGCCTACTTGGAGCTTTCTGGTGGCTCCAATCAGTGGAATGTTAGCTTTGCTAGAGTGGCTTATGAATGGAAGGTGAATATCTTTGTCTCATTCTTTAGCTTGTTGTATTCAGTTAGCGAGAGACGGGAATGTGAAGACAAGCTTTGGTGGACCCATCCAAAAAAGGGTTGTCCAATGTTAGATCTTTCAACAATGTCTTGGTTTGTAATGATGCCTCTCCTTTCTTTTGGAAGAGTATTTGGCGGACTAGGGCTCTTTTGAAGTTGACTTTTTTTGTTTGGTTGGCGGCCCTAAGAAAGATCCATAGACAATCTTAAGAAACGGCATGTCATTGTGATTTTCAAGTGTTGTATGTGTTTGAGGAATGGGGAGTCTATGGACCATTTTCTTCTCCAATGTGAGGTTGCTTGCGCCTTATGAAATGTTTTGTGGTGCTTCCTTGCCTCTTGTGGTGCCTTTCGAGGGAAATAAATTATAGAAATTTCGAGTACCACTAGAGGACATCGGAGGAGCTTGAGTCTTTTTTCTTCTATACTCTTTATCTTTGGCCAGCTGCATTTATTTTTCCTTTGGTACACAGTTATCATAATTTCCTTATTCTTTTTTCTCCTTCTAAATAGCTAGGTGTTTTCTCTTACATACTTATTAATTATATTTCGATTACTTATAAAAAATAATGATTCAATCCAATTTAAAACTCAATGTTTTTCTCAATTCAAATTTCCTGTTGAGTAATATAAACTCTTCACCAACGCAAAGTTAATCCACAAGAAAAGACACAGAAAACTAACCGAAGCCTAGTTGATCCTTGTAAGAAGAGAAAGGCTCAGTGGCATCCTTCTTCGGTGTAATATCCTTAACGAGCTCTTGATACGCATTCCTCTCCGCTAATTCCGCAAGCTTTCTCAGCCTTGCCTTCAATTCTTCGCTCTGAAATTTAAAACAAAACCAGAATCAGATTAAAAAAAGAATTTTGATTCACAAAATCACATTATACTTTTTTCTTTTTCAAAAATGCGCGTAAAGAAGCGAGACCAAAGGTATTTTGAATCTCAAATTTTTTGTGTAAAAGCTTTCTAGAGTGAACTAAATAATAATACCCGACCATATTGGACTAAGATTTTCAAATTCGACAGAGTAAAATATTACTCGCACTATCTAATTTGTTTTCTTTTCTCATTTTTGTAAGCAACTAAACCTAACTCATACTTCGAACAAATACGGAAACAAGCAGAACTCATTCAACAATTCTTGTTTTTTCTCAGTTTTCTCAGCAAACAAACAGAAAGTCACGCTTAGAAAATGTAGAAACTGTAACAAAAATAAAAATTCGAAATCCTAAAACTTTTTTCTTATGTAATTCCATTTAAAACCAGATTGCACAAGAGAATTTTAGAGCAACCAAACAAGCTGAATCGAATATGAGCAAGACAGTTTTACCTTCTCTCTAGGTTTGGGGCTGGTGAAGATGAATTCGGACCCGGAAAAGAGTTGGATCGAGACGGGTCGAGTGGAGGGCCGGGACGCGAACCAGAGAGCTCGGAGCGACTTGTACGGCACATTTCCTTGCGAGGAGAGATCCGACGCGATCTGTCGGAGTTCCGGCGTGAGGTGCGGATCTTCGGAGACCGTGAACAGGAATGATCTGATGCCTTCGGTGGCGGATATCAGAAGCCCGGGCGGGCTTGCCGGCTCGGTCTTCATTTCGGGTTAGAGAGTGGCCCCGTTATTTTTCCACACCTATTATCGGGTAATTTTTTATTTTTTAAATTTTAATTTATTTATAAAAAACATCTTCCTTACATTTTTCCTAAACCATTGCTAGGTATAGTGTTACCCAATGAATTATTATATTTTTAAGGGAAAAATATATATTAGCCCCCCAAACTATCACCCATTCTCTGGATGGCCCCCCAAACTACCAATGCTTAGATTCTGGCTCCCCAAACTACTACTTTCTGATTTTTTGTCCTCATCCGTCCATTTATGCCGTTAATTCTAAACAGAATTCCGAAAATACCCCTCCTGCACTTTAAAATTCTCACGGTTAAGGGAGGGGTATTTTTGGATTTTTGGCCAATTTCTGTTAGAATTAACGGCATAAATAGACGGATGGGGCCAAAAAATCAGAAAGTGATAGTTTGGGGGGCCAGAATCTTAGCATTGGTAGTTTGGGGGGCCATCCGGAGAATGGGTGGTAGTTTGGGGGGCTAATATATATTTTCC
The DNA here is from genome assembly GCA_028654335.1 of Alnus rubra. Classification (NCBI taxonomy): domain Eukaryota; kingdom Viridiplantae; phylum Streptophyta; class Magnoliopsida; order Fagales; family Betulaceae; genus Alnus; species Alnus rubra. The sequence continues at coordinate 1,591,651 of JAJPGS010001029.1, read as the reverse complement.
CTATTTTTAATAGGACAAAAATTTCCTTTAAACGGGTTGAGATGAAATTTCATCCGACCCACTCCAATAAATGTGCACATGTTTTCTTTAACCCCAATAATATTCTTAAAGGACAAAAATTAGTTACAAACGAATTTGTAGCTAAAGGTTATAAACTAGTTTAATAAGTTGACAAGTGTCCTAAAACATGTGAGAGGTACATGTGAGTTTTACTAAACTTTAACAGTGTTAACTTTCTAGTTCTTTTTTAAAAAAAAAATAAAAAAAAAGAATCTTCTTCTAACCTAATATCTCTCAAATAAAGTCATTGTCATCTCAAACTGTTTAGAGAGAGAAGCTCTCATTTTTTTAGAGAGAGAGAGAGAGCCTTATTTTAGATCGTGCTTCGTCAGGGGAGGGAGGCCCCATGCCTCCCTCCTCCCGGTGGTAGTTTCCTCCTAGCCCGTTAGGGCCATGGAGTGGTTTTTGTCCCTTCACGATGTGAACCAATGGAGGTTAAGTCTCTCCCAGCCATTAGGGTTGTGGAGTTTTTGTTTCCTCTGATAGATCTGGTGGTGGCTGATCCTCCCCTAGCCCTCTTTAGGCTATGGTGGCTTGTGTTTTGTTTTTCTATGGTTTTCTTTCTTTTTGTTTCAGGCAGGAAGACTCATCTGAAGACGTCCAATTGGGGGAGAGGACGATCTGTTTCATGTTGTCGGCGGGGGGTGTTTTGGTCGGACTTTCATATTTTTTCTTTATTTGAAGCCAGATCTACGCATCTTCGTTAACTTCTGATAGACACGTGCCCCTCAGCCGCGTTCCCTGTTGGTCTCTGCTCCAGCCACCAAAAGCGTTGGTCGTGTCGGTCACCGGAGCTCGGCTAGTGGTCATCACACGCCAGGGAGCCTTTGCTCCTTGGGGTGCGCGTGATGGCCACACCTCACTATTTCAAGCTATGTTCGGTGGCAACCGGGGACTACGATGACCGATCAGCTTTCTGGGTGTCGCTGGTGGAGGCGCGTGTCCCACACGCGTCATCCATCCGGCGAAGACAGCCTCTTCGTCTCTCTGTCATCGGCTATGGTTGGGTGTTTTCTCTGCCTACTGTGTTTGTGCATTCTTTTTGTTTCTTCGATACAGTATGCATTTGTTTTGCCCAAACCTTTACTGAAATATTTATTGGCTTGTTGCTAGATCGGCCATCTTTTATTTTAGGATGAGCATTATTATAAAGTGATGCCCAAATGTTGTTTTTGTAAGATTTGTATTCTGTTAGGCAGCTATTTTTTAAGTCAGACCCTTCTGACTTAGAATGTAAGGGGTCTTGTACCTCTATTGTTAAGTTGTATGCCTTCGGGCCTTTCAACAATATATGGTAGCTCATACTACTTTGTTCTAAAAAAAATATTCTCTCAAATAAACCTAACATTTAATTCTTCTAGCCCCCTTCTTCTTCTTCTTCATTTTTTTGTTTTTTTTTTCCCTTTCTTCTAACCCTTCTTCGTTTTTTTTTTTTCCAAATTTTTTCTTCACTACAGGTTCGTGATGGTTCTTAACATCAAGTTTACTTGATGATTCTTTTATGCTCATGAGTATTTCTTTTTTTTTAGCTAATTTTTTGCTCTTTTTTTTTTTTAAGCATGTTCTTTTCTTTCTTTTTTTCCAAGTTTTTTTTTTCATGTGTGTTGGCTTTCTCATAGTGAGCAGGTTTATTTGTGAGGGATTATTTTTCCCAATTAGGACAGGCCAGCAAGTTCTAATTTTATTTTATTTTTTTTTGTCCTCAACTGAGCAAATTTTTTCCTATTTATTTCTTCAAGTTTTTTGTCCTAAACGAAACAATTTTTGTCCTAAATTTTTATTTTTGTTTTTTTTTTTAATTTTTTTTTTCACTTTTTTCGCTTGCTCAATGCTCATAACGTGAAAGCTAATTAATTGGAAATAGAACATGTAAAAGAAACGAAGAAAAAGGGTTAGAAGCTACTCCAAAAAAAAAAAAAAAAAAAAAAGAAGAAGAATGAGGAGATAGATCAGATTTGTGGGTGGCCACCCACAAATCTAAGGTCCAACATTTATTATTATTATTTTTTTAAAAGATTTGAGGTTTTTTGAAAAATAAGAAATTTTTTAGGTTTTTTAGTAATTTTGGGTCAATTCCAATTGTGGAATACATGTAGCCACCAAACTAAGAAATTGGAATAGTTATTCCATTCCACTCTTCCTCATTCCCAGTAATAATTATTCATTTTCTTAAAAGAATATTCATTTCGCGAACCAAATGGGACCTAAAGGTGAGGTTTATTTTAGAGATACATTAGATTAGAAGAAGAAATGATTAAGAAAAAAAAAAAGAAAAAAAAAACACACAAACGAGAAGTTAACACTGTTAAAGTTTATTAAAAGTCACATATACTTCTCATATGTTTTATGACACTTGTCAACTTATTAAACCAATTTGTAGCTAATTTTTGTCCTCACCCAAACATTATGAATTTTTTAGAAACACAAAATTGAAGCCCAAGAGTCACGTGCCGGTGCAGACTTCTCTTCTGCCTTCTCCCTTTCTCACAACAACTGGTGTTAAGGATTTTTTTGCCAAGAGCTCTTTCTTTTAAAGCTGTTGGTACAGTTTCCGGTATGATGTGAATCTGCACGTTCCTTTGATGTTCTTCACGCTTCTCAATAACTCTGCAAAACAACAAAACCTAGGGACCCTTCCGGGGGTCCCGCTTCGATGCCTAAGTTAGCTTCTGTGAGAGAAATAATACTCTATGCATAAAATTGAGTCTTAGTTTGTACCTGGGGTATGAGCCTATTTATAGGCAAAGAAGTGGAGTCAAAGCTGGATTAGAATTCCTGCTCCTTGTCGATCTAGAACTGCTGTCAGAGTTCTAATCGAGATCTAGAATTGATATCAAAATTCTAATTGGACTTTAATCCTTTATTAAACTTCTAATTGAATATCTTCTTAGACTTCTAATCTGATAATTCTTCTTATTTGATTGGACCATAAGTCTTATCACAATTCTCTGATTTATCTGAAGTAGTTGTTAAATGTCTATCTCCTCCTTAGATCGGGTTGAGTGGAATTTATCCCCAACAGTTACCCCCCAATTCCCTTATCCGAAGCTTGCTTGAATAATGAGAATTCCATGTCTAAGGAAACCCGAGCTTTGTCTCCTTATAAAAACCTGCTAACCTGCAAAACCTGAGGGTTAAATCTTACCCCCCATTACCTTCTTGTTTTTCCTTAGGGTTTTCTCCCTGTCTCTTGAAAAACCTGCAAAACCCGAGGGTTAAATCCGACCCCTTGGCTCTCTTTATTTCTCTCTCTCTCGGCAATGATTGATCCGAGAATGCTTTCTTGTTGCTCTCGGCAAGGACTGATCCGAGAGTTTTTCTTCTTGCTCTCGGCTAGGACTGATCCGAGAGGCTCCTTCTCGGCTAGGACTGATCCGAGAGGCTCCTTCTCGGCTAGGACTGATCCGAGAAGTTTCTTACTGCTCTCGGCTAGGACTGATCCGAGAGGCTTCTTCTCGGCTAGGACTGGTCTGAGAAGTTTCTTCTTGCTCTCGGCTAGGACTGATCCGAGAGGCTCCTTCTCGGCTAGGACTGATCCGAGAAGTTTCTTCTTGCTCTCGGCTAGGACTGATCCGAGAGGCTCCTTCTCGGCTAGGACTGATCCGAGAGTTTTCTTCTTGCTCCCGGCTAGGACTGATCCGAGAGGCTTTTTCCTGCAAAAGAAGCGACATCAACGGGTTCCCGGTCCCTAGACCGGGAACACTCCGATGCTTAAGTCAGCTTTATTCATTTATTCTGAAAATACTTATTCCCAAAATATGGGGAATTTTCTGTCTAGTCTGAATTAAAAATAAAAGTTTAGTTCTTTGCAAATATAAATGCTAAAAAATAAAAGCAAGCCTGAAATTCCCGAGAGTCCTTTTTATGGGATCACGGGCAGATACTTTTGTTGCCTCGGCTCTTTATGCTGTGGGCTTCTGCTTCTTCGGTCCTTTCTTCTTTCTATGTCATCTCGGGGAGCATTCTCTTGATGCCTCTCGTCTAGCTGAGGACGGTCTCGGGGCTGATAGTTCTGATGATTCCGAGGCCTGTTATTTCCTGGATGGTTCCGTCACTCTCCCAAGAACCGAACTAGCTTGCCATTCTTTATGAATTCTTCTATTAACAACCTTAGGGTTACGCACCCCTCGATGTAATGACCTGCTTGTTTATGGAAATCACAATACTTCCCTGCATTCCTATAAGGAGGATTACCTGGTATCTTTTGCGGTTCCCGAAACGCCGGATCTCTCTTGATCTCCATGAGGACTTCTGATATCTCGGCATTGAGAGGTGTAAAGTTGTAATCTTTGAACTCTGCCTCTGCTCTTCCCCATCAGCTTTCCTGAATTCTTTTCTTTTCTTTTCTGGGGCTGTCTCTTGGGGTAGTCTAGAACTGGTCATAGACTTCAGCGTCTCTTCCTGATTAATGAATTCTTCTACCTTATCCATGAGGCCCTGCAAGGTACTCGGTTGCTTCCGGATCAACTTCTTCATCAAAGGCTCTTCGGGTGAAATTCCCTGATAAATGGCAGCAAAGATCATATCCTCGGTCGGATCTTCGACTGTAGCCTTCTCTCGGTTGAACCGAGCCATAAACTCCTTAAGACTCTCATTGCCTTGCTGGTGCAATGATAGCAAATATCCCGAAGGCTTCTTCCTTGTCCGGAAAGCCAAGAACTCCGTTAGAAATATCTTGGACAATTCCTTGAATTGATCAACAGAATTCAGGGGCAGCTTCCTGAACCAGTCTCGGGCATTCCCTAAAAGAGTAAGAGGGAAGGCCCGACATGCTACTTCATCGAGTGTCCCGTGAAGGTCTAGATGAGCTTTGAAATTCTTTAGGTGATCCAAGGGATCTCTGTCTCCTGCATAACTTAGAATTTGGGGTACCTTAAACTTCTCGGGAAGTCGATAGTCTGCTACCCGTCTGGTGAAGGGTGAGTCTGTACCCATTAGGAGCTTGTCCACCACTACGGATCTGCTTTTGTCCTTTCTTTCCATCTCCATGTACGTGCACCTTCTCTCTAGCTCAGCAATAACTCTGCTCAGATCTCCTTGGCGGTCATCCTCCCTCCGAGGATTAATGTTGCTGTTGTGATCTTCTTCCTCACGCTCATCCCTGTTCATCTCGGGATTGGGCTGTTCCGGCCTCCTGCGCAGCAACTCGGCATTCCGCTGTGTTAAGGATTCAATCTGGGCTTCCAACGCTGCTATGCGATCTTGATCTCCACCCCCCGGGGGAGGGTTCGGTGGAGGCTGCTGATTATTCTGAATACCTGGCTCCATTCGGACTATGGGCTCTCGGTTGGTCTGGCTTCCGGAACGTGTGTTCATCACCATGCTGGATCTTATTTTTCTTTTATGAGGAACGAATAATCATTTCCCACAGACGGCGCCAAACTGTTGGTACAGTTTCCGGTATGATGTGAATCTGCACGTTCCTTTGATGTTCTTCACGCTTCTCAATAACTCTGCAAAACAACAAAACCTAGAGACCCTTCCTGGGGTCCCGCTCCGATACCTAAGTTAGCTTCTGTAAGAGAAATAATGCTCTATGCATAAAATTGAGTCTTAGTTTGTACCTGGGGTATGGGCCTATTTATAGGCAAAGAGGTGGAGTCAAAGCTGGATTAGAATTCCTGCTCCTTGTCGATCTAGAACTACTGTCATAGTTCTAATCGAGATCTAGAATTGATATCAAAGTTCTAATTGGACTTTAATCCTTTATTAAACTTCTAATTGGATATCTTCTTAGACTTCTGATCTGATAATTCTTCTTATTTGATTGGACCATAAGTCTTATCCCAATTCTCTGATTTATCTGAAGTAGTTGTTAAATGTCTATCTCCTCCTTGGATCGGGTTGAGTGGAATTTATCCCCAACAAAAGCCATGACCCTCTGCTGAACTTTGATTTTGAGGTAACCAGAGTAAGAACTCCCAACTGATCTGGAGTTGTTGTAAGTGACTAAAGTCACAGATAGACCAGTAAAAAATTGTTTGATCTTTAAGGTAAGAAGATCATTTTCTCATTTTTATAGGGGTGTTATTTCCTTTTGTATTAAAAAAAGTTGTTCATTTTCTTGCTCTCAGACTCACAGCATTGGGGGTGATGTACTTTGGGCCCTCTTAAAAGTCATTTTGTCGTTAATCGCTATGCACAGATCCAACCCAAGTGCTTCATGGATATTTGAGATTGTTAAAAGTGTCCCACATCGCTAAGATTTTATTCACCTGGGCACTTTATAAGCCACGGTGTCCCTTCCTTTCTCAAAGCGTCTTTTAAGAGTGAGTAAGACCCATAAACTTTTACATGGTATCAGAGCCACAAGTTTCTTGTGATGATGGGTCTTTCCCTCTCGTTATTGTCCACGTGTTTGGCCATTAGTTGCCACACGTGAGGGGGCGTATTAAAGTGTCTCACATCGCTAAAATTTTCTTCACCTTGGCACTTTATAAGCCATGGTGTCCCCTCCTCTCTCAATGCGTCTTTTGAGGGTGAATAAGGCCCATGGACTTTTACATGGTATCAGAGCCACAGGTTTCTTGCGATGATGGGTCTTTCCCTCCCGTTATTGTCCACGTGTTTGGCCATTAGTTGCCACACGTGAGGATGCGTGTTAAAAGTGTCCCACATCGCTAAGATTTCCTTCACCTGTGCACTTTATAAGCCATGGTGTCCCCTCCTCTCTCAAGGCGTCTTTTGAGAGTGAGTAAGACACATAGACTTTTACAGAGATTCAAGAGAATATATTCAATGCATAACATAGTACAATCTCATGGTTTTAATTACCCAAAACATATTATAAGGTTTCGTGGTTTTAGCTACCCAAAACAAAGTATTTCATTGAATGTTTATAGAACTGCACGATTGGATGATTGAAGTTATGCGTTAAAATTCAAAATGATACAAGATAAGCAATTCTAAAAGATGTGAAATTTTCTATTGGTGATGATCAATCAGTACATAAAAGATGTAGCAGCATTCTAAATCCTATATCCAGCAAGAAAGATTTTTCTTTTTCTTTTTTTTTCTTTTTTTTTTTTTGAAAGAATGTGTAAAACTATATATGGACAAAAAAAATCAATTGTACAACAAAAGGCTTATAACCCAAACAACAGAAAACAGAACAACCAGAGAAAACACTCTATATGAATATCCACGCTGCACTCAAGGACCTAAACCAAAACACCAAAACAAAAAAAAAACAGCCCTATCCACAATGGAACAACTAACTCAAAATACAAGCATTAATGTTCCATTTGTGACAAAGAATAACATTCTCCATAATTTTTGAGAATTTTCCCTTTTCCAGAAACTCTACACCGAACTGTCCAAAAAACTTGCTTCAAAACCTGCTCTTCGATGAGAGGTTGTCCACCCACTTTTAACTTATTTCGGGCTCGCCATAACCAATACACAGCAAAGCTCAAGATAAGTCTACAAATTGTCCCCATCAAACACTTACTCTTCTGAGCTCTGCATCCTTCATCAATCAGTTCACTCCAACTTGTATAACAATTCACATCGCTGCAAGCAAATTTTCCAAACTCGGGAGCTAAAACCACAAGAAGAAAAAAAAGGTGATTTCGGCTATCAATTCCAGCCATGCAGAAACCACAATTGACATCCCCTTTAAAACCTCAAGCAAGCAACCGGTCCCCAATAGTTAGCCTACTATATATGTATAAAAAAAATTGGACTATTTCTCGATTTATACGTGTCATCCTTGCAAGAAAGATTTACTCAGCCATGTTCTCCATTTCAGCACTTTTCCCATTATTTGGGTCTTCATCATTGCATGACATTGCATAAGTCTGAATAATTACGGTGGTTTAGAGAATGCAACCAGAGGCCACAACTCCTTATTCTCTTAGCCATGAGTTTCTTTTGTCTTTACCTCCTCTTCTTGTCCTTCATGCCAGTTACGAGTTCTCTCTCTGGTTCCTCAAAACCAGAGTTCAGCAAAGGGCCATGGCTTCAAGGGAAAGAGATTTCAGCAGAAAATCATTAACGCCCGTACGTTGTCGTGAGAAAGAGAAAAGGGAGAAGAGAAGTCTGCACCGGCACGTGACACTTGGGCTTCTTCAATTTTGTGTTCCTCAAAAATTCATAACGTTGGGTGATTAACGTTAGAGACGTTATTGGATGTTTTATTTAACGGGTGTTTTTGGGGCTAAAGAGAACATGGGCCTTTCACATGCAAGAAGACACTTAGCATTTCTTAGAGTGGGTTTGATGAAATTTCATCCATTCCGGTTTGGAAGACATTTATGTTATTTCATATTTGATTGATATTGAAATATCCTTTATTTATGGGTTAATTGTAATCAAATGAAGCGAAAATTTGATAATCATACTTGTATTCACTCACTACCCTATAAATAGATACATTTATATTGTAGGAAAAAATAATAATAATAATAAAAATCAATAAGCAGTTAAGCACAATATAATCCTAAGGGCTATTTAGAATTATGGGCGTAGGCAGTGACAGACCCCCAAAATTTTCCCCCATATTTTTTTAAATTAAAATTTACCCCTAATTATTATTACTTTTTTTTTTTTAGTTTTACTCCCCTCCAATTTTTTTATTTTTATTTTTTTTTAATTTGGCCCCCCATATTCACAAGGCTGAGTCCACCATTGGGCTTAAGTGTTTAATACCAAACAACCCGTAATTTTTTATTTTTCTTTTCTCTACCTATGCTTCTGCTATAATTCTCATATTAAGAGAAATCTATTCATGACAATTCTATCTTGGTCCTATAGATCATTCGTACAATGAATCATAAGCAGGCAGAGGGGGTCTTATGGTCATAAATTAATTTTTTTTATTTCCATCCTCTTAATTGTTGAGCTCGTAAAACTGTTGGTAGCCATAGCTTAGCTAGCCTATTCTTGACAGACCAAGAATTTCATTTCTTGTCCTGCAAACTCTTTTTCTTTATTTTTTTGGGTTAAATACATATTTGCTCATTGTGCTTTACGACCTTTATTTTTTGTTCCCTCAGTTTTATTTTTTATCAAATTTGGTACTTGTAGTATATGAAAAGACGGAAATAGTACCTCCGTCTAATTTTCCGTCCAAAACTAACGTCTACCCACGACATTTTCTGTCATGTTATTGTCTGGATGTTGTTGGAAACGATGTGTAAAGAATTGGGTTATGAGCTTCAAATTTTTAGGTACTCAATGACGTGGGTGGACGTTAGTTTTGGACTAGAAATCAGACGGAGGTACTATTTCCATCTTTTCATATACCACAGGTACTAAATTTGATAAAAAGTGAAACTGAGATGGCAAAAAATAAAGGTCGTAAAGCACATGGGCAAATATGTATTTAACCCTTATTTTTTTCTTTATTATTATTACAAGAAAGAATATGTTTGACACACAAGTAGAGCAAATTGCCTTTCTGAATACTGAATTGTGATACATGAGAACAAGAAAATGAATCACTTTGGTTGGATCTGTCCATAAAGACAAAATGACTTTTTTAAGAGGGTCCAAAGAGCATTTTGCACACCACTTGTACGTTTTTTTATACCATTTTTTTAAATCAATCATTAGATTTGTAGAACTTAAATTGATTTATATGCGAATCGTACAGATCTAATGATTAATTTTAAAAAGTAATGTACAAAAAATTTAGAAGTGATGTGTATGTAACATGTCTCAAGAGCATCATCACCGATGCCGAGAACAAGAAAATAAACTTTATTTTTTATTAATACAAAAGGAAATAGCACCACTCTAAAAATGGGAAAAATGACCTTCCTACGTTAAAGATCATACAATTTTACTTGTCTATCTGTGACTTGGGTCACTTGCAACAACTCTAAACCAGGTACAAGTTCTAATTATGGTTCCCTCAAAATTAGAGTTCAGCCGAGGGCCATGGCTTCAGGAGAAAGAGCTCCTATCAAAAAATTCTTAATGCCCGTTGTCGTGAGAAAGAGAGAGGGAGAAGAGCGGTCCGCAGCGACACGTACGTGACTCTTGGGCTTCTTCAATTTTGTGATCCTGAAAAATTGAAAAAAATATAATTTAGCTCTTCAAATTATTACTCTTTCTTTAGATGACTCTTCAAACTACCAAGGCTTGCACTCTAGTTCTCAAAACTACCAAAACATTTGAAAATAACCAATTTTGGTGAAATATCCTCATAATACCCCTGTATTTTTCAATTAAAAAATAATTAAAAACTAAAAAAAAAACTAATTTTTTTTTTTTAAAAAAAAAAATATTGCGATTGACCAGAGGACATACTACATCTTTCTAGCATCGTCCTTAGGCACGATGCATGTTTGCAGCTTGGCGAACTTGTCCCCACCTCCCCACGAGGACATGGCTAATTTACTATCTTTTGATGTTTATGATATTGATTTTTCGAAGGTTATGACTAATTCAAATCTGAATTTTGTTTTGTTACAAACGACGAGCAAATCTATCATCATTGTTGAAGACCTTGATCGGTTTCTGACTGATAAATCAACGGCCATGAGCTTGTTCGTTGATGTTCATATGAATCATATCCATTTTCTTCTCTGTAATTTTTTAACATTCAAAACGTTGGCCACCTGGGGCTCAAGGATCACAAGCTTTTCTCTAAGGTTGAGGATATTTTCCATAGTGGGACGAGCTTGAGCTTAGCCGAGATCAGCGAGCTGATGATTGCGAATTGGAACTCGCCGAACTGAGCTATAAAATCGGTCATCACGGTGTTGCAAGCAGACGGTGACCAGATGGGTGTCGGGAAGATTAGGTCGCGGTTGGGAAATAACGCCACCCCAAACACCCATCTTTTTTTAAAAAAAATAAAATAAAATTTTAGTTTATTTATTTTTTAATTTTAATTTTTTTAATTGAAAAATGACATGTAGCATGTATATTATGGGGATATTTCACCAAAATGGGCATTTTTCAAAGGTTTTGGTAGTTTGGGAGGCCAGAGTGCAAGTCTTAGTAGTTTGAGGGACCATCCAGAGAAATGGTGGTAGTTTGTAGGGCTAAATTGTATTTTTCCCTAAAAATTTTATAACGTTGGGTGACTATCATCTCTAACATTAGTGGATGTTTTATTTAATGGGTGTTATTAGGGTTAAATAAAACATATACCTCTCACATGTAAAGGGACACTAAATATTTATCAGAGTAAGTTGGATGAAATTTCCTCCAGACCAGTTTAAATGAAATTTCTGCCAAATATAAAATATATAAAAAATATAATATATTTCCATATATTCTAACAAATATAAAAGCAAATTGGGCGGAACTAATGATATTTTTTTTTTTTGAGCAAAGGCTTCAACGAATTTGCCAACATCTTAGAAATAATTTTATAACTGAAATTGCATAGGCTAATTAATTTATATTGAGAAATAAGAGTTTTTTTTTTTTTTTTTTTTTAATTTTTTTTTTTAACTGTATTTCAGTAAGTCTGATAAAACAAACCTGTCATGCATCTGAACCAGGGACTTTAGTGGGATTAAGCTCTTTAATGGTGAATCATGGACAATTTGATTCCAAATAAAGCAGACTAGATTCGTAGCATTTGCAGGAAATAAATGGAACAAATGAATTGAATCCGAATCAAGCTAGAGAGTGGCTTTTGTAGAGAGATACTTCTAATCCATTCAACAGGTGGAATCAATGGCAAATACTATGCACGAAAAGTCGATTATTAAAATTTGACAACCGTCTACGTCCTGTCTTATGCAGTTAGCAGTTATAACTGCCGGTTAATGATTATTAATCCTATAAACCACATTTGAAAGTGCAAACTCAAATAAGCACACAAAAATAATATTAGTTAAGATTCACAAGAGATGAATTTAAAATATTATTCAACTCCAATTTTATCAAAAATTTAACACGAGAAATAATTAAAAAAAAAAAAAAGGCCCCTAAACAAATCATCTCCCAAAAGACACTTCATTCAATCTCACAATGACATTTGGGTTGCGCAAGGTTAAATCATTCTAATTAGGCTTATTTATTAAATGGATTATACGGGTTGGAATCATTTGCCTATTTAAATATGGCATACCAAAATTAGGAGAAATTATCTATTTAATTAAAAAAATGTAGTTGAAGTAAATTTATACAATCTCATACTCCTATTTTAAGAGAATATAAAACCCGACAGAGAATTAAAATTGGCCTCATAGTAATTAAGTCTAGTAAAAAAAATTAATTAAAATAAATAAATTTCGACCATTAAAATTGGTGAATGTAAATTATCCTCTAGGAAGAGGACCATCTGGCTTGCACTGAATTAAGATCCCCTCAAATTTTTTGCCCGAATTTGATAGAATTCGGGCAGGTAGTTGTGAGTGAGCATTTATGAGACCCACCTGACTAAATAAAAGTTGGGTTGCCCAACTACTTATCCGGTCAAGTGAATCTCATAAATGCTTATTCACAACAACCTGTCTGAATTGTATCAAATTTAAACAAAAAAAATTTGAAGGGATCGTGATCCGCTTGCACCTCGTACAGTATGATTTGATGGGCCTACATGCCAATAAACGCGCATGCCTTACTAAAGAAGTGCGTGTCAGATTCGATGTATCTTTTAGTGGCCACATACCAAGCATGTGGGGATCCAATTATTGTCGCTTATATTTATTTTAGGGAAAAGTTGTCGACTTGTCGTACTGTCTTTAAACTGTCATTCATTCAATTTTAAATTAAATTATTTGAAAATTATATTTTTAAAAATATAAAAAATTGACATTTTTAAATTGCAGATAAAATAATATTTTTTTAAAAACAAAAAATTTTAAAAATTAATTTTACAATTTTGTCAGAACGCTTAACTGTATTTTTAAAAATTATTTTTTCAAATCTCACATTTTAAAATCGTTATTTAAAATCATACTTTTTAAAATTGAAAACTCAAAATTGTCAATGCTCTTTCCAAAACTACCAATTATGTCGATGTTCCTTCTCAAACTATCAAAAAATGTCAATGTCTCTCTTAAAATCAATAAAAGAAAAAAATGGCCTTAAATTTTTTTGAATAAGACAAAATGTCTATAAATTCGAAAGAAAAAAACTATTTTTTTTTTTAAAAAATAATTAAATAAAAAAAGAATATTTTTTTAATTAAAAAAAATTGATATTTTTTTGGTAGTTTAGGAGAGGATATTGATACAATTGGTAGTTTAGGGAACATTGATAATGAAGTGGTAGTTTGAAAGGATTATGTGTGTTTTTTTTAATTATTTATTATTTATTATTTTAAAATTATCATTAAATTTAAAATAAACTATTATTATTTTTAAAAGTCAAACCAATATAAATTAATAAATAAATAATCCCTAACATTATTCATTATTGCCCGTACCTCTTAGCTCTTGCCACCAGCTATTTGAGTAGGAAGTTGGCATGACAATCATGGAGTAGGGATTCTACCGCGGAGAAGATGCTCGCACCGTTAATGCTCGCTAGCTTTAGTAGATCATATTCTGCCCTAAGTCTTTTTTAGGGTTATCCATTTGTGAAATGGACCCCAATCTTAATATATATATATATATATGTGTGTGTGTGTGTGGTGTTGAAATATGAATAATGATAGTTGTACATCACTCTTACAACAAATGTACAACACCCCTTCACATGGGGTGGGTCCCACAGTGTATGGAGCCCACCCCATGTGAAGGGGTGTTGTACATTTGTTGTACACTTGGTGTACAGGAATCACTTCCCTTGAAATATTATGTCGATCAGTTCAATTTTGATTCAATTATATTATGTCAACCACTCTCTTATATTATTATTTAATATGTAATTTATTATTTATATTCACTATGTATCTTCTATACATCAAATCATAATCCTAATACAACCATATATATGATATAAACTAATGTCATTTTTTATTCATCAAATTGTTACCCAAAATTTATGCAACCAATTTTTCCCCCCTCCATGTGCATGGTCCGATCCGAAGAAAAGTGAGATATTACTTAGAATTGTAGTATGTTTACGTTTGAATATTAATTAAATAATTAAATTAATTATTTATTATTACCTTAAATTTTTAAAATAATTTGTAAATATGTTACGTGTTGAGTCTTTGACTTGTTGATGAGAGGTTTGAACCCACACTTGAGGGGGATTGCTAGAATATTAAATAAATAATTAAATCCACCAATTCTTATAAAAAGATGTATGTTTAATCATTTATTTAATATCCTAACAGTTTGTTAATGTGTTTTGAGGATTTTTTTTTTTTTGGTTTGGAAAAGTGTGACACAAAGGTAAAAATGATTTTGTATTTTTTGAAATGTTTAATATTTTGAGTTATTTGTTAATATATTAAGATATGATACATTACAACTCTAAGACACAACTCTTGACTATCTTTGCCCACGTGACAATTTTTACTTCTACTTTTTTTATTTTTTATTTTTTATTTTTAGAAAAAAAACCCTAAAATTAGCTAAGATATAATTTTCTCCCAACTTTTTATACAACTAAAAACACAATTATCTTATGTGACAAGGAATCATAGTCTTTGAAAAAAAAAAAAGAGAAAAAAAGCAAATCACAAGTACTATCCTATGATTCCCTACTACGTAAAATAATTGTGTGAAAAATTAGCAAGAAAACATATATCTATTTCAAAATAGCTAAAGAATTGTCTTACTTACCACATAGATAAAGTAGTCACAAATTATATTTTAGAGTGACAAAAAATCATATCTATAATTACGAGTCGAGAAAAAACGCACAAACAAACAGAATACAAAAGTACAAACAAATATTGGCTTAATTCTTGTGAGTAGCCGAGTAGGTGCGTGTTAATGTGTGGCTGTGTTAGCCTCTGTTGCCAGGGAAACACGTTCCCACCAAACTCCTTTATGTTTATTGTTGGCTTGTTGCGTCTAATCTCTCTCTCTCTCTCTCTCTCTTTCTCTCTCTCACTTTTTCTATAATGAAACTTGCGAGCCATCTACTCACCACGCTCTTTGAATGCTAGCCACCCTTCTTTACTTATGAACACATTCTCTCTCTCCCTCTCTCCCTCTCTCTCTATACCGTGTATTAATAATTGAGTGGAGCAACTAGAAGCTCGATCGATCAGTATTTTCAGCAACACTTCAAAGCCTGAAGGTTTCTCTCTTTTTCTTGTCAGACAAACACACACACACACACAAAAATGGCACCAGCTTCGACTTTCCATCAGAACTCAAAAACAGTATGCGTTATGGACGCCTCAGGCCGCCTAGGCTCGAGCATGGTCGACCGCCTTCTCCAAAGAGGCTATACCGTCCACGCTGCGGTTCAACACCATGGTCGGTCGATCATCTTTTGCTTCTTCTTCTTCTGCCTTGTAATTTTTTATTTTTTTATTTATTTTTTCTTATACTGGTTATCTTGGATTCTTCAGATGAATTGCAATTTAGTGGGCTTTCTTGTGATGATAGAAAGAACCTAAAGATTTTCCGTTCAGATCCCTTCGACTATCAGAGCATAATCCATGCTTTGAAAGGCTGCTCTGGCTTGTTTTACACATTTGAGCCCCCACAAGACCAACCCGCCTATGATGTAAGTTCCTAGCTATAGCTAGCTTATTCTCTTCTTCAATTTACATGATGAATTATGAACACAAATATTCACATCCGATTGACAAATGACAGTTTCCCAAGATGTGATCTATCATTGAAGCTTTAAAGTGTGAACTTTATTTAGATGGGGACTTTTTGTGCCACGTACCCTTCGTTTACGTCAAGTTATTTATAGTCCGGTCAGTTAATTCCAATTTGCTCTCACCTTCTGGGTTACTCTCTCTTTCTCTCTCTCTATTGGCATGACCGTTTGTTGGTGATGAAGAACGACATGTAACATTCAAGAAAGACCTACCACGTGATAACCTGACCGTATGGCATATGAGCCAGGCGTAGGGTCTTAATAATCCTTGATAAGGTGATGTACTAGTTTGAAAATTTAAAGTCAACAAGTATTGTTTTAGCGTGAAGGCCGGTCAAGAGGAAATTAATGGATATGATCGATAGATGCCCACCGTACCCTTTAAGACTGTCATTTTCAGGTGAATTTAGGTTAACTGCATGAGGTTGGAAAAGTACAAATTTGTTACAAATTAGATTAGAGTGATTTTAATATAATTAATTAAAAAAATATATTTTTTAATTTTCATTTTATTGGGTGGAAAATATATTAGTTTCTTCATTTTATTGAATTTTTTGGGTGTAGGAATTTATGTTGGACGTGGAGGTAAGGGCAGCACACAACGTGTTAGAAGCTTGTGCACAAACAGAGACAATTGACAAGGTGGTTTTCACATCCTCGGCAACAGCCGTTGTTTGGAGAGACGATCGGAAGACGATAGAGTCGGACTTGGATGAGAGACATTGGAGTGACGTTAATTTTTGTCGTAAATTTAAGGTATAAATTCAATTTTCCTATGCACAATAAAAATAGAGTAATGATTCATTGTCACTTTTGATACAACTTTTTACCACATTGTTTATGTGGTAAGGTGGTCCCCTACTACTTTTTGAGTTGGATTTGATTCTTGTACAACACCAATACAACAACTGTACAACAATCCCTCACATGAGGGTGGGTCCCACATAAGTTGTTGTATTAGTGTTGTAAATCTAATATTTTCCTTTTGAGTTTTAAAAATAAAATAAGATGGGGGACCACCTTGCCACATAAGGAAGGTGGTGAAAAGATGTATCAAAAGGTGGCAATGAATCATTACTCATAAAAATAAGTCTAGTTGGTCCCCAGTTTTATTCCAAACGCACATATTAGGTTACGTTTGTTACGCATAATGATTATTTAATTAAGAAAGTGACTAATTTTTATTGAAAATGAAATAACCATTCTTATCGCCAATGAGAAATGAGTAATATTCCTTAAATTGAAGAATATAAATTATTTATTTATTTCTAATAGAATAACTATTTCGTATGCCAAACGTAACCTTAGTACCATGTTCATTACTTACAAAAGAGAAATGCTATAGACTATACACCCTATCATTCTTCTTTTATTGAACTTTTTTTTTTTTTTTTTTTTTTAAACTAGAACTGATTCGAGGTTAATAAGATGGGATGCGGTGATATATATACATATATAGCATTTCTCTTAACAAAATATTATTACGATGAACAATTTTTTCTCAAAAATAATTTTCAAGTAAAAATTTGATTTTTCTCAACTTTTAATGTATTTGGAATTAGTATTTTTTTTTTCTTTCTTTCAAAAATAGTTAATAGAATAAAATACCCTTAAGGAATGAACACATATATCGATGGTCTCCTCCAGTAAAAATTATGTAATTTAATTGGGAAAACATTTTCCTAAACTTACCTGATTAATATACATTACTTTATTTTTTATTTTAAAAAAAATAAAGAGATTTATCTAAAATCTTTTAAATTTACTTTCTTTTTTTTTTCTTTTTTTTTTTTGACTTTCCATGAATTAAACACGTCTTAGATTAATTTCTCCTCTTTATATACTTATTCCCACATTTTTGTTGGACTCCTAAAATGGCGAGGACAGTTATGGCATGCTCTATCAAAGACAGTGGCCGAAAAGACAGCATGGGCCTTAACAATGGACAGGGGAGTCAACATGGTCTCCATCAATGCAGGCCTACTGATGGGTCCCGATGTGTCGATCAGTAACCCGTATATGAAAGGAGCGGCTGAGATGTACGAAGATGGGGTGTTCGTGACCGTCGATCTTAAATTTTTGGTGGATGCCCACATCTGTGTCTTCGAAGACATCTCATCCTACGGACGTTATTTGTGCTTCAACCATGTCGTTAATCGGCATGAAGATGCTCTTAAGCTAGCCCAAATGTTGACTCCTTCTGCCCCCATGTTACCTCAAAGGTACGTAAATTATGCCATATATTATCAGTGATTATTCTGTATATATATATATATTTTATTGTAATTTCTATACATGACTACATGGGCAATAAAATTTGGTTAATATTGAACCGAGAAGATGATTATCATGATTTGAGGTCTTGCTTGGTTCGCGAAATGGGTATTTTATTAGGAAAATGAATAATTATTGTTAGGAATGAGGAAAAGTGAAATGAAATAATTATTCTAATTCCTTAGTTTGGTGACAACACATATATTGCAATTAGAATTGACCCAAAATTACTAAAAAAACTTACATAATTTCTTATTTTTAAAAAAACTCAAATCTTTTTTAAAAAAATAATAAAAAAATAAAGAATTTAGATCAGAGTTGTGGGTGGGCGGCCGCCCACAGATCTGATTTAAATTCTTTTTTTTTTTTTAATTTTTAATTATTTAATTATGGATTTTTGGATTTTTTTTTTTTTTTAAAGTTTAGTTTGGAAAAATTAAAGAAAATTATGTTTTTTTTTTTTGAAAAATGTTGTCTATTCTCTCAGGAATAGCTTTTCATTTTCGTTAGGGAATATTATTCCTATGAAATAGTTATTCCAAGGAATAAGTCCCTACAAATAAATGAATAGCTATTCCATTTTAAGGACTTATTCCGCGAACCAAACGAGGCCTAAGTGTCAGTTTGATAATTTGGCTATTTAAAATTGTGCTTTTTTTTTTTAATATATATTTTACCTCTATTTTTGAATGAAACAATATATTTTTTTCGATTTTATTTAAATAGGGGGGAGGAAAATTGTGGGAGTAAATGCATTCCTAGTGGAAAAAATAATCTAATATTTTATCGTGCTTTATATTCTCTACAGCTATGACCAGGATATGAGGATCATCCAACAGAGGATAAGCAACAAGAAATTGAACCAATTGATGGTGGATTTCGAGTGTGGATCCCAGGTGGCTGATGCACCACCAGCGTAAGATGATGGTGATTGATTAAGGCATACGCTTCATACGTTGTTTTTCTCATCCAAATTGAAACGAAACATTTGATACAATTGGGTTGAATCTGGTAGATTATTCCCCATTTTTTTTTTCTTTGAAAAAAAAAAAATGTATTATGATTCATCTACTTAGTTGTTTTAGATCACTAGCATTCATAGCAGTTTATGTATTTTTATTTATTTTATATATAAATTATATGTAAAATGGCTAACCAAAAGCCTAAATAACATATTTATTTCGATTTTCTAAAAACAAATGCATTTTGCATTTGAGCTATCGCATTGTGCATCAATGCACAGGAATTTTATGCTTTTTTCTCTCACTTTTTTTTTAAAAAAAAAATAAAAAAAAAAAATTCATTTTTCTCTCCCACTTTCTTTTTCTCTTTCCCTCTTTTTATCAAAGAACAAATATATGTATAGAAAATGAAATAAAAGAAATAATAGATAGTCAGATATAAAGTGCATTTTAAATGTCATTAATTAGCTAAAATAAAAAAGTTTTTGATTAATTATTTTAGATAAAAAAAAAATGTATAGAATTTATTGTTGATACTCTCACAGTAGCTTATTTATTTTAGAGTTGTATGTAAAATAACTAATTGAAAGCTTAAAAATCGTGTCCATCTGATGCTCTAAACCAAATGTATTACTTTGTATTTGAGTCATGTCTTGCGGTTTTGATAGTACCACGTGATATTACTAGGTGACTCTAATACTATTTGAAAAAAGCGTTAGCCACATTTGCGATATCACCTCAAAAGAACTACTCAATTTGGAGCTTCCGTAAAATTACTTATAAAGCTTAGTTTCACCTATTAAGTAAGCAGTAGTATATGACTTAATTAGCACCCATGAGTATATCTTATAAACCACATTTTTTATTTAAGCTACTCATTTTTTTAATACGAGACTGGAGTGTCACGTACATAAGTAATAATAAAAAAAAAATACACATATTCCTAGCCTCTTAAACTATTAACTTTTTGTCAATGTCCTATTAAATTACTATTTGTGTTAATATTTTTCCTAAACTATCATAAAATGCCAATGGGTAGAATTATAATGCATTTTAAAAAGTGATTATCTAAAATTGAAAAATAATTTTTTTTGATTATCTATTTTTAATAGAAATACAGAGAATTCATTTTCTATGCTCAATCATTACAACAAGACGAGTGTTGGACATATGTGAATGGAACTATGAACATGTAGCTTGATATATTTGACCCCAAAGTCGAGGTTTGGCAAGAGGTAGAGGTTTTTTATTTTTTAAGAAACTTATCTATAAGAAATGGCAATGAAAGTTTATGAATGATTTCAATAAACACAAAAATTAAGCAAACGGGGCCAAGGAACTGGACAACCAAATACAAGAGAGACTTAAAGGGATCAATCCAAGCTAAATATCTCCTTCTAAAATTACCATAATTTCTAGAACTATCTATGTTTATGTACATAATATCATGAAGTACGTAACAAACCTTCTTATCTTGAAAGCTCCTCGAGTGATCGATCAGTCATAAATACTGTTATCTCCAAACTCGTCTATAAGCTAGAGGCCAAGTGAGTGGGAATAGGAAATAGATATATTTAATGGTCAAAATTTGAAGTTGTTGTATTTAAATATGAATATAAAGTTAATGTAAGCACATTTTTTTTAAAAAAAAAAAAATTAATTAAATCATGTAAAATAATATACACGGTTAGATAAACTGACTTTAAATTCTGACGATAAAATAAAACTATAATGAAATACAGAATCCATTACCTTATTTGACTTCAATTTATTACACGTTTTTAGTTACATTAATTTTCTAAAAGTTCATTCAATCCAGTTTAGAAGAAATTTTTGTCTGAACAATTCCATTCAAACACCTTCAGTAATATCCTAAATCGTAGCATTAATTCCTTCCTAGCCCTGAGCCATAATTACTTTTATCTCCAAATCGATCTACTTACAAGAGGATCAAAAAGGGTGCTGGTTATCAAACCATGCACAATGAGATAAGATGACCCATTACTTGAATTTGAATTTATGACACATAATTGTTCGTTCTCTCAGGATATTTCTCTACGGACAAGGATTATTTTCATTTCAAATGAAATTGTCAAGATTTAAAATTTGTGCATCTAACGATTTACATAATTTGATATTATTTAAGTTTTTATTTTTAAAAAAAATACCAACATTGACTTCATTAAACTCCCAAAAGTTCTTAGTTGTGATAAAGTGGGGTGCAAACCCAACTAGACCACATTGATTGGCCTTGGCAAGCCCCCAATATCATTATGTGGCTTTTATAACTTTTTTGTGTTTTAAGTTGATGAAGTATACACAAGTAACTGCGAGTGTTTACCATAAGATTTAGAGCTTAATATAATATAGTATGATCAAGTTGTAATTTGTTTGTTTAAATTTTTAAGGTAAAATGATGTATGTTGTATCAATGAGTTACTTGGAGGTTTTCTAGGTATTTATCTCTCCAACAAATAGTAACAAAGTTCATAATGGTCTATGCATGACAAGATAAATTATGGTAGTATCTTTTGCAATTAGGTGAAGATGGTGCAAGCGTATAGATGAGAAGTTAAGCATGGTAAGGACCTTAGAAAATAAAAAATAAAAAATTACTTACCTCCTCAAACTACTATGGAATAAGCAACGTCCCTCTTTCCCTCAACTTTCAATTTTGGCAATGTACCTAATCAATCTTCTTGTAGTGTCTCACCCAACTTTTGCAACCGTCAATCTCCTTAAACAATTTCTTACCATCAACCGACTACCGTTGGTCATGTTGTTTAACCTAATAGTGATTCAAATAGGGTTGAAGGGTATTTCGAAGGTAATGCCCTTGTCTGTGTCCCTTGCTTTGGGGATTCAGGTAGGGTTGAAGGGTCTCGAGACGGTCATACCATTTCCTGCCCCCTGTTGGTTTGGAGTTTGTTTTGTTTACAGAACTTTGCCTACTTTAACCGCCTTCATTGGCGGTACCAATTCCTTTAATGGGTCGAATAATTTATTTGACTCATTCCTAATGGTTCTAAGGATGGCTATGTTGCTTTTTTTTTTTCTTTTTTTTTTATTTTTTTTTTCTTATGATTTTTTATTTTTCCCCCTTTCCGCATTCGATAGGAAAAAAAAAAAAAAAACTACTCTGACAAACAAACAAAGTAGGGGTGTACAAACGGTTATAACTGACGATTATTGCATTTTACCAACTGCAACCGCTAATCTCTTAGGCGGATGAGGTTATTTTTATAACCGCCGGTTATTGTATAACCGCTTTTCAATTTGGGTTTTGGGCCAATTTTGCACATGTTTTTTTGTCGGTTTTGGCCACTTTTGAGCCGGTTTTAGTACAGGTAAAAATCTAAAATAGTAACAAAACCAAAATACAAATACAAATCTAAAACATAACAAATCCAAATAACCAAATACAAACAAATCAAAAACCCAAACATTATAAATCCAAAATTATATATATATATAAGCGGTTAGCGGTTATTAATCGCTTTTTTCAAACCCTATACGGTTATACGGTCAGCGATTATAAGCGGTTAGCAGTTTTAAAGCAGTTATAATCACTCCGTTTGTACACTCATAAAACAAAGCCTATAATTCACATTAATGCTCCGTTTGTTTCGGCGTAAAATGATTTCTGGAAAATGATTTCGGCATTTTCCGGTGTTTGATAGGGGCGAAAATAATAGTCAACCGGAAAATGATTTCTGTTTGACCAAAAATGCTTAGTAAATTTCGGAAAATGATTTACGCTTTTTAAAAGCGTAAATCATTTTCCGAAGACGCCAGACACAGTCGATCTATTTTAAACGACACAGTCGACCTTCACGTTCAAGCAGCCGACCACCATCGAAATATTGCCGGTATCGGAATCCAACATCCGTTAATGTCGCCGGAATCTGGCGACGGAATCCGGCCACCTTCGCCGGAATCCGGTCAGCCAGATTCCGGCGACCAATCTGACCGGAATCTGGCCAGAAAGGCCGGAATCCGGCCATCTGGCCGGATCTGGCCAGAAAGGCCTGAATCCGGCCAGAGAGCCGGTTCTCGGCCGGCCCTGGCCAGGGAAGTCGGATCCCGGCCGGACCTGGCCAGGGAGGCCGGTTCCCGGCCGTCTGGCCGGACGGATCTGGCCAGATCCGGCCTCTCTGGCCAGACCAGGCCAGATGGCCGGAAACCGGCATTTTGTGCCGGAATCCGGCCACTTTCGCCGGAATCCGGTTATCCCAGATTCCGACGAAACTGTCCGGATTCCGGCCTTTATCTCGAATTCTAGTTATGTTAGCCAGAATCAGGTGAAAATAGTCAGAATCTAGTCGGTCTGTGACCGAATCTCGTCATCAATGATTTTTATATTATTTTACATTAATATTTTTATGTTGTGAATAAAAATTGATTTTTATAAGTTAATATGATTGAATAAAAATATAAAAAAATATTTGCGATTTTCCGTACGCGCCAAACACCGAAAAATGCTTTCGACGGAAAATGGTTTCCTGAAAAATGACTTCCCTGAAACCATTTTACGACGGAAACCATTTTACGTCGAAACAAACGGAGCATAAAAAGAAAAATGAAAAAAGAGGCTATAATCTATTTGATCCGGGCCCGGCCAGCACAGGCTAGACAGCCCATTTACTTGGCAGTACAGTACAGTCGGCCCATCTTCTTTGAAACGATTTGTTTTGTACAAACAGAGTAACAGACCAATGGCAATATGCAAATTCTGACAACCTCATTTAAAACGCCCGGGTCAACAATACACTAAAAATATTGGGCAGAGAAGACAAAGACAAGAAAATGAGAACACAGTAAAAATAAATGGCCCCCAAGTCCACGGATAAACCTCTATCAACTTCATCCATGAATATGATCATCATTGATGATGTGTGAAGCTTGGGAAAATCTTTCTTTCCTTCTTTTTGGGGCACTCTCTTTAATTTTTCGGTTCTCACTCCCTCAACCAAATCTATTATCTAAATCTCAAGTCTTTCTCTCCTATTTATTAAGCTCACCATCCATGTTTCCACTAGTACATTCCTAAATATTTTCCCTTATAGGTGCCTGATTTTTTCTTCTCTTCCTATCAGGAAGCTGTAGATCTAATCCCACTTCCAATTTGGTAACTCTATCTTTATTGTTGCTGTTTGAAAGAGTTTTGTTACCTTTTTTCCTCCTCTTTGACAAATCTTATACCTAAAAAAGATCTTTGTAATTTAGTGGTAGATGTGTTGTTAAATAGCGAAGACCCATATCTCAAATCATTGAAATTCAGCCACTTTACCGTCAATTTCACTCAAATTTTTGCAATTCGCTTTGTGGGTTGTCATCTATCCATCTCGATGCGCCATTTCTAACTCCTATCAGCACCTTAGGGTTTCAAAAATAGGAAAAATCCGTACCATTCTCTTTTGCCAATGGATTTCTCCGGCGGCAACGTGGTGCAAGTAATCACTGGAAGTGGCCCGGAAAGCTGGTCCGGTGGCGACCACGCGATGTGGGCCACGGAGGACGATTACCGAGCGTGGAGCAACAACAGCAATGGAGACGACACGCCGTCGACGAACTCCAACTACGACCAGAGGCAGTCCCAGAGTCGTTCCGGAAGCGAGCCACCCAGCAAGAAGTCTAGGAATTCCCAAGACGTGACGTCGTCGAATCGGTCCAAAGCCATCGGAAAAATGTTCTTCAAGACCAAGCTTTGTTGCAAGTTCCGTGCAGGGACTTGCCCGTACATAACAAACTGTAACTTCGCTCACAGCATTGAAGAGCTCCGCCGGCCGCCTCCGAACTGGCAGGAGATCGTGGCGGCGCACGAGGAGGAGAGGACGGTGCTGGAGCCGAGGGAGGAGTATCAGATTCCGTCGTTGGGGTCTTCGGGTTATGTGGGGGAGACCCAGAGGTCGTACAAGGGAAGGCATTGCAAGAAGTTCTACACGGAGGAGGGGTGTCCCTATGGCGACAATTGCACGTTTCTTCACGACGAGCAGTCCAAGAATAGGGAGAGTGTGGCGATCAGCTTGGGCCCTGGTGGGTACGGTGGTGGTGGCGGTGGTGGTGGTGGCGGTGGTGGTAGTGGCGGCGGTGGTGGCAGCAGTGGCGGTGGGGGTGGGGGCGGGGGTGCCGGGGGAGTGCGGGTGGGGGGCAGAATATGAAGCCGTCCAATTGGAAAACCAGGATTTGCAACAAGTGGGAGTTGACAGGGTATTGCCCTTTTGGGAGCAAATGCCATTTTGCTCATGGTGCAGCAGGTATGAGTGGTTTTGCTCTTTTCCTTTCTTGTTAAGATTTTGTTCGTAGTTTGTTGTTTGATAGCTAGAGCATTTTTTTCTTGCCATTGAGTGATTTAGAAAGAGTGTAGTTAGAAACGCTTGCTTCAGTTTAAGAAAGAAAAAGAAAATTTAATTGTTCCATCTTCTAGAAGAATTGAACATAACCCTGCGATAGATTACAGGGTCTGCTTTAATCATATGGACTTCCGGATATTTCAGTTCCCAAATAATAATACTTGTCTTGACTGGAAATGCTTCCAAGTGTAGGGAACTTTTACCTAAACTTTTGTTCCTCAAAACTTTTAACTTAAGTTTTGTTCTTCCTAATCTGATACACGTTTGTACACAACCCTTTCAATTGCTTTTGATTTTCACTTGGTAACGTATGTGTATGTGTATAGCAACTATGGATACTTTTATAATTTGGATTGTGAGTGTCTAACTTTTGCTACTTTTTTCATATGTTTGCAATTTTTTTTTCATGCATAAGTATCAAAGACTAATGCCTGCTGATTTTTTCCCACTACCTAAAACATGGGGCACATCAAACATTTTTTTTTTTTTTTTTATATATATATATGGCACAATTGTTTGCAGATGTATCACTTTGTCTTTGTCTTTCATAGTGGGTCTTGGCAGGCCCAAAATCCTGTATCAAGGCTGAAATTCAAAAATCATGTTTGTGTCCACAAATCTTTGGTGCTATACAACATCTAAGATCTCCTTTCAAGATGCATTGAACTTTAATTACTTTATTTTGAGCAATCTTTCCTTCAATTCTCTCTCTCTCTCCCTTTCTCACTTTGTGGGAGGTCTGAAAGCTAGACAGATCCAAAAGATGCATCCCTGAATCCACCTTATCCCACTTGGCATAGCCACCTAAGTTAAGGTCTAGGGAGACTCTTAAGGATGTTTTCTTCAATAGATCATGCAATATAACATCCTAGGTAGTAAATTTACGCGTAGTATTCAACTCTTGTATTAAATAATTATGCAAGCTAACTCATCATGTAAGAAGGGCCTCCCTCTCTCTCTCTCTCTCTCTCAAAACTAAATGACAAAGAGTGCACATAAGCCATAGTCCAAAGGTATAAAGTATGGTAAAACGGGGATAAAATATTCTCCAAAGTACTTTCCAAATCCTCAAAACTCCTATTGTTCATTTCCCTCCATAAGAGCAGTAGCAACAGCTTCCCAACCATTTTCCCTATTTTAGGGAAAATTTAGGGAATCAAACCATTTTTTTTTTCCCTATACAAAAACACTCCACAACAGTTTCCCTTTATCTTTCCCTATAGATTAAAATATTATTATTTTTTACCTTTTATTTATTAATTTATTTTTGCCTTTTCTTCTTCTTCTTCTTCTTCTTGAAACCGAGCGATTTCGTACCCAAACCCATCGACCCAGGAGAGAAACCGAGCGATTTCGTGGAACCCGTGCCCGATCACCGGTGGGTGTTGCTGAGCCGTCGCCGACAGAGCCAGAGGAGCCGATTTCCAGCGAAATCCGGCGGTTTAGTGACGGCGAAATAGAGGAGACCCGATCCGTGAGACCTAGAGACCCGATCCTCTGATGGGTTGTTGCCGACGATGACCCGATCCTCCTATTCACACACAGCCACCGCACATGCTCGACAGGGTTCTCGGCGACAGCGATCACTGCGATGGAGAGGTGTTCGAAGGGGTTCTCGGACTACTGGCCCACTCATTTTCGACCGAGAAATCGCCGGTGTCTTTGGGATCGGACAGTGCTCATGGTTTTCTCTGTTTGGATTTCTGTCTATTTAGCTTCACGTTGAAAGAAGGATCGGAAATTCATAGTGCTCATGGTCGATTCGAGTTCGGCAGGGGCGAGAGAGAGATATCCGTTTGGGAGAATGGAAAGGAAGGAGGAAGGAGGAAGGGCGAAAATGACGTGTGAAAGGCTGAATGAGAGAGGAGAGAGGAGAGAGAGTTTTATTTTTTTTATTAAAAAAATCTATTGGGTAGCTACAGTGCTACCCAATGTATTGGGTAGCACTGTAGCTACCCAAGCATGAAGCCCTAAAATAGGGCATCTGCTGTGGCTTGTTTTTTTGAACTTTTTTCAAATTTTCCCTAATTTAGGGAATAGAACCACTTATAGGGCATCTGCTACTAGTGCTCTAAACACCAAAAGAGGCAAATAGGTGCTATTTTCCACACTGTAGCACTCCTTTGTCTTCCAGAGGACCACCAACAAGCAAGCAAGTCGATAACCCACCTGAGCATAACCTAAGACATCCCGAAACGACTGAAGACTCTACAAAGCAGAAGCCACGTCGCAATGAAGAAGAAGATGATTCACGGACTCCCTAGTCTTCTTGCACATATAACATTTGTTTATCACGAGAACATGTCGCTTTCTAAGATTGTCCGGGCTCCAGGGTAAGGATCTTACCAAGAGCTACTGACCACGTAAAGAAAGCCGCCCTTGAAGGAGCCTGAGGGCGCCAAACACTTTTCCAGGGAAAGCACTACCTCCTGAGCAAGCCAAGGAGTAAAAGAATGACTTGACCTTGAACAAACATTTTTTGGAGGGGACCCACCACAACTTGTCTTCACTACCTCTACGCACTTTAACTGAATGAAGCGCTTGGAGAAAAGAAGCAAAAACATCCACCTCCCAATCGTGAGCCTCCCTAGTAAAGCTCATGTTCCATTGGTTGGAACTGCCCAAAAACTCCAAATTATGCTCAATGGAGGAATCCTTCACATGAGCACCAAATGAGGCTTGAAAAGCTACCTTAAGAGTCATATCCCCACACTACAAATCATGCAAAAAGCTGATCTTTGTACCATCCTCCACAACAAATCTAGAGTAGCTTGGGAAGGAATCCCAACCTTTTATGATGTTCTTCCGCACCCCCATCCCAAAGGCTCCTGCCGGCTCAAGAGAGCACCAGTCGCCCCATAAGCTGCCGTATTTGGAATCCACCACTACTCTCTTCCAATCCCATAGCGCCACAATCATTTACCTAGCAGGGCGCGATTGAACATCCTCAAATTTCTGAACCCCAACCCTCCCTCAAAGATCGGAGAGCAAACCTTGGCCCAGCTAACAAGGGGATATTTAAATTCTTCGCCTAACCCTCCCCATAAAAAGTCTCGTTGGAGCTTTTCAATTCGATTGGCCACACTAGCAAGAATGGGGAAGAGAGGCAAGAAGTATGTGGGTGGATTGGAAGGGTAACCCTGCCACCTTTAGACAAATACAACATTTTTCAACTGGCTAACTGGCGCTCCATCTTTTCCACAATGCCATCCTAAATAGACTTTGACTTGTAGCACGCCCCTTGCGGCATACCAAGATACTTCAGAGGTAGAGAGGAAGTCTCGCAGCCCAAGATGGTAGCCAACTCAGTCACTTTGACCATGTTGCTCACAGGAACCAAGACTGATTTGACCAGGTTAACCTTTAAGCCAGAAACAGCTTCAAAGCATAATAAGAGGACACGGAGATAGCGAAGATGGTCAGGGTTGGCTTCACAAAAAACCAAATTATCATTTGCGAACAAGAAGTGTGAGATATTAACCATGAGGAGCCTAGATCTCACAGAAAAGCCTGAGAGACGACCCTTGTCAACAGTAGCAGAAAACATTTTGCTCAAAGCCTCTATGACCACTACAAACGGAATGGGAGATAGAGGATCGCCCTGTCTCAGCCCACGAGAATTACTGAAGAAATCGGATGGAGATCCATTAACCAAGACGGAGAAGCGCACCGAGGAAATGCAGTGTGCTATCCATGAGACCCATTTCTCCCCAAAATCATACATTCTCAACATGTACAATAAGAATTTCTAGTTGATGTGATCAAAGGCCTTCATAATATCCAACTTGCAAAGCACCCCAGGAACACCAGACTTGATACGGCTATCCAAACACTCACGGGCAACGAGGACCGAGTCCAGGATTTGTCGACCTTTAACAAAAGCGTTCTTGCTAGGTGTCATTTTTCCAAGCCATTCACATGAGTTGAGTTGTGACTTTCACATAATTTAACAATTACTTTGAGGCACTTACTGATGATCTTGTTTTTTTTTTTTTTTTTTTTTTTTTTTTTTTCTCTCCCTTCTCTCCAAAAAGTGGTGAAAAAGGAAGACAAAATAAAAAAGAGAAATTTCTTTGATACATTTTGAAATGAGAATTCAGAGTCAACGGCCACCAGATTATTCAAAGTTGCAAAATCAGGCATGAAGATTGCATGATTTGTGTCTCCTATTTTGGACTAAGGAGTTAAGACACAAATTAATTAGCTAGTCTTAGATTACAAGTTCTGAGTAGAGTCAACATAAAACAGATACAGTAAGTTAGAGAGAAAATTGTTCTTTCACTGGCATCGGATGCTTTGGCCTATCAATTATAAATCCTTTGGCGGTGAAAAAGATTTGGTTTCTGCAAGATATCCAAGTAATTTCCCTCCTTTTTAGAGATGTGAGAGAAAGAGACAACAGATGGTTAGATGAAATGGATGAACTAAGTTACATGACACAAAAACTTGTGTCTTGTTTTAGATAATGCAACCTAGCACTTTGGAGGAAGTCCCTTTAGAAGTTTGTCATTTTAAAGCGATTTGTGGCCTCCAAGCAATATGTTATGTAAATTCTCAAGCTCTGAGGCAAATTCCTCTTTCTCTTATTTCATTTTGTTGTTTTATCAAAGGCTTGTGATTGTCTAACCAAATCACATAATCCATCACCCACCACCAAGCCTCATCGTGGACACCCATAGAAACGTGGCAGACATTAGTAGGTTTATTTGTTAGGTTTATGCGTTATATTGGGCAAGTGAAGTACTTGACCTTTTGCCTTTACATATAAGAAATTGCTCTCATGTTGGCGCCTATCAACTGTTTGGCTTGGATTGTTATGCCATTGAAGAGTAATATATCTAATTTATCGTTTGAGATAATTGTTTATTCAACTACCAGTTGGTGCTGCCTGTATTTAGCTTGATTTCATATTTGAAAGAACTAAAGGAGAAACATAAGAGTCAACACATTTGGTGCTTTGTATATTATGATGGGACAGGGAAAGATTTGTTCCATCCTTGACCTTGGAAATCTATGTTTCTTACCACAGAATTACACCGATATGGTGGTGGGCTTATGGAGGGGGATACTAGAGATTCTTCTTCTGCTCCTCCTGACTCGAAGCTGGGAGGAGTACCTTCAAGAAGTCCGGCAGATACTCTGGTAGCACCAGTCACTTCAGTTCCTCATTCTGATCTTTATCATATTGGAGTTCCATCGCAACGGTCATCTATTGTAATTCAAAAGCCAGGGCAGAGAACTCATCAGAAATGGAAGGGTCCGGACAAAATCAGTAGGATATATGGTGACTGGATTGATGACATTGAATAGAAATTTGAATTCCTTGACTGCAAATCTTGAAGATGGTCAGTAAGAAATCAATCTTGATCATGGAGTACTTTAATCTCCCTAGGGAGGACACGATGACATGATGGCAACGTGTAGCTTCAGCTTTTGGGTTAAAGAACTTATGTACCTTTGCTTCAAGTTTCAGTAGAAGCCTCGTTTTTGGGAGTCTCAGCCCCATCATTTCATTTTTCAGGTTTGGAAATTTGAAGCTTGTGTTACTTCTGTAGTAGTTTTTTTTTTTTCGTTACCTTATATAAATACTAGATGACCCTTTTCATCCTAAGAAATGACAGTAATCTTTGTACCGCTTTGTTACATTTACAAGTTGAGTTCTTAGCCTCGGTTATATAACTTAATCCCCTCTTTGTCTTGCTGTTTCCCTCTCTCTCTCTCTCTCTCTTATACACAGACTACTTTTGGTGGGAGAATTTATGTTGCTTTAATTGCTTTGATTAGGAAGTGTGGAATCTGCACCTGAATAGAGCAAGCATTTTTCCATCCTATTAATATCGTTTACAATTATTTGCCCGAATTTAAGAGAATTCGGATAGGTGATTGTGAGTGACTACTTATGAGACTCACTTGACTAAATAAAAATTGGATTGTCTAACCATTTATCCATAGACAATCCTGATCTATCGTTCACACATCCTCGTGTGCGCGTGCATATGAATATATATATATATATATTGTCCCCAAGAAGAATAGTATCTTTTTTACATGCTATTTGTTATATATTGTCTTTTCTTCCCCATAATGCATTTGCTCCAGTCTCCTGCACCTTTTTAATTTCTTTCGCAGCTGCTCAAGAGTCACCCAGTTGATTGAATGTGATGCGAGTATTAAGGAGATTGTATGAGCAGCATCGGAGAGGTTTGAATAATAGAAACAGTACTTATTCTGCTCTTGTAAATAACTGGAAGGAAAGCCATAATATTTGATAAATTTAATAACTTATCACTTTTTCTACGTTTCCTACACCTGCCTTAATCGTCTGCCCCAAGCAACAGAAGAACGGTGGAGATGGCCAACCACAAGACGGTTGCTTTCCTAAATGCATTCCATGCATGGTTTTGGAACCTGAAGAGAGAAGCTTTCCAACGAAAGATAAGACGGTTGCTGGAAGACTATTATTTAAGAACATATGTTAGTTTAATAGAGTGAATTGGAAAAATAATTCATGAATTTGGAGGAAATTTTGTTTTTTATTTTTCCTATGCTATCTCTATTTTTGATTTGTCTTGGTTCAATAAAGCAATATATGAACGATTCGTTTGTATGTGATAGTTTCTGGTGTTAATTCCTTATTAAAGACAACGATTCCTTTCTATCCTACTCTTTTGGAGACTTTTTTTTTCTCTTTCTTTTATGCACTAAATTATTTGGTCGCCTATCCTAGATGATGGTTCTCTTTCTCTCTAAAATAATGTAAAACATGCTCGCCGATCAAATATAATGCTTTCTGTCTTTGTAATTTGGCTCCCCGCCCTTTCTCTCGTGAATAATGTAATCTTGCTTTAAACACTAAACTCGAGCTCTATTTTATTGAGTTTTGTGTTGGTGATACAGTGCTCGGTCGATTGGATTTGGTCTCAGCCGGCCGGGCCTTTAGGATTTGGCCCGACATTATTCAGCCACGTTTCTCGGTCGACCAAGGACATTATGGCTTAGTCGTTCGAGCCATCGTGACTTGCATTAAATGCAAGTTCAATCAATCAAACCTGAGTTGGATAAGTTTGACTCAGCTGATTTTGGCATAACTCGATCGGTGAACATTTGTCTCGATCGATCGAGGTCCAAAATATCTCTTTATGCTATGTGTCAAGTGGCTCTTGCCAAGAACCTTGATCCCTTTGTTTTGACCTTGTTTTTCGTTACATTTTGTCCTAATTTTTTTTTTTCAGGCATCCACAGACTTCCTATTAAAGTATTTTAAGGGGGTACTATTTTAAGTGGGGTACTTTAGGCATTTTACCATTATTTTTTATATGCATTTATTTCCTTGGATGTTATGTTATGTAACATCCTCGATCTGTTAGAGTACTAGCAGCAGTCTCCTTACCATTTTTCCTATATTTAGGGAACAAAACCACTTTTTACTTCCCTATAAAAATACATCTAACAATAGATTCTCCTAATTTTTTCTATATCAATTAAATACTTTTTTTTTTTACCTTATTTTATTATTTTTTCTCTTTCTTACTTTTATTTTTAATCCATTTCTTTTATTCTCTCTCTTGCTCTCTCGTCTTCTCCGGCTGATGGCAAGAAGAAAACTGAGTCAATGGCAAAACCCACTGTAAAAATCATCATCTCCTAGAATCATTCACAGCCTAGTTTCACAATTATTAAATCCAGTACCACCCACCGCCCGATCAACCGAAAGACCCACTGGAAATCGCCTCACCTGGGTTCACCGGTGGCAACCCACCGACGATCGACTCCTCTGGGTTCGTGGGTTCCGGCGATCTCCCTCTCCGTCTGCATCTCTCTCTCCCGAGTTCATTCTCTCAAACTCCCGATCTCTCTCTCTCTGATCTCTTGGATTTTCTCTCAGTATCTCATGGTCTCTCTCTTTCGTCTCACCTTCTGTTCTTCTTGAAAGAAAGAACGAGTAAAAGAAAGGAAACAGAAAAGAAGAGAAGGAGATGAAGGAAACGAAGTGATGCGGCTGAAGGAGAGAGAGAGAGAGAGAGAGTCAGAGAGACAGATTTTTTTTCATTAAAAAAAGTGATTGGGAAGCTACAGTGCTACCCAACCAAAAAATATAAATTTGGAGTATCTGCTGTGGGGTGATTTTTGTTAAATTTTGTGAAATTTTCTCTATATTTTGGGAAGGGAACCAATATAAGGAGACTACTGCTAGTGCTCTTAAGGCATGGTTTGTCTACTTAGTCCCTCAGAAGTGCAAATGCATTATAAGATCAACCAGAGCAAACTAAATGAATGTAAAAATTAATGCACTATAAAAGATGCCTTCAATTAAAATTTCAATTGATGATGAAATGTACTATCAACGTTCTAAATAAGCAACATAATTATCTGGTGCACAACAATTATTTAAAATAGAACATGAGTTTCATATATATCACTCTCTCTGTTCGACTCTCACTCTCTTTGTCTGTAAAACAAAGTCACAAGCTGTTGATCGCCGGGAAGGGGGACTTCTAAGCCTCCCTTCCCCGGTGGAATTTTTTGTTCCCTCCATGGTGTTTACCATGGGAGGGTAGTCGTTCTCCTAGTCGTCTTGGCTGTGGAGTTTTGTTTATCCGAGTCCTTTGGACTCTGAAGTTTGTGTTATTTGTGTTTGCTTTCTTTTCTTTCTTCTAGTTCTCTGGCAGGAGGTCCTTCCCGAGGTGTCCGGTGGGGTGTTCTTGTCTTCGTTTTGTCTCGCCGGTGGAGCGTATTTGTGCCTTCATTGTCTTCAAATTTTGACGCTAGATCTACGGCTTTTCATCGGCTTTCTAGAGACACGCGCCGCCCAGATGGGTTCACCGGCGCTTTCTTGTTCCGCCGCTGCTGTTTCCGGCTGTCGGGATCACTGGTGGCCGGCGCGTGATTGTCACACGCCAGTGAAGTTCTCTCTTCTACCGGCGCGTGGTGTCTCGTTCCGGCGTTTTTTCGCCGAGAAAAGGCGACGGTCGGGGCTCTAGGTGGCTGATCTGTCGGCTGGCGGTTTCGGGGGAGGCGCGTGTCGTACACGCGCCGGTCTCCGGCGAAGACAGTGCTCCCCCTTTGACGTTTTTGGATTGTATTTTCTGCTAGTTGTGTTTGTGTATTCTCTTGTTTCTAGGTACAATTGCTTATGTGTGGCTCAAGTTTTACTAGAATTTTCTTTGTTTAGGGGCTGACTGTAATTTTAGTGAAATTTGAGATTCTACATATGTAGTTTTTTTAAGTCAGATCCTTCTGACTTAAGAGTATGTGGGGGATATGTCCCTCATTGCTCATGATGTAGCCTTCGGGCATTCAGATCCTAAATAGCACATGCTTTTTGTTCAAAAAAGAAAAAGAAAAAAAGAACATGAGTTTCATGGGCATGATCTCTAGTGATTTCCTATTTCCATATCTTGACCTTCTATTCCTTATTGCTCATCACTTGAAAATAAAAAATGAAAGGGTGTGCGGAAAGGTTCTGAAGTAAAATTTCCAATCAAGAAAGTGGTTTGGTTAATTTATTTATTTCTTCTTCTTTTTCAATCGGTAAGTTACACACGTACCCAATGAGACTTAAACTGATGACCTCACCCTCCATCTTACTATAAAGAGAGAAGGTACGATTTGAGTTAAAGCTCATTGGCGTTAAATTTATTTTCTTTAAAGCCTTTCTTTCTTGAAATCACATGTAAAGTTACAAGCTCGATCGCATTACTTCTAAATATAAATACAAACAACTTGTCCATTGTCTTATTAAGGCCTATGCACACAATTACACCCCATATGTTGAGGTTGCGCAATCTTTGTGATCATGAAAACATAGGTAGCTTCATACGTGCTTTTTGGGCTCGTTGATTAAGTTCTTGGTGCACTCAGCTTTACAATGACAATGGATCCAACCTTCCTAATCTCTTTTAGTGGGTTGTGCTTCCATCTTAACATCGACACTGTGTTGTCTCTTCTCTAAATATCTTGGTCAAAATAGCTCCTTACACATGCCATTATCTTATAAAATGTTTCTCTTTTCTCAATTCTTCACTTGAAACTCTTATGGCAATGTGTAAGAGGGTTTTCTCTTGTAACTTGTCTTATCTTGAAACCTTCCCAAATAAAAAACTTATCTTAGAATGTTTCTCATTTTGAAAACTTGCTAAGAATAGAACGTTATACTCGAAGTGGTTTGAGAGACATAAAATAAGTTTTAGGTTGGAATCCTTTTATGAAATACTTTTCATGTGAAGCATTTATTCTCAATATATATAGAACATAATAACATTAAGCATGAAAAATTCTTTATTAGGAAGGTCTCTTGTTGCTGCTAATTAACAAGGACTCCCTTCGGCTAGCTACCTAAACCACACGTTCAGATAATTAATTAATGTACTCTAACCTAGCTAGAATTGATCAATCGGTCTTTTCTATACCTTTTCCCTTAGAAATTTTGTTTTATCATTCTAAAAAAAAGAAAAAAGATATGAATTAGTTGTTAAATTATCACTTATCTTAAAAGTTTAAGCTGATAGGAAGATGCAAATTTTATTATTTAATCAATACTTTAACACTCCCCTTCACATGTGGGCTCAGACTTCATTTTAATAGGTGAGGCTCAACACGTGAAATATTTTATTGAAATGTGAAGTAAATGAAGAAGTCAATGTTCGAACTGATTAGATCCTTAAATGCTATTATAATGCCCGCATAACATATGTGACATTATAATTAATTAATTTTATATGCCGTTATAATGTTCAAATGACATTATATTAATTAAAGATAAAAAATAAAAAAAAGAAATATTATGCTTAAGGATCTTAATAAATGCAGTAATAAATTCTACATAAAAAAAAAAATTAGTAATAAAATGTAACCGGACTAATTTTATATGCTTTGAATGGTTAAGCAAATATAGGAAATTAGATTAATGTCTAAAAAGTCTGAAATAGAAATAGTATTGAGATGTATTTTTAGTGAATTATACTAATTCACTATCACTTGTATTTAATTATATTGTAGTTATCATTTCTGTGAATAATTTTTGAAACAGAAAAGAACTATGAATTTTTTTACTCACTGAGGATGATATGTGTGGTTTACTCTTTAGCAATGTAGTGATTGTTGTTTTATTTAATTATATGCAAGATGTTTGGTGTTTAACATGTGTCGGTCGGAATTATGTATATGATGTTGTTTGCATGAATATACTGTGGTATGATATGAGTCTGTTAATAAAAAGACTGAAGGTTTAGGTACCAAGGCGTCAGTGAATTGAGGATACCAACGGGTAAATTGAGGTTTAGATATCAAGGCGTCAAGCAATTGACTAGATCAACGGATAAACCAAAAGTTTAGGTAATAAGACATCAATACACTGATAAGATTGACGGATAAACCAAAGGTTGAATGAGTAATAGTGAGATAAGGTAAGTAAATAGTAATAACAAAGCTGGCGGGCACAAGGCCTACAATGGGAGCACAAGGCCCCATAGTAGACTGGCGAACATAAGGCTCACAGTCGATATGGGAAGTATGGTTCCAATAAAGAAGGTATAGCTTAGTAATTAGTAGTAACGTGTGGTATTAACAATGTGATAAGTAGAGATATTGCTTCAAGTAGTAAAAAGTTAAAGTAAAAGAATGAGCAGGATTGTATGTGGATATGGATGTATGTATGTGGATATAATTGTCATCATTTGGATGTATTGTATATTGTTAGATAAATCAATGTGTTACTATGTGGTTGAAAATTATTGACTCACTCGACCACAGCATGAGATTGTAATGTTAACCACAATCACATGCGAATTTTTGGAGAAATGAAGGGAGTAGCTGATAGGTTGATTAAAGAATAGACTTTTAGTTTGCATTAGAATAATATATGGTTGTAGGGATGTAAATAAACCAGTCCGTTCGACAGCCCGCTCGATACCCGCTCGGTTTAGCCCGATCTGAACTCGAGCTCGATACTGTAGAAACTCGATCATTACTGTAGAAACCCGCTCGATTAGTAAGTGATACATACCCGACTCGCTCGACAAAACTCGATAGGGGCTCGTGAGCTCAGCTCGTTTAAAGCTCGACCGGATCGCTCGCCCGACTCGTTAGTTCAACTCGTTAGCTCGTTCATATCTTACATATATATTGGTAAATAGTAAATATAATATATATAGTATTACATATTAATTAAAATACTTTGATAATAATATTTAGTATGTTAAATTAACATATTAAGTTATTAATAGTTAGTATATAACAATAGAACAATATTAAATAGTTAGCATATATATATATAAACACATATATCACATTACACATGGTTAACAATAGTTATATATTATACTTATATTTTAGTTACTTAGTTATATAGAATATATTAGACTTACTATTTGTTCACGTTATACATATACCATAGTTTATACTCTCTACTTATATATAATAACATATTGTTAATTTGTTACTTATAAACTATAGTTATGTACTATATTTTATAATATGCATTATATAGTTACATATTATATATTTTTGTTATTAATTAATAAAGGCATAGAGGTTGTTCATAAACTTAGGCTTGAATTCTGCTTTGATTACTCATTGAAAAATTTAATAGTCTACATCGAGCTCTAATTGAGCCGAGCTTGTCCAGTAACCTAGCTCGGCTCGAATGTCATTTTCAACGAACTCGAGTTTGAGCTCGAGCTCGCCCTCGTTTTAAACGAGCCGAGCTCGAACATGCAATTTATAGCTCGGTTCGAATTCAAGCTCGACTATTTAGGCTCGACTCATAAATGAACCAGTCTTGAAATCTTCAAACTCGACTCGACTCGGCTCGATTACATCCCTATATGGTTGTGTAAAATAGTGCTGTTTATGGCACGTATGTTATCATTTTTGGAATGTAATTATTGTATCAGAATGAAAAGTTATTATTTTATATATTGAGGTTATTCAGTCAGCTTTGATGTGTCATTGTAAAGAAAAAAAATATATTCCGCTGTCAAATCTCAACTCCGCTGATTTCGTGATATTACATTAAAATTCGAAATCTTCACTTATGTTTTTTGTGAAAAGCAAGGCATTAGAAAAAGAAAGAAGAAAGGGGATAAGATGGGAGCATATTGTAATACCCCAGATTTTAAGATGTATAATAAAATAGAATTTTAAGACTCAATAATAAGGCAAATGAATAAATATGAATATTTATGAAGATAAATATTCTTTTGTTTTATAAACTTTGACTTAATAAAATGGAGATTATTATTATACCCTAAATATATTGCTGAGTTAATAAATTGACAAGTTTAATTAATAGTAAATTAATTGGTGTAATATTATTGATGCAATAATATTATTGTATATAATATTAGTTGTCATAATATTATTTAGTATAATAATATTAGTTGAGAAATGATATTTATACTTTTTGTATACAACAACTACACTCACACATGATACATTGAGGTGGGGCCCACACACTGAACCTCACCCCAATGTGTCTTGTTTGAATGTAGTTGTTGTGAGGGTGATGTGTAAGTATCATTTTCCATATTAGCTGGGTAATAATTATAGAGAAATGATATTTATACTTCTTGTGTACAACTACACTTACACAACTGGGCCCCCACTTCAATGAGTCTTATGTGAGTGTAGTTGTTGTGAGTGTGATGTATAAAAATCATTTTCCATAATCATAATAAAATAATATTAATTATGAAAGAAACTAGGTTTAAACCAGATTTAAAATTATACCTAATAAAGTTAAATTAAATGGTAAAGATCCCATAAAAAAAATACTCAAAAGATATTTTTTATGCAGACTAATTGAATTTGCGAATTAATTGATTCTGGGGACTAATTGAATCTGTGTGCGGATTAATTGAATCGAATCTGCGTGAAGGAACCTTCTACGTAATCCTTGCGCGCCATCGCCAGTGACTCACCCTTTGACCTGTACCTTGCCATGCTTATTTGACTCGTCTTCACCCTTGCCAACTTGAGCTGAAGTTCTGCTCCTATATAACTGAGACTTTGCCCCCCTCAAGTTCCGTGCACTCCTTTTTCTTAATCTTTGTTAAAACTCTTTCTTTCTTCTTGTTTGTCCGGATAACAGAAAGAGAGAGGAGGAGAGTCTGAGAGAGACACTGAGTGAGACCCAAGCCTTTCTTTTTCCTTTTTCTTTTTCTTCTCTTCTCTTTCCTTCTTCTTGTTTTCTTCTTTCTCTGTTTCGTTAAAGAGACATTGAGACCGATTGAGAGAGTGAATCAGAGAGAGAGGCAGAATCGGGAGAGAGAGAGAGAGCGATTGGTGAGGGAGGTCGCCGGAGGGAGCGAATCCGGCGGACCCGTGCACAGAGACGACGAATGGAGACCCGACTGGAAGCCCGATTTCCGGTGGGTCAACGGCGGTCTGAAGGCATCGTCCAGCAGAGCAGAGGCCGATTTCCGGCGAGACAAGTCGATTTCCGGTGAAACCCGTGATCCGTGAGTGCAAAACCCGAACGACCCATCAAACCCGAAGAAGACCCGATCGATGGTGGTCAACACCAGCGATTTTCCGGTGAGCCAGGCGTGCGATTTTCTGGTGGTTTTTCCTTAGCTTCAAAGGGAAATTCTCTAGGTAAATTCTTATGAGTTTCTGGTAATTTTATGTGGGTTATTCTTTGAGTATTTAGTTTACTGATTTATGATGAATTTCTGGTATGTGTTTGGTTCTTAATTGATCGGCTGGGTTGGGTGTGTTGCCCGATCCTTTGGCTGATGTTTTCCTCCTCTGTTCTTGTTCGGCTGTGGGTGGTCTTTAGCCGTGTTCTCTGTTGAGGATTTGTCTGTATGTGGATGGTGTGGTTTGAGTTGGATTTGATGATGTAGAAGCCGTATGGATCACAGATTATGTGTATTTTTGGTGTCCTTTTCCTCTGTCCAGATCATGTTTCGAGTGTGTAATGATGTTTGGCCAAATGGTTTTAGTTAATAAATGGTGACGATTGGGTTTGGTTTGTGTGCAGCTATTGATGGTGGTCGGATCGTGTTAAATTGATGATAGTTTTGTGGGTTGGAGTAGGTTGGATCTTGTGTTTTGGGTATTGGGTGATTTATGAGTTTGGATGGTATGGTGATGTAGGGTACCTTGTTCGTTTCGGCTGTGTGTATTGGTAGGAAGGGTTTCGGGTTCTGAATATCTTGGATTGGTTATGATTATGGAATTTTGGATATTTAGGCTTTGTAGTTTCTTTGGTCAAGTAGTTGTGAGAAGTTGATTGGTCTTTTAGTCTTGGGGTTTGATCAATTATGGGTATACTGGTTTGAGATAATTTTTTATAGAAGTCAGGTTTAGGTGTTATTATTGAATAATAATAATAATAATATTATGTAAAGAAATTATAGAATTAGGATTTGTGAACGATGATGTTAACACTTCATGTGTAAACGTACGTATTTATTGCAGATAACGAGTTGATAGACTACGGATATAGCTGTAAGTATCTTTATAATTAGTGAGGACGAAGTTGATGGATTTTTTCATAATATTGTGTTTACTGCTTTATTTAATTGTTTGTGTATGTGAATTTACATGTTTTATATTTTAATTAAACCGATTGATAACAAAGCTGGTGAATACAGCAGGGGGACGGTAGGTTCCCGCAAAAATAATAATCAAATGCTATAACTATAGGTTTATAGGTCAGCTGGGACCTTAGGTTCCTAGCCCAAATAATTAAGTTTTAAGTGAGGAGACCGTAGGTTATCGGGACCGTAGGTTCCCACAACACGCTAATACGGACCGTAGGTTCTATTATGAGAGGAGTGCAAAAGAAAATAATTAAGACATTGTATATGAAACTGTCATATTATTATTATTATATATTGCATATACTCATGACTATAAAGCCATATCTGCATTATGTTGCATTTATTAAATAAATCAACATTCATATTATTATTGGAAACAACGGACTCATTTAGGGTATTTTGTGTCTTTGTTTCTATATATATGTATATGTATATTGGTGCAGGTTTTATAAATGAAGGTTAGAGTTCAAGAGGTTTTAAAGCTAAGGACCCATAGATTGTATTTTGTTTGTAGTCTTTTGTGTTTATAACATTTTATGTTGAGAAAATTGCTAAAATTTTCATGTATTCTTTTGTGTCACTATTGACACCTATTTCCATGTAGTAGTTCTTAGTATTTTTAATGGATGTCTAGAAGTATTTTAGTTAGAAGCTCTGTTGTGTTATTTAAATTCAAGTTTGCTAGATGATTATATTTTCCGCTACCAATTTATAACTCTGATGTTGTAATAATGTCATGTGAAAATCGAAATTTTTTTACTTACGACTTTTTGTAAAAAAGTGGGGTATGACAGAGTCGTATCAGAACAGTTTGCTCTGAGGACCTTAAGACTTGACCTTAGAAGTTTATAAATAACCCAAGAGCTATAGGTATAAACCATTTTTTTGAAAAATACTTTGTGTGAATTTTGATATTTTATGATGTATGCTTACTTATGCTTCCATCATTGGATGAGTTATGAATATGTGCATCTCAATGTTTTGTTATAAATTGGAAAACATATTGATCTGATTTGCATACTAAATGAAAATTGTACTAAATATGAAATTGCTTTTATTATGAAATGATTTTGAAATGAGAAAAATGTTTTAAGAATAAACTTTCAACATTTGTTACCTTGGTTGCAAAAAATAATGTTTAGATGTGATGAGAACAGCTAAAAAGTTTTGTAAGAATAAATACGTGCATATTTGTATTCTTGTCTAAATAGTGATTAAAACAATCAATTAAACATTGGTATCTGGATGAGAACCACTCTTTCATGTACTACTAATATGCTTCAAAAGGATTTTGAAATATGTTTAAAAAAAAAAAAAAAGATTTTGGAACACAATGGAGTTTTTATGAAAACAAAAGTTTATTAAGTAAAAGCTTTTAAAATATGTATGGCACATAGTATCACTTTTGATTTTATAAATGTCATCAGTTTTTCGTGTAAAACCCCGAGTTTAAAATCTATAATTTTATAGATATTGAATGGATATTGCGAGTTTATCTGATCTATCTACAAAGCTACTAGATAAATAATTGTATTAACATTTGATAAGCATTAGTGTATAGTAAGCATTCTGTTAACAAGGTCTAATAGATTTAGATATCTTAGTGCAGAGACTTCTCACCCTGATGATGATCCCCGTATAAAATGGATAAGGAACCTGAGGTAAGTAAATAGAAGTAATTTCATGATTAGAATAATCTTATATCTAGTATTATCTTGAGGTATAGTTATGAAATGCTTTTTGGAAATATAGATTACAGAATCCAGATGCTTAATATCTTGGCAGATTTATGGTTATTAAGTTGGTAAATTTATCAAGCACTTTATAAATATTTCATGTGCTTAGTGATAATATTTTCTATGACCATAATAAGGATAACCTGATGATCAAAAGATAAATATTGAGGCTTTAGATTTGTCCGATTAACCCTAGAATGTAAGAAAAGATATGTTATGACTAAGGAGTATCCATTATTTCAAATTTGGTATCTTTTGAAGATATGTGCATAAATTGTCGAGTACTAATTTATATATATATATTTGAAAAAATTAGTTGATTTAATAATTTGATCATATTTGGACGGATGACCTTCCTATGCGTCTAATAAACTTTGGAGAAGTTTGAATCTATTAATTGATGAATTGTTGAGGTTTTCTAGAGCTTTGGTTAAATAAAATTTTGAATATGTGATTCATTTATTCTCTTAAAAATCCTTGCTTGATGAATAGATATTTTAATTATCAAATTTGAGTATTGATTGATTACATAACTAAATTGGAGTAATATTAAGGATTTAATCTAATGATGTTCGAGGATGATAGCATTTATGCATGGATAAGGAAAAGGTCATGGTATTATACAAAGATATAAAGAAATAGAAGTTTGAGGGATTGTGATGATTTTATGAGGCCATATTATTTCCTCGCACATCTTTGATAAGTTTGATTAAATGTGATTTGGGTAATGTAATGAACTCACAAAGAGGGCCGCAATACTTTGAGGTATAGATTGTTGATCATTCAGGTTTTTTAGATTTACATTGCTAAAGTTTTGATAAGAATAATAGTATATGATACCCAAGATGATATTTGGATCTGCGAATTTTGAAGTTATAAAGGAAATGGGTTGCTGATAGGGGTGTAAACGAGCTGAGCTACTCGTGAGCTTACTCGGGATCGGCTCGAATAAACTCGACTCGTGCTCGAATCGATTATTAAATGAGCTATTCGTGAACACGAAAATCAAACTCGATTATTAAACAATACAAACTCGTATAAACTCGGCTCGACTCGATTAAAGCTCGTGAACCCGCTCGTATAAGGATCGACTCGTTTATTAAGGCTCGACTCGTATATATATATATATGTTAAAAATAAGTTTTAATTTGTTAATATATAACTTATTTGTACAATATACTATATATAAGCATGAATTAAGTAACAAATAAAAATAGTCAATAAATATTAATTGGTTATAATTATTTGGTTGTATCAATATGTATATAAAATAGTAAAAGTGAATAATATTAATACTTAATTGTTAATCATATAATCATATGATATAATGACAATTCAGATACTTAATCATATAATTCATATTATATTATTTATTATATGACTATATGATCATATAATAATATAACATTGTGGCATATAACATGTAATTATTGATTCACTATATTCAATGTTATAACTTATAAGTATTATTATTATATACTTATGAATCATTACATCACCGTCATCACGTGATTCAAAATCTAAGATCATATGAGCATACAAATAAAATGATTTAAGTATTTAGATACTTAGATACATTGATTAAGTATGATGTAAGATTTTAAGTATCTAATAATTAATAATAATACTTAGAGTCTTAGATACAATGATTAGGTATATAGATTATATATATAAGTATGAATTCATATTAATTATACGAATTATAATAACACTTTTTAAACTTAATCATATTATTCATATATAATGACAATGTAATTCATATAATCTCAAATTAAGTTATTAGAATTGGTCGATTGGTTCAATTGGAATTACTAATGTGTTAATTATGATAATAATTTAGGTGTTATCATTAGAATTTAGATCATATGATTTAACATTGTGCATTTGTGCTACATAACCATTAGATATTAATCATATGATCTAAGAATTATTATTAGACTTTAAAAAAAGAAGGTATTATTATCATTTGATATATAGAACCATATGAAAATATAATAATTATAATTATTAATGTTTTAACTTAATATTTATATTGACTATTGTTACATTTTTTTTTATTTATAGTTAAAGGACATAAATTTCCTACAAACCGGTAGATAGGAAATTTAATACAACTCACATATAAGATTAACATGTGTCCCTTTACATGTGAGAATCACATGTTTTAATAACAAGTGCTTCTTGTAAGAATTCAATGTTCCACATGACCTGACACATAAGACAACTTATTAGACTCGATTTTAATGTGGTTAATTAATCCTCCTTTATTAATTGTTGGTTAATGGTTAGTTAATACACCTTAATAAAT
Source organism: Alnus rubra (assembly GCA_028654335.1). Lineage (NCBI taxonomy): Eukaryota > Viridiplantae > Streptophyta > Magnoliopsida > Fagales > Betulaceae > Alnus > Alnus rubra. Next base: position 1,546,765 of record JAJPGS010001029.1, on the reverse strand, counting down.
TGTTGGTTAATTAACTACGAGAAGTTAATGTTTCTTATTAATTAATTCTAACTTTGATAGAAAGTAGAATTAATGGTAATAGAAGAACAAATGTTAAACTCGTATAAACTCGGCTCGACTCGACTTGACTTAATTGTTACCGCTCGAACTCGGCTCGAGCTCGTGATGAATAAGCTCGAGATCGGCTCGGGCTCGTGATGAATGAGCTCGAGCTCGTAATGAATGAGCTCGAGCTCGGTTCTGGCTCGCTCGAGCTCGGCACTGGCTCGCTCGAGCTCGGCTCATTTACACCCCTAGTTGCTGATTTAATTTTTGAAATAGGAATTTTGTGATAATTGAGGAATTAATCATTTGAAGAGATATTGATATCCAAACCTTTCTTTTTGAGGTATAGATTGATATATGTGGCATATGATGACTAAGATTGATTTACTTTTAGTCCTAAGTCATACAAAATAGTAAGATGATAGGTCTCATTTTATAACTGACATTAGATTCATTGTTTTCTTTCCTTTCACTTGAATGGTCGATTGATTATCCTTGCCACTCGTGTTTGTTTGATTGATTGATTATTCTTCGCCACAATTGAACAACGATGACAAGGGGAACAACGTCAACAAAGGCATGCAATGTTTGGAACCATGAAAAATTTCCCACTCCATTGAAGGATAACAGAAACCCTTGCGTCTTGACAAGCCACGCCTTGAAAGGTAATCTTATCTTAATCTTTGCAAAAACACAAATCACTGGGCTAGAGTCTAGACTAAGGAAACATCGAAAAGAAGCAATGGTCAGCAAAATCAGAACCATACATCCTTAATGCGAATGCCTACGCTCGCACCAAGAAGACCAAGAATTGATACGAGACAAGATTGCTATTGGTTAAGCATACAAGGTAAGTACATAAACCCTCTTGGTTATATTTAAAATTGAGTAGAGCTAGTACTCAACTTTTTGGATTAAGAACTTGTATCCTTAAAAAGTACAGTATCAGCGTGATAGCCTTATTCATATAAAGATAGTTAACGCCAAGACTTTTTAGTATACTATGAATTGGTTTAATTTTGGAACTTTCGATTCCACAATTTTATAAAAATGATAAATTTGAGGATGAGTTAGCATTTATTCCAATTCATAGTAATTTTGAATTGATGCTTAGCCTTAGAGATGAGTTTAAGTTGCTTTGTTTGTGATTATGGTAATTATGAATCTTAGCCAAATGAATTGAGGAATTTCATGGTGATATTTTAGATAATCTGAGATAGATAAATTTTTAATTGAGGATTTACAAATTAACTTTTCATTGGCTAAACTTGAGGATTTAAAGAGATTAAATATTTTTTTTTTGATGAGTAAGTAAAATTTTATTAAAAGCGCAAAAAGCGATCAAGTACACAGGGAGTATACAAGAACGGCTGCTAAGAAGAGGAAAATAATACAAGAAAATCATTATAACTAATCCCTGAAGGTGCTAGGAATGCGGCCGTCCAAGAATACAAAGAAAAAAAGAAAAAATACATGAGTTCCTCTATGGATCTTTCTTTGTCCTCGAACTGTCTATCATTACGTTCCATCCACAAGCACCAAAAAAGGCAGCAAGGAACCATCTTCCACACCACCGCACTCTGAGAGCGACCACCCTTCCACCAACAAGCAAATAAATCTACCACTCGACGCGGCATCACCCAAGACAGACTGAACCGACAGAAAACGGCATTCCACAGATCACAAGCGACCTCACAATGAAGAAGGAGATGATCCACAGACTCCTCATTCTTTTTGCACATGCAACATCTATTAATCACAATGATTTGTCTCTTTCTAAGATTGTCCAAAGTAAGAATCTTCCCTAACGCTGCCGTCCAAGCGAAAAAAGCCACTTTCGAAGGAGCCTTAGTTCGCCAAATACTCTTCCAAGGAAAACAAACAGATTCCTTGTAAACAAGAGTCTTATAGAAGGAACTCACATCAAACTTCCCTTTGCGAGATGGAGACCACCAAAGCTTATCTTCCGCATCAAAAGAGAAGATTTGATATTCGTCAAATATTGAACAAAGCTGATCTTATGATATTCGTCAAATATTGAAGATTTGATGATAATATGAAATTTTTGAGGTACTCTTTAATTTCTAAGTAATAAGATATGATTCGAGTTGCTGAAAGAATTTTGATGACCTTGTAGAAAAGAACTTAAGTGTTTGATATTGGAAAACAATATATGAAAATAAATTCATTGTTGATGTTCATTTGGATAAAAATTATGTTTATGGATTTATAATATCAAGTGTCTATTATTTGGAACCACGATAGAATGATTATGACAATATGGAGACTATGTTATGATATACCACTTATATCAATGCCTAGTTGATCCTTAGGAAAGTGAGAAATGCTACATGATGAATAAAATGAAGATTGTTTCTAAATCTAGAAACGGAAACAAGATAGCTGATTTTGATATTTGATGTTTAAGTCTTATTGATTTTGGAATGGTTGATTTCTTAAATTGACTATTAAGTAAATGTTTGATTAATAGTTGAACTATATCAAGGTTAAACCTTGCAATGGAGTGCAAGGATAATGTTTAAATTGAGGTTTATGGATTAATTTGAAGATGGAATTAAGAGACATTATTTTCTTATACCCTTTTGGTGGACAGAGAAATAAGATTTAATGGAATAATGGTTATTTGTGGAACTTGATTTTAAATCTTACACCCCAACTAATGATATCATGAATCTTAAGGATAGTCATGATTGTTTAGACCAAAGTACCTATGATACAATGCATATAAGAATTTAGGGTGAACTTCTAAGATATAGGATGTCAACCTAATTGATTGGATGAGACGACTAACTATTTGAATATTGTCATTTGAAGAATCTCAAAGATTAAGATATGACTCAAGGTCAAACAATAAGGAAATCTATTTCAGTCTTTTACTAAGCCGCATTTGTGGATGATTGAGGTAAACAATATCTTGACTTATATTTATCGCTTAGTGTGAATCTTTAGGAATGATGTGATTTTCATTTTTGAGTTCCCATGAGTTAAGGACAATTTCTTACTTGAGGAATATGAATGGATAGACCCAGATTTTTGTTAAAGGATTTTCTAATGAAGAAACTCTGACCTTTAAGGATGACTAAGGGCGTACTTTAATCGAGACGTTAGACCTTGAATAAGTTTCTCCCCTAGGATTGGGAGGTGGAATTTCAATAACACAAAATAGAATTTTAAAAAATAGACGATAAGATGAAATTCCAATATATTACTTGAGGTATTTGAATATACAATGATCTGATCAGATACTGCTAACACGGGCGAATAAGTAGATGAAGGTCTACGGCTAGAGCTGACTTTTACGTTGAAGCAGAGAAATGGAAATGGAAATGATGTGGATGGTAAAGGTCAGATAGAAGATCATATGAGTTAAGGTGTTATGACAAGATGATGAAAAATATGCAATATTATTCCTTCCTTAGAACACTTTTAAGTGGTGACAATTAGAGTAATTTATGATCAATAATTAAGTTCTACGTCTTAAAATCTGACCCTTGACTTTAGATTTAGAAATCTAAATTTTCGTTAAGGAAAACTTTACAGTTTTCGAATTTCGGGGACGAAATTTCGTTAAGGAGAGAATAATGTAATACCCCAGATTTTAAGACGTATAATAAAATAGAATTTTAAGACTTAATAATAAGGCAAATGAATAAATATGAATATTTATCTTTATAAATATTCATTTGTTTTATAAACTTCGACTTAATAAAATGGGGATTATTATTATATCCTAAATATATTGCTGAGTTAATAAATTGACAAGTTTAATTAATAGTAAATTAATTGGCGTAATATTATTGATGCAATAATATTATTGTACATAATATTAGTTGTCATAATATTATTTAGTATAATAATATTAGCTGGGTAATAATGTTCATAATAAAATAATATTAATTATGAAATAAACTAGGTTCAAATCAGATTTAAAATTATACCTAATGAGTTAAATTAAATGGTAAAGACCCGATATAAAAATATCCGGAAGATATTTTTTATGTAGATTAATTGAATTTGCGGATTAATTGAATCTACGTGAAGGAATCTTCTGCGTAATCCTTGTGCGTCATCCCCTGCGACTCACATGTTGAATTGTCCCCTCTCATGATTATTTTCGACTCACCTTCACCCTTGCCAACTTGAGCTGCAAGTTCTCCTCCTCCTATATAACTGAGACTTTGTCCCCTCAAGTTCCGTGCACTCCTCTTTCTTATTCTTTGTTACTCTTTCTTTCTTCTTCTTGTTTGTCCGGATAACAGAGAGAGAGAGTAGGAGAGTCTGAGTGAGACCCAAGCCTTCCTCTTTCCTTATTCCTTGTTCCTTTTCTTTTCTTCTCTTTCCTTCTTTCTCTGTTTCGTTCAAGAGACATTGAGACTGATTGAGAGAGAGAGAGAGAGAGAGAGAGAGAGTGACAGAGCGATTGGTGAGGGAGGTCGTCAGAGGCAGTAGCGGAGCCAGGATTTTGATTTAGGGGGGTCAAAATTAAAAAATAAAATTAATTAAATATTAATTAAAAATATTAAAATATATAAGTAACGAAATAAATAATAATTCAACAAAATTTAATTATTATTTAAAATACATATATGTAACTTACAATTTGTTTTGTTAAGCCTAACATTAATTTATTCATTTATCCTCGACAAGACTTTATATTTTGAAATCGGTGCATGTCTGCATGATTTTGTCATATTTTAAAATAATGTTTTTTCAAATTGTGCTTTTGAAAAGTTATGGTGTTGACAAATTCCTTTTTATAGATATGTTTTAAGGATTTAGTCTTTTTCATTAAGATAGTAATCATAACATTTTGTTCTTAAGCAAGAATCTACTCGTAGATTTGCTAAATAAATTTCGACACAACATCATTTAAAATTTGACTAGAGCTGAATGAAATTATTGTTGTTCTCCGTAATCTGAACTAAATACAATTATATATTTCATACAATTATAATATGTAATAAAAAGCTATATATTTAAAAACAATTAATTTAATTGAGCAATATAAATATAAGAGATTACATACATTTTTGTTATTTAAAAATAAATCAGTGTAAAATTTAATTACATACCTGAAATTTTTTGAAAATCTAAAATTTATCATTTTTTTTAAAATAAAAAATATTATTTTATGTCTAAATGATTTAATTTTCATGTTTTTTTTTCTTTCTCGTAGTTATCAAAGTATTAAAAAAAGTTAAGAAAAAAAAAAAAAACCATGTGTTTTGTCTCTTACGACCGTCACTCTTTTTTTTTTTTTTTTTGTCAAACTTATGACTGTCACTTAACCAACGTACGCAACGTTTCTCTTCTCCTTTAAGTTAGACGTTAAACGCATCGTTTCTCATTTAAGTTAGACGCATCGTTTTGGTAAGAGACTTGAGTTGTCTTCTTTCTTCGTCCTCTAGCCCTAACTCCCTAACCCTCTGAAAATCTGAAATACAGACACAATTACACAAATAATGGTGTGAAAAAAATAGTGAAACACAGACACAATTCCTTCGTCTTTCCAGTGCTATGAAAGATTTTTGCCCCTTAAATAGTAACTGAGGGTGGGCAACAAGGGGCGGAGGAAAACTTCTACAAGAGAAAAATAATAATTTTGGGGGCTGAGGGGGGGCATTTGACCCCCCTCGACCCCCCTCCCTCCGCCCCTGGTCAGAGGAAGTGAATTCGGCGGACCTATGCACAGAGTCAACGAACGAAGACCCGACCGGAAGCCTAATTTCTGGTGGGTCGACGGCGGGCTGATGACATCGTCCAGCAGAGCAGAGGCCGATTTTCGGCGAGACAAATCAATTTCCGGTGAAACCCGTGATTCGTGAGTGCAAAACCCAAACGACCCATCAAACCTGAAGAAGACCCGATCGATGGTGGTCAACACCGGCGATTTTTCGGTGAGCCAGGGGTGCGATTTTCTGGTGGTTTTTTCTTAGCTTCAAAGGGAAATTCTCTAGGTAGATTCTTATGAGTTTCTGGTAATTTTATGTGAGTTATTCTTTTGGTATTTAGTTTACTGATTTATGATGAATTTCTGGTATGTGTTTTGGGTCTTATTTCGCCGATTAGGCCAAATGGTTCTTAATTGATCGGCGGGGTTGGGTGTGTTGCCCAATCCTTTGGTTGATGTTTTCCTCCTTTGTTCTTGTTCGGCTGTGGGTGGTCTTTGGCCGTGTTCTCTGTTGAGGATTTGGCTGTATGTGGATGGTGTGGTTTGAGTTGGATTTGATGATTTAAAAGCCGTATGGATCACAGATTATATGTATTTTTTGTGTCCTTTTCCTCTGTCTAGATCATGTTTCTAGTGTGTAGTGATGTTTGGCCAAATGGTTTTAGTTAATAAATGGTGACGATTGGGTTTGGTTTGTGTGCAGCTATTGATGGTGGTCGGATTGTGTTAAATTGATGATAGTTTTGTGGGTTGGAGTAGGTTGGATCTTGTGTTTTGGGTATTGGGTGATATATGAGTTTGGATTGTATGGTGATGTTGGGTACCTTGTTCGTTTCGGCTGTGTGTATTGGTAGGAAGGGTTTTGGGTTCTGAATATCTTGGATTGGTTATGATTATGGGATTTTGGATATTTAGGCTTTGTAGTTTCTTTGGTCAAGTAGTTGTGAGAAGTTGATTGGTCTTTTAGTCTTGGGGTTTGATCAATTATGGGTATACTGGTTTGATATAATTTTTTTTTATAGAAGTCAGGTTTAGGTGTTATTATTGATTAATAATAATAAGGGATAATTGCACCGTTGGTCCCTGTGGTATACCATAATTATTTTTCACTACCTATGGTTTAAAAAGTTCATGGGAGGTCCTCGTGATATGCAATAATTACAAATCGATCCCTGGCTTCAAATTATGTTAAAATTTTTAACAGATTCCGTCAAATGCCACGTCAGCGACATGTGTCACCAATAAGATGGCGACACGTGTCCACCGTAATAAAAAAAAATAAATTTATTAAAAAAAATAAAAATACTTATTTTTTTTTTAAAAAAAAAAATTCAAAAATTCAAAAATTCAAAAAAACAAAACAAAAAAAAGCTGAAGGGGCCGGCCACCCCTAGAAGATCCAGGGGTGGCCATCGGGCCACCCCGGCCACTCGGGGTGGCCGTGCGCCACCCCAGAGTTGTTTGGGGGTGGCGCGCGGCCACCCCTTTCTCCTTCAGCTTTTTTTTTTTGAATTTTTTTTTGTTTTTTTTTTTAAAAGAATAAATATTTTTATTTATTTTTTAATAAATTTATATATTTTTATTACGGTAGACACGTGTCGCTGACGTGGCATTTGACGGAATCTATTAAAAATTTTAACAGAATTTGACGCCAGGGATCGATTTGTAATTATTGCATATCACGAGGACCTCCTGTGAACTTTTTAAACCATAGGGAGTAAAAAATAATTATGGTATACCACAGGGACCAACGGTGTAATTATCCCTAATAATAATAATATTATGTAAAGAAATTATAGAATTAGGATTTGTGAACGATGATGTTAACACTTCATGTGTATACGTATGTATTTATTGCAGATAACGAGTTGATAGGCTGCTGATATAGCTGTAAGTATCTTTATACTTACTGGAACGAAGCTGGTAGATTTTTCCATAAAATTGTGTTTACTGCTTTATTTAATTGTTTGTATGTGAATTTACATGTTTTATATTTTAATTAAACCGATTAATAACAAAGCTGGTGAATACAGTGGGGGGCGAAGGTATTGCCAATGGGACGGTAGGTTCCCGCAAAAATAATAATCAAATGTTATAACCATAGGTTTATAAGCCAGCTGAGACCTTAGGTTCCTAGCTCAAATAATTAAGTTTTAAGTGAGGAGACCGTAGGTTCTCAAGACCGTAAGTTCCCACAGCACGCTAATACAGACCGTAGGTTCCATTATGAGAGAAGTGCAAAAGAAAATAATTAAGACATTGCATATAAAACTATCATATTATTATTATATATTGCATATACTCATGACTATAAAGCAATATCTGATTATGTTGTATTTATTAGATAAATCAGCATTTACTTATCAAAAATTAGATAAATTAGCATTCATATTATCATTGGAAACAACGGACTCACTTAGGGTATTTTGTGTCTTAGTTTCTATATATATGTATACATATATTGGTGCAGGTTTTATAAATAAAAGGTTAGAGCTTAAGAGATTTTAACGCTAAGGACCTATAGATTGTATTTTGTTTGTAGTCTTCTGTGTTTATAACATTTTATGTTGAGAAGATTGCTAAAATTTTCATGTATTCTTTTGTGTCACTATTGACACCTATTTCCATGTATTTGTTCTAAGTATTTTTAATAGATGTCTAGAAGTATTTTAGTTGAATGCTCTGTCGTGTTATTTAAATTCAAGTTTGCTGGATAATTATATTTTTTGCTACCAATTTATAGCTCTGATGTTGTAGTAATGTTACGTTGAAATCGAAAAATTTTCACTTACGTTTTTTTGTAAAAAGGCGGGGCGTTACACACGTGGCGCGAGGTGAGTAGCTGGGAGAAGATAAATTCTTTCTCAGCCAACCAGGTAACGATCTCATCTTCTTAAATTTCAAGGTTCCCTTTGCTTCTCTTTTTTCATTCTTCATTCTCTCTACACGATCTCCTTACTACTTTTTTTCGTTTTTCATTTTCTCCATAACGACTCACGCACCAATAGCACACATGTGGCTAAGAATGGATTGGGATTTGAAGGATGTTTCTGAGCAAGGAAGCGTTAACGGCTTGTACTCGTTGATTAAAAAGGACCCGAAAGTTTTGGACAAGTTCGATGATATACCATTTGTTGAGACCCCTTTACACATAGCTGCAGCTGAAGGAAAGACCGAGTTTGCCTTGGAGATGATGATGCTAAAGCCATCGTTCGCTATGAAGCTTGACCCAAATGGCTTGACCCCCTTGCTCGTTGCTATGCATAATGACCAAACCCCATTAGTGTGCGAGCTACTTAGAGTTCATAAGGACCTTGTTTGCGCACAAGGAAAGGGTGGTATGAATCCTTTACATTATGCAACTCATACAGGAAACCTCCGTATGATGGCTGAAGTTCTAAAATTCTGCCCGATGATTATTGGAGATGTGACAAGTAAAAGGGAGACTGTTCTGCATATTGCATTGAAAAGAGGCAAGTTAGAAGCATTTCAACTCCTGGTTGGATGGCTTCGGCGAGCCTGGTTTAGAAATGCGTATATCTGGGAGAATAGCATGCTGAATACGCTGGATTTGGATGGTAGCGCTGTGTTGCACATTGCAGCAACCAAAAATGTACCACAGGCAAGTTCTTTCCACTATGTTTTCTACTCAAGAAGTAAAATAGAGTTCGTATAAATGAGGTCTATCTTGAATTATGAAAAGAAGTTGCAGTAAGGATTCAATCTTAAGAACATGCTAAAAATTATCTTCTGCTCATTTTATAAACCATTTGGTAGTGACATTCTACGTTCTTTCTTTCTTTAATTTGTAACATTTGATTTTATTTTTGTCCCTTTTATTTATTTTTTGAGCATTTTCTTCTTTTTTGGAGGGGTTTAAAGGGGTTGAATAGTGTGGACTATTTTACAGTGATGGGATGAATAATTGTGCACCTCTATGTTGTACAGGTCGTGAGGTGGTTATTGGATTGTGGAGGATTCAGAGTAAACCTCAGGAATTCAGAGGGTTTAACTGCTCTAGACATCTTGCAAAGGCAAACACAAGTGGACAACCAAGAGATGAGGAATATGCTATGCCGTGCCGGAGCAAAAAATGCTGCGTCTCTTCGTGTGTCTGAATCTTTTGAAGCTTACTTAATATCGCCTATTCCAACTAATGAGAGGGTATTCGTACGGTTCTTTCGTCAGAGAACGATGCTGTCAAATGACTTTCGCAATATAGTGTTGGTGGTTGCTATTCTGCTTGTAACAGTTGCCTACCAAGCAATAATCAGCCCCCCTGGAGGACTTTGGCAAGATAACTACATTCCTGAAACCAATAATCAGTTCAATATTACAGCCGCAACCAGCCCAAGCAGTCATGAAGTCGGTCAACCCCCACATCGCGCAGGGACAGTAATCATGGGCAGATACTTTTTCCATCTACTCTTCGTTCTAAATACTTTAACCTTTTATACACCACTACTCTTGATTATCATACTCCTCCCTCCTGGTTTTACTAGTTTCCTGCTAATCATATCCCTTGCACTCCTCTTTCTGTCCTATGGCGCGTCTATTGCAATCACAGCTCCGCTTCCAAGTCATAATTGGTTTGTTTATATTTTGGTTTTCTCTTTAACGCTTGTGTTTCACATTGGCTTCTCTGCAGTCTTCACTTGGAAACATGGAAGAGTTTTTTCGACTTTTTTAGATGTTGGAGACTCTCACTGGTCTTGGCTCGGGAGTCAAAAGGTGAATCGGTTCTTAAGCCAAGAGGAAGTCAGCAACGTTGAATGAAGAAGTCTCTAGATCGAGTTAGCGTGATCCTGCTGGACGCAACTTGTGTTTGAAGAGCAAGATGGTCTTTTACGCATTTGTATTAATTAGCTAATTCTGGTCTCATGACCAATGGGCTATCCACGTGGCTTAGTTGGTCCAGTGGTTATAGATTAATAAATAGCCCAAGTCTCTCTCAGTGGGGACTCATTCAGTGATTTGATGAATTGTTAGCTATCTAGCTTAGCCCATAGCTTAGCTATTGTAACGGTGTAATCGTTCCAGTATCAATACAAGCAGTTCTTCCTATTTCTTTCACAATTCTCTCTCTCAATTCCACAATTTCCTCACAAAATCCCTAATTCCGTAACACCTCTTAAGTAGGATATTGGTAGTACTCATCCTAATCACCCTAGCTAGACTGCCAGTTGCAAAGCTAAGCAGTTGGTTAATTCATTCAAGAAAGAGAATTGATCAGTACACAAATGGAATGTGTTTATGATGATTTATCTAGATATCTTTATCCACTCTTGAAGTAACATTTGTTCTTTGTTCTCTGGCGATGGCCGTGCTTTTTCTTACTGTATTTTTTTTTTTTTTTTTTTGGTCCTATTAATGAAGATTATTTTTGTCATTTTAATGGTGAAAATGAGACATTGCAATCGTAATAATAAATCAGCAAAGTACATTAATCAAATTAAAAGATTGAGGACATTGCAACAAAGGGTAAATGTAGTACTTTATTTCTTTTCTTGCAAAATATTACTACTTAGTTTGGATTGAGATTCCTTGCAAATATTCCTTCAATTTAGTCCCTTCATTAAAGTTTAATTGTTCAGATTAAGGTGCGTTTTTGTAAACTAAAAGTACAATTTTAAACTAAATTACATAAATGAATCGTTTGAAATTGCATTTTTTTTTTTAAATTGTAATTTAAAAATGTAGATAATCTGCGTTTTCAAATTGCAAGCAATGTTGTGCCTTTTTCTTTTCTTTTTTTTTGAAAACGCACAATTTTAAAAGCTAAACTACAATTTTGTTCAACGCTTAGTTGCGTTTTAAAAATTCATGTTTTTAAATGTGCATTTTTAAATCGCACATTTTAAAATCGTTATTTTGAAATTGCACTTATTAAAATCGCAAACCCAAACAACCCTTAAGTCATGTAAGCATTCAAAAGCAATAAAAAAAAAAAGAAAAAGAAAAAAGAAAAAGAAGAGGGTTAAATACTTTTTTGCCCATTGTGTTTTAACAATTTTATTTTTTGCACAATGTGTGCAACAACTCACACCCAACAACATAATATTTATTGTCCGTTTTCGGCTCACTCGAACTAGACTTCCTAGGACGTCACCAATTCTGATACTACTCTCGCAGAAGCACGCTTAACTGCGAAGTTCTGATAGGTTCATGACCATTACGACTTTAAAACGCATTATGTCAAGAAGAGTGTGTTTATACATATAAGCACATTCCCATTCCCATTCCCAAGCAATGTGGTTCATTTCGTATCATAGATGGTATCTCGTTCATTTCGTATTATAGATAGTACATCGTTTATGGCTAGAGACAAATATAGTATTTCCATCCATTTCCGCCCAAAAACTTAACGGGAGTCTACATCACTACCTTTAAAAAGCCGACACCTATTCCAAATGCCATGTTAATTATCTCTCTCAACTGCATGTATGATGTGTACGTGGATGACACGTCATTGCCATGTCATATTTTGAACTGCCAAATCACTTTAAAAATTTACTAGGGCATTTTGCAACTTAATTCAATTAGTTTTTTTTCCTACCGATTTCCCTCCTTAATCTAAAAGACATTGGAGAGCCCTAGGTTTCACAGATAGCTTTTGATCTCCCCCAATCCTTCCCACAACAGTTGTTCGATTCCTCTACTTTTTCCCCCCAAATTAGTAACATTTCGGCCGAATCTGCGCTCTTCAGAGGCCAATTTGTGTTTGTCTGAGCCGTTTCGACACAGATTCGCCGGAGCCCATTCCCCCAAATAACCTAGATTAGTCAGATTCCATTCCACCATCCCTTCAAATCAAAGGTATTTCTGGACCCAGTTTTCATTCTACACCATTTTTAGATAAGCAAAAGTTGTTTAGTTGGTTGCTTGCTTTTGTTAGGTTTTATAAACTGATGGCTTCTATGTATAAACAATGGATTTCACATGTGGGGTGCAACATTAATGTCCTTAGTGGGGAGATGATTTTATTGTAGGGATTTCAATGCATGTGTTATTGTCGGTTGATTATAATGGACTTGGTGTCAGGCAAAGTATAAAATGTCCAACTATTCACATAGAATAGTTTATTGGAGTGTTTTTTGGTTGGTTGTCTACATGCCTTTGGCAGTTTGTTGGTTGGTTGTCCAAATGCCTTTTGGCAATTTGTTGGTAGGAGCATTGAGAACTTTTGTTGTTTTCATTCGGTGAAATTTTGGTAGGTCCTATATTGAAATTTTGGTTTAGGGCTAAACTTTGAACATTTCATAGGATCATGTGTGCGCTTATTTTGTGTTGTGTGGTCTGTGAGTTTGAGTGCTTATGTTGTGTTGCACATGTGGGGTATATGAGTTTGGGTGCATTTGGCAATGCCTCTTTTGTGTTGTACATGAATGTGTGGTCTGTGAGTTTGAGTGCACATTGTTAAACTTATTTTGTGCACGTTTGTCATATCTACATGTTTACTATAATGGAGCAGAAATAGCTGAGGCAGTTTTTGATCTCATCACTTATAATCATAGGTCCTTGTCCGAACCAATAATGGAATATGTAGGAGGCGATGCGAAGATCGCAGGGGTGGGCCTCGATGCAGAACTTATGTACCTTTGCTTCTAGTTTCAGTAGAAGCCTTGTCTTTAGGAGTCTCAGCCCCATCATTTCATTTTTCAGGTTTGGAAATTTGAAGCTTGTGTTATTTATGTAGTTTATTTTATTTTTCATTACGTACCTTATATATAAATACTAGATGACCCGTTTCATCCTAATTAATGACAACGATCTTTGTACCGCTTTGTTACATTTACAAGTTGAGTTCTTTTTTTTTTTTTGAAAACAGTGAGCTCAAGGCTCCTAGTATTGCATTAAATCTTACAGGCCCGAAGGCACTTCTCAGTGAGTAGAAATACAAACGCATGCTACCCACTAAGTTAGAAAATCTGACTTGGGAGCTGTCTACAAATAAACAAATATTACAAGATCAGGCATTTGAGCCACTCTCTACATGTAAGCACCATTACTAAAGATGAGAAGGCTGATCCGAGCAATTAAGCCCTAAAACAGATCAGTAATATCTGAGTACCTACAGACAGTCTTAAAAACAAGGAACATAAAAAACAAACAAAATACAAACAGAAATAACAAACAAGCGGTCGCCGGAAATTCTCGCCGGTGCCAGCGCGTGTTCAACACGCGCCGAACACAAACACCACCCCAGTGAAAGCCAACCGCCAGAAACCCTTCCCACCACCGGCCAAGACCAAGAAATGAGACCTGTGACCCACACGCGCAGAAACAAAGAAATAAGCCTCGGTGCGTGCAGGCCACGCGCCGACCACCGTAAGCCCACATGGCCGTGGCTGACGGCGATAGGACCAGAGAGCGACGGCGAACCCCACTAAGAGGCGCGTATCTCGAAAAGCACGGCGGATGGGCGTAGATCTAGCGACGAAGACGAAGAAACTCATGAAGCTCGGCCAAAAAAATCCACCCCAAACGAACCAACTTGCTTGCAATTCCTGCCAGAAAAATAAACACACAAATCCAACCAAATACTAAAATTAAAACACACTCTACTGATTCTAAAAACCATAGAGAAAACACCATTCCATAACCCTAAAGGTTAGGAGGCAAAACCACCCCTGGAACTAGCCAAGGGGAAGACAAAAGACCTACTTAGAGGTCACAAAAAACACCGTGGGGAGGAGGGAGGCGTGAAGAACCTCCCTGCCCCCACGCCTCAACATCAACTAGCTCTCTCTCTCTCTCTCTCTCTCACACACACACACACCCCTTTTGGTGGGAGAATTTATGTTGCTTTAATTGCTTTAATTAGGAAATGTGGAATCTGCACTTAATAGAGCAAGCATTTTTCCATCCTTCACACGTCAGGACCGTTTACAATTATTTGTCTGAATGTAAAAGAATTCGGATAAGTGATTATAAGTGACTACTTATGAGACTCATCTGACCAAATAAAAATTGGGTTGTCCAACCACTTATCCATAGACGATCCTAATCCATCATTTACACATCCTTGTGTGTGTATGTGTCTATATATATATATATATAGTATCTTTTTTATATTCTATTTGTTATATATTGTCTTTTCTTCCCCATAATCAGTGGCGGACCTATATGGAGGCCGGGGGGCCAATCTCCAAAATTTTTTCAAAAAAAAAAAATCTAAATAAAATAAAAATTTGCACTTTTTTTTTTTATTTTTAGTTTTGCCCTTTCAAAAAAAAATTCTTTCAATTTGGCCCTCTCATATTTACAAGGCTGGGTCGGCCATTGGTTTCGGCAATAAGAAGTTCAACTAAATAATTTCTAGTTGTGCTGCGCAAAGAATTGATGTCCAAAAATTTAAATGAATATAATGCTTATGAAAGGATCTTGTAAGAATTAATAAATGATGAAAGATTTGGTCTTAAATCCTACCATGTAATTTCCATAACCGGTTGCATGCATTAATGCTATCCAAATTTATTTTTTACGAATGGGGATGCAATTAATAGAGGCTAAGTTCATGATTGTGACAATCCCTTTTTTTTTTTTTTTTTTATAAAACATTTCATAAACATTAATTTCTTAAAATATAAACGGATCTTCACAGTGACACGACGATATGTCGCAAAGCCAACATATGGTACATTTTCCATAATATATACCTGGTACATCAGAGTATAATATCTATTTATCTATGTAGCGGAAAATATAAACCTAAATAGCGGAAATCTTAACATAAACTTCTATTACAAATAATCATAAACAAAGAGTCATATTACATCTATCTGTTTAAGTCTTTCCTCAATATAATACATAACAGAAATGACTTTACAAAAATAAATGACCCAAGCGTCACAAGCCTTACTCAACCTATAAACAAGTGGACAATCTGTGGTCCACCAATTACGACCGTTGCGGCTTGCTTTTGTCATAACATCTTAAGTACCATTCTACAATGCTATCAACTACACAACTGGAAAACCTGAAACCAAAGGAACATCTATATGGTTGTGGGGGTTTGTCACATTCGTATAGGTGGAATTATGAGCCCACCGTCTTAGCATAAATAATTACACTAAGACCTCAGAGGATTCACTGAGCTTTCGCAAAGAACCAACTTTTCTTTTTAGTCATGCGTACACTATAACAGCTACCAATTTTATGAACTTTTGTTTAAAAACCCACATAGCTGATATAGCAAACGCCGACTATTAGAAAGCATTTAAACATACTAGACAGCTAAGATTATACGTAGAAGATTCGTTATTGAAAACAATGACATTTAAATCATGCAACCATCCGATAGAAAAATTTATAAGTTCTTTCCCATATAAGACTCTTATGCATACTAATACGTCTAGCAAAACTACAATATACTTATCATGTACACATCACATAGTTTAAACAATGCTATGCATGCTCATGATGGTCTTTTTATTCATTGCGAGGCTTACCCTCTCTTTCATTATTATGAGGCATACCCTCTCTTTTATTATGAGGCTTACCGTCTCTTTCATTATTATGAGGTTTACCCTCTCTTTTATTATTATGTGTTCATGCTTTATGCTTTGCAATTCAAACTCTATACTCCTATCATTTGCAAATCATGCTTTCTTCAAATACAATAAACCAATCAACATGAATTTTCATCATCATTCTTTGCAGAATTTAAATCCCAACCGCAGTACATATTCAGACATTTTAAACAATTCAACACATTTCCTTCATGCATCATTTCATAACATCATTGATATTTCAACATAATTGAAACTATTTAAAACATCCAAACATACATGTTAACATATCGTCGGTCCTGTAGAAAAATCATATATCATTTGCATTTCTATAAAATACGAAAATATCATTTCTCAGTGAGTAGAATACTCACCTTTGCTGCATTGGACTCTTGACTCGAACATCCCACCGTTCTCGTCACTTGGACACAACATTGGAGAACCAATTAAAGTCTCCAATGATGGCACGAGCCTGCAAGCATTTATGACATTAGACTATGCTATTTAACTCTATACTTAATGACACATAAACTACCCGAGTGCTCACACGTCGCATTACCCACTTCTAAGTCTAGTTAAGTCTCTTAACTATTATGAAATTAACACTTAGGTTTAGTTTCCTATTATGTCATGTTTATTAACACTAAGGTGTGTTTATTATTTTATTAGGTTATCAATTGTTGTTGCATTACATTTGCCATTTGCCATTTACACCAAAGGATCTAAAACATTAACTCCAAGCTCTTCTCAACAAACCAACCTAACCAATTTCCTTATCTTATTTTTCATTCCCCACCTAGTACCAAGATGAAGACTTTAATTACTAATTGACAATCCATTGTCCTTCAATCATCCAATTAAACCAAAATAAAGAATCTAACTTAATTGAATCAACCTTATCCAACATATCATCAAAATCCTCATTTACATATCAAGACCAATTCCCAACAACTTACATGAAGACTATAATTGTATTACAAAATCTAACGTAATTCCTTAAGATAAATTGCCACCAAGAGCTAAGCTTCATCAAAGGATCACAACTTAACTAGAAATCAAACTCATCCATGAAATCCAACAACAAAGACATACCCATCAAAGCTTCAACTCCCTTCCATAAGCATAATACTCAATTTACAATTCCCAAATTCAGATTTGGATTACCATCAAAATACCCTTCCATATCACCAAAAATTCCAAAACTTTCCCAATCCAAATAATTCAAACGTTAATGGAAAATCAAAGGACTAAAATAACATTAATAAACACTATTAGAGCCGAGATCCATAGCACCTAGTTCCAACTTCAATTAACGTCAACACTAATTTACATATCCCAACTACCAAAAATCATTTAATTACGTACCCATTCAAAACTAAATTTTTAGGCAACCAAAACCCATCATTAAGTTCAAGCTTCAAACTCAATCAACGACAACCAAGAATTCATACTAAAAATCAATCCAAAACCTCAATACCCATTCGGTCATCAATAAAGAAAATCAAAACACCCAAAATCACAATATAACTTTCACCAAATAACCCAATTAGCCATAACTCCAGAACCCAACAACAATACCCAGAAATTAACAACTAATTGAAACCCAAAATGTAATTTAGCCGTAACACCAATATTAATCCAAACAGCACATCATTCGGACAAAAGAGGGGTTTTTATTAACCAAAAACCATAAATTTTCAAATACCCAATATAAATTAACAACAACCCCAAAATTATTCTTGACTCGGTTGAAAATCAGTAAAACACCAATCCTAAATCAGCAATCGAGAAGCTTTAAAAACCATCAAACCAAAACACCCAATCCATGGCTGAAACATCCTACCAAACTGACCCAATTTGATTCAAGTTTCCAAGATAAATTCAGTCAACAATCTACCATTAATAACCCAGAATAAATCAAATGGGTTACCAGAAATTACCTTGAGGAAATCTACCGGAAATCGCCTCACTGGACCGCCAGAAAACGCACATGGAGGATCGGGTCTCTGGACCTTTCGGGTTACGGGTCTCCCCGGGTTGCTCGGGTCATCAGGTTACGGGTTCTCTCTCCCAGGTCATCTCTGGTTTGGTCAAAGGGCTTTGCATTTGTTCTTTTTTTTTTTTTTTTTTTTCTTAAGGAGAAATGATCCATACACTCATTTCTCACAACAGCCCACAACAAGCTGACGTGTCGGGTAATATTTTATTTTATTTTTTCTTTTCTTTTTGTAAAAAAAAATAAAATATTACCAGCCACGTCAGCTTGTTGTGGGGCTGTTGTGAGAAATGAGTGTAGAAATCATTTCTCTTTCTTAAGACGATAATAGAGATTAGGATATCTATCTAGGCCAATCACAGGCTGACATGTGGCACAAGGAATCTCTCTTTTTATTTTAAACCCTACACTTTTTACAAATTACTACAATACCCCATCTTATTTTATTTTTATCATTTAATAATTAACATCCAATCCCACATTTAATTTAATTACACTTACCATACAATTAGCTATTTAGTAGGCCTATTAGTATTATTTTATTATTCAAATTTTCGTTATTGTATCTTAAACTCATTTTTATTCCAATCATTTAAATGATCTACTCAGAACTTGTTATTTGTCCCATCTATTTAATAAATATAATTTATTAATTGTTAAATGTCCTATTTATTGTTCTTGGTCTTTACAATGACAATGGATTAAAGAACTAGCTTTCTTTAAAAATAAAATTTCAAATTTTAAACTAATTTAATATGTATGGCTGGCTAGGATTAGTATGTAACGCCCCGCCTTTTACAAAAAGACGTAAGTAAAAATTTCAATTTTCACGTGACATTACGACATCATCAGAGTTAGATATTGGCAGCGAAATATATTTTTTTCTTAACAACTGGGAAATAACACTCCAGAGCTGACTGAATTACCTCATTATATTAAAATATGAACCATATGTTCTAATATAATAAATATGAACCAAAGTAAAACATATTTTAGTATTTCCTAAAGGCCTATTAGTAGTATTTTATTATTCCAATTTTCGTTATTTTATCTTAAACTCATTTTTATTCCAATCATTTAAATGATCTACTCAGAACTTGTTATTTGTCCCATCTATTTAATAAATACAATTTATTAATTGTTAAATGTCCTATTTATTTTTCTTGGTCTTTACAATGACAAGGGATTAAAGAACTAGCTTTCCTTAAAAATAAAATTTCAAATTTTAAACTAATTTAATATGCATGGCCAGCTAGGGTTAGTATGTAACGCCCCTCCTTTTACAAAAAGACGTAAGTAAAAATTTCAATTTCTACGTGACATTACGACATCATCAGAGTTAAATATTGATAGCGAAATATATTTTTTTCTTAACAACTGGAAAATAACACTCCAGAGCTGACTGAATTACCTCATTATATTAAAATATGAACAATATGTTCTAATATAATAAATATGAACCAAAGTAAAACATATGTGCCACATTCGGTACTTAATAATAAAAACCATCGTTTTATCCAACATAATAAATATTACATATTAACACAAAAAGTCTCAAATAACATTAACATAAATATCAGCAAATGGTTCCATCATTCCATCTATCCTGCACAAACTTGTATGCGATTGTTGTTAACACTTCAATCCCATACTTTGGTTAAGTGAGTCAACAACTCTTAATAACATAAGAAATACTGCTCTATTTAAAAGTACACTACACATTCAAATGATAGTCATATATCCATAATGCAATGACAGTTCATAAGCATAGTCTCATATTTTTTTTTTTCTTGCGTTCATTCTTACAAAGCCTTGCGCTTGGTTATTGTTTATCTATGAGCCTTGTGCTCTTTTAACTGTTGAATCTTACGCTCCTTTAACTATAAAGCTTATTAGTCTTTGAGACCTTGTGCTTGACAGTTTATTAATTTACGGGAGGCTTGTGCTCCCATTATGGGCAGGGGTAGAGCCAGCCTCCCCAACTTGGGGGGAGAGGGGGCCAAAATTAGAAAAAATAAAAAAATAAAAAAATGGGTAAAATTTAATAATTTTTTTTAGAATTTTTTTTTTTGGGGGGGGAGAACCCTGGCCCCCCTAAGCTCCTTAGTAGCTCCACCATTGATTGTGGGCCTTGTGGCTGTCATCTTTATTATTAATCCTGCAACTAATTATTCACCACAGTACACAATACTCCAAACAAAGCATATCATAAACAAAACATGTAAAATGCCAAACAATTCTTATACAATTAAATAAAATAGAAATCATTACACTAAAGAAAGCAACCACATATTATTCTCAGTGAAAAAGAAATACTCACAGTTATTTCTTTCTTCAGAAAGAGTTCACAGATAATTCGTTCACTGCAATATATATTTAACACAATAATAGTGAATTAATATGATTCACTAAAAATTCATCTTAACATTATTTTCATTTCTGACTTCTAAACCTTAATATAATTTCCTATTATCACTTTGATTATTAAATTACTTAGTATAACTTCTCAATATCGTTTTGACATTACAACGGCATATAAAATTAGTCAATTATAATACCACGTATTTCATGTGGACATTATTACAGTATTTATAAATTAATGTCTAAAAATATCTTTAAACTAAAATTGGCATTGATAACGACATTTAGCGTTAAGCGGCTTATATATATTTTTGTATTAAATAAGCATAATAACCACATTAATATAAATAATGAGTTTAGTATTTAAAAATAAACGGACGGAATAACGACATAAATATTGATGTCTTGACTTTATAATTTTGTACAGTTGAGTAAAATAATGGCATTAATATTTAAAAATATATGTATTTTGTATAAAATGGACATAGCAACTTCTATAATGTAAATAATAAATTTTTACATTTTTAAAGATAAATGGATTACATGACGGTATAATTATACATATAAATAATTTTCATAAAATTTGAGTAGTGATATTTTAAAATATTTAGACAATATAATAGTGCTTTAAAACATTTTCATTTTCATCTTAAAAAATATTCTTTTGAATAAACATAATAACTGAAAAGTCATTAGCTAAAATTTCAGAAGCATGTATATTAATTATAAACTAAAAGGAGAGGGACGTTCCTGTTTGGCCAAAATAGTAAAAGCAGGTTTTCAAAGTTCTCTTCTCTTTTCTCAAGGGGTCAGAATACTATAAATAGAAGAAGTAAAAAGGAGCTTACCAAAAGTTTCCAGAATTTTTTCTCCACAACCGGTCAAGAGATGAAGAGATCCAGAAGGTGGTACCTGTTTGACCGAAAAAAGGAAACAAAACTACAAAAGAGGTTCAATTTTTTTCTGTTCTTTAGGAGCTGGAATGTTCTGCGTAGAAGGGAAGGATAAGGCTTACCGAAAAGGAGAGCATTCGAGAGTTCTCCAACTTCTCCTCTCCTCTTTTTCCTATCCTTTCTTTTCTTTTCTAAAAACTAAGCACACCAGTAGAGAAAATTAAGCACACCTGTAGATAAAGAGAGTGAGCTGATTGTGGCTTGTGGGGAAAAAGAGTTGGAAGGCTTTAGACTTTCATTGTGGAGGACGTATGAAGCGCGCCAAGGGAGCAGGTATGGTCTTTGAAGAATATTATTTTGTGTTTTCCAAATTACCACCGAGAATACACAAGCTGACAAGCACACACAGAAAAGCTAGAATACAGAATTCCTGCACTGTTTAAGTCACAACCCGAGAGATTTGAGTGCTTCTTGGTTTATTTTGGTTGTTAGAAAGAAGGTGGGTTGTTAGAATTCATTTTAGCCTAGAGAAATATGGTGGATTTTTTAAGTTTGCTTCTGCTCTGTTTCAAGGAACCGAGAAATAGAAAAGAAATTGTTTCTGTTGTGGGTTTCGGTTCTACACTGAATGAGGGAGAAGGGAAGACAAATTGCAGAGAGTTTCTGCAAGAGTGAGTTCCGGTTTTCTGCGCTGAGGAGTGATCGTTACATGGGTTCTTAAAGAACCACCGAATTAACGGTTGGATTTCTCTCAATATTTTTGTGATCAATGGCTGGGCATTTAGCAACTTTGGAGGGCTTGATCTTCAACGGGTGTATCTTGATCGAAGTCTGTTGATTGAGCTGGGTTGGGCTCTTGCACATGCTGAAAGCGGAAGACCAACAAGCTTTGGGTCCCAGACTGGCGTGGACTGGGCTGGGTATTAACGTGTAAGCATGTAAATTAAAATGGGTGCCTAACGTAAACTGGTCTAGGTCCATGTAAATCAAAAATGATATGAGTTATTATTTCAATAACCCACATAACCATAATTTTGGTAAAAATCAGTTTTATTACTTTTTATTTTAGCTCTCCTAATATTTAGGAGTTAAGTGCAAATAAATTGAGTTTTTGAATGAACTAAAAATCATCAATGAATAATGATGATTTTTGCTAAAAATCATTAATAGTTAATGATTTTTTCTCGAGCGAGAATTACCCTAGCTTAGGATAGGGGTTATTACACATAATATCAACAGTTTAATGATTTTCTAGATTGAACCCATTTGGCCTGGGCTGGGATTTCTACCGTTTAAATTTTATTGAAGAGCTTCTACTTCAATTTGTGCTTCTACGTAACATTCAATTAACTGGCACTCTCATGCTTTATTTATAGTAGGGATGTAAATAAATCAGTCCGTTCGACAATCCCCTCAATATTCGCACGGTTTAGCCCAATTCGAACTCGAGCTCGATACTGTAAAAACTCGTTCATTATTGTAGAAATCTGCTCGACTAGTAAGTGATACATACTCGACCTGCTCGACAGAGGCTCGCAAGTTCAGCTCGTTTAAAACTCGACCGGATCGCTCGCTCGGCTCGTTAGTCTGACTGGTTAGCTCGTTCATATCTCTTATATATTACTAAAAATTAGTTATATAAATTTAAGCATGTATATTAATAATTAAGTAATATGTGTTATATATATTACTTAATATTTACATGTGTGTGTATTAGTTAACATTACTAATTAGTTAGTTCATACACTAACATATTATCTAGTTAATTAACATATACAAAGTAAATGTAATTAACTATATGTTACTCGACATTTTATATATATATACACACACACTAAATAAACATATAATATACTAGCTAAGTAAATATTGTATTACATATTAATTGTAATACTTTGATAATTAATAATATTTAGTATATTAAACTAATATATTAAGTTATTAATAGTTAGTACGAAGGTTGTTCACAAACTCGGGCTTGAACTCCGTGTTGATCACACATTGAAAAATTTAATAGCCTATCTCGAGCTCTAATTGAGCCGAGCTTGTCAAGTAATCCAGCTTGGCTCGGCTCGACTTAAATGTCATTCTCAACGAACTTAAGCTCGTCCGAATTTTAAACGAGACGAGCTTGAACCAAGGTTGAACACGCATTTTATAGCTCGGCTCAAATTCGAGCTCGACTCATAAACAAGCTAGTCTTAAAATCTTAAAACTCGGCTCAAATTCGAGCTCGACTCATAAACAAGGTAGTCTTAATATGTTAAAACTCAGCTCGATCGGCTCAATTACATCCATAATCCATAGTGACATTTCTTGAAGCAGAATAGGTCATGTACGATGGTTTTGATTAAACTACATTGTGTGGGTTTTTTTTGCTTTTATTATTGCTTTTTAACACTTACATGACTTAAAGTAGACTGTTGATTTTTAATGAAGAGCGCCCTAGATTGAATGAATATTTGCAAGGGATCTCAATCCATCCAAACCAAGTAGTAATATTTTCCAAGAAAAGAAACAAAGGAGAAATTATATTTACCACCTTTAATTTAAACCCTAATAGTAGATCAGTAGGGTACATCGACAAAATTGAACGATTAGGAAGATATAGACTATTAGGTGATCATTTATTAAGAGAATAATTGTAGTTTTCTCAACAAAACACAAATGATACTTCAAGAATAGTTAATTAAGGATATCTAGATGAATCATCATAAACACATTCCAGATGTGTACTGATCAAAGGTTGGCCTGATTGTTTGCACCAATTCTTCTTTCTTGAACGAATTATTCAACTGCTTAGGTTGAGTACTAGCTAGCATGCATCCTAATTGTAAAAGGTGGGACAAGCACTGATCTTTTCGATCAACATCTAAAAGAGTCGAAAAAACTCTTCCATATGCTTCCAAGTAACGACGACATACAAGGAAATGTTAGACACAATAGAGCAAGAGAAAAACAAGAAATAATTAAGCCAATGACTTGGAAGCGGAGCTGTGATTGATATAGACGTGCCATAGGACAGAAAGAGGAGTCCAAAGGATGTGATTAGCAGGAAACTAGGAAGACCAGGAGGGAGGACTAAGATAATCAAGAGTAGTGGTATATAAAAGGTTAGAGTATTTATACCCAAGAGTAGATGGAAAAAGTGTCTGGCCATGGTTACTGTCCCCACCCGGTGAGGGACTTGACGACTGACTTCATGATTTCTAGCGGCGGTGGTGGCGGCCGAGATAGTGAAGTACTGATTATTGGTTCCAGGGATGTAGTTATCTTGCCAAAATCCTCCAGGGGGGCTGAGTACTGCTTGGTAGGCGACTGTTACGAGCAGTACAGCAACCACCAACAGCATATTGCGCATGTCGTTTGACATTAGCGTTCTCTGACGAAAGAAACATATGAATAGCTTCTCATTAATGGGGACTGGAGATCTTAAGTAGTCTGCAAAAGATGCAGTCTTAGGAAGAGATGAAGCACTTAAAGCTCCGGCACGGCGTAGCATATTCCTCACCCCTTGGTTGTCCACCTGTGTTTGCCCTTGCGCGATGTCTAGAGCAGTAAAACCCTCTGAATTCTTGAGGTTTACAGGGACTCTACAATCCAATAACCACCTCACGACCTGTACAACTTAATCAGAGGTGCACAATTATAGATCCCATCACTGTAAAATAGTCTACACATTGAGACAACATTAATAGTCAGTTCAGCTACCAACGATATATAACACGGATGCAGTTGTAGGAGATAATATATGCCAATTAAGCAAACACAAAATTCGAATCTCAGATGACAATTCAAACTCTTGTAAATTGGTTGTAATGTTTACGTGCATGTATTATGGATAGCTAGCTTGCAACAATATCTGATTATAAATGACCCACAAACAGAGAGACCACCGTCGTTCCTCTGTTTTTCTTGCCCACTGCTTCTCTTTGTGGTTTTTCCAACACCTTCCCTACAGGTTTCTTCCTGTTAAAGCATTTTCAAAATTAATATCTATATAAATATTTATTTTGTGTTTTGGTAATTTTTTAAAATGAAGGAATTAATTGTGAGTTTCATGATTCTTTGTACAACATCATCACGCGACATTGTAATGTGCGTTAGGAGCATCTAGTTTTTTCTGCTTTCTTTTACTTTTATCTAATACTTTCCTTTCCTTCCCTTGCTACTATCACCAACACCATTACGTCCAACTCTCATGGCATCATCTCCTTCTCCTCCTTCAACTGCATCCGTGTTATCCTCGGCAGTTGAGCTGACGACAGTTGTCTCAATATACACTATTCAACCCGGCCCCGACCCAAAAAAAAACCCAAGTGCTAAAAATAAAATAAAAGCAAATGTCACAAATTAAAGAAATTAATAAAGAACGTAGAATGACGCTACCAAATGCTTAATAAAATGAATTGAAGATAATTTTTAGCATGCGTGTTATTGAGATCGATTGAATCTTCACTGCTACTTTGCATATATAATTCAGGATAGAAAACATAGAGGAAATTAAGAACTTGCCTGGGGTTCATTTTTGGATGCTGCAATGTGCAACACACTGTTACCGTTCAAATCCAGCCAATTCAGTATCCTCTTCTCCCAGAAT
Organism: Alnus rubra; assembly: GCA_028654335.1. Lineage (NCBI taxonomy): Eukaryota > Viridiplantae > Streptophyta > Magnoliopsida > Fagales > Betulaceae > Alnus > Alnus rubra. The sequence continues at coordinate 1,520,667 of JAJPGS010001029.1, read as the reverse complement.
GCCGCGTTTTTAAACACGGCCCGCCGAAGCCATCCAACCAGGAGCTGAAAAGCATCTAACTTGTCATTTTTCAGTGCAATATGTAGAGCAGTCTCGCTTTGACTTGTCACTTCTTCAATAGAATTGGGGCAGACGGCTAAAAATGTGCCCAACAGAAAGAGGTTTCCTGTTTGAGCTGCATAATGTAAAGGATTCACGCCACCCCTTCCTTGATCACAGACAAGGTCCTTATGAACAGCAAGTAGCTCGCGCACCAACAGGGTTTGGTTATTATGCATTGCAACGAGCAATGGGGTGAAACCATTTGGGTTAAGCTTCCTAGCAAATGATGGCTTTAACATCATCATCTCCATGGCAAATTGGGTCTGTCCTGCAGCTGCAGCTATGTGTAAAGGGGTCTCAACAAATGGAATCTCATCGATCTTGTCCAAAACTCTTGCGTCCATTGCAATCAACTTGTATAAGGCGTCAATGTCTCCTTGTTCAGAAGCATCCCTCAGATTGTGATCCATTGATAGCAGCATGTATGAATGTACGATAGTTGTTTTTCTAAGAATCCCTCTAATCTGAGTTTTGAACAACCGGAGCTATCTAATTTGACTTGATAGCCTCGATAGGCATGTGATTAATTTTTACTTTCTCGTGGATATGGAGATTTTTTGTGGATATATGTCAAAGTTTGGAAGTATTAGGCGCCACTGTCTCCTTGTCGCATACACGCTGTGACTGTTCAGACAGTTGTCCAAACCAGTCGTAGGACGACTTTTCCAGAGTCTTGTTCATACTTCACAGCGCACATCGTTCGGATGTTCTGGCAGGGCATTATTACGACGATGTACGGATTGTTCGAACGGTGTTCATAAAATTTGAAATTTGAAATGTTTTGAAAAATCAAAATTTTCTATATTTTAATTTGGGCGTTCTTAAACTCATTATACCTTCTTCTTCTTTTTTTCTTTTTTCTTTTTTTTTTTTTTTTTTGAGTGTTTTTAGTAAATCAATAACATTAAGTATTAACTATTGATTTTGTATATGAGATATGATTTATTGTCACTTCAAAACAACGGACGGAAAAGTTGTCGCTACCCATACCAATTTAATAAAGTAAATAAATGAAATTGTGCATATATAATAGTTAATGAAATTGTGCATGTAGATTTGTAATTACATCATATTGTTGCATCATATATTGTTAAATAAATCAGTATGTCTATTATTGAAGGCAGTTAAATCACTTGACCACAGTACAAGATTGTGTAATAATCGCAATCACATACATGTTTATGCAAGGCAAGAGATAGATAAGGACAATCAGGATTATCATACCAGTCCTAATGTTTATGAATGAAGCTTTTATGTATTACTTTTAATGTGTAATATTTTATTTGTTATTTGTATTAGCATTGAGACAATAGTTGCATGTATATTATCAGTGTCACATGTGGCACATATGTTTATGTTTTGTTTGTATTTATTATGAAAGAACACAAAATTATATTAATTATATAATGAGGTAATTCAGTCAGCTCTGTTGTGTTATATTTCCAAATTATTGTGTTATATTTTTGGGTTAAATAGTCCAATGGTCCATGAGTTTTGAAAACTTTATTTTTTAGTCCTTGAGTTTCAATTTGCATCACAGATGATATATTAATTTTGAGAAATGCCCAAATTAGTACCTTGGTTAACTTCTCCGTCCAAAAACTAACGGCCTGCCAGAGGTTGACACGTGGCATAATATAAAAAAATTAAAAATTAAAAATCTTTAAAAATTAATTAAAAAAATTATTTTTTTTAAAAAAAAAATGGGGTGGTTGGCCGGTCTGGGGAGGCCGAACCACCCCATGGGGGTGGTTCGGCAACCCCTTGGACAGAAAAAAAAAAAAAAAAAAAAAAAAAAAAAAGAAAAAAAGGAAGATCGGTTTTGCCCTTAGGGGTGGTTCGGCCACCCCAATGGCAAAACGGAAAAAAATAAATTTTGGAGGGTTTGGCCCTTGGGGGTGGTTCGGCCACTCCAAGGGCAAAACGAAAAAAAATAAATTTGGAGGGTTTGGCCCTTGGGAGTGGTTTGACCATCCCCAGACAGGCCGGCCTGGTGGTGGCCGAACCACCCCCGTGGCCCTTGGGGGCGGTCCGGCCACCCCCAATGGCCAAAACCGATCTTGATTTTTTTTTTTTTTTTGTCAAGGGGTGGCCAAACTACCCCCCATGGGATGGTTCAGCCATCCCAGACCGGCCAAGGGGGTGGTTCAGCCACCCTCTTTTTTTTTAAAATTTTTAATATATATATATATATTAATTTTATTATTATTTTTAATTAATTTTTAGTTTTTAATTTTTTTATATAGTGCCATGTGTCAACCTATGAAGTTGACACGTGGCGGGCCGTTAGTTTTTGGACGGAGAAGTTAACCGAGGTACTAATTTGGTCATTTTCCAAAATTGATATATCATCTGTGATGCAAATTAAAACTCAGAGACTAAAAAATAAAGTTTTCAAAACTCAGGGACCATTGGACTATTTAACCCAAAAATATATTCCGCTGCCAAATTTCAACTTTGATGATGTCATAATGTCACGTGGAAATCGAAAAATTTTACTTACACATTTTTTGTAAAAGGCAGGGCGTTACAATAAATCATATGTTTATTGTTAAATCGTTACTTAATAAGTAATATACTATTTGTTATAATTAATATATACATATATTTATTAATTAATATGTCTATATATAAATATATATGAGCCAAACCCTTATTCGAGCATGTTTGCGAACTTTAAACGAGCGAGCCGAGTTTTATACGAGTATGTATCATTTAATAATAGACTATAGTTTAGTGTCTACGAATAACTCATTTAATAATCGAATCGCGCATGAGTCGAGCTTTATCGATCCGAACCCGAGGGAGCTCACGGGTAGCTTTGCTTCGTTTACACCCCTTTTCTTCGTGTAATCACACGTGACTATAATAAAATCATGCATGTACATGTTCTCATAAACATAAAAGAAATCAAACAGAAAGAAAGGAATGTATTGTATAGGTTACGAGAATTAGACTTTGATCGGGTAATTCTCCTTACAACAAGAAAAGAGGCCGGATCAAGCCTCTTCTTTTTGCCTATCTTGATTTCAAGAACGTGGTAATAGGAATTTTAAGATTTCCTAAGCTCTTCAAACAATAAGTTTGATTGATAAATTTTGCATACTTCTTTATTCATGTAATTCCCTTTAAAGATGACCTAATACAATTGTAGACTTGTACTAGGAAAACAAATACTGCTAGGGTAAGGAGACTATGCGGCTAGACCTAATAGAATACAACTTCTTAAGGAATAAATGAGATTCTTACATTTATTTGGAATATTTCCTTATTAAGCTACTAACCTAATGGAAGTACTTCCTTATTAAGTAATTACTGTTAATAATTTTAGGAGTGTATCTTTTCAAAAGTACATTTTTGGACATTTTTAGAGCCTGTATGGGTGTGCATTTGAGGAGGTTGAAAGTGCATTTAACACTGAAAAAGCCGATGGCTAGTAAAGGTTGGCTGAAGTGAGAGAAGCTCTCACCTCTCTCTAGGATTTTAGCCTTCGTCTTCTGCTGGTGCTCTTTCCTTGCAAGCTTCCCTCCCCTTTGCTTTCTACCACCCATTTGCTTCCCCCGTTCCCCCATCACCCTACAAACCAACCCCTTAAACCAATAAATCTAAGAGTTATCTCTCAGAAAACTGAGCTGGCTTTGCACCGAATTTATCCTCACCCTTTTACTGCTTTTCCTAAATTTTCCTTCAACTAGCAGATTCTTTTGGCTCTACCCCTCTTCATCCACCATGTTTTTGGGTTATTAAGGTTTGGAGTTTGGAATCGACTTTTGGGTTTTAGATCTACTCACCTCCGTCCTCTCTCTCAAGAGATGCTCCTCAACATTGGGTTCGCCGGAGTTTTGGGAGTTCGCCAGTGGTCTTCCCTATCTCCCCTGCCGTCTAGAAGATGGCACGTGTTTCCCACTCGCTCGCAAGCTCATGGACTCAACCGGCGCGTGGAGCTTCTGACAGCACCCTTCTCCACTTTCCGCACCAACCCCCGATGGTTCTAGATGATTCCGCCGCTTCCTAGTGCTGAGAGGCCTTCCTTGGGCGGTGTGTGGTTCTCACGCGCCTCCTGTGATGGTTCCCACCCCGCCTGCCCCCCAGATTTGCTGCTGCTGTTTTTGTGTTTATTTGTTTGTTTTACTAGGCTTATTTATTGTATCCCTCTCCCCCATTTACTCATGTTTTCGTGTTTGAGTCCGTGTGAGTCAATACACTTGTGATTATCACCTTCAATGGTGACCCCGACTTTGTGGCATCCGTGCCTCGAGCCAAAGGGCTCGCATCTTCGGAAGCATTGTCTCAGCGTACTTTCGTTCATAATCTAAATTTTGGGTTACCCAGGCCTTGTTGTGTTTGTGTTTTTTATTTTTTGTTGTAATCGGTTACTATTGTATCTAAAAAAGAAAAAAAAAAACCATTTAAAGAAAATTAGAGTAAAAAGATCAATAATGTATTTTTTGAGTTTTATTTTTTTTTTCTCGTGAATTTTTTATAATCAAGTGTTTGAATAATAATAATAATAAAAAAGTCTTTGAATAATCTGCAAAATGAAGCGGTCAATAGTAGGTTGGCTTTTATATAATTTATTCTTAATCCACGAAACAACATGTAAGGATTCATATCAAACGGCTGGTAGAAAATTTTTTTTTGTCTCTTTGTCCCAATTCTTAAAGGGTTAATATAAAATAAATTTATGAGTAAACTGAATATTCAATCTTTAAATTTGTTTTATATTAACCCTTTAAAAATTGGGACAAAGAGACAAAAATTTAAAAGCAGAATCGTTTGATATGAACCGAAAACACATGTAAGGATTCGTTTGCAATCCGTTAAAAAAAAATATAAACAGCTATATTAAATTTTTAAAGACTCAATAAGTGATCAGAGCGGATGATACGTTTACTTGTAAATTTAATTTATATTAACCCTTTAAAAGTTGGGACAAAGAAACAAAAATTTTAAAACTCTGCCAGCCGTTTGATATATGCAAATTGTGAAAAGAGATATCTTTATATGAGTTTGCATGGTTTAATAATCGAGTTTAATTTCATGTTTACAAGTAGTTCATTTAATAATTGATTCAAGTATGAATCGAGTTTATTCGAGCTGATCTTGAATAAGCTCACGAGTAGCTTAGTTCGTTTACACTCATATCTATGTGCAATGTGTTAGGAAGTGCCAATTGTTTGGTCTCCACTTAAAACATTTTGCATTGCTCAAGTCAAGACCACTTCATTTTGCGAAGTATTACAAGACCACCAAATTAATAAAATATTTGTTATTTCGTGGATTAAGAATAAATTCTATAAAAGCCAACCTACCATTGACCAAAAAATTTGTTTTTTTTTTTTTTTGAACAAAAATTTCATCTTCATTCAAACAGAAAACCCCAAAGAGCCAAATTACAGTAATCAGAAAGACTTAAAAAAAAAACTCCCTAAACACAAAATCAAAAATGATTCTGACTTGAAACAACTGTTTAAACAACATACAAGCATTATATGAACACTGTTTGAGCCTCCCTTTACATTAAAGCACACTCCTAAACAAAGAAAAAGATGGTTGATATAGCTACTATGCCAACAAAAAGTCCAGTAACATTTGAGCATTACAAAGTCAAACTGTGAATAGAAATACAAACAAAAGAACACAAACAGAAAAGCCAAACAAAACCGGCATCGGAAATAGCCTTCACCAGAGTTGGTGCGTGTATAACAGTGTAACACGCGCCTTCTTCGGGGACTCCCCTGCAGCAGATGACCGCCGAAAACCACGATCTCCACCAGCAGAGACCTGGAAGACAAGCTGTGACCCTCACGCGTAGGTTCAAGAAACGAAATCCCAGGCGCATGCTGGCCACGCGCGGGCAGAGAAGACCGACGCGGCCGTGGCTGGAGATTGTAGAACTGGAGGAAGCCGGCGACCACAACAAAGAGGCGTGTGTCATGAAAGACCCAGTCGATATTTTTTTGTATATTACACACACTCACACACACACACATACTAAATAAGCATATAGTATACTAGCTAAGTAAATATTGTAGTACATATTAATTATAATACTTTGATAATAGTATTTAGTATGTTAAACTAACATATTAAGTTATAATAGTTAGTATGGAGGTTGTTCACAAACTCGAGCTTGAACTCTGTTTTGATCACACATTAAAAAATTTAATAGCCTATCTCGAGTTCTAGTTGAGCCGAATTTGTCAAGTAACCTGGCTCGACTCGACTCAAATGTCATTCTCAACAAGCTTGAGCTTGCTTGAGTTTTAAACAAGCCGAGCTCAACGCATTTTATAGCTTGGCTCGAATTCGAGCTCAACTCATAAACAAGTAAGTCTTAAAATCTTAAAATTTGGCTCAGCTTGATTACATCTCTAATCCATAGTGACATTTCTTGAAGCAGAATAGGTCATGTATGATGGTTTTGATCGATCTACATTGTGAGGGTTTTTTTTGCTTTTATTATTGCTTTTTAACACTTACATGACTTAATGTAGACTCTTTGATTTTTAATGAAGAGCCTAGATTGAATGAATATTTGCAAGGTATCTTAATCCATCCAAACTAAGTACTAATATTTCCCAAGAAAAGAAACAAAAAATGAGAAATTATATTTACCCCCTTTAATTTAGCACCTTTGTTGCAATGTCTCACCAATCTTTTGATTTGATTAACTTATCTTCTTAATCTACCAATGAAGTTGCAATGTCTATTACCGCCCTCAAAATAACAAAAATACCATGCATTTTAAAAAAGAAAAAAACAGAGGAATATTGCACCCCTAATAGTAGATTAGCTAGTAGGGTACGTACATCTACTAAATTGAACAATTAGGAAGATATTGACAACTAGGTGATCATTGACTGAGAGAATAATTGTAGTTTTCTCAACAAATTAAACACAAATGATACTTCAAGAGTAGTTAAGGATCTCTAGATGAATCATCATAAACACATTCCAGATGTGTACTGATCGAAGGTTGGCCTGATTGTTTGCACCAATTCTTCTTTCTTGAACGAATTATTCGACTGCTTAGGTTGAGTACTGGCATCCTTATTGTTTGCACTTCTTTTCAACATCTAAAAGAGTCGTAAAAACTCTTCCATATGCTTCCAAGTGATGACGACATACAAGGAAATGTTAGTCACAAGAGAGAAAGAGAAAAACAAGAAATAATTAAGCCAATGACTTGGAAGGGAGCTGTGATTGATATAGACGTGCCATAGGACAGAAAGAGGAGTCCAAAGGATATGATTAGCAGGAAACTAGGAAGACCAGGAGGAAGGACTAAGATAATCAAGAGTAGTGGTATATAAAAGGTTAGAGTATTTATACCCAAGAGTAGATGGAAAAAGTGTTTGGCCATGGTTACTGTCCCCACCCGGTGAGGGACTTGACGACTGACTTCATGATTTCTAGCGGTGGTGGCGGCCGAGATGCTGAACTGATTATTGGTTCCAGAGTTATTGGTTCCAGGGATGTAGTTATCTTGCCAAAATCCTCCAGGGGGGCTGAGTACTGCTTGGTAGGCGACTGTTACGAGCAGTACAGCAACCACCAACAGCATATTGCGCATGTCGTTTGACATTAGCGTTCTCTGACGAAAGAAACATATGAATAGCTTCTCATTAACGGGGACTGGAGATCTTAAGTAGTCTGCAAAAGATGCAATCTTAGGAAGAGATGAAGCACTAAAAGCTCCGGCACGGCGTAGCATATTCCTCACCCCTTGGTTGTCCACCTGTGTTTGCCCTTGCGCGATGTCTAGAGCAGTAAAACCCTCTAAATTCTTGAGGTTTACAGGGACTCTACAATCCAATAACCACCTCACGACCTGTACAACTTAATTAGAGGTGCACAATTATTGATCCCATCACTGTAAAATAGTCTACACATTGAGACAACATAAATAGTAAGTTCAGCTACCAACGATAACACGGATGCAGTTGTAGGAGATAATATTGCCAAGCAAACACAAAATTCGAATCTCAGATGACAATTCAAACTCTTGTAAATTGGTTGTAATATTTACGTGCATGTATTATGGATAGCTAGCTTGCAACAATATCTGATTATAAATGACCCACAAACAGAGAGACCACCGTCGTTCCTCTGTTCTTCTTGCCCACTGCTTCTTATTGTGGGTTTTTCAAACACCTTCGCTACAGGTTTCTTCCTGGCCAGTTAAAGCATTTTTAAAATTAATATCTAAATATATTTATTTTGTGTTTTAGTAACTTACGTCTTAAAATGAAAGTATTAAAGAGCATTTAAAGTAATGTCCGGTGTATACACTTAAGCAGGGACGGACCTACATAGGGGTCAGGGCGGACCTACATGGGGGCTAGGCTGGCCCCACAAGCCCCAAAAATTTTCCCCCAATTTATTTATTTATTTTTTAAATTAAATTTTACCAATAATTTTTTAAATTTTTTTAAATTTCCCCCCTAATTTTTATTTTTTTAATTTGGCCTCCCATATTCACAAGGCTAGGTCCGCCACTGCACTTACATGTATACTCTAATACAGTGCGAAGCACCGGATGTGTATGTGACAGTAGGCTGTAGGACGCTTAATTTGATGGTGCATTTGGCACTCATAAACTAAACCATCACTAATTGTGAGTTTCATGATTCGTTGTATGACATGATCACGTGACATTATAACGCACCTTAGGAGTATTTTCGTTTTTACGGCTTTCTTTTACTGTTATCTAATACTTCCTTCCCCTGCTACTATAACCAACACCATTACGTCCAACTCTCATGGCATTATATTCAACTGCACCCGTGTTATCCTTGGTGGCTGAACTGACGATAGTTGTCTCAATATACACCATTCAACCCCCAACCCAAAAAAAAAATCCAAGGTGCTAAAAATAAAAATAAAATAAAAGCAAATGTTACAAATTAAAGAAATAAATTAAGAACGTAGAATATAATTAATGTCGCTACCAAATGCTTAATAAAATGAATTAAAGATAATTTTTAGCATGCATGTTATTGAGATCGATTGAATCTTCACTGCTACTTTGCATATATAATTCAGGATAGAAAACATAGAGGAAATTAAGAACTTGCCTGGGGTTCATTTTTGGATGCTGCAATGTGCAACACACTGTTACCGTTCAAATCCAGCCAATTCAGTATCCTCTTCTCCCAGAATGTCGCGTTTTTAAACACGGCCCGCCGATGCCATCCAACCAGGAGCTGAAAAGCATCTAACTTGTCGTTTTTCAGTGCAACATGTAGAGCAGTCTCGCTTTGACTTGTCACTTCTTCAATACACTTGTTGGGGCAGACTGCTAAAAATGTACCCAACAGAAAGAGGTTTCCTGTTTGAGCTGCATAATGTAAAGGATTCACGCCACCCCTTCCTTGTTCACAAACAAGGTCCTTATAAACAGCAAGTAGCTCGCGCACCATCAGGGTTTGGTTATTATGCATAGCAACGAGCAATGGGGTGAAACCATTTGGGTTAAGCTTCCTAGCAAATGATGGCTTTAACATCATCATCTCCATGGCAAATTGGGTCTGTCCTGCAGCTGCAGCTATGTGTAAAGGGGTCTCAACAAATGGAATCTCATCGATCTTGTCCAAAACTTTTGCGTCCATTGCAATCAACGTGTATAAGGCGTCAATGTCTCCTTGTTCAGAAGCATCCCTCAGATTGTGATCCATAGATAGCAGTAGCAGTATGTATGATAGTTGTTTTTCTAAGAATCCCTCTAATTAATCTGAGTTTTAAACAACCGGAGCTATCTAATTTGACTTGATAGCCATTGATCATAGTCATGTGATTATTTTTACTACTTTCTCGTGGATGTGGAGATTTTTTGGCATACATGTAAAAGTTTGGAAGTATTAATATTTTCACATGCACACCGTGACTGTTCAGACAGTTGTCCAACCAGTAGTGGACGACTTTTCCAGAGTTTTGTTTCTACTTCACAGAATCTTCGGATGTTCTGACAGGGCATTATTACGACGACATACGGACTGTTCGAACGATGTTCATAAAATTTGAAATTTCAAACGTTTTCAATTTTTCAACTTTATTTTTAGTTTTCTAAAATCAATAACACTAAAACATTTTAATTTTTTTTTATCACATCAATATTTTTTTATTATTTAAAAAATAATCTATTACGATACAATTTTTTTTTTTTTTTACATTTTTTGTAATATTATTTTTATTCATTTATATCAATTTACGTTTTTTTTTTTTTTTTTTTTACTATTTTTTTTTTTTTTTTTATTTTATTTTTTTTTTTTTATTACTAATATGAATCGTTATTGATTTAAAATCAATTAACAATATTTTTTATGAAAACATACGATGTTACATTTGAGTCCTAACTAGCTATAATAGATCTTGTACCATCATACAGCATCACAATAGTATAGTTAGAAACATATTTTGTTCTTAATTTGGAGTGCTTGACAATGCATATCAAAATTTCTATTAATTTTCCTCATGTTAGTTAAAAATAATTTTATTTATTTTTTAACAATTTTTACTTTATATCACATCTATAACTTTTTACTAACTCAAAAAAACTTTTCCCACTATTCTCTTCTGTTCTTTCACTTAACAAACGTACTCTAAAAATAAAATTTCTACATTTTAATTTGGGTGTTCTTAAACTCATCAAAACTTTTTTTTTTTTTTTTTAGTGTTTTTAGTAAATCAATAATATTAACTATTGGTTTTGTATATGAGATAGAGGTATGATACATTGTCACCTCAAACATCTTGACCACCTTTGTCTATGTGGTAATTTTGACTTTGACTTCTTTTTTTTTGAAAAAAAAAAAAAAAAACTATAAAGCTAGCTAGGGGACACCTTTCTAGTTTGGAAAATGATTTTTGAACAAACCAAATGCACAACTCTTAATACAACATAAGACACATAGGTGGAACCCAGGACACATTGGTGAGACTATGTAGGTCCACCAATGTGTCTTGAATTATTTAAGAGTTGTACATTTGGGTTGTGCAGCAAACACATCTTAGTTAGTTTTAGGATTTTTTCTTAAAAAAAAAAAAAAAAAAAAAAGGTAAAAGTTGTCATGTAAGCAAAGGTGATTAGAAGTTCTGTCTTAAGATGACAAATATTATATCTCTTTATACACACACACACGCATGTATTTACAAAAACATTTGCCACATGTTTCAGGCGGAGCATTACACGAACAATGGGCCACATTGAGCTGAATATGGGCCAAAATACTGGGCTAATTATGGCCAAATGATGAGCTGACAATGGACCAAGACAAGCACAAATAACTAAGCCAATAATAGATCGAAAACAGAACCATTGGAGCTAAAATATATATATATATATATATAGAGCCGGGTTGAGCTGAAAGAGATAACCACTTTAGCCAAATACTGGGCTACATGGCCGAAAGACTATTATTGAACAAAATGCAGCCCTTTAACGTATGTGTGGACCTGAACAATTTCAGATTTGAATAATAATAATAATAAATTGAATCATACATAGGTTGCTCATGCCGGTGAAAATAGACAACAGGCTGCACAACACGTTATGAAGTTTGCGTTGATATTTTGTGATGTTTGATCGACTACCACAAAAGTTCAAGATACTAAAATTCAATCCTTACTTAGAGCTAATAAAATCATGGCACATACTCTTGAGTTCATTTTAACACCATAAGAAACTAATTGCAAATCAAGTAAATCATATAGACTAATTTTATATTTATACGTTAAAAATAAAACATACATAGAACAATAGAAGTAATAGAAAAGTAAAAAGAAGAAAAAAGGAATTTTGGTATCAGCCACCTACTTCATCACTATCTAGGAATTGCACTGAAGTTATATTGTGCTCTCTTTTTTTTTTGGATAATTTTTACAAGACAAATGATCATTATTTATTTAAAAAAAAATTATGATAAGTGAAGACAATACAAATGAAATAATATTCAAATCACTAAAATTTGAATACAATCACACATTTGGAAAATAACCTAAAGATTTAAAGGATTAAAAAAAAAAATTAACCAACCAAAGTCTCTTGAACTTCCAATCGAAGACGACACAGAAGACAACGTTAAACACAAGAAAGAAAGAGAAAAACAAAAAATAATGAAGCCAATAACTTGGGAGTGGAGCTGTGATTGCTATAGTCGTGCCATAGGACAGAAAGAGGAATCCAAAGGATACGACGAGCAGAAAACCAGGAAGACCATGAGGGAGGACTAAGATCATTAAGAGTAGTGGTATATAAAAGGTTAAAGTATTTACAGCCACAAGTAGAGGGAAAAATTGTCTGGCCATGGTTACTGTCCCCACCCGGTGTGGGACTTGACTGACTTCATTTCTAGCGCTAGTGGCGGCTGTGATATTGAACTGATTATCTTGCCAAAATCCTCCGGGGGTGCTGAGTATTGCTTGGTAGGCAATTGTTACAAGCAGTACAGCAACCACCAACACCATATTGCGAAAGTCATTTGGCAGTAGAGTTCTCTGACGCAAGAAACGTACGACAAACTTCTCATAAATTGGGAGAGGAGATCTTAAGTAATCTGACAAATATGGAAACCAAGGAAGAGATGAAGCAGTACTACTAAAAGCACGGCATAGCATATCCCTTATCTCTTGGTTCTCCACTTGTGTTTGCCCTTGCGCGATGTCCAGAGCAGTAAAACCCTCTAAATTCTTGCGATTTACAGGGACTCTACAATCCAATAACCGCCTCACGACCTGTAGAGGTGCACAATTATTGATCCCGGCAATCACTGTAAAATAGTCTACAGTACTATTCAACCCAGGAAAATAAAAAAAAGGAAAAAAAAAATAACTTCTTCATGAGTAGAAAACATAGTGGAAAATGGAAATAACTTGCCTGGGGTTCATTTTTTGATGCTGCAATGTGCAACACATTGTTACCGTTCATATCCAGCCAAGTCAGTATCCTATTCCCCCAGATATACGCATTTTTAAACCAGGCCCGCTGAAGCCATCCAACCAGGAGCTGAAATGCATCTAACATGTCGTTTTTCAGTGCAATGTGTAGAGCAGTCTCGCTTCGACTTGTCACATCTTCAATACACTTGGGGCAGATTACTAAAAATTCAGTCAGCAGAAGGAGGTTTCCTGTTTGAGCTGCATAATGTAAAGGATTCATACCACCCCTTCCTTGTGCACAAACAAGGTCCTTATGAACATCAAGTAGCCCGCGCACCAATTGGGTTTGGTTATTATGCATAGCAAGGAGCAAGGGGGTGAAGCCATTTGGGTTAAGCTTCCTAGCCAAGGATGGCTTTAACATCATCATCTCCATGGCAAATTGGGTCTGTCCTGCAGCTGCAGCTATGTGTAAAGGGGTCTCAACAAATGGAATCTCATCGATCTTGTCCAAAACGTTCGCGTCCCTTGCAATCGACGCGTACAAGGCGTCAATGTTTCCTTCCTCAGCAGCATCCCTCAAATTGTGATCCATTCTTAGTTAGCAGGTGTGTAAAATCTTGTAACGTCCCGCCTTTTACAAAAATGTGTAAGTAAAAATTTTGATTTTCACATAATATTACGACATCATTAAAGTCAAATATTGAACGCGGAATATATTTTTCTTTAACAATAACACATCAGAGCTGATTGAATTACCTTATTCTATAAATTATAAACCACGTGTTCCGATATATACAAATACACAAAGCAATAACATATGTGTCACAAGCAGCACTTAATAAATACTTAAACACTGTTTTCCCTAACATATTAAATATTACGTATCAACTTAAAAGTCTTCAACCACTTGTAATAATATTATCATAATATTCCTAGTAGTTACGTCCATCAATCCATCTTGCAAAAACTCGCATGAGATTGTGGTTACCACCACAATCTCATGATGTGGTCAAGTGAGTCAACGGTCCTTGACCACATAATGAAATACTGAATCATTTAAAAGTATACTATACAATCATATAATGACAGTTATATGTATGCACAATTTCAATATTCATTTGTGCCTCGAGATTTAAACCGTTGAACTTATTATTGATTAATACCATAGGGTCTAAGCCTTGGTCTTATTATTATTAGTGAATTACTGATCACTGTGGGCTCTCATCATCTTAGGTCTTATTAAAACTTATGGTCTGAATCAGTACTGCCTTAGGACTATTCTCCTTGGTCTTTGCCTCAGGACTATACATCTTGCTCTCTGCCTCAGGGCATTAACCCTCAGTCTAACTAATTGATTGATGCATTGAGGCTTTCACTCGAAGTCTTCGCCTCAGGACTATACCCCTTGGTCTTTGCCTTGGGTCGTTAACCTTTGGTCTTTTCTTGTTAACAGGTGATATGTTCTCACAGTAAAATATGCAATGACAATTTATTAATATAATCATTAATCATATCAATAATAAACTCAATAAAATAGGCATGGTTCCAAACAAAACATGTTACAAACAACTCGCATATAATTAAATAAAGCAGACGTCACAACGTCATCAAAGATCACCAACATGTATTATCCTCAGTGAATAATAAATACTCACAGAAGTTCTTTCCTTGCTTCAAAAAAGTGTTCACACAAATATTAGCTGCAATATAATTTAACACCAATAATAATGAATTAGTACAATCCACTAATTAAACTCATATTAATACTATTTTCATTTTTAACCTTTAAACCTTAACATAATCTCTAACATCATTTAAACATAATAACGGCATATAAAATGATTTAATTATGATGCCACATATTTCATGTGGGAATTATAACAATATTTATTATTAAATTACCAAAATACTATTTTTCATTAAAATTGCCCTTTTTTCACTTTTAAATCATAATAACATAATATCTCTTTATAAACATAACAATTAATATAACTAATTGTCACAGTTATAAAATAATTCCAATGTTATAGAAATAAAATTGAGCAGAATAATGGCATTAACATTAATAATGCATAATATTACTTTTAAAATATTTGGACAGCGCAACGGTGCTTTTATAAAATATTGACTTTTCACTTGGGCATCACGACATGTTTTATAAATTATTACTCCGCTTTAAAAAGCCCTGTTAAAAACATCATTTAAAACGTTAGATAACTTATAATAAAACTCATAAAATTACAAATATTAAAACAACACTTTATTTAAAAACCAAGTATCCTTTTCTTATCTTTTTACCCATTATTTCTTTTCTTTCATCAATTAGTTAAACACACACACACACACACACACACACACATGAGAAATGATCCCGACACTCATTTTCACAACAGCCCCACAACAAGCTGACGTGGCTGGTAGTATTTTATTATTTTTTTACAAAAAGAAAACAAAACAAAACAAAAAAGGTAATAAAATATGAGAAATGATCTCTAAACTCATTTTTCACAACAGTCTCACAACAAGCTGACGTGGCTTGTAATATTTTATTATTTTTTTACAAAAAAAATGAAAACAAAACAAAAAAATAATAAAATATTACCAGCCACGTCAGCTTGTTGTGAGGCTGTTGTGAGAAATGAGTGTAGGAATCATTTCTCCATACACACACACATACATACATATATATATATATAAAATCTGGTATATAAATACATATATGTAACACTCACGCACACACGCCACTTTCTGTAACATCTTTTCTTTTCTTATTTTCTTCTCTTTTCCACCTGTATCCTCATTCTTTTATATATTCTATTCTTCCTTTTGCTTATTTTTGGGTTGACGGAGGGAAGAGAAGGGAGAGATAATTACACACACACACACACATTTCTTAGCTTTTCCTTTTGTTTAAATTTCTCTCTCTTTTCTTTTGGTTCCAGAACGTCCTTCCACGGTTCCACACTTCCACCCTTTTTTTCTTTTTGTTGTTTCTTTATCTCTTTTTGTTTCTTCTTCTTTGTTCCTGCACAGTCGAAAATACACACAAAAAAAGAGAACAAAGACAGAGAAAGAGAGGCTTACGGTGGAGAGCTGCTGTTGCTTCTACTTTCTTTTGGGTTTTCTTTTTTTTTTTTCTGATGCAACTCAGAGGAAGAGAGGGAGAGATTTAAGAGAGGGAAGAGGCCGTTGGTTTTGAGAGAAAACAGAAGGGGAAGAGCATGATTTCCATGCTCTACTTTTCGTAACTCTAGAGAAAAAATGAACCAAAGAGAACGAGAGAGGAACAGAGTTCGTCCTGGAAATATGGAGAGAAACCGAGAATGAAGAAGAGAGAAAGTTGTGCGTGAATCCAAGGGGATGCACCTTCTTTTATAGTGAATTGGGTAGTTTGGATCAATTGGGAGGAATCAGATCAAGTGCTGGAAATCTAACGTGGGAACAAGTTTGAGAGATGAGATATTTTGGTTAAAAGTCAATAAAGGAAAGAAGGAAGTAGCCAGGCGTCAATGAAGGGAAAAGTCAATAAGTTTTGTCCACATGTGTGGGCTCATGGTTGGTTCCATAAGTCTGGACTTTGAGTCTTCTTCAAGTGGGCTGATGTTCATGAAAGACTTTCTAGTTTCTAATTTAATCTAATAACACCCTAAATTCTGGCTTCTTAATTAATCTGAAAGATCCCTTTAACTTCTACAGTTAACATAAGAAATTTTTTAATTTCTTATTTATTTTTATTCACATTAATCAAATATGTGCAATAACATGTCTCTCTTGAATGACAACATGTCTCTCTTAAGTCATTCTTTTATTCTCATAATCATCCTCTTTCATTTCACAAACTATTTCAACATATGTAAAAATAATTGAAAACATATAACCATGTTATTCATAAAATATTCAGACTCGATCATGTAATTTTGATAATCATATCTTAAAAATTTTATCAAATAATTCAATAATTAAGTAAAATACTTATAAAACCAGTATCATTTCTTAGTAAATAGTTATACTTACCACTTCGCAGACCGTCTAAGATCTCCTCTTATCTTAAATAACTCGTTAGTACTCCCACTTCAAGTAGCTCTAAAGCTCTCTTAAATATTTTTCACTTTATTATATATAATAAAGTTTAGTTTACACGATTAAATGGATGCTGGAGTTTAGTTTACACGTGCGGTAGCTTTGAGAGTAAGTTTGGTAGTTGAAAAGTCTTTAAGTCAACATAATAGTATTGACTATTCTTCTTCTTTTTCTATGCCACCGTGGGCTTCTTTTCCTCTTTGTTATTTCTCTTTTCTGTTTCCTTTGAAAAGTCTTATTAGTCAACTTATTTTTTTCCTAATCTTTCTTTCATTCTTTCCCTTTTTATTTCTTTCGTCTTTTGGTTCGTTTTTCTTCTTCTACGTACGTTGACCCATCTAAAATCTATCCATTAATTAATCTTTGTATAAATTACATACGAATTTCTTAATATTTTAGTTAATTTATTTTAAATCAAACCATTTATATCTATAATGCGAATCAGAACCTAGTTCAAACCGTAAACTTTTTAGTTCAAATTGAGGATATAAAATTAGACATCAAATATATTTATCTAACTTAATACCAATATTAATACCAAAATATTCTTAGTCATCCTAAGAAATTACTCAGGTGTTACAGCTTTCATCTCAAGAAACAGTATCGAACTTAAACTTTTGTGAATATCTCTTGAGCTAAAATAATTTCCTTCGCACACGTGCCTTCATCTCATAAAACTTTTCTCATTAATTTTCACTTCTCTTAAAACGTATTGAGGCAACGTGTTAAAGGTGTTAAGAGGATAAACCTCGAACTGCAGCAAGTCATCCACAGCAAAGCAGCAACTCACCCACTGCAGCAAAACATCAGAAGACCACTCCTCTCCATACAACTAGGGGTGTAAACGAGCCGATCCTGAGCGAGTAGTGCTTGTTCGGGATCGGCTCGTTTAAATTTCTCTTAAGCTCGAGCTCGAGCTCGTGACGAGCTTAGTTTTTGTGTTCGAACTCGGCTCGAACAAGTGGGATCTCTGTGCGAGAACGAGCTCGAGCTCGATCATTTTGGCCGAGCTCGAGCCCTCGGCTCAAGCTCGGCTCGAGTAGAATTCTTTAATTTTTTTTTAATTGAAGTATAAAAATAAAAAAGAAACAAAAATTACTATCAATCATTCCTCCAAAACAATTACAAAATAAATTTATACATTTATAATAAACTGAACTTACAAATCAATTTTAAACAAATACAAAAAACCTCTGAGAGATCTATAGGATGGTAGGGAAAGAATATCTCTTTGGGCTTTTCGCCTTTGAGACCTGAGGAAGAACGTCCCACCCAGACCCGCCCTCTTCGTGGGTCTCCGATCCATGTGCATGTGAGAAAATTCAGTCACAAGATCCATTCCAATGATCGAAAATTACAAGATGATAAGATTATTGTTAAGTGTATCATACTTGTAGAATGGGTAAATATGTTTTTTTTTTTTTTTTTGGTTGAAGCATTCTTCAACTGCAGAAGAAAATGAGAGAGAAGAAGATGGGTTAAAAAACTGCGTAAGGAAATTAGGCGAGCTAAATATTTTTTACCCATTCTTTGGTTTTCAATGCATCAATCCATGTGTCAGAGATTTTATATAAATCTGCATGTCATGTAGCTAAAATCAGTGTGGCATGTGATCTTGATCGTTAATTTTTAATGACTGATTCACGATTTAATATAAGTCATCGGATAATATCAATAATAATGCGCTCATGTAAATTTAAAACACAGTATAATTTCAATTGAATGAAATGGATTACAGCTGTATTCCAATAAGTAAAAATGAACGGCTATGATTGACAGTAAAATAATCGAACAACCCAGATTAAATTTTGAGGAGCGTTTTTTTATGCTCTCCTACTCGGTATGCGTGAATGTTAGACTGTCGCCTGTCATTCATAGCAATGTGAGAAAATTTGAAAAAAATCTCTACACACGCGCCTGGGCTAATTGGCTGTCATAAGTGTCATTCATGTTTATAGTTTTAAGTTATAAAATTGCTATATGCCTATATACTAGAACAGCTGTTTCTCCCAAAAAAAAAAAAAAAAAAAAAACGAAAGGTCCACAAATCTTTAAATGCTAATAAATACTATTTATTGTAATCCACTAATCCAGGCTTCAGCAGTCATTAATTGTTTTTGTTACAAAAAAAAAAAAAAAAAAAAAAAAAACTCATTCAAAGGCAGCATTTTTCACTGAAATGCCGAGTTGAGCATTGAAAAATGGAAAGGTCCACAATTATTAAACACAATTCATTCTAATCCGTTTTTAATGCAGTATTTTGGAGGTTTAAAAATGTTTTTTTGTCTAAAAAAAATGCAGTAATTTAGAGGTTTTAAAATGTTTTTTTGACTAAAAAAAATGCAACTTTTTTTTTTTTTAATAATTTGTATTACAAAAATAATTATTATATATAACATATTATATTTTTATGTATATAATTAGATACTTAATATTAATAATTCAGATTATCTTAGATCTTAGATCATGTAATATAATTATTGCTAAGTATCTAATGATAGAAAATTATAATAATAGTTAATATAAATATTAATTAACTTGTATAAAATCTTTAAATGAAAATAATTAACACATTTGTAATTCTAATCCTAATAATTTAATTTGGAATTATATGAATTGCATTGTCATTATATATAAATAATATGATTAAATTTCAAAAGTGTTGTTATATCCTCTTAAAAAAAATGTTGTTATATCATATGATTAATGTGAATTCATACTTACGTATGTAATCTATATACCTAATCATTGTATCTAAGTATTATTAATAATTATTAAATACTTAAAATCTTAAATCATATTTAATTAGTGTATCTAAGTATAAAGTATCTAAATACTTGATCATTGTATTTGTATATTTATATGACATTATGTGACTATAATTTATACTTATAGCTTAATTTATAATTATATATATATTTATGACTATGAGTTATAAATCATATCATATCACTCGACTTATGAAATTATCTATGATAAGTATAATCATTATAAGTCATAATTTTCATAATTTTTAACTATATATTAATAATTCTTAACTATATAATTCTTAGCTATAGATAAGATTATCTATGCATTCGTCCATCTATCTCAGTGTTGTGTTGTTCATCTCCTTCATTGCCGTTGTTGCTGTTTGTTAGTTGTGTTTTGGCTTTGAATAAGAGTTTTCTTCTCTATAGATCTACCCACATGGATGATCTATGCGATGGAGGTTAGTCAAGTGTGAGGGGTTATCCTTCACGGTCTGGATAGTTCTATGTGATGGGTTATCTCTCATGGCCAGTTTAAATAAATTTTTCTATGATATTTAACTACCCTTGTCTTAAATCTAGTCTGCTCGAAGCAGATATGCTCTTTAATTATTTGTGTACATGGGTTAGCGGAAGATGAAAGTCATAAATAGAACTTTATTGTAAGAATTTTGTTTGTATTTATGACTTTGTAACATCATAGCATGTGGCTCTAATTTCGCAGACCTTTATACTTTGTGATGTAAGAACTTTATAATTGTGATATTTGATCTGTGAAATACTTAACTCTTTCGTTAAAAACAACAATTAAGTATTGATATTATCCACTTTTACTATTTTATATACATATAACCAATTAATATATACTGACCAATGACTATTATTATTTGTTATTTAATTTATACTTACATATAGTATATTGTTTATTAATATAGTATATTACAAAAATAAGTTATATATTAACAAATATATATATATATATATATATACACACACATACATGAGCCGAGCCTTAATAAACGAGTCGATCCTTATACGAGCGAGCTCACGAGCTTTAATCGAGTCGAGCCGAATTTATACGAGTTTGCATCGTTTAATAATCGAGTCTAATTTCGTGTTCACGAGTAGCTCATTTAATAATCGATTCGAGCACGAGTCGAATTTATTCGAGCCGATCTCGAGTAAGCTCACGAGTAGCTCAGCTCGTTTACACCCCTACATACAACCATTCCTTACCAGAAGACCACACCATACTCAACACATAATCAGCCTTTAATTTCTCTCTTTGTACTCTGGTCTTTACCCTTTCTTAAGTCTATATATTAGCCTACTTTGTAATCAAAATAATGTTATGTAATTAGCAAGATGTAGTCTTTACTTACATTGTGTTCTCCGCTTCTCCTTCTTTCCTTCTTTGTTTTCTGTCTTCCCTTTGTTTTCTATCATGGTATCAGAGCCTAAATAGGCCAACGCCTTGTCTCTTCGATCCTTCACATGACAACCACAGAAGCAGTTCACCCTTCACTCAAACTCTCCTCTGCATCAATTTGTCAAACATCTTAGCCACATAACCAGTTCATCCTTCCGCCTCAGTCCAACGAACATCACTATCATCAAAGTCACCCACTCCATCGTCTCCCATGTCTTCATCCACCCACTTGTCCCAACCTACTTTAATAAAATGTGGAGCCTTGTCATCTTCGCGTAGCAGCCCTATAACAGGTCTATATGTAGTTGGACATGGGCTGCCAGTAGTTGGATTGGTTACTGCAATTGGGCTGACTGTTACTATTTAGTTAGTTTGGGCTGAAGAGAATCGTATAAAAGACTGCTTCCTGTAATAGAATACGGACGCGAATTGATATGTTCTTGAATAGCTTAGTGATTAGATTAGTGATAATGGGAGGCCCGATCTATCTTGAATCAGATCAATTTATATTTTTCCATTCATTCAATTTTAATACAACATCATCCATTCCAATCCCTTGTTTGTTCTATAGAAAATTACCAAAAATATCTTAAGCAACAATCAGGTTTGTTACAAGCCCTTTCTCTGCCTCTCCACTTCCACGTGCAATTCCATTTTCATCCTCGCCATCGACTGCAACCGTTTCCCATCTCCTTCTCCAGGTTTGTTCTCTTCTGTAACTTCTTGCCCTTTCTTTTCTACACCTCCATCTTTAGTCTTTTTCTTCGGAAAAGATGACCCTTTAGTGCATTCAAATCCTCGTGAAAAAAAAAACTGTACTCTCTTTCAGACCTTTTATCAAACACCTCACCCTCACCTTGTTTTTGCTTCTTCTCCACCCAAATCACACCAGCAAAGGCAACCATTAACACCCATTTTGGTGCACCTTTTATCAAACACCTCACCCTCACCTTGTTTTCGTTGGGTGCTCTTGCAAAAGAGAGATAGAAAGCTACGTTCTTCCATTCCAGCCCAAAAACATACACTCTTTAAGTATTGTCTCTCGAATTTCTCTTTGGTTTTTCATGATTATTCAATGTATTTAATGGTAGCAAGAATCTTTTAGTTTTTCCTAAGAAATTTTTGGTAGAAGAATAGTAAGCTTTTCTTCGTTCTTATGTGTTCTATTAAAAAAAGAATGTAACTGATTTTTAGATTTGTTGATAACATGTTTATTCAAAGCATAAACTTCTCTTGCAAAAGTTCTTTCAATCTTTCGTACGATGAATTATAGAAACATGTTTACATATAAGGGAAACAGAGCATGCCACAAGAGCGGTGCTTTTAGATCGAGATGAAGCCTTTTGGAGAAGATAATTAGTCAATTTCGGGCCACAAACCCTGCAACTAATATGCGGCTGATCAAAACAAGTCTAAACCAAAGTTTTGAGCTTCACATGGTAAATGAATGAATCAGCAAAATGTTACTCCTAAAGTTACCAATAGTGGATTTATTCGGGATGAGTGCTTTGATCCTAAAAAGTGGATAATTCCTGAAGATAGATCTATGAGTTATGCATTAAGTGAAGAGTTGCTTCATAGTACAAGAATAATATATGTTAGGGAAACTAGGAATGTGAAAAGTAAGAGAGTTGCTGATGCATGTTGTTGAAGCACTAATCGGTGCATTTCTTAGCACGGGCGGCGAAACAGCAGCCTTATCATTTACCATGTGAAGCTCAAAACTTTGGTTTAGACTTGCTTCCTGTGTCCATTTCATAGAATCTGTTCCTTCAGAGAATTCAATACTGCTTTAGAAGCCATCTTTTTCGCTGTCCTTTTATTGGCAGCTGTGGCTGTATGCTTGAAATAGATCCCATTTGCTTCAACCTCTACTGTTATAGAAGTCATGCTCTTGTTGAGGGACTTGATGGGTTCTTTCATATTGTATTGTCTTTTTTGGCATAGCTCGTTCAACTCCTTTACAGGATGGGAGATCAATGCTTCAGGGGAAATCAAAGGCTCCAAAAGAGGCCTCATACTCTGAAAGACTATCTCCTTACTGTATCCTGAGTCAACAAGAATGGCTCCTGCCAAAGACTCTACAACATCGCCAAGAACCTGTCACAAATTAGAAAATATCTAATGACTTATCAAAAAAAATCAAAGAACCTGAAAAAACATAAATTTCTTGACCAAAAATAGAAAGGTCAAGATCAAGAAGACACCAAACTTCAACAAAGTTTAAGAAGAAACAAATAGAAGAATAAACACAACAATTGAACCTTGGGGAAAGTTGTCTCTGACTCCCACCCAAAAGTTGATTCTGAAGATAACTTGTCAAAATTGTTAACAGTTCTGACTATATGTCTGTGGAGTTCTTGTGAGGCATGGAGGATGTGTTTGTGCAGTTCGAACTTTACTGCAGATCGTGCATAACAATCATTATTTGTTGAAGCAGATCTCATTTCCGTTAACAGTTTTGGTGACAACCCAGGATATTTATTGTAGAAATACATGGTCACCAGATAATCTAACACAGAGTCCCCAAGAAATTCAAGTCTCTGCACAAAAGTAACGAATTGTTAACAGTGTCAAGATGAACAGATTAAAAGATATCAAATTTAATCAGATCATAAGCACCAACAAAAGAGAACTAAAACTCATGACACCGAAGAAAAAGAGAGATCTTGAGATAGAACATGTGTTTGAGTGTGTGTGTCTCTGTGCTAACAGAAAATGAAAAGCACCAACTGTCACACAACATATATTGCCAAAATATAACGAAGCTGGTATGTTAGTTGACTGATGAAAATTAATGGCACAAGTCTTATCTAAAGTGTCATCAAATTTACCTGATAACATGTTGGAATCTCAGGAAGCATGTAAGAACCGTGGGTCAGAGCTTCCACTAACAAAGAGGGATCACGGAATGAGTAGCTCAATAGAGATTCCAAATGTCTTACATTTAGAAGCTTCTCTGCATGAACTTGGAAGTGCCTCTCATATGGTGGAATATGAAAATCTACCTTTATACCCATCCAATCCATAAATAATAAGGCTGCTGTTTCGCCGCCCGTGCTAAGAAATGCACCGATTAGTGCTTCAACAACATCAGCAACTCTTTTACTTTTCACATTCCTAGTTTCCCTAACATATATTTTTCTTGTACTAGGAAGCAACTCTTCGCTTAATGCATAGCTCATAGATCTATCTCCAGGAATTATCCACTTTTTAGGATCAAAGCACTCATCCCGAATAAATCCCTACAATTTGAAAAGTGGAAAACGAGTCAAAGATATAATAAAAAATACAAAGTCAAAAAGCAGCAACAAATTCAGGAGATTGACAACACCAAGAATTCAAGGGATTGTTAAAAAACAAAATTTACCGGAAGTTTGCGGTCACATCCAAATTTGCAAAGAGCTGCATTAGAAATTATTTTTTCTTTCTTTGCACTAAGGACACCCTCGTGCTGATGTTGATAGGTCTTGAAAAGCTGTTGAATAACAGCATATTTGAGAAAAGAATCCCCAAGAGTTTCTAAAGATTCCAAGTGAAAAGCCTCTTGGCATTTCTTAGTAGTAATTGCTTCCAAGACCTACAATGAAGATACGTTGAGACAAGTTCAAACAAAAATTCAGCACATAAATGTAGGTAAGGCATAACATGAGCAGAATTACAAGAAGGATCACATACCTTGATGGTTGGAATGACTTCATTTTGCGTGCAATGATCCAAATGCATCTTTTTGACGTTGACGGCTAGTAGCAAAGACTCAAGCCGATGCATGATCGAAGGAACAAATGAGAACGAATAAATTGTACCGATTGATATCGGTGACATTATTATTGAGCAAAGTTCTGGAGGCAATTCAACCGATGGGTAACTCGATTCTGAAAAATAAAATAAAATATTTAATGTTTACTAATATAGAATAATAATCATGCTTTAGACGTATGAGATAATGATAACTGAATCTAAGGGAAGCACAGAAATCTTCATAAATAAATATAGTAGATCTAATCATTTCAAAGAGCCTATTCAAACATCCTGTGCATGCATTCTCACTGCCTCCCTCCTCATCAAAATATTATATTGCAACACATGAGAAGTAAGAAGTTTAAACCTTTCTCTTTCTGTTTTCTGCATCTCTGAAGGTAATTTTGCACCTGAAAAATACGTCTCCCGTTGAGCAATGATCCGTGGTCAAAATACAGCTTGATGCCATGCCTGCATTGGAAGGATTCAGATTAATTACAATTTAATTACAAACAAACATCTTTTCATTCAGCAGTTAAAAATAATAACACACCGCTCTTCATAGTACTTCTTGTATGTGACGCTTCTGCCGTCTCTGAGCTTCAGAAGTGAGTTTCCATTCAATCCCGAAAATCCAGTTATGCAGTACACTTGACCATTGTGAGGGGTATAGACCAAAGAATTCCAAAGCATGCAAATGCATACAGAACCATCTTTAGTCTGTACAATATGAGAATAACCCTCGGGCAAGGGACAATTCAAGTGATATTCACATGAAAAGAGCACAGAACTAATACATCCCCAATCAATGACCAAAGGTCTCCGATCTTTGCCAGTGGCTGGAAGCAAAAGATAATCAATCTCAATATCATCTCCCGAATAATCTCCATCCAAAAGCTCCTTTGAATTGTTCAAATTATGATCTATAAGAACTCTTAAAAGAGTTATCTGAAACCTTCTACACAAAAGGACCTTCAAACAAAGTTTTAAAAACAGAAATAAATTTCTTTATAAATTTATTTAATACACCAGTTAAATGAGCAAAGTAAGGAAAGAAAAAAAAAAGAGAAGTTACCTGCTCTGGGCTAAGATGAGTCACTCCTACATATTTGAAGTTCACTGTCAAGCTACCCCTGTCAACGTCCAAGTCAAAATGCATGCTTCCAAGATCAGAATCTAGCTCACTTCTCATGACAAGCACGATGTCATGGACTGGAACATCAGAATCAAAGTTCTGCTTCAACTCAATTAAGTAGCAATGATACATTATTTGAGAATTCTTTGGACGACAACCGACCAGTTCAGGTGGGACGTAACTGGGTTGCTCCTCAATATAAGGTTCATTCCCTGTACATTAAACAGTCAGATGAGCAAAAGTAGCAATCAAAAGGTTCAAAAAATAGAAGGCTTGGGGGAGAAAAGGCCATTGAATTCTCCCCATGGTATTAAAAAACATTGCAAGTATAAAGAGGAAGACAGTCAATGCAGGGAGGAATGAAAGGCTACAATAGAATAAAATTACCACATTCTTGCACATCGCCTTCTTCCACAACAATATCTGGAACAAGATAATCTGTCAAATCACCAATCTCATGAAGTTTCTTACATGCTTCAAGGCAGGCAGTCTGCTTCACAATTCTAGAGTTAATATTTCCTTGTACAACAACTTTCTGTAAAGGACAGCTCTTGGGAAGATGTAGAGTGCAAGTCTTCTCATCCCACCTCGGAACTGGTTTAAAATAGCTAGAGGAAATAAAACCAAGTCAACATGAGGTCAAGTACACAGAAAATCTTAGAGTTATGAACAACATACATAGCAGCATGGAAGATAAAGATTAGTAATGAGTAAAAAACTAACCAATCTGATGGGAGCCGTGAGCAATAGAAGTATATCAAACCAACACTAGAAGTAAGTGTCACAGTCGCTCCAGTGCTTTCAACAGAATAAACTTCCTCATCATTTAAATCACTTTGAAGAGGTGAGCAAGGAACCAAGGCATGACATAAGGATGCCTTTCTCATAATATCTACACTAGCAAGATATTCCTCTAGTCGAGATCGAGTAGCAAAATCCTCACTGAAGATTATCAAAAGACAAAATATTGAAAATGAGTGCACCATATATGTTCTAAATCAAGTCGGATTAACACTTAGTTCATAAGAAGAAACAGTAAATCTGAAGATTAGGGGGAGAAAAACAAATCCTGAACTTTTTTAAAAGCAGCAACAGAGACTTAATTGGAACAAAATAAAGGTATAAATTTTCCTAAAAAGCTTTCTACAGCTCTTCTCTGAATGAGCATGGTTTAAAAGGTATAATATCAAATGATGTTTAAAAGAACGTTACCTCTCTATCATTAATATATAATCTGAATGTTGCATTCTAGCACGACCTCTGGACTGTATGAAACTACAAACGGTGGAAGATGGGTCAAATCTAATCACCAAGTTGCAGCTTTGAACATCTAAACCCTCTTCAAGAATTGATGTTGCAACAATGATGTTCACCTATAAACACATTTCTCACCCACAATCAAACAAGGAAATCAGTGACAAAACACATTCTTGTGAAACTAAGTGGGGAGAAAAGAACATACCATGCCTTTACGAAATTCTTCCACAATTTCATTATGTTTTTTCTTTGTCTGGGATTGCAACCCAGGGTTTTTGCCTGCAATGTATTCTGACTTCCAGCTGTTGTATTCCGGAAGTAACTCGTTCAATAGATTATGTAAGACAACGGCTGTAATGACCCTTTCCACAAAGACTATGCATCTAATATCCTTTAAATCCCTGTATTCACATAATGCATGGTAACTCATCAACATGCAACTATGTATGACTGAAATAAAGAAAAATGTTGGAAACGAATGCTCCAATTATTTTAGACAAGTTTAACAGAAAAACAAATAAAATAATAGGACTCCCAAATTCAGGTCAAACCATTACCTCTCCAGAATTGAGATTGAAGCATTTAAGAATGAGCAATGTTCTACATAGAATTTATAACAAAAGCCTCAAGTTTAGCAAATCTTCCTATCATAGATTTGCGTTGAACTTAAGAAAACAGGTCATTCATGCCTCCTTCAAATTATCATTGTGTTAGAGAGATCATTGTTTCCTGTGAATGCAGGAACAATACTCACAAGCTTTCAGGTACTTGAAGTGCAAATTGGAGAGCCTAGAGTACAAACATTACTATAACATACAAAATCGCATACATTTGTCACAAAGATAATTAATGATGATGCACTACATGCCAACCTGTATTCAAGAAGAGATTTGATGAGACAGACAACTTTTGAAGTTACAAGCCCTGCATCCATATTGGCTTCAACATTATTGCCAATAGACCACTCTGGACCTGAATGTGTGATGGAAAGAAACAAAGAATGTGATCAACGAATAGATAGTCAAATCAACAGCATTTATTCAGAATATAAGAACCTGATGGAACATAAGTGCCAAATGCGCGGAATGCCTCCAAACTGAAATTTTTAACAATTTTCTGGCTAAGTACATTCATATTTCCCGATGGAATTAAGTCAGTTTCATTGCACATGTCATTCTCATTGCATGAAAAGGACAGTGCAGCCTGTTACACAAATGCACAATCAGTTATGTCAGCCATACAATTGGCATTGAAAATAGAGTGAAGCCAAAAACATAGAAGACATATACCGATCAATACCTTTAGACCCAGCCAAACACCAAGCTCATCCAAACAGAATTTTAAATCTGAAAAAATCTTTTTTATCTTTTTGCTTGTAGCATCTGCTGCAGATTCTCCAAGATCAAGTGTTTTCAGTGAGAGTTCATGCTGACAAGAACCAAATCAACTGTAAGTACTCTCAAGGAAGCAAACTAGTCCTCTTCAAGTTAAAACATATATATTGTAAAAGAACAATCTGATTGCAAAAGATCTACATGACAAGTGTGTATAACTGATATTATATTTAAGGAATGAAAATTAAAATTTAATTTTTGAAATGCTGAGGTTCAAGCACAACATATTAG
The DNA here is from genome assembly GCA_028654335.1 of Alnus rubra. Taxonomy (NCBI): domain Eukaryota; kingdom Viridiplantae; phylum Streptophyta; class Magnoliopsida; order Fagales; family Betulaceae; genus Alnus; species Alnus rubra. The sequence goes on along the minus strand of JAJPGS010001029.1, from coordinate 1,491,666 downwards.
CATGGCAATTTTTGACACAAAGAATTGTCTAACTACTAGAACCCATTTCCTTTTCATCCCTTGCCTCGTCCTTGTTGAACCTCAAACACTAAATCAGAACAGAAACTCAAGAATTAGATTTACTCCATTAATAGTGCAATATATATAAATATGTGCTTACCTTTTCTTTTAGACTCTGCAAATCACCATCTAATTGTTCATATAAGGTACATGGAATTTTCTTGTGCGTATAGAATTTAAACTTCGGAGTCGAAAATGGTATAAACTGAGCCAGCACAGATTCACTAGCACAAGTATACACCTTGAACCAACAGGGAAAGAAACCAGCAGTCAATCACTTGTCCACCCATAAGATTAATATGATCATCTAGCAAACGAACAAGATGCACATATGGCGTGAGAGGAAAAAATTATATACAAAAGAACGGAAGCAACCTTTGAATTCATCATAGTCTCAAGTTCGCAAATCTTTTCCCAAAAAGAGGTTTCTGAGTTTTCACCTATATAGGAAGGGGGAAAAGGTTTAAAATCAAAGATTGATGTTCACCACCAAACAAAATAAGAAGAAATTAAAAGATCGATAAAAATTAATATAAACCATTGTCAGAGGTTGCGTACGTACTCTTTCTCTTTATGGGGGAAGCAGTCATCCCAAATATTCTAGGAAGATCAGATCTAGCAGAACTTAGCTCACGGTGATAGAAGTCCTGCAAATGCATTCCAGATACTTCAAATGTAACAAAAGCATGTGTTTTAGAGGCAACAAAACTCCCATGCAGTTATATAATTGAAAATTTGAAAGAGACTAAATCGACCAAATCTGAAAGCAATGAGCCAATGATAACTTCAGTACAAGTTAAACCACTTCACTGAATCCGTGAAAGATATGCATGGCCAACAGCCAACAGCTTAGTATGCCTTTTATATTAAATATCTATGAAGAAACCTAGTGTTCTAGACAAACTATTGACACTACAATTTATGTTCATCCTGAATTTACCCATCATGGTCAATCAAAACATGAAAGAATATCCAGCCTCCAATATACAGACAATATGATTGCACTTGAGCGCAATTATGATGATCATTAAGATGCTAAAGATGGATTGCCAATATAGAAAGAAAAAAAAATTAGATAACCTACCGTCATAATGAGAGCATAAGGGTGTTTACCACTGGCATGGTGGCATTCATCAATTATTAAAACCTTTATCATGCTTAGTTTGAGAAAACCATGCCTCAAGCCATTGAGCAAAATTGTAGGTGTCATCACAAGCACCTGAAAGCAATATATAAATAACTGTAAGTTATTACTGATTGAAGCTTCAAAAAACAGGAAACAATTTGTGCAAATACGTAGATTCTTTAGATCAAATACACAAACACGATATCTGTTTTTTCTAATCGAAAAGTATCTATGAAAATTTCCCACCTCATGTTTTCCTATTTCTTCCTTCCAAGTAGCAGGATCCCAGAAGTCAACTCCCATTTCTCCATGATACATGCCCACATTCAAGTCGGTATGCATTTTCACAGCTTCAGCTTGCTAATAGTAAAGAGAGAAACAACATTACAAAAACATGAACAACAGAATTTTGATTGTCATATGCAACAGCTACTGACTTGTAATTCCAGAATTTTCCCCAGCTATCCAAGTTGTATTGTAAATAAGAAATGCAATTTCTGAATTCCTGCTTCAATACCCATATCTAACTTTCTTTTACTGCTAAAACTTGAATAGGAAACATAAGGGTACTCTTAAGTACTCCCAAATCAAAATTTGAGAATTTCAAATGTCATAGATCTGCATGAGACACATGAAGTTTAAATTTTCCAAATATTCAACGACCAATGACAGAACTTTCAAAATTCTCTTACAATGCTTGTTTTTATCATCCATTAATAACAACTTCAAATTATCAACTCAGAAATGAAAAATAATATAGAACTGTGATGAAACGTAACCCATTAAAATCCAAGACTTTCAAGATATATATTCCCCTAAACGCATAAGCATATACCTATGCCAAATGCATACATTTAGTGCAAGCATGAAGAGAAAGAGAGGAAGGCAGCAGTTGCCATACTTGAATGACCAAGACAACTTTGGGAACCAAGAAGACTGCAATGAAAGGTGAAGGCTTGCGGAGAAGATAGGCGTAGCTTCGGAGGAGCATGATGGCAATCAGAGTCTTGCCGGAGCCAGTCTCCAAAAAGGCTATAGTGTTCTGCTTGATTGCCATCTCCAGTGCTTCAAGCTGATAACTGCAACAACAACACAACCTATATTTACTTACCCAAAGAAACACATACACAAAATACACCCAACATAAAGAACATCAAAACAATATCAACTAGACAAACTCTTAATAATCCCTTATCTTGGAGACGAAGGTAAATGTAAACTACCAAGAAAAGAAAATTAAAACCAATTTTTGGTTCTTTATTTTACTTCGTTTTACCATCACCAAACAACGAAAATGAAAATGAGAAACCACCCAACAGCTAGACTACACAACTACCTGATTTAGAGGACATTCAAATATTAAAAAACAAAATAAAAAGAATCAGTTTGAGAGGATGGTAATGACCCAATATTGGAGTGATCGAGGGGTCAGTAAAGGAAAATAGATGTTTGATAAAGGAAAAAATTAATTCAAATTTTCTGCCCTTTTCTTTTCCTCAATTTTCACATCAACCAAAAAATAAGAAAGAAAATTTAGGAACTACTTTCTGGCAAATGGAAGAGGATCAACAGATAGTTGCTGGGTGTCTATTTCCATAGTAATTGGTTCCATGGCTTCTCTGCTTCTCTCTGCACCATCATTGATCAAAAACAAAACCAGTGATTAATCCCAAAAAAAAAAAAAATACCAATAAAAAATCAAACCCAATTCAATTCCATGACAACGTTTTTTAGAAAGCTTTTTACTTTTTAGCAAAAAAACACCAAGAAATTAACAAACAACCTCAAAAAAATTAGCAAAAATTAAAAAACCTGAAAAAACACTAACAAAACACTAGAAGCTACTTTTACATTTATGTCACCTCTATCTCAACTCAGAACACTCAAAAACAAAAGCAAGACCCTCTAAGACTCTCTCTAACGAAAACAGATATAAATTTCAATCTACGTAGCATTCATTAATAAACATAAAACCAAAGTTGAGAGCTCAATCCGTTGCTTGTTGGGTTTATGTGTTTCAAGTTTATCGGCTGGCAATATGTCGGTTCGGGTGGGTAAGAAACATGGTCCAGGAAGATTAACTGAGAATGGGCTCGGAAACTCACAGTGATTCAGAGAAAGGAGTACTGCAAATGAGAGTTCCAAACAGTATAGTAGTGGAAGAGAGAGTCTTAAAGAACTTAAAGAAACAAATGCACTGCAACTTGCAAAGAAAGAAAAACAAATGCACTGCAGAAAATGAAGCAGCTGCAACGCTATATATAAAGCAGCTGAAGATGATGGACGGTGGTAAAGTTGAAGATTTAAGAAATAACTCCCTCCAGCTGGGGAAGAAACTTGCTGCCTACGCCATGGTATGAGAATGGCAAAGACGCAGCTCTGCAACGCTATATTTAAAGCAGCTGACGATGATGGATGATGCCATGATGGTAAAGTTTTGAAGATTTGGGAAATAACTCCCTCCTGGGGAAAAAGCTTGCTGCCTACGGCATTGTATGAGAATGGCAAAGAGCCAAAGACGCATACTCCAGTCTCTCTTCAAGTCTTCAGACCCCACAAAAAGGTTCGTTTATTCAAACTTGTTTAGTTTTGGTTGTGAACGTGGCATAGAAGTAAACCTAATTTTAGTATTTCATGATAGTTTTGTACTTTAATTTATTTGTAAATACTTTTAATTTTTTTCTTAAAAAATAAAATAAAATTGTCTTCAAACAGTGTTGCAGTGCCTATCAGCCAACTTTAACTTCTATTTTACTTTATGAACAAAAAATAAAAAAAATTCTTTTTTACTTTTACTTTCATTCAACTTGGTTGGTGTTAGGCATTTATCGGCCATTAAATTTTTTTCTTTTTTTAATAGAGTTTGATATAATAGTTTATGATCAATAACCAAATTGTATAGAAGTGGAATGAGAATTAAGTTTGTAACATTATTTTTTAAATTAACAGGGAATTGTAGAAGAAAGAAATTAATAACTAATTTTTACTGTCATATCATTATAATTGTATTATAGCCGAACGAGAGTTTACTAATGAATAACATTTCTCTCGTTTTCGAAAAGTTGATTTGTTTTCTATTTTTCAAGCCACGTCACTCATTTTTTTTTTCCTCAAAAAAAGGTGTAATTCTAAATCCTACGTGGTGTGGTACCGTAACATTCCACCTTAATCTTGCTCGACTAATGTAATAGTTATCAATCAACTTTTGGATCAACCCTTTTTATTATGCATGTACTGATAATGCTTGTAAAAGAGCTATCAAACCATTGGTCCACAGGGCTCTTGGAAGATCCCAATTGGCTGAGCCCACAAAATTTCATGTTCAATTGGAGTAGTATAAGTAGAGATTTTGAGTTCCTTTGACAAAACTTTTTACATTGTATTTTTAATTTTCTTTTTAGTATTTTTTTAATAAATAAAAAAAGCGTTATAATATGATATAAAAGTGAAAATAATTTTGAATGATTTGTAAGTATTTTGTGTCTAAAGTTATTTGTTAATGTTTTTGCTTAATTTCTTGCTTCCTAAACAGTGTTATCAAACGAGATCAGTATATTTTTCTCACTAATAATCAGCTATTAAGAAGAGAAAGATAATGTAGTGACCCATATTTTAATCTTTGAATAAAGGGATTCTGATTTCAAGATTAAAATCAGGTTAGAATATTTCAAGGCCTAAATAATAATCACGGAATTATTTATCGAGATATGTGAATACTTATGAATATATATTTTGATGAGAGAAATTTAATTTATAGGTTTTGATTTTATAAGGAGGGTTTGTTTTAGAGTACGTATGATTTACATTACCTATAATTTAAAAGCATAGGCGATTTTATTTAGGGCAAAGGAAGTTATTTACGGTTGTATTGTAAGCTATAAAGATATAGTAATAACAATAATAATAAAAAAAAAAAAGGATAATAATAATAAATAATAAATAATATGATTTATTTAGTTTAAAAAGAAAGCTGAATTAACCCATATACCCTTTTCTTTTACAACTTATAAAAGACCATCATCTTTTAGTATTTCGCATGCGCAAACAAGTAGAGTACGTCTTCATATTGACCTTAGAATAGAAGAAACAAAGAGGATCGTTTCTTAGCCCATGTGCTGCATCGTTCCCCAAGAGAGTTTGAGAGTCACTGACAGAGAGAGTGAGAGACCGCAAAGCTAGAGGATCGCTTCTTCTTGTCCAAGAAGAGGGTTCGGTCTCAATACAGGGACCGCACAATCCAATCAAACGGGGCAAAAATGATTGACAACAAATGTATGGCATTTTGGAGTTAATTTTAATATATTTGAATCATTGCATTATTTTATTGGTCACAGTAAGAATGGTTACTCATGTGCACGTACAATTCATTTTTATGATTATTGAACTCTACAGAAAATAATATTTCATATCTTGTCTTGAAACCATATAGCATTGTTCTATTAAGTTATGTGCATAATTTCAACTGATAAATGGATCGACATCACTCACTTAATTAATTATTTCTACTTACTGAAGTTGCTCATTATATTTTATTTACACTTTTTTAGAAATATTACAAACTCTTGACGTTAGTCACACCGGGGGAAATGTAAGAATCTTGAAGTTTAGCAAGGGATTGCATATCTAGTGAAGTATTTTTGATGTTGGAAAAATTTTATGTGCTTTAATTATAATGTATTGTTACTGAATTTATATTTTGTTAACTTGAGGTATATTAATAGTGTGATCATTAAGAAGTGATTGATATTATTATGATGAATTGTATCCATTTGTTGAAAGACTTTCTAAGTATTAATTAAGCTTAAATGTTTTATAATTTTATCAGGTGAATATATAATTTTTGGATGATTATATTGAAGACATAATAAAGAATATAAACGTTCTGGTTAATTAACTTGTAAAAATTCTTAAAAACAGATATTTAATGAAAATTTTATATAGAGAAATATATGCTTTATGTGCCGTTGTAGAAACATGGTGTTTCAAGATAATAATAAGAAGAAAGTAATTAAAAGATGTTTTTGGGTATGATTAGAAAAATTTAGAAGCAACAAAACTAATTAAAGGAGAGCAATTTGTTGACCCAAGTTGTTAATCTTCAATGGACACTCCTTTCCCTCCTCACAATGACTCGTTCAATGGCTAAACCAACGTTCTACATCACCTTTTCCCAATTTAAGACACCATAATTTTTGCTCACAAACACATTGAAACGCACACGTCTCCTTCATTCTCTCTTTCTACTCCCTCAAAACAAGTTGAACAGCTAGCCCATCAAAGAAAATTCCGTTTCTTTTATTTCTTCTTCTGGTCAATTATATTCCTCTCATCCATGCAAAGACCCACGGCGCCGGAACGAACCAATCCCCGGCCACCCAGTTAATTAAAGCAATGCCGATGAATATCAATCCTCCACCCTCAACAAATTATGGCGGCGCCTCTCCGTCTATAACAGTAATTCTAACAATAATCCTCCTTGTTTTCTTTTTCCTAGGCTTCTTCTCTGTATATTTCTGTAGGTGTTTCCTTGAAAACGTTTCTAACTCGTGGCATATCCGACGAACCCCCTCCGGCAATAACATTAGCGCGCCCAATGCATCTGTCATTAATGGCCTTGATCTTTCTCTAATACAATCCTTTCCCACTTTTTTATATTCAAGCGTCAAAGATTTCCGCAAAGAAAAATACGGTCTAGAGTGCGCAATCTGTTTGGTGGAGTTCGAGGATGATAGTTTGCTTCGCCTAATGACAGTTTGTTACCATGTTTTCCATCAAGAATGCATCGACCTCTGGCTCGAATCTCACAAAACGTGCCCGGTTTGTCGCCGGAACCTTGATTTGCCGCCTGACGGCTCATTGAAAAAGTCCTGTCGCGAGCACGCCGACTATAATTCCATGCACTCTGTTCATGAGAGTAATGAGGCGTTGGCGGCAGATTCTGTACGCATTGATATAAAAGAATATGAGAATGACGAGAGCTCGGAATCCTCCGGAGAAAGCCGCCATGACCATGCTTCTAAGACGGCGCAAGAAAAGAATGAAGCTAAAATGGTGGAAAGATTTTCAAGGTCACACTCAACCGGGCATTCGTTGGTTAAGACAAGAGAAGGGGAGGATAGGTATACACTCAGATTGCCGGAGCACGTAGAGGTACGAATTATCAGAGGCCACAACGGTGTAAAAAGTTGTACAGCATTTGGGGAATTCTCCCACCGAACGGCGGCAAGCAATTAATGGAGGCTTTTGCGAGGTGTACGCATGGGTCCTCCGGGACGGCGGAAACACGATCAATAAAGTTTTTTTTTTTTTTTGGTAATATTTGTATTTGTATTTTTTTTCTTCTTCTATTTCTCCAAACATAATTTTTTTTTTTTTAATAAGTCTCCAAACATAAATTTAATAGAGGAAGATTTATTCCAAGCTTTCCTTTTCCATTTTTTTGTGAGCTTATAGGTCTTAAATTGTGCACACAATATTCATCCTCAGACTTAAAAAATCATTAAAAATCGCAATCAATTAAGTAATGGAATTGTTACCAAATAGAAGTACCAAATATATAAATGTTTGAACAATTACGCTGTTTTGTTTCTACGTAAACTGATTTTTGAAAAATATTTTTTGTATTTTTTTGGTGTTTAGATAGTCAAATAAAAAATAATTTTGGTTTGATCATAATTTTTTTTTTAATTTATGTATAATTTTTTTTTAAAAAAAAAAACCATAAAACATTTTAAATTTGAGTTTTTCTTTCTCAAATTACCGGACAACCATTAAAAGTCGTCGGCCATTTTCTGCATTTGTTCATTTTTCCTACAAGTCAATGTTCAATTTTTTTTTTTTTGAAAAATAATTTCATTTAAAAGAATAAAAAAATAATTTACATCAAAACAAATCGAGACTTATACCCACAACATTAATCAAAGCTAGTTCAAATATTTGCGCCAAATAAGCACTTTTTACACATGAGAGATTCAACACCGAGTCTTTCCCCCAAAATCCAGTAAATCCGGCTTTTTAGCTCGTTCTCAGTAACATTTGTGGGGACTGGGGCGAGAAAACAAAATTGGGGAGCGAAAATACATAACAGTTGAGTCAAAATACATTTGTATGCAAAAAGATCTAAAAATGTATAGGTCTTACTCATATGGGTCTCATCTCATATGAATGTATTGTGTAAAAATTATGTAAATATCATTTCTCTAACTTTTAAGGAAAAATATTTTTGCACAACACAAGACACATGGGTTGGACCAACCACATGAGTCTCACCCTATGTGTCTTGTGTTTTACAAGTGTTGTGCACTAATTACAACTTAACTTTTAATTAGATCGCTGCCTAACAATTAAATTTTATCAATATTCTTCATAAAGTTTTAATTGTTATCAAATAGATTATTCTTTTTGTCCTATCTTAACTTTCTAATGTCGTTGTCATGTCATATTCAATCAAATGCAATATGTGTCTAATTTAATAAAAAAACAATTAAAAAATAAATAAACATTCGTCGAGGGATGGCCGAACCACCCTCAAGTTTTGGAGGAGGTTTCGGTCACCCCTTGATAGAATAAGGAGTGGTCGAACCACTCACAAGCTTTTGGGATGGGGCAACTACTCCCGATCGATCTAGTGGTGGTCCGACCATGCCCAAATTTTTCAGGGTAATTTAGCCGCTCTAGATCAATCTATTGTCCATCTCACGGTTTGTTTTGCCTTGTTTTCTGTTTCTTCTTAAAAAAAAAAAAAATTGTTATATATATTTATATTTGTTATTTTATTTTAATCTTTTATTAAAGAAATATGTGTTACTTTCTAATTAAATATAATGGAATGGATGATGACGGAGTAATGCTATACATACTCATATTCTTATATTTTCATTATCACGCTATATGACGTAGTTTTTAAAATTTCTGTTGAGAATTTATGACTATTAAATTTTGATTTAAAAAAAAAAATAATTTGAAAGTGGAGTTTTTGTAGCTTCTTTCATTTGATAAAATTGCAAGAAGAAAATCAATAAAAATTTAAACGTAAAGAAGTGATTTGACAAGAAGTCACGCAGTTCTCTCGAATATTTTTCTCTTATTGAAAAAGATGTGGGACAATGATATTTGAATCATACTAAACTCTGCATTCTTGAAGAATCTGTATCTTTTATTAGCTCCATCCGAGCACTCAAATTTGAACGTTGATTCATCCTTCTTCATCCATCATCCATGGATTCACTCCCAAAGTCCTTCAATCCCAACAAGCGCCTTAAAGAAGAGTTACTCTCTCTCTCTCTCTCTCTCTGTGATTTCTCTTTCAGTTTATCCGAGTTCTCAATTTTCAAACTTTTCAGATTCGTGAGCAATTTGAGTGGATCTTCCATGCTCGAAATCGCTGCGCTTTTAACAAATACCACTGTAAGTCCACTTCTTATTCTATTTCACATTCCGATATATGTATATATCCCATTCATATTTCTCTTTTTGCGCTTTCAGATTCTGATTCTTCTGCGCCACTCGTTTTCCTCCAATCGCCTTCTCTGTAACTCTCTTTTATGCAATTTTTCTATTTGACATTGTTTGACCTGAAGATCAATTTACTCCATGTATTTCTTAGGATATTTGATTCGCTGAGTTTTGAGTGTGGAATCGATGTGATACTTAATGCAGATAATGTGTTTGTTGTTTTGATTTTAATTTGTTTCCTTGGATTTTGTTTGCCATAGACGCGTCGTTGAAGAAAAGTGATAATGAAATTCTTCGCTCTAAGGATTGGACAGCTTACATGGCTACAATGGCCGTTGATTTTCTGGTCATTGTTGTCCCCGTCGTCTTTTTTCTCACCGTAAGTCTTCTCTTGTGCTGGTGAAAACTATTGCGCCACGCTAATGAATGTGCATTTGAGGAGGACTGCGCTATTGTTCCAACTATAGTTTGGTCAGGGTTTGTGTTATTGAGGTCCGATAATCGATGAGAATACTTTCCGTTGCTTATATGTAAGTTTTGATTTTCTGTTTTTGTAATGATAACTTGACAGGTTCTAGCTGATTGGACATATATATGCACAATTTTGTTGACGGTGTTACTGGTTTTTAGCATTGCAGCCAAAAGGTAAAACTTGTAACACATGCTTCCCTTACTTTATTTATTTTTCACTGCAGAAGTCATTTACATCAGGCCATAATGCTACGGTATATTGCACGAGTGTCTGAACATAGAACTTCTTTTTGAGAAGTAAGCATATAATTCACTTCTATATGTATGCTTTAAGGCAAACTTGTTTGTTCTTCAATACAGATCTGGTTCTTCTTCTCCTTCCTTGGAAGGCGGGATCCATTCTCTTAAGACAAAAATTTCATCATACAGGGTTTCTGTGGTACGCAGTCTGACATACATCTGTATAGTTTACTAATCATATTATATTGCTCAACTATGCTAAATATTCTCACGTTAACATGTAATTCATGTGATTGAAACCATTTCCTGCAGATGATTGGAACGTGCTTGTGTATCTTGGCTGTTGACTTTAGAATATTTCCTAGAAAGTATGCTAAGACTGAGACTTATGGTACTAGTTTGGTAAGATATTTCAAGCTGAATGCAACATGTATTCCTTGCTGTTATCAGTTGTTTTTCTTATTTGTGAAACTCATTTGATTACTTTCATTTTGGAGTTGAACTTCTATGTTCTTTATCACTTGTTTTTCTTATCTATGTTCTTTATCAGTGGCATAAGCAACATTTTATTCTTGGAGAAGCCATCAATTAATGAAACATAACTTCATAAACCATCTTCCAACTTGTCGGTGTATCTCTCAAAATTATTAATAAAAAATAAAATTTGTCCTCAAAGAAGCCCTAAATTAATGAGTTGAGCACTCAAAAACCAAAAGAAAGAAAGAACAAATGAAGTTGTTGATTGCAATAATTGGATCTATGATTAAATTAGTTATCTATGACGTTCATTAAATTTAAAGAACGTGACTTGTAAGAAAGTTGAGATCATTACTTGGCCTAAATAATCTCTAATATCGTAGAGTATAGCCCTTTGAATTGAGTGTATTTGATCAATTACATACTCATGTGGCTATGTTAGATCCGTTGGAACATGGCATGCTGGTGATCATGGGTTTTCATAACATGGTTTTATAAGAACACATAGACTTAGAAAAAGAAAAAAAGTGTAAGTTACACTATATGCAGTTGTGATCTGGTCTGGACTTGGTTTAACAACCTGTGGTTTGAAAATGAACATTTTTCCCTTTTTTTCTGGTTCACACCTGTATCCTTCTCTGTTAAGTTGGATGGAAATTGGACGTGAAAAAAGTAATAGATTGAACTTCGAAGGGCAAGGTGTCATTTTTGGATTACAGTTTGACAAACTGAATTTAGATCAAACCAAAGGTGTATGCTGTAATTTACCTACATAATTTCATTAAGGGTGCTTTTGGCATTGCGATTTAGTAGATAAAAAGTGTAATTTTAAACCAAATTGCAGAAAATTAATTGTTTGGAATTGCGTTTTGAAAATGTAGGAAATCTGTTTTTTCAAATAGCAGGCAAGTTGTTGTTGTTGTTTTTTTTTTTTTTTTTTTTTACAATTCACAATTCTAATTATTTAATCACACTTTTTGAAATCGCAAGCCCAAAAAGACCTTAACTTTATGTTTTGTTAATGGCAATTGTGTTTCACCTGCATTTCCATCCAAATTAGCTGAGAACTTATAAAGGGAACCACATGGAGCAAAGTTTACTTTTTAAAACATAGGTTGGCAAACCACGGGTAGTTCCCAAATAATTTACTCTCAAAACATATAAAATTCATTTGATCTTTTCTCTTCAGTGAGCATTCTGATGTTACTTTTTGGATTGGGACTAAACACCTGCTGCATCTTAAGCCCTTTACACTCTTCTGTTGCTGTGTCTTCAGTATATTCCCTTGACTTTTCAATTTGCTTGTCAGACAATTCTCTCATGCATTATTTTTTATTTTATTTTTCCGTATTTATCTTTGACAGTAAACAGTGAAACTAATAGATAATAAGTAAGGAGAAATGAAATACTTAATATGAGTTTTGATCTTTTAGTTATATCCTGATTTTTATTTGTAAAGTATATATTCTTGAAATGAATTATTTATAAATAAAAAATAAATAAAAAATAATTTGTAAGTTATATATTCCTATTTCGGAGTATATGGTTTAGATTATTATATTACTAGTGCTCTCATTCGTGCTTACAAATATTAGGTTGTAGATTCTCTCTCTCTCTCTCTCTCAAAATACTCTGGTGAATTCTTTATTTGATATGTAAATTTGTTTTTATTCTGTTTTAGCTTGTAGTAATCTGAATATGTTTGTTGAAATGATATATTCAAATTTTATTTTATTTCAGATGGATCTTGGTGTTGGCAGTTTTGTACTGGTAAATTCGTTTGTTTCACGACAAGCGCGAAATGTCTCAGCTATGTAAGTCCTATTATGCTTAGATTCCTCTGTCATTTTGGCACTAACTTCTTGGTATGAATATGTGAAGGAGAAACTTGGCCATCTTAATAAGAACTGGCTAGTCGTTGTATCTTTTTTTTCAAGCATATAATTTATGCAACTGAAGTGATACTTATTAACCCAAAGTTAAAAAAAAAATGCTTTTTGATATTTGTATATGTTTTTTGTGAGGTGTCTAGTTTTTAATATATTGTGAGGGAAGTAGTATATTTGTATATGTTTGTTTGAGATGTCTAGTTTTTAATACTATATAACTCCAAATAGTTGATGGATAGAATGTTAAATTATAACTCCACAGGCAAAGAAAAACACAAAATACAGTTTATCATTGCTAGTTACATGCACTCACACTTTAACACAATAGAATAACCTGAACTGGTAGATTAAGTATAATTTACGACAGAATATGATAACTATGGAACGATGAGTATTTTGCTTCCATGCTCTTTTAGGAATTGGAGGACCGCACTTCAATCTACTAGTCCACTAATCATTCTAGGATTTCTACGTCTTGTTTCTACAGCAGGTGTGGACTATCAGGTAGAATTTTTTTAATCTTATTGCCTTTGCGTATTTGTGCTGCATTATAGAGGCTGATTGTAACACATATTTGCAAAATTGCATGTTATTGAGGTAGACCATCTTACTTCTCTGTAAATGGATGGCTTTCGTAAAAGTAGTTGGCAAAATCTGACCTAGCCTCTGCAACACTAATGGAACAAATATGTCCAGGTGGGCTTTGCTAACCTCAGTTCACCCTGATTTATTTAGGGCTGGAAGTTTCTACATCTGTCCATGCATGTTGTAATTGGAGGTTAAATGCAGGGAGGCAATTATAAGTAGCTTTCTACATGTATTAAAAACTTTCACTCATATTATTGTTAAAACGTAACAAATTCTCAAATTTGACTCTCATTTTGGTCATTTTCGTATCGTCGTACATCATAGAGCTATAGCTATTTCTTATTTGGATTTGTGGAAACCTCCTACATGAAGCTGTTTTTCATATTAATTTTGTCATTTAGATACTCCTAAAAAATCAACATTTCGGTGGTACAATGTAATGAGACTGAAGTTTATGATCCTTTACATGAGAATTTGTGTTATGACTACAATTCATGGTTCATTTGTAGTGCCATAAATTCGCTATGTCATGCCGTATTTGCGGGATAATGAGAGTTTTATAGTTAACTTTTCTAGTCTTATTATTTACTTATAAATGAGGCCTATCTGCTCATTTTTCCTTGTAGGTTCATGTGGGTGAATATGGTGTGCACTGGAATTTCTTTTTCACACTTGCAGCCGTATCCATCCTTACATCCACAATTAATGTTCCCACACAATATTCTGGAATTCTTGGTTCATTAATTCTAGTAGGTATACTTTCTTTTGAATATGTTTGTTTAAATGTATGTCTTTGGAGAGTTCATTTTGTAACCCTTTCAGATTTTTTATTATTCAGGGTACCAAATTTGCTTGAAGCATGGGTTGAATTTGTATCTGCTTTCCAATGAAAGGGGAATTGACATCATCAGCCAAAACAAGGAGGGAATCTTTAGCATATTCGGTGAGGATCAAGTTGAAATGCTATAATGGTTGGATGATTGGCCTTAATTTTCATTAGTGGTGGAGTGAATGTTCACTGTTTTTAACATTGCAATTTACTTTTCTTGGTATGGTTTAAGTAATACTTTCAGGGAATCATGCTGGTTCAAAATATGGGATTCTTAAAAAAATTCTGTGATTTTTGTTGAGTTCTGGGAAGATGTTAAATATTTTATTGAGAATATATGAAATTAAATCAGAAAGAAGAAAAGAGAAAAAGAGTGGTGTAAACTCATTAATCAAGAAATTTTAATCAGTCATATCAGTTGGAATAGTTGAGGGGGGGGGGGGGGGGGGTTAAATTTGTTGATAAACACATTATATGAAGATGAACGAGCATGCATGTAAACCGATGTGCAATAAGCACTTAAGTGTCTCCTTGAGTTAATCTTTTTGTTAGTAGCTCTTACTCATTCTTACTGCATGTAATATTTTATTTTTCTGAGTATTGATTGTTTTTATTCCCAGGATATTGGGGTATGTACCTTCTTGGTGTCCAGTTGGGTAACTATCTATTTTTTGGAAAACATTCATCTGCTATGTTGAGAAGCAATAGATGGGCCAGGATAAGAGTCTGGGTTCTTGCTCTTCTGTTTTGGTATGGTCTATATAATGCTAGTAATTTCTAGCATCCTTATCAACAACACTTTGAAAGTGACTTCTAACTCTTACTCTAAATTCCTGTTTTAGGATAATAACTCTGCTTCTTGACAGATACGTTGAAAGAGTTTCCCGTAGAATGGTATAATATCCTACTCTCTTTAATTTTCTTATTTATATAAGCGTTAATGCAACAACATGCATTAGTGTGTGGAAGAAAACTAATGCGAATGCATTGTGCAGTGCAACCTGACTTATGTTTCTATGGTATTGACTTTAAACCTACAGGTAATCACACTCCCCTTTGATTTGTAAATATAGAGTTTGATGACATTTTCACTCTCCTTCTAGTGTCGAAGTCATCACATATTGTGGCTGTCTGTTAACACAGCATAAAATCAATTATTTTAGGACATATATTAATGCAGTGAACAGATATTAAATGGATAATGTGTGTCTGTTTCGTATTCATTAAATTTTCTTTTCTTGAAATAATAGCGATGGTTCTTTAATTCACTCTAATGAATAAATTATATGTCCCATTCCAAAGTTCTTCATGGTAGTGTCAGCCTACTAGTGTTAAATTTTAATTAAACTGTTTTCTTGTCTGTTTAGTTACATGTTGGAGAATGGATAGGGAAGTTGGAAGGTATCTGGCTGCGATATTGGTAATTCATAGATGTGAGGAATAGCCATCAAAACTAAATACTTCCAAGTGAAGAGAGGTACTTGCAATGACCAAAAAGTTGTTAAGGGATGCACTGATTTTAGTCCAATAGTGTTTGTAGGTAAGTTTCAACATGTAAATCCAGTAGGTGAGAGGGTTGCTAATTTCGTATGAAAGTATGTCCAAGGTTTGGAGGACTTTTGATTTTCATTGGAGCTTACATACGACAGTTGTGGGCTAAAGTTTGAACAATTATGATGTTACGATGATGGAGGAAAGGTTCACGCGTTGTTTGTTGATTAGGTTTGACCAGGCTTGAGGTCTCAAGAGAAAAAAAGGATTTAGTTTTCAGAATCCTAGTTGCATATGCTTTTAGTTTGAAGGGTTAATTGGTAGCTAAAGGTTGAGTCTTAAAGTTTATAAAAGGATGAGGGGTTTGGTTTAGGGTTTGAAAAAGGCTTGAAGGGGCTATATCGGTTCTCTTAAGTTGCATGAAGAGTAGTGTGTGTAGCGAGAGAGATCAGCCATGCCTTCCATATAATTCAATGAAATGTATATCTACTAAAACACTCATTCTTTTTAACGAGTCTAATCTTCATATGAGTAGAGTGAAATGTATATTCATGCTTATGCTCTGTTTGTTTTAGTACAAAATATTCTCTCAACGGGTTTAATAGGAAATATTTTGCGTGAGAATTTTTCTTTTGAAGTTTTCTGTAAAGAGTTAGAAGTAAATAAAGATGAAAAAGGAGGTAAAAGTAGTTAAAGAAATTCTTGACCACAAGAAAAATCTTGAAGTAAGCAAAAGCTAGGAAGTTGATGAGTTGTCTTCGAAGCCTGAAGTACAACCCTCAAATGATGATAATTTTGTGAAGGTAAGTTCTTTATCATATGGTCAAGACACTGTTCAAATTGCGATACATCTCAAATTTTTTGATGAAATTCCCCAAAGACCAATTTTGATGAAGATTCATTTATTTCCTCTAAAAGATGAGTGCTTCAATATATCTTCCTGTGATAAAAAAGAATTATATATATATAGATTTGATCATTTTTGGGAGGAATATAAGGAGCGATATTTGATTCAACGAGTTTTTAGAAGTAGGAGGGTTGGATTTAGCCAATATTTGTAAGACAATTATATGATACATGATGATTGTAGTATGTTGTCCACTGTATATTGTTCATGTCGCCAATAGAAGAAGAGTTCGCTGGCTCAAGTTGGTAAAGTACAAGTTCTTACTGTTATCTTAAGGCTACATGTCTATTTCTTAATTTGGTAAGACACAGAAGAAAAAGAGGATGGAAAGTGTTATTTTTTATTCCAATAGTGTGGAAGATTTAAGCCCACTTGAGGGTGAGTTTTCTTTTCAAGTGGAGGGGACTGATGTAGGACATATTACCCACAATTAATCAGAATTTCTCCTTAAATAGGAACCCTGAGTAATTCCCAAGTAATAAGACTAGCATACAAGTAAGAATAGTTTGCAAATAATAGGAGTCGTCTGCAAGTAATAGGAGTAGCGGATAAGTAATTTATCCTCTCAATAGAGGTGTAAATGCCTATGGCTTGGGCATTCACAATCATTCAGAAAATTATTCTTGAGCTCTTCTTTTTTTCCTCTCTATTTTGAGACTTGTTCTCAAATTTTAATTGTTTTGCTTCTGCTATGTCAAAATTATTTGGCTATAAATGTTTTAATCAGCTGAGACTTAACGTCATTTTTAAATCTCCAGTTGAGTTTGTCTAGGAGAGTGTTGTTTCTGCTGAGTTGGTTCTTAATGCTCAAGCCTACCCCCTTTAGATTTGTTGAAAGTTTTCCATTTGACTAGATGTAGTGTTTTCCTTTTACTGGAGGAATTTCCTATAGTCTGTCAAGATCATTGCAATCTTCATTTGTTTTAAAGGGAAATTGATGCGTTGCATGGCAAATGTGATTACAGCAGACTTCATGGTATTGATGAGTGTGAGTTGACCAATGAAGGAAAGCAGTTTGTTTATGACTTAGTAAAAAACAAGCCTTTTTGTTTGTTCCTTCGTGGATAATGGATAGAATTAAGTATTTTCCCATGTATGTGTGATGGAATTTGGAGAAGTTGGCTGGTGTCCACTCTCTTCCTAAAGCTCACATGTTGACTTTCCTCTGTTAGTTTTTTTGAACATTGGCTTTACGAAAGATACGAAGCACTTTGTTTATGATGATAGCACAGGGTTTAGAGGCTATATTAAAATGGAGAAGGTCGCAAGCAATGAAAATATAAGAGAAAAAGGGCCAGTTTTAGATGCTTATGTTGGTTCTCCTATCCTTCTTAGTGAAGTTTTTCGGTAGAGATTAGAGAAACTCCATATAAAGAAGGAAAATAGAAGATGAAAAGCGTCACCTTGCCAAATAACACTGAAAGGATGGAAAGGTTCAAAAGGTTTGCCATAAATTAGAGTACACATGGATGAGGAGGCTAGGCAGCACACTTTAGTCCAACTCTCAGAAAATTAAAGTGCAAAAGAGTGTTCTTGACAAAGCTCCATTCAAGCCTATTGGCCTTCTCAAGGTCAATCTTGACTACCATATAACCAGCTGTTCCTTGTATGTAAAATTTCTTGCACAGGATGAAGTTATATCCAAAGCTTTTTAAGTTGGGGTACAGCTGCTTTGAAGGGAATGAATAAGGGCGGGCATCTAGGTGTGGTCTAAGCAGTCTACCAGAAATTTGGTGACCACTTTTTATACAATATTGTAGAGCCCTATGGCCAGATTGCCCTACTGTCTTAGGTTCCTTGCAATTTGGGATGAGACAAATATGTATTCATCTGGGAGGGGATGGTGCAGGTAGAGTATATAATATTCTTAATCAGGTAGCCAAGCAAGTTGCTACCGAATGCCAACATTTTTTGAAGCTTGGTTGGAAGCCATCTGGTTCGGGAGCCTTATATAAGATTTTAGAGACCAAAGGTCTCGTCTCATCTCATCTCCTGATCTGAAGGATTTGAGTCCAAGCTGGATTGAACCTCAGCAATAGGAACAAGGGAAAAATTAGTCAGGCCTCGGGGAGAGAGTTGAGACTGGGAGCGACTGGTTTGGAACAAATCCTTATAATGCCAGAGTTCAGAACCAAGACTTCTCGTTTCAAGATCTTTGTGTTTAACAATAAGAAACCTCATGTGGTGCACAATTCTTGCAGGTGGGTTCATGCATCTTGCATAGTCCAATACTGAGGATCATGGTTTTCTTGTCAATATATCAATCGAAAGGATTCACAAATCAGAAAATTCTTCATTTTCCTTCACTAGAACTGTGCATGTTCACATAACACCCCCCCCCGCCGCCAAAAAAAAAAAAAGTGTGCATGTTAAAAAAAAAAAGTGTGCATGTTCAAATATATTGTTTAGTTCATGATTGTTTTCACAAGGTATTGAATTAGGGAACTAAAAAATCACTGTTACCCCAAACTACCACTCCCTTTTGCAACCACTCATCAAACTACAAATCTCAGCTCTTCACCCCTCAAACCAAAGTTTTAGTGTCACTTTGTCCTTCCGTTAACTTCAGGTGTTAAATTGGGTACGTGCATCTGACCCTATATAGAATGAAAAAGTTGCCACTCTTATTGGTTATATATATATATGATGAAATATGTTGCCTAGTTCTTGATTGTCTTTTTTTTAACTCTCCCAAAAAGAGAAGTATGCTTGTTAGGGTTAACCATACATGTGATGAAATATGTTGTCTAGTTCTTGATTGTTTTCACAAAGTATTGAATTAAAGATGCTCTTTTTAGACCTTAAATTTTTAACCTGGTAAAGTTGTTATAGAGATTGCCTCTAACTTAGATTTATATGTTATCAAAGAATTTTGAGAATTTTGTTGGACTTTCTGGTGGCTGTAATTGATTACTATTTTTGGAGTGTTATAATCTTGATATGGAAAGTAGATGTCTATTGTGCATTATTTTGTTCTATCACTGATAATGTAACCTTTACGTATTGTAGTTTTCAATTTTAAGTATGTAATTGTTCCCAATCAAAACAAAATATCTCCTATTTGTCAGGTTCTGTCAGTACTAATGCTTTCTGATTACATTCCCGGAAGTATAACTTCAATACTGGAAGAAGCATTTAACCGGAACTTACTGGGTGCATTTCTTCTGGTAAACAAGATACCCTATATAAACGTGTTTTCCCTCTAAAGCTCAAAGTAACAATCTATTTCTATCGTTTTCATTTGCAGGCAAATCTGCTCACAGGGCTGGTAAACTTGTCTGTGGATACCCTGTCTGCATCATCAGTCTCGGCCCTTTCTATCCTGCTTGCCTATGCTTCTATTTTATCAACTGTTGTTGGAATTGCAGATTTTTGTGGCTTTAG
Source organism: Alnus rubra (assembly GCA_028654335.1). Taxonomy (NCBI): domain Eukaryota; kingdom Viridiplantae; phylum Streptophyta; class Magnoliopsida; order Fagales; family Betulaceae; genus Alnus; species Alnus rubra. The sequence continues at coordinate 1,471,750 of JAJPGS010001029.1, read as the reverse complement.
GCTAAAATTCTGGTAGAGTAACCATGGTCGGTAGCTTTTTGTCTTTTTTGGTGAAAGCTAGCATTGAAATAATCAAAATTCTCCGTGCAAATCCATGTGCCTGGCATGATTGTTGAAACTGATCCCTGAGAGTTGAGTCACCTGGCTTACCATTTCCAAGATGATACATTATATAAAGCCCTAGGACTGCAGAGACTGATGATGGAACTCATGGTCCCAATGGCACACATGACACAAGATATCAGGAACACCCCATTATTTTGCACATGAAGTTGCTTCTTATTTTCACATTTCCTTTGTAGAATCAGTCGTATTATTCTTAGATCAATGATCATATATGCCCATTTATACAAAGCAGAACAAAAACAATCTACAATTCACACTTCGGTGTCTCTCTTCTTTTGTATAATTTCTGGCGTACATGCGCTCACATGCTCGGTGAAACGGCACAAGGAGATGAAAAGATTAGTCAATTTTACCAGGGAAAAATAAGGTTGGAGATGCAGTTTTGAGATCTGAACGTGGGCTAATTGCTGATAAAAATGTACTTTTTTCGAGAAGTGAAGCCGATGGTCACATGGATTACCCTGCATAGTCTGATAGCTTGGAAACATGGTCCAAGGTGGACCACCCTTCATGTCCTCGTCAGCAGATAGGCATGCAACAGTCCACAGAGTTTGTAATCTCTCTTTCATAATGTATGTACTCTCCTCGATATTCATAGCCCTGGGACTATTACACATAATGTTGAAAAAAAAGATGAGCCCTATAAACGAAATGATAGGCCTAATGCGTGATGAGAAAAGTAAGCTAAGCCATAGCATCTGAACGTGTATAATTGTGACATCTTTTTTGTTTTTCTTTTTTCTTTTTTCTATCTACTAATAATAATGCAGACGTGGGGATTGTAGCTTATGCTAAATAAATAGCTTTTCCTTTTTGTATTGAGGTTGCCACCTAATTGTCCTTTTGCTAATAATTTTCTACTCTAAGACCATCTCCAGCATATGCTTTAAACCCCACCTCTAAAGATTAGCTAACAAAAGGTGAAAGAGCGCTTTAGTTGGGTACTCAAGTGAAGAGTTTCTTTGTTACTGATCTCTTCATGTCTTTTACGTAGTCGATAGGGAGTATTATTGACTTGACAAGATCTGAAGCTTTCATTGTTCTTACTTTTTTATTCCTCTCATTTTCATTTTGTTTCCAAGAAACTTGAATTATATTGGACTGTTTTCACTATTGGGTAACGTTAAAATTTCTTGCTGTTGCTCTATTTTTATTGGTCGGTTATTTTGTTTTTTATAGAGAAAAAAAAATTGTAAAAAATTGAATAAAAAATGTACTTTTCTTTACAGAAAATTATACTTATTGAATGTATATCATTGCAATTATTAGCAATCGCAATTATGTGCTAAATAATATTGGTGTTAGAGATTCCCATAGCTTTACGGTACCGATTATGCTAGAAAAGGACTATGTACTCGTCTAGGAAGTCAAGGTGGTAATCAAGCTTCCTTGTGCATGACGCATGAAGACTAAAAAAAGCCAGTCCATTGCCTATAATTAGCTTAGTCAATAGGACTCGTTTGCAAATGCATTTTAAGATTTTTTTTTTTTTTAAAAAAAAAAAAAATTCTTGTTTGTTTTAGTAAAAAGGTAAAAATATTAACAACAACTAAATACATAAAACACTCAAAACATTTAGGAAAAAATACATTTAAGCCTCTTGAATTAACAATCAATTGCAAAATAGCCTTATTAATTGGCATGTGTAATGGATACATCAAACTACTATTTTATAACAAGCAGGCCATTCTGTTAGGGTTGACCATTAGAATGGATGTAAAAATTAAATTTGATCAAAATCTTTCTGAAAATACCCTTACTTTGACCATTGAAAATTTTAGTCAAATTTAGTTTTTCTATCCCTTCTAACGGTCAACCCTAATGGAGTAGTTTTTTTGCCACAAAATGGTAGCTTGATGTATCTAAGTATCACACCAATCATGCAGTTCATGAAACCATTTTGAAAACACTTATATATTTTTTTCCCAAAACAATTAAAATTAATTTCACCTTTATATTTATATCACAATTTAAAAGCAAAATGTACATTCTAAAAAAAGCATTAGCAAATTAAAGAAGATTAGCATATTTCTCGATGCTTCCACCTTTTAGATACACAACTCATTTCTCCTACGGTATACTTGACAATGACTTTTTTTTTATTTTTTTTTATTTTTTTTTACATGTCCAAACAAGAAAAAGAATGTAAATTCGAACTAGTGACCTCCACTTTATAAGACACGATCCCTAGCCGATTGAGCTGAATCTCGAGGACTACAATGACTTTTCTAAGCTGCCCGCTTTTGATGATGATCATGGCCACGTAAGTGCTAAAAAAAATCGCTAACTTTTATGGTAATTAATACGCCACTTAAACCAATTAAAGGATTAATTGTAGGCAAAATTATTGGGTAGACTGGCTCCCACAGTTTCTTGTATCATCCACCGTCCATCGATCAATCAATCCCACATCGATTCTATGGAAAGCACTTGATTACGTACGTACGTAGTACAAAATCTGAAAATCACCATTTCCCCAACTTCAAAATCCAGAGAAACCAACCGTACGTGATACATGTAGAGCGTAACAGTGCGCTGTGAAGCACAAGCACGTACCACTTTCTCCTGTCTAAATTTATGTATTTAATTAATTATTTTGACGAATCTACGGTGATTTCCTGCAAACCCCGACACAGATTTGAATGTGAGCCGTAGCTTTTGCACAGCTTGTTCTGTTGTTTGTATGCATAATTCTATATTGATTTTGGGTCCCCCAACATCATCCTCTCCCTTTCAGAAACGGTGCCAGTCTTCATCGATGAAATCGGGAAGGAAACCCGAAAAAAGGAGGAACCCTCTTTCTTCTTTCTTCACTTTTTGAAGCAGAAAAGCACAAACTTCTTTCTGCCCTCTCACGTGCACTATATCCTTCACTCCCCATGATATACCCCCCCCCCCCCTACAATATATTAGGGGATTTAATTGATTGTGATTTCTTATAATCAGACTTAATTATTGTTTTGATTACTATATTTATCTACCCAATACTCTTATAAATAGGGAGAAATTAATTATTCATTTCCTCCCCCGGTCCTTCTCCCATCCCCACTTTTAAAAATTATAATTGAATTTGTGGGATCCATGTGAATCCCTCCCCACATATCTAATAATGATTTTTAAAAGTCAAAAGATGAAGGAAGAACAAGAGGAGGATGTATATCACATTTCATAAATAGACTCTTATATATTGTAAAAATAACAAGAAATAAGAATAAAATGTAGTCCTTTAAGCTTTATTATATAGGGGACATAACAAACAAGAGCATAAAATCTTGAGGTAATTAATTTTAAAATTTTGAGGGGACATTTGTTAATTTTAGAGGGGATATTACATAAAAAGCATAAAATTTAGGGGTAATTTTAAAATTCCCAAAGCCTTACCTAGTTCCGCTTTTGAACATAAGTCATAGGCTAAACAACGTAAAATATTCGTGTCTATTTTATTATTCCGCTATTTTTCCTTAATTTTCCTTAATTTTCATGGTCTTATGATTTCTTTCGATACCCTCCTTAATTACAATTTAACCCCCCCCCCCCCCCCCCCCCCCTTCTCTCTCTCTCTCTCTCCCCTAAAAAGCTCAAGTGCTATAAAATGATTGTTGTGTTTGAATATTGGGAATAACTAGCTATTTGAAGGGGAAGAGGAAATTAGGTAAACAGTTGGATAAAAATGGCTTTAGAAGCTCTTTCTTCCAACGAGCTTTTCAACTTCATAATCTACGACACGATCTCTGCAACCCCATATAGCAGCCACGACTCTTCGGAGAACACTACTTTCTTACTAGAGAATGCAATGAAACCTCAAAATCAAGGTGGTGTTTTGGACAAGTCTACACTGGTGAGTACCCCAAAACGCAGCTCCGGCAGGTCAGAGGTTGTCGACCGGAGGCAGAATTTGGCGGTTCAAGCTGGGAGGAAGAAGAGGAGAAGAAAGCCAAGGGTATGCAAGAACAAGGAAGAAGCTGAGACACAAAGGATGACGCATATTGCTGTCGAAAGAAACCGCCGGAAACAGATGAATGAGCACCTCCAAGTCTTGCGCTCCCTCATGCCTGAATCCTTTGCCCAAAGGGTGTGTATTTTTTCATACTTCTTCCCTTCTCTCTCTGTCTCTCTGTCTCTCTTTTGTGTTGAAGAAAGAAACTGAACTAGCTTCCATGGAGAATTAATTCTAACCATAACAGAAAGCTCAGGGATAAAAAAAGAAAAAAGAAAAAGGAAATCCTATAGAATATGCACTAGTTGACAAATCGTAGTCTATAATGCTTGGAAGAAAATTTGAGAAATCTGGTAAAGTTCTGAAAAGTTTGACTGAATGAATTTGAGTCAAGAAACTGTTCATTTGGCAAAGTTCAGCGTAAAGCTGGGTGATGCAGGCAGCAGTCACGTAAAAGTTAAGCTGAAAATGGTCATATATATTCTTCATCATGTTTATTCCACCACTGCATTTTATATATTCTAGCTCTAGATTTTTCCTTCTGTGTTTGTCACGTGAAAAAGGAACATATATATATATACCAAGAGATTGAGGTAATTAATTTGTTTCGATCTCTATTTTATACATCATCATTCTTCATTACCATAGCATGCATATTCTATTCATAATTACCTTGTAAATTTGTTAATACGACTACTAACAGAGACCTCTAATGTTGTCGGGGAGTGTCTGAGAATGAGGAAGTGCTTACCGGATAAATGAGTTGGTGTTTTGGTTTGGAGGTTTCTTTGAAATGATTTGATTTTGTGAGTTTGAGGTGAAATGTAAGTAGTAGGGATGGAGTTCCTTCGTTGTTATTGAGTTGAGAACCAGTTAATTGTGGAGTGTTCTTTCGTTTGTTGGTTTTAATGAAATTAAGCTTATTCATTCATTTTCTTAATGTTTTTACAATTTGTATTTGTGTAGGGTGACCAGGCCTCCATAGTAGGTGGAGCAATAGAATTTGTGAAGGAGCTTGAGCACCTCCTGCAGTCCCTTGAAGCTCAGAAACTCCAACTACTAGAGCCAGCTGAGGAGACGACCACAAGCTCCAAGTTGATGATGGCACCACCATTTGCACAGTTTTTTGTGTATCCACAGTACACCTGGTCTCAGATCCCCAACAAATATACATCAAAGACTAAGGCTGCCATAGCGGATATCGAGGTTACTTTGATTGAAACCCATGCAAACCTTCGCATTCTGTCGCGACGAAGCCCTAGACATCTCTCAAAGATTGTTGTCGGTTTTCAGGCACTCCATCTCTCCATCCTTCACCTCAATGTGACCACCATGGACCCGTTGGTTCTCTACTCCATCAGTGCCAAGGTACGTCGTATAATAATAATAATTTCTTTCTGAGTCAATGTGGTTTACTTTTGCCACATACAGTGGCGCCCGGCCGAGAGAGCGGGGCCAATTTGCCTCTCGTGAACATTGGAACTTGTCTATCCTTAAGGACTGACCCAGTGTTTTTAGGCCCCGTCGCCCCGTGACCAAGGTAATTAACTTGATATATGCATGGTAATTACCCCGTCCTATTTGTTGAATTCTTATATAACTGTCATATAACTGAATAACATGATAGTAAAAAGTAACATTTTGATCGATACTTGTAAAAACAGAAAAAATTAGTTTTGACCGATCCATGATAGTTGATTTTTAATTACGGTTGTACTTGAGTATACTAATTAAATAGAATTAGGAGGTATCGAAAACTTTTGAACTTATAAGGACAATGCTTGGAATACTATATCTTCATTGGATAAAACTTTTTAAAGGGTTTTTTTTATTACGATGAAACATAAAAATGATAATTTTGAGTGTTTTATTAGTTGAGTTGTTTGTTAATGCATTTGAGTAGTTTGTCTTAAAATTTTGAAATGTTAGCAATTACGTGACATTGTCATATCAGTTGTAATCAAATATAATTGTTTGATGGACGTGTCCTTTATTTGAGGTCTAGAGTTTGCCCTATCATCCGCGTGTTATAGATTGTCATATCAGTGTGTAAAATACTTATAATAAAAGTTGTAGTATTCTTCATCCTCAATTCCGGAACTACCCCTAGCTTTGGGGGCATTACTAGTTCCTCCAAATTTTTAAAAAATTTCTCTAAATTTAATGTCTTTTTACTAGTTGAACCCTCCAAAACTAATTTTTTACCCTAAAAATTCTTTTTTTTTTTTTAGTTCAGTCTCCCATCATCTAAAATCCTGATTCTGCCATTGTATTCTTGAACCTGCTTCTCTGTTCTAAATAAATTGTGTACATGTTTCCATCTCCCTAAAGTACTGTAAAGGGGCGTTTGTCATTTGTGCATGCATATATTTCATAAGAAATGGAATTACGTCAGAGATCGATCGATACATGAGTTTAGAAAATAAGACGCATAGTGAATTCTTTTTTTTAACTCTATGATCAGCATATATATATAAATAATTCTTCACCCCCTTTTAATGATGGTCTTTATTTTTATATATATATATATACATATACTGAGTGTCAGAGAAGGGGACCATTGGCAGAGAGAGATATATCGATCGTCTTTTCTATCATTTGTAGTGTTAGCCATGTTTGGAAGGAACAGGATCTGCTCAAAATTATTCAAAAATCAACGAGTTTTCGGCTAAAATTTGAATATTATAAATGCAGGTTGAAGAAGGGTGCCAACTCACATCAGTAGATGACATAGCAGCAGCAGCTCACCACATGCTTAGAATAATTGAGGATGAAGCAGCTGCCTTATGTTGATGGGAGAAAATATCCCATCTTCCCCCATATACCCTTGGAGTTAAGGTGGGATCACAGAAATGCCATCCTCTTTTTGCTTGTCCTTGTCTGATCAGTGTATGTAGCTAATTAAAGTCTTGTCATATATATATATAGGCCGTGTGTTTTTTCTTTTCTTTTTTAATTCCCTCAGGTTGAGCTTTTGTATGTAGAATGGTTTTCACCAAAAATCACCTAGGAAAATAAAAAGAAGAAGAAGAAGAAAAGAAAATCAGAACTAGGGTTTAATCGGCTTCTTGGGGCCCAGCCCATATGCTGACAAGGACTTGGTTTGTATCATTTGGAAGAGTTCTAATTTGATTCAAGGTGGTTAATTGTTTTCCATTTCCATTTGCTTTGCTTAATTATATCAAGCCAAAGAAATTGGCTTCCTTTATATATTAAAGTGTTCGTTTTGTTTTTTTGGTCTTTTATTTTTTATTTTCAAAACAAAAAATTAATGTATGATCTAAAACAAAAAAGGATAGAAAATTGGGTTGAAGGAAAATTACTCAAATTTTTAGTATCTAAAAGTGTCATGTAATTTTTAGCAGGCGAGAAATACATGTTTTTCTAATAAAATGTATTTTTCATATGCTTTTTAAATAGCATTAATAAAACTAAAAATGTATGTGTTTTTCATGTGTTCAAAGAACACATGGTACTTTTAGAGACCGAGTACGTTTGAAGAATTCTTACCATCCGGCCAATTTATAAAAAATTTGTATCAAAACGTACACATACACAAAAACGTACATTAATTCTTAAAAATACATAAAGAATTTTCATCTAACCCTCAAAGCACGTACGAACTTATTGTTTAATGGTGATCGATTGAATCAATGAACTTTCATGAATGCTCAGTTACGTGGCCACTCTAGGTCTCTGCGGCTCTGCCTATATATGTAGTGCCTTTAATTATCTTTTCGTTTATTAATTAACTGACTCAATCTTCACTCGATCTTGAAGGTGAGTTGTAAAAAAGCCTGGAAAGGGATCAAAATTAAGTGCATTGAGAGGAAAAAGTACGGGAACTCTCTCTCAGCTCTGTGAAAAAAAACACTGTAAAAACCTTCCTCCGCACCACACACGCCTTTTTTTACCTCCCTTTGATCCTGTTTTCTCTTTTTTCCTACTAATTTCAACAGGATTTTTTTTTTTTTTTTTAATTTTTTTTTTTTTAAGGGTTTAGATCTTAGATCTATCGGAACCTCTTCATGCACCCACACAAGCCAAGTGCCCCTCCTCCACCATCTCCAACCAACTCTCCTTCCACCAACGTCCTTAATTAAAATGCGTTATGCCACCACGCGTGGGCTATACACTCTACCGCCCTTCTTTGTTTTTTTAGGTAAATTTGACTGATCTTTAACCCCGCTCTTTCTGCATGCTCTCTTCTGGTAGAGTCTTTTACTATAAATAAAATTTCAAATTCAGATCTGGACCTCGGGATACATTGACTTTATTATTATTTTTCTCACGGTTCAATGTGGGGACTCATTATCTACTTGATTGTAAATATAACTCTTAGCATTCACAGCTCAATTTATAGCTGCTTTGAAGCTAATAACCTTTCCTGTGACATTTATAACACTCAAATTTCTACCATGGGTCACTACAACCAACACTGCAAGTAGCATTCATGTAACGATTCAATGTCTCAATGAAAAACATTAGTTACATCTGCGCTATCATTCTAAAATGACTAGTTAATTTAGAGTTTTCTTAGAATTTCTTATAAAGTCCAGTTTCACCTAATAAGTAGGCAATATGAGACTTAATACTCATAACTATATTTATAAACCACACACTCTATATGAACTACTCATCTTCCCAATATGGGACTGGGGTGTTACAATTCCCATATCATTCTTCCATTTTGAGGATCCTCTACGAAGTTGTAGAATGGATTGCTGCATGAATAATATTATTTAATTTTGTTGGTCTTCAATTTAGTTTCTATAACTTTCTTCTTTTGTATTGTTCTGTTGTAGTTCTTTTAACTCATCTATTAAAGAAAAATGTATTGATCAGAGACTATGAGTAGGTAGTGTAGCAGATTTTGTTTCCTCATATATATTTTAAGAGTAATGCTACACACCATCCTCTTGTCCACCTTTTATCCTCCCATAATTGATGTGGCTCTTAAAATCACCATTGGATCAAAATTCAATAATGATTTATCATAAATTCAATGGTGATTTTAAGAGCCACATTAAATTTGGGAGGACAAAAGGAGGATAAGGGGATGATGTGTAGCATTACTCATATTTTAATGTAACATAACTTGATTTGGTCTTGCTTAACAATCATATAAAAAGAACAAAGATAATTAAATACAGGAAATATTACTACTAATATAACTCCCTTTGTCTCTCTCAATTTTTTTTAAAAAACTTTCTCAGGAAAAATATGTATAGACAACATTATACTATCTTTTTTCATGGGCATCAAGATATAATATGAGAAAAATATATTTAACCTTTCGAAGTTGCATTCTTTTTAGATATTTGCCTTTAATATTTAAAAATTAATTAGCAATGTACCTTTTGAATTTTTTGAAATTGTCAATATCCGATAGATATTTCTGTTATCTCTAACGAAAAATGACTCACGTGTATCGCACGTCGGTTTTTAAGAGCAATTATCCCCAAAATGCAATTAAAACAATTTTTTTAAAAATAAATAAAATTATACCACTAAAAAAATTAAAAATAAATAAATACAAAAAAAATGAAGTTGGCCGTGACGAAACCACTTCCAAAAAGGGGTTTGAAAGCGGCAAGCCACCTCTGTTTGGCCAAAGAAGTGGCGAACCACTCCCAAGTAACCAAATGGAAGTGGATATATGAAACCACCCTGAAAGGATAAGTGGGTAATTTGAAAGGTTAAATGTTATTTTTTAAATAATATTGTTTAAACGAATTTGGCACACTAAGTTGTGCACACAGCGAGCCATCCCCATTTGACCAAGAAGGTGATGATCGAACCACTTGTAAGTGACCAAATGATCGAAGGGTAAGTGAGTACTCACGTACTAGTAGCGTTGGTTGAACGAATCAGGCACACCAAGTTGTGTACACACAGACATCTTGGTCCTTGGTGTCAAAATGAGATACAGACGAGTCTTGTAAATATATTGATCGAAATATATGTACAGGCAAAACGATGCAATTATGAGCTGCTGCAGTCTACAACCGACCTGCTATGGCAGCTATGCCATTATCGACAAAATTAATCACCTCCTCGATCTCTCTCTCTCTCTCTCCTACGTGGAATGAGATCTCACCAACTTTTTTCTACCTGGGAAAACCTCCATCGTTGAGAAACAATAAGAAAAGTTCAATCTCTAACTTTAGTTCAAGATCTTTTCTTTTCTTTTTCTTTAAGGTGAATGCAGCAGTGAACAAAAATAGCGTCAACCCTTCCTAAGCAAGACGTGATCGATCATGGCACACCTTCCAATACGGTGAGCTTTGTTTCATCAACTTCAGTACGTCCAATACAACATGTATTGTGGTTAAGGTACGTAGTAGAGAAGACGAACCTTCTCGTAGTTAACGCTTTTACAAATATTACAAATAGTACTATATATATATATATATATATTCTTATCTGTGTGACTTGGAAACAAAGGCAAAACATGAGTATATAGATGATCATTAAATATTAAAAGATTTTCTGTTTATTCCAAATGATTGAATAACATTTAATTCAACAGTCACGTTTCAAATCATGATACATTGGCCCAGATGATTATTTATGAAGGGAGAAATATATATTTTAGGCTTGCAAAGTACATTCATAATGAACTTGGAGAAATCTCAAATCTTTTATCTTTTTGCATGTGGCCAGTGAATCCCTGTCCTGCCGGACATGTCAGATGTGGTGTTCAAATGTTCGACACTTCCCTCTTTCCCACGGCACAAATAATTCCTCTGACCCTTTCAGGCGACTAATTAGTGAACAGCTAGAATCGATAATGTAAAACGTGACAGAAAGACCAAAGTACGTCTACACGGCCTCCACATGACAGATCGACTTAGCTATATATATATATTTTTGAGACATATTACAACTGTCCCATCTTACCCATAATCATGCATATGTATAGGACTATCACGAGAGTATTTAATTTAGAATATTTTTTTAATGCTTCTTACTTTCTAACAAAAAAAAAAAAACATTAACAAATAATAAAATATACTCACAAAACACTTAAAAATTATTTTTATTTTTATGTCAAATTATAATTTCAAAGTAAAAGGTACATTTTTTAAAACATTTAAGGAAAAAAAAAAAACGAGAGATCGAGAACCTTGGTGATGCTTGAGAATTAAATGGAAGGAAATTCATGAGGTAAAAGAATGACCAATTAATCATTGGTTCATTTTGAAAGATATGCCAGAAAAAGTTTTGAAAGGTACAGTATCTTATACCCAAAGAAAAGTTCTTCTAAAATACTAATTACGAGGTGATGCATTATAGTCGATCTAGGCCCGAAAGGCTCGGTCGCACCTTTGTCCAAGTAGGAGAGTGATCGAACCGTACCCCTTAGTTGAAGGACCGAACAATCCGTTCGGACACGGTGCGAACGAGCTTCTTAGGAGATTGAGTTTTCTTGTACGTTCATACGTTAGTCTACATCTATATATACGTCTATATATCGAAGTGTTTTTTTTTTTGCTACATCTTAATTTTTATTTTTATTATATGATTGTATACAATATTCTATTTATAGAGAAATAATTTGAACGTTACACGTTTTTTTTACTTTTACATTAATAACAATAAAATTAATTTACACAAACCATATTATAACTCTTGATCAGTTCAATAGTGACAATTTGGGAGAGTTTAAATTAAGTCCTACCATGCAAAACCCATCAAGTACATGCACTTCCATTGTTGAACACATGTATAGTTGACCAAAAAAGTAAAATATCAATTAAACCAAACCTCTCTCTCTCTCTCTCTCTCTCTCTCTCTCTCTCTCTCTCTCTCTCTGTTTCAGACACAGTGACACGGATTATATATTCAGTTTCATCTTCTTGGTAAAGAGAGACGGAGCCTGTCGTTGTTTAGGGTGCATGCTTACAGGGCATCGGAAAAAGCGATAAGGTTTTTTATTCTTTTTTGTAGTTTAGAAGAAAAGCTGCTGCGGAGGGGTTTTGCCGTTTGCAGGATCGATGCATTTTTTTCCTTTTGCGTTGATTCTCAGCTGAGAGTTTTGTTTCTTTGTGTGTGATAAATCGTTATTCTCATTTAAGATTTGTGTCTTCTTGCATCAAACCAGAAAGGGACTTGCATGGATGCCAGTAGCTTCCATATATATTTGTTTGTGTCTGTGTGAGAGAGAGAGATGAGGAGGCCAGGGGGATAATTAAATAGATACGATATGAACGAACCATGATATTAATTAAGCATTATATTTAGGGAAATGCTTGCCTTACAACCCCCACCCAACCTTAATTCTTTTGGATTAACAGCGATTGATCACCACAAAAGTTGCGGCTTAGGAATACTTGAGATCACATCCTATCTAACTATCTTTGATTAAACCTTATCTTTTAATCCATAATTAGCTGAGGGAGCTTTTGGATCCATATCGAACTAAAAGACAATGAATATATATCACACAGCATTTTGTTTTTTCTCTCTTTCCCATGACTATCACATTAAAGTTTGTCGTGGAAAGCATTTGGTTGTATCTACCAACTATTTGTGGCCCCAAAAGAATTAGAAAAAAAAAAAAAAAAAAAACAAGAAACTGCCTTCTTTTTACACGACCCACAAACCCGGCCAACACGAAAGTATTAGATTAGACTTAATGCGTTGGTATGACGTTCTATCTAGGTCGGATTATGGTTGATCTACACACAAATATGAATCATTACCCTACTTGTAGCGCCTTCAATTTCAACTGTATAAGTTGTTTAAAGTGCTGGAGTTCATTGTTCTTATTGGCAGATTAAGGCATCTGTGCAATTTTTCTAATTCCTAATTAATTATCAGGGGATTTGCCTTTCTGTTCCCTAGCTCATTTCCCATCAAAACTACTCATTATATAATTTTCTTTCTCATTTCTCTTTTCGATCCATTAATGCTTGGTCCTTTTATAAGTTAGTTATTTATAAAAGGACCATAGGACAAAAACCCAAAAGAGAATGGGCCTCAAATTTGTGAATAAGCGAAAAGCCCAAAAGGACCATAGGTCAAGAAGAAGAAGAAGAAGATTGTGCAAGGGAACTGTTAGCCCATAAACTATCAATTTGGGCCTTTTAGTGATCATTTTGCCCACTTTAGATTGGTGCATAACTCCTATCTTCGGATTGAGATCTTCTGAAATTAGGCTATTTGAATTTTATTGAAATCTGAACAGTCAAAAAGCATTCACATTCGACACATTTTAGCTAAAGAATCACATTATTCTCTTTTAATTAACCACTTTTCAAAATACCTATATCTTACTCTCTACTTTTACTATTATATTTAAAATATATTTATCTATCTACTTTTACTATTCGCAAAGAAGAAAGAGAATCAAATTGATTTTTTTTTATTAGTTTATTTATGCATTGGTTGAGAGAATATTTTCTTAGCACTTTAGCAACGAGTAATTTTTTGAGCTAAAATGGCTAACCGAATGAAACTACTTTTTTGCTCATTTTTTGCTACAAGGCTTAGCCAAAATAGGATTGAAATCTCCTGCAATAAAAGGCAATTTGGGTCGCTTTTGCGAGAGCTCATATGGGACCTAACTGCTCTTGTAAGTGGCCGAACAACCTAAATTTATTTGAGCAGCAGCTAAGTCACACATGAACTCACTCATAAAAGCTGTCCAAATAGTTGTCAATCCCCATCTACCAAATTAACCTTTAGCTAGCCCAATGAGAATGCTCTAAGAGAGATGGGCTGTGAGGCCCACTTTTCCTAACCATCTATTCGAGGTGGGTCTTGCCTCTTAAGTAGCTAAATGACATCTATTCGAGGTGGGTCTTGCCCCTTAAGCTCCTAAATTTTAGTAATTTCGGGAATCCTCATCACCTATCATCTACCTAATTTAATGCGCTTATAAATAGCTAAACGGGTCACTCTTTTTTCATGAAACATTTTCTTAGGCACTAAACAGCTTCAAATTTCGTTTGATGGAAAGTGTAGCAATGTAGTGGACTCATATGTTAATGAGAGATCGTTGAGTATACACGTAGAAGTCTAAAAAGATTGAGTCCCATGTTAAAAAGCTAAAGAGAGATGGGCTGTGAGGCCCACTTTTCCTAAACATCTATTCGAGGTGGGTCTTGCCCCTTAATCTCCTAAATTTTAGTAATTTCGAGAATCCTCATCACCTATCATCTACCTAATTTAATGCGCTTATAAATAGCTAAATGACATCTATTCCAGGTGGACTCACATTTTAATGAGAGATCGTTGAGTATACACGTAGAAGTCTAAAAAGATTAAGTCCCACGTTAAAAAGCTGTCACACTTTTGAATGTTTAATATAACATAATGGGTCCAATATATATATATATATATATATATATATATATATATATATATATAACAAAATGAGATATAAATTTATAGGCTTAAGTAGTTTTTTTTAGATTGAAAGGTATTTGAATATGTCATATTAAGGTTTCATTGAAAAGATGGCATTTATTGTCGAAATCTCATAAATTCTGACCCTTGTATTTATAAATTTTCCATCAAAAGGGCGACGGTAAATAAGATTGATAAAAAAAAAAAAAAAAAAAAAAAAAAAACTTCCATTTGAGAGAATTTGTAGTAATGTGGTGAACTCACAGGTGATGAGAGATTGTTGAATATACACGTATAAGTCTAAAAAGACTGAATCCCACGTTGAATAGATATCATACGTGTGAATGATTAATATAACATAATATAAACCAAATTCATAGGTTTAAGCTTTTAGATTAAGAGGTATTACAGTATGCTATATTGTTGTTAAAGTATATTTGGATTATCCTAAAGTTACAGATTTGATGATGATTTGATTTAGGGATTGGATAATGATTTGATGAGATTGAATCACCTTAAATTAAGGAATTTTATTATGATTATATATATTTCATATGTAGCTCTATAAATAGAGTTTTTTGTATTGTAAGTTTATCAAGTGAATTAGAACAACAATGTAGCCCTTAAAGCTTTATCATGTGGAGTGTGAATGTAGGTCATAGACCGAACCACATAAAATCTTCGTATTTATTTTCTTTATTCCGCTTTGTCTTAATTTTTCTATTTGATTATCTTTTCTTTCAATTATGGGTTCACTCAAAAATTCAATCTTCCAATCACTCCACAGGTGAAAATACAATCGGGTGGCCCAAGAAAAGATGTATCACAATGATTAATTGCGCTCTCTACAACCCAGCTAACACTTGGGCCCCAGTATGGCAAATATTTAGAAAATTCCATCCACTGCATCATGTTCTGTCACCATCATGTTGATGCATTGAGAGAGAGAGAGAGAGAGAGAATATTGTATAGCAGAAGGAAAACAGGGGACATGAACTATGAACTGCTGGTAGACTGAACTTATAATCTACATGACATAAAAGGAGCATAGCAAATGTTCAACAAAACATAGGAACAAGTGGTAAAACTTGGTTCCAAATGACATACTTAAGCCATTGAATATTTGTATCTGATTTTGACTGCACCATGAACCCATATTGATGAAACCATCTTGAAACTGAAAGGGTCAACAAAACATTGAGATATATCTATCCCTCATTTTAGAGAGAAGTACATTAATTTCTCACACTGATAGACACTATATAGGATAATTAATAACTAATTTCTATATCCTCACACCAAAATTTTCTAAAATTCATATTTTTCAGATAGGAATAGTAGTGTTCCGTCTTCTCCCATGCCTAGGGAGAAAGACTCTGCCACTTGAAAATGATCTCTTCATTGCAACAGGACTCATTGCACAATGCAAGGCCCTGTTTTTATGGCTACACTTGCCAGTTTCTCCTGCTAATTGCTTCGATGAGCCAGCATCTCCCGGGCATTCCACCACTTGGAGCACATCTTCATCTTGATTCATGCACAAAATATCAGCAACAGAAAGACGGCTTTGGCAAGAAAGATCCATGGAAAACGATCTTCTAATATGTTCAAGTCCTCCAATATCTCTAATCTCAATTATGGTATCTCTGTCTTCTGAATTGCCCAGATCACTAAAAGCGCGTAATGGGGTCTTTGGAATAATATCACCATGCATCATTTCTTCTTGCCTAACACAGCTTTCTATGTCTTGTGCAACCGCTTCGTTTTCATTTCCCTGCTGGGTTGCTGCAGGCAAAGTTTCATTACTTGAAGGTGTTTCTGTCACCGGCGCCGGCAATGGAAGCGGTGCGGCATTGAAAGACACTATATTAGCACGACATAGAGGGCAATTCGAGTGGGATTTGAGCCATGTATCAATGCATGGGAGATGGAAAGCATGACTACACTTTGGCAAAAGTCTTAAGCTTTCATCTTCTTGAAACTCACTGAGACAAACAGAGCAATCAATGCCTTCGACCAACCCTTCTTCCTTCTTGTACTTGCATACTGTAATAGACTTTATAAGAGCTTCATCTAAGCCAGTAGTTGCAGCATGCCATGGTTCATGGATCAACGGGCTGTGATTTTCTTCCAATTCTTCATTGTTGTCATAAACTTCACTTGTTGCCGAATCCACTTTGCCACAATACTTGGAAATTAGTGTGTAGTAACTTACAAGAAGGAAAGCACTTGCCAATATGCCAATGATGGCAATAACAAGAGGAGAGAAATTTGGTGTACTGGAATTGTCTTCTGGGAATTCAAAGGGAGGTGGAGGAGGGAAAATGATGTAACACCATTGTGGACAGGATGGGTTGCAAAAGCCTTGAGAACAGTCTTTGCTGTTGATATATGGTATCCAAGCTTTCGGATTACCTAGAGTTGCCATGACCAATGTTCAAGAAAACAGGATTTTTAACTTATTAACAATTTGAACATCAGGGTTTTCTTTTGCTTCCTGCTAAGCAAGTGAATATTCTTAGAACAAAAGATGATACTTAAACATGTATATAGAATGAAATCATTCAAAACAGTTGTAAACTGGAACCCCAAAACCTTTGTAGCTGCCTCAAAACAATGCAAGCTTGTAATTGTGAAATGAAAATGGAATAAACAAAGTATTACCTGAAGAGAGTGTATATAGATTGGATGGTTGTGGGAATTTCTTGCTAACAATAGTCAGAACATATGAGCGCAATAGAAAACACTGCTGGTTTTGTAGATTAGTTATGGATGGAAGGCAAGAATAACAAGCAATGGGAGAAAAAGCTCCTATAACGCAAATTTCTATGAAGAGACCAGATGGGGGGTGGAAAAAGTGTCAAAGGGGCTAAGATAGAAAGCAAAAAAAACAAGAACATAGGGAAGTGTAGGTGCTCTTTTCTTCTTTTTCTTTTTCTTTTCTTGTGCTTCTCTTTTTCTTTTATTTGGCTATCTTTTTTGGAGATAATGGTTTGTTGACTAAGGTGGTGTTGTTGGTTGGGCAATTAATTAAAGTAATAAATGCATTTCTTTTTCCTTTTTTATTGTTCAAGCTAGTTGCAGATACAAAAAAAGAATCTGATAAGAAATGCATCTGTATGACCCCCAAAATTGAGTGAACAAGATTTAACCAACATTTTTCTATCAAGGAATAGGGTTATACTAAAATGGGCTGCCGAGTTAGGTGTAATATGACTCCATTCTGTTCTTTATAAACAAAGCTAAAACCATGTGTTGTGAGGGTGTTGACATCATTAGGGTTTTGGTTCTGTTATAAGCCTTTTTCAATAACGTGACTTCAGTAGCTAGCCTTTCTGTCATAGATGTTCAAAGGAAAAGTAAAACAGGTTTTCTTTTCTTTTCTTTTCTTTTTTTAAAAAAAAAATAGAGAAGAAAGGTTGGGAACATTACGACATTCTTATTCAAGAAAATGCTCCATTTGTGTCTTCTCAATGCATCAAAGGGCAAATGTCTAGAGCCTGAACAGTAAATGTCTAAATGATGGCCCATAGATTCTGCTTGATGGAAGCATATATTCTGCTAGACTCCTCCAATTGCCTCTTTTCCTGGCAATTAGGCAAGTGAGAGCACTAACAGTAACATTTTAATGAGTTTTAAATTAACACTAAAGCAGCCATTAATCTCAACCCCATAACAAGGAACACTAATCCCATCAAAAGTAAGGAATGGGATCCTCTCCATGTCTACAATCAAGATGCATGCTTTCTGGGAGAGTGAAGCTATAGTAAAAAACTTTAAGGATATGTAATCAAGCTAATTTGTCAGTTAAGAATTCTCTCTCTCTCTCTCTAACCAGCCAAGCACATGCACTTGCTCAAACCTTTTTTACTTCTGACAGTCTCTTAAGAGTCTAATTTCTACTTTACATTACTAACTTGTAGATTTCCAAGACAATTCTTACAATGTCCCAGACAATTTAGTATGACAGGGAACAACTGACAATAGAACTTGAACCAATCTTCTTTCTCTTCCTTTAATGTGCTTTTGCTAATCACTACTTGGTTAACATCCCCCTAACTCAATAGTTATTAGCTTTGACCTCTCTTGACTCCACCTTTTGAGGGGGAATAAGATTCCAATCAACCAAAAGAATGAGTGTGATTTAAATTATAATTAACTTGGTACCAAAATATAAAATGCATCAGATAACTAAACGCGTATTTGACATGCTTTAGGGCATATTTCTGAGTTGACAAAGCATATAATTATGCCCTTTCTTCAATAATATGGATTTGCAATCAAAAGGAATCACCAAAGTTGTTAAACAATTATGAAGGTTAATGACAAATCTGTGGCTAGCTACCATGTAACATGTTTGTTTGTCTCGCCTTTGGGCTGCCCCTCTTCTGCAATGATTTGCCGCGACATAGGATTCGTGGCTCCTTATGATGAAACCAAGTCCCTAAGATCACAAGACCGGGATCCCCTAAAATCGAGATGATCTATTTTATGGTCTAGATTTGATTTCACAGATCTAATGAGGTATATGTTGTTACGCAGTGAATATATACTGCTGCATCATTTGAAATTTTTAAATGACATAATAATACCATATACAACATTAAATACGACAAAACAAATAAACAAAAAACTCGCTAGCTCCTAACGGCACATAGTGCACTACCATCAAAATAAAAGATCTCCAATTGAAACAATTGTTGCACTTCATTTTAACCAGCTCTTCATCACAAGTTTTCCACTCAATTAATAATGTAATATTAAATTGACTTTTCTCATCAAACAAACAAACAAAAATTCAAACACACTTTTGAGTACATCTCATGACAAAATCCAACTATTGAGTGAACTGATAGCAGATTTAGACAAAAAAAAAAAATTAATCATAGAATATGTACATTAAAGCAAAATGACATGAAAACAAAATCTAGATTTAAATCGGATTATATGCGAGAAGAGAAGATTACTATCCCTAAAGATTCGATTGCATCCGCTTTTACAGCCACTGATATCTATAAATTAGCAACCTGTCTCTCCCCCTGCTCAATTTTTCTAGGTAAAGGGTTTTAGTAAGTAGGGAAAATACAAGGCAAAGACAACTCATGACATCCTTTCACATGACTTGCTACTTTCCATAGTAACATTTATCTCCCCAACTCTGTCCCCTTCGAAAAAGTGCCCTAAATCAGCTCGTTTGTGGGGTAGTCTAATTGCTCTTATTAAATATCATTATATCAGCAACATTTCACTGTAAACCAAATAACAATCTAGCTTTTGGGTGAGAGACAGCTCAAGTGCTAGGAATTTATCTGTGCATTAGCACAGTATAGTCTTGTGGTTAACCGTACATATAGAGTTTCAGTTTCATAATAGATACATTCTATACTGAATAGAGATTTCTAGCAATTTTATTGTTCAGATTGCTAGCAATCCATGAAGTAAATTACTAAGAATCCGGAGCCTTCCAAAGCAATATTGTTAATAGTTATTTGAAATTCACTCTCATCTAGACATGATCAGCTTTATTTGAATGGTTTAGCACCTACCAGCTTATATCAATTTAAACCATCACACCCTTACAGTTAACAGCCATCATGAATTTTTTGGGAAAAAACAACAAAAAATCAGTCAGGGACCTAAAAACATTTATATAAACTGAAGATTTATCCACATCTATGGAAGACAAAGATGAAAAATAGAACGATTCTATCACTTATGCCTCCCAACAACCCAAAATTATAACTTTGATGAACTCCCATACATTCTAAAATTGGCAGACCTTTAGGAGGGGAAGTGGTCCTGGTCAACAGACTTGACTAAATAGTAGAGAAATTTTTCTTTGTTTTTTCCTTTTTCTCTGACTGGTAAGTGGCCAGAAATGGTCCTAGTGGAGGGGCCCTGACCCCTCTATCATTTTTAGGGAATTTAATACAGAAAATTCCAAGAAATTCCGATACTAACAAAGCAGCTTTCCCTCTCATATATATATATGCATTCTATAACCAAGAAATATCCCAAGAAACAGAATGTAAAACCAAAGACACATTTATAATAGGTTACATCATTCCAACTACACATATTGTGGCCAAGGACATATCGCTCAACACCCACCTAAAAGTTATTAATATTTAATACTCACAGATAAGGTGGAGAAATATTAACAAGGCAACAAAAATATGGGTTCGTTTGGCAAAACTTTTTGAAAAATTGATATAAATGTGAAAGTAGTTTGTGAGAAAACAGATCCGGTTGAATAAACCCAACCATCTTGTGTAACTTTGTTCTAATGCTATTAACTCAGAGTAGATATGGCAAGTAGTTCAATCAACAAAGTGAAAGATGAAAAATTGTAACTGTTGGCAACCTGAGGTTCATGAAATGTTAGTACTCTGATCTGATTGCAAGTTTCTTCTTCCTGACATACTTGTTTGTATGATTCATTTTAAACAAAGTTTAACTTCAAGCCCACGTAGATTATGTTAAATTATCTGTTGTCCTAAAAGCTTAAGCTAATAAAAAATAATTGATTTAATCATTGAATTAATATTCTAATAAAGTAACCACAAAGGGAGAAAAGATGCAATGTTATTCGTAATATGCCATTCCATCTCACTAGAAAAAGATTATTTGTATGTGCAAGGGTAATTATGCTTGAAAGTATCAGTACAAAATGAAGATTTAAGATCCAAATTAATCATTACATAAGCAATCTTGTTACTTTTTGAATCATTTTGATATGCTTGCTTGTCGGTAGTCTTCGGGTAGGCTGATGAGTGTTACAGTATGAAAAATGGCGTCTACATGCCTCTTTTGGCGCTTATGGAGGGAAAGAAATAGTTGGAGTTTTGAGAAATGGGAGAAGACCTCAGAGAAGATTTTATCCTCCTTTTACCACACTTTATATATTTGGACTACGGCTTACGTGTCCCCTTTTTTATTTAGCTTTAATGATTTTTTAGTTAGACGTTTCCTTTTGTATGCTCCCGGTGTACTAAGGGGTGCCTTACGCTTTTAATAAGATTGGCTTATTACTTATATATAAAAATAATAATTAAATTTTTTTTTTTTTTAATCATTTTGATACAAACATGTAGTGGTTTGGCCTTTTGAGGATGCAAAAGGCTCATATACTACTGGGTTAGCCATTTGCTTGCACCACATATTTGAACTCAAAGACATGCAGAGATGCACAAGATTATACTGTGCTAATGCACAGATAAATTCCAAGATTACCGAGGATGGTCTTACCGAGGAATAAGTTACATAAATGCTTAGTCCAAGTCTAATACAATACAAGGATGTGCTGTGAAAAGATTTTGGGGCTAATTTTTTAAAAGCAACACAGGCTGGTCTTACCAAGGAATAAGTTGCATAAATGCCTAGTCACGTCCAATACAATGCAGAGATATGTTGTGAAAAAATTTTGGGGTTAATTTTTGAAAAGCAATACAGGCTGGTCTTATCAAGGAATAAGTTGCATACAGGCTTAGTCACGTCCGTTACCATGCAGAGATGTGTTGTGAAAAGATTTTGAGACTAATTTTTGAAAAGCAATACAGCCTGGCCTTACCGAGGAATATAAGTTACATAAATGCTTAGTCACATCCGGTACAATGCAGAAATGTGCTGTAAAAAAGATTTTGAGATTAATTTTTGAAAAGCAACACAGGCTAGTCTTACCGAGAAATAAGTTGTATAAATGCTTAGCCACGTCCGGTACGAAGCAGAGATTTGCTGTACAAAAATTTTGGGGTTAATTTTTGAACTCCACACAAAAACATAATCAGAAGAACATCAGTACGACAAAAGCAATGATGTTTCAAGAGGAGAGGTGTCCCTAAGATAGATTTGACTGCAATTAGAGTTCAAGATAAGGAACAGAAAGGGCAGAAATAGTCATTCTTATCAGTATGAACATACTTTTCTAAGGCAGTGAAAAACTTCTAAAAATATAATATAGTAAAACAAATGATTGCCATCCTATTGAGATATATAGAGCTGGCATAGTGACATTTATCAAAATATCTACTTGTTTCGATCAAGAATACACATTATACTAACAACTAGGCTAGAGTCACATAAAATGCATATAATGAAATAGTGATTTCCTCTTCTGTGGATGCGTTGACATATCATCCGGATCAAGAAAACAAAGATTGTTCTAAGCAAATCATTAGATTTTCTTTGTCGCCCTCACTTCATATGCATTTTGGATCCCAAAAACAAGCACTATTGCTTCTATGACATCCTATCAGAGAAAGCTGTTACCCATTTCAAACAACTTAGTTTACCCTAATCCCTCTCCAACAATTACAACAGGCCTTATGTTCCACAGCTCACATGAAACTTCTTCAGGAGAACCCAATTAAGATAGCAGCTTCCTAGTTCTACTTCTAGTCTTTCTCCTCTTTAATGTTGAAGGCAGAAGTTCGTGGATTGGAAGCATGAGCCTCCACAGAGCATTTTAAATGCTCAGTTAAGGGCACAGTGAAAGTTCAACAAGTACTATGTGCAAAAGAGAGTGGGAAAGCATCCAAACTCATGGCAGCAAAAGTTACTCAAAAGAATGATGTCAAAATGCAACGCCAGAAAAGGGATTTCTTCATAATACACAAAATAAATTTCAACCTGTAAATCTGAAATAAGACAGCTAACATGTATATCAGCAACATTACATAATCAAGAAGATACATGAGAGAAAGTAACTGTTAATCTACAGTACTCGTAAAATTAAAAAGGAAAAGAATAATGAATGCAAAAATTTACAGACAGAAGGGAAGAACTTCCATCACTTTCATGGCAGTTGAGGTAAAAAAATCCAGCTTCTACCAGATTACTCTTTTTAATCAGCAACCGAGGATCAAGATTACCAAGAATGGCTATGCTACAGCCCCCTCCTGTTGAACCTTGGATAAGTCTTCTTCCTTTTCACTTCCAGCTTCATCATCATTTGTTTGACTGAATTTCAGACGAAGTGGTCTGCCCATCAGTTCCTGCAAAAAGAGTAATGAAAGAATCATTTATTTCTCCTCAATCAGATATGAGCTAGTAGTCAATAATTGCATACAATACCATCTGACATATCTAACTGAAACTGGCTAGAATTCCAGGCTCACATGCAAAGATATGCATGTGCTGGGGAGGGTGGCCAGGTAGCTTAGTGTGAGTTTGTGGTACTCTGTGTGCATCTATGTGTATATGGGAACATAACTCAGCAGAAAATACACATAATGGTGAGATGACAAATAAAATCTCTCTCTCTCTCTCTCTCTCTCATCACTAGTCAAAAGATGTTCTTCAACGTAATAGTCCAAGCCAAGAAAAAACATGTGGAGCAACAAAGCTGAGGGCAAGCATTTCTGTATATTTACCAGGAATATGAGTACACATGGATGATATAATTGTTGACTTTGTTCAAGGATAAAAATAGGAATCAACAAAGCTGAGGGTAATTATGTCAGAGTAATTTAACAGGGATATGAATATATGGATGTGTGTACGATAGAATTGTTGAGCGTTGAGCCTCCCTCCCCCTTCCATTAGTGCATCTCCAGCAATAATATCCAAAGTAGCTATTGAAAAAGTACAACTCTCTACTTTAACTACTGTTTTTTCTATACTCTTTCCAACATATTCTCTATTTTATTCTATACTTTCTTTAAATATTATTTTGTATGGAAGAGAGTGAAAGAAAGAGAGAGAGAGAGAGAGAGTGTGAAAGAATGAAAGGAAGAGAGAGAAAATAATAAAAACCTGCTTGTAGTGTGAATAGTGAATAGGCTATTCTGCCTATTTACTATTCAAACTAGAAGGAAAAATTATATTATGCCTATTCTACTAGATACAAAAAATGACTCATAATAGTCAAATTTGACTATTATGAGGTATTTGTCTATCCTGTTGGAAATGCTTTTAGATAGTCAGCAAACTTGGTTGTTTTCCTCCACCCAGTTTTCCCAAGCAAAGGGAGAACAGTTACATGGAAGTAAGCAGACAGGAAATCAAGAGAACTAAACCTACAGCCCCAACTGAAAGAAGTGATGGAGTCAAGTTCCCACAAGCACACAAATTAAGCACCGTTATGTTAAAACTAAGCTTACACTAGTAAGTGGAACCCTCTACAAACCAGCCACTAATCCATAGACCCCAACAAAAACATTATTACTTCAAACAAAAACCTGATAAACCTCCATCACTGAGAAGTACAAGTTCTATCATTGTCCCTCTCTACGCTCTGACTTTGTTTATGGAACCAGAAGGGAACTAACAAAGCTGAGGCTAAGCATGTCTGTGTTATTTACAATGAACACGAATACATGGATATGTGGACGATAAAATTGTTGACCCTCCCTACCCTACCCTCTCCCACATACTCATTTAGCCCACTAGACAGTCAAAGACTTGGAAGACTTGGGAGTTCTCTTCAACCCAGTTTTCCCATGCAACGGGAGAACATGTACATGGAAGCAAGCAGATAGGAAAGCAAGAAACTAAACCTATGGCCCCAACTGAAAGATGAGATGGAGTCAAGTGCACACAAATCAAACACCATGATGGTTAAAAGTAAGCATAAATTAGTAATTAGAACCCTTTTCAAACCTGTTATTAATTCATAGACTGTAACATAAATATCAACTTTTCAAATAACCTCAAATATAAACTTAAAAACTCATTTTTAATAAACGTACATCACTGAGAAGTACAAGTTCTACAATGGACCCTCTTTAAGCTCTTTCTCTTATTGAAAAAAGAAAAGAAAAAATGAGCTATTAATTTGTGAATCCCCCACCCCACACACACACACACACACCCCCCAAAAAAAAAAAATTACAACCACCAAAGAGAAAGGCATAAACATGCTGTTGAGGCATAGCAACTATAAACTTAAGTTTGTTGGTGGAGAGGCCCAACCACTATATAAACCCACCCATAGCAAGTACCAAACCTAACCAATTTGGGATTTCTTAACCACCCATCTCCCATCCGTTCAACTGAAATAGAAACAGAGATAAATAGCCTGATAGCAATGAAACCAAAAACAAAGACAAACCATCTTGGCACATGAGTCCAATAGTAAAGAAACTGGGCTTTAATATTACATTCAAGCATCAAACCCAACCAGTACAACAACCCGTAAGAAGTCCCAAACCCAACCAATGTAGGAATAAAATCCATTGAGATTTACATAAACCCAAAGTGCTAAAGAGAAAGTTAGGGTAAAAATTATTCTGTATAGGTATAAACCACAAAGCCACAGTACCAATTAATATTACCCAATTAATGAAACAAACCACTAACTATTCACCCAGTTAAAGGAATGTATCATCCAAGATCAACATAAAAGGAAAGCCAACAAGATAACTATTTTTTTTTTTACCTTCCCATCCAAAGCAGAAATCACAGCCTCTGCCTCCTCCCTTGTAGCAAAAGAAACAAAGCCATAACCAGCAGATCTCCCCAAAGGGGCATCAAAGACAACCCTGGCCGAAACTGGTTTGAAATTTTCAGAAACAAATTCTCTGAGATGGGTAGATCTTACTTTCCAAGCAAGATTTGACACATAAAGCTTATGACGTGTCTCTCCAGCAGGGGAATCTTGAGGACGTGGAGGAGAAGGTTTCTTGAATCTCTTTGCGAACTCTATCCTTATTACCCGACCCGATATTTCCTGCACCAGAAAAGCTTGAGTCAAAGGTGCAAGTAATATTGGATAGGAAACATTGTAATTGACACAGTTTCAGTCTTGATGAGCATCAACTCCAAGAATGTTGGATATTGGCAAATATGATTTAAAGACCTCAACATTTAATTTAATCATTGACTAGCACATTTAAGTTAATGTACAGAGACTATTTAAAAATAAAATAAAAATCCCCCAACAATGCCAAAATAAATGAAATACATTGATATGGCCAGCAACAAGGTGTTCAACTGATCGGTACCTGTGCCACTTCGATGTAACAATGTCCTTTAAATATCTCAATCATTCCACACAAAACCCTCCGAGTATAAAACTTCTTACCATTAAATTTTAGGGGAATTATATGTTACTATCTTCTCGTGCCTTCATCCTTTTTTGACATTGAGATCCCAGGTTCCAATTTGATGAAACTTCTTACCCTTTTTCGACATCAGAATATAAAACTTTGTAACATTAAATTCTAGGGAAATTATGTTAATATCTCCTCGTGCCTTCACCCTTTTTTGACATTGAGATCCCGGTTTTCAATTTGATGACATTAAGACCCATGTTTCAGATCACTTTAATCTGATATCTTTGTACACCATGGCCGGCCTATGACTGGGTGACAGCCCAACCATAACTAGGTATGACTGTCCAGCCATAACTGAGCGCTAACAACCCAGTTGTGCCTAGGTAACAGACCAACCACGGCTAGGCATGACCCAACCATGGGTTGGGCATAACCGTCCAGTGATGATTGGGTGCTACCTTGCCACGCCTGTGGTTGGGTCAATGGCCGGCCTAACACCCCCCCCACCCACCCCACCCCCCAATAGCTCCCAAGCTCAGGTCTTAGTGCCATCAAATTGCAATCCAGAGTTTCAATGTCAAACAGAAAAAAGAAAGTCACCAAAAAAAAAAAAAAAAACACATGCAGGGAGGATGACATAATTTTCCCAAATTTTATAGGCGACGAGCAACTAGGATGATAAACTGCAGTGAGCAGGGCAATATGATTCAAGTAAAAAGCATTACAAGGACAAGAAGACGACCCAATAAAGACTAGGAAAAATTAAAGATAAATAAACAACTAAAAGACTGTCATCAAAATGATTCCAAGCTCGGGTCTTCATGTGACACTCCAGAAAGTTAATTTCATATTGGATGGATAGAATACCCACATTGAGTGGCTGGATTATAAAGGTGCTCATAAGTGTTAAGTCACATAGTGACTCTTTATTTAATGAGATTCGGCGTTATAAGTGATTTTAGGAAGCTCTAATTGTAACTTATCTAGTCATTTTGAAGTGATAGTGCAGGTGTAGCTAACGCTTTCACTAAGTTGCTACAAATGGTATCAAAACAACATATTAACACCATGTGGAGCTGAGGCACTGCATGATATGAATCATGATGAGGATGTCAGATATTTGAGTGGGGGAGATTGTGACAACCTAGAAAGTTAATCCCACATTGAGAAGATGAATTACCCACATTGAGTGAGTGGATTACAAAGGTGCTCATGAGTGTTAAATCCCACATTGGTTCTTTACTAAGTGAGACTAGGCTTTATAAGTGATTCTAAGAAGCTTTAAGTGTAACTTGAGTAGTCTTTTTAGAATGATAGCACAGAGATGACAAGCGTTTTTCCTAGGTCATTACAAATAGCATTAGAGCAACCTAATAACACCAAGTAGCGCTGAGGTATTGCATGATGTGGGCCCGAATGAGTGCATTAGGGATTTGAGTGAGGTTAATTGTGACACCCCAACAAATTAGTCCCATGTTGGGTGGGTGGATTGCCCACATTGAATGGGTGCATTATGTTCAGTATACACGTCTGAGTGTAAAACTTTTAAGTTCCATATTGGAAAGAAGTGACACAAGTGTGAGTGGCAAATATAGTATAGTTGCGCCCAAACCCATAAGCTTAAGCTTTTGGGTGGAGTGGTATCCCAACATGCTGCATTATGGTCTTACTAAAAGACTTCCCAAGATGTCAATCTCCCTAACAAGTAATATTAAAACTTATGGTAGTGTGTTGTATGGTAGAGTGGTGCAAACACAAATAAGGGTTCTTGAGGGAGGGACAAATGTGCAAGATGCAGGCATTGACGAGAGTTCCTAGAGCAAGGGAAAAATGTTCATGGCACAAACAAACCCACATAGCACACAAGTGATTCTAGAGATGGCCTATAAGATTGATAGAAGCATCCGCTTGAGGGAGAGTGTAGCAATGTAGTTTTAGACTCACACGTGAGGGGGAGATTATTGAGTATACACATGTGAATGTAAAAAGATTGAGTCTCACATTGCAAAAGTCACAATGGTGAATGGTTAATATAGCATAGTTGAGTCCAAATCCATAAGCTTATAACTTATTTGGGATTGCGTTGGGAAATATAGCTTTTAAAGCAAAAAATCTTCTTTTTTAAGCTTTTCCCAAAAGTGTGTTTTGGCCATTTTTATAAAAAAAAGTCAAAGAAGAACTTTTGGATTTATTTACCAAACGTCCCAACTTATTGTTTGGCATAGCTTTTTAGGTACTAAAAGTATTTTTTAAGCTTCTTAATGCAATCCCAAACATGCTTTTAAGCTTGTATGCTGAGTGGTATCCAAACATGCTATATTATGGTCTCACTAAAAGATTCTCCAATGTATCAATCTTCCTAACATATTACAAAAATATTCATGAATGCTAAGTCCCACATTGGTTCTTTGCTAAGTGAAATTATACTTT
Organism: Alnus rubra; assembly: GCA_028654335.1. Lineage (NCBI taxonomy): Eukaryota > Viridiplantae > Streptophyta > Magnoliopsida > Fagales > Betulaceae > Alnus > Alnus rubra. The sequence continues at coordinate 1,442,908 of JAJPGS010001029.1, read as the reverse complement.
ATAAGTGATTTTAAGGAGCTCTAATTATAACTTGACTAGTCTCTTTGGAGTTATAGCCCAAATATGGTTAACGTTTTTCTTGAGTCGTTACACTTGATGTCGACAAATTGGAAGCCTGAGGCTGAGTAATGTCAAAAAATTGGAAACCTGAGCCTAAGTTTGTTACACTTAATGTCATGAAATTGTAAACCAGAGTCTCAACGTCAAAAAGAGTGAAAGCATGAGAGGGTGGTGACATATTTTTCCTAAATTTTTTAGGTCATGATCAACGGGGATGATAGCCTGCAGTGAGCAGGGCAATCTGATTCAAGTAAAAAGCACTGCAAGGACTAGATGAAGGCCCAACAAAGACGAAAAAAATTAAAAGATAAATAAACAACTAAAAGACTGTGGTCTAATAAAGAGAATGTCCCGAGTAAATTCTAATGGCCAAAAGGTATTCATGTAGCAACCCCAAATTTTGGGATTGGAACTTATGTTCATGACTTTTTTTTTTTTTTTTTTTTGGCTGTAATTTGTTGAGGTGAGCATATTCTTTAGGAATTAATATTCCTCTCATTGCCCAAAAACTCCCCTAGAAAATGCAATTGAACTGAAAAATTGAACCAAATATATCCAAGAAAAAAAAAAAAAAAAAAAAACTTCATGGTGTTAACCACACTTCCAGAGCTACCATTAACAGAAAGTCATTTAAGCAGATGAAAGGAACCAACATAAAGTCAAATTAATGAACATACATTTGAGAACATATATCAAGCATTTTAAAAATCAAATGCCAAAACAGCTTCTACAGGAAACCAATTAATTCAGAAATCTACACATATAAACTATACAACATTATATACGATTAAACAGCATATATAGATGAAATAATACCAAAACAACTTACTTGAGAGTCAAATTTATCAATAACAGCCTGAGCTTCTTCAGCAGACGCCAATGTCACGAACGCAAAGCCTCTGTGCTTCCCATCTTTCTGCTTTATTATCTAAATTTTCCAATACGTATGATGGAAACCCATTACACAAAATTACATAGTAATCAAAATCCATAACCCAAACTACAAAATGTTCAAGCCCATTACTCAAATTTCATAATTGTAAAAACCCGTTATTAAAAATTGCATTTAAATGAAATAAGAATAAGAACCTCAACGTCTTCGACAGTTCCGCATTCGCCAAAGAGGTTCTTGATGTCCGCAACAGAGAGAGACCAGGGAAGATTGAACACGTAGAGCTTTCTTTTGGGGTTTGGGTCCTGGGTTTGCTCTGGTTTTTCTTCTACCACAGCCTCCTGCAGCGCAGAGCATAGTTTAAAGTACGGGCTTGTTGTGCGGTTGTTCAGAACGAGGGTGGGAGGCGGAAAAGTGAAGCTGCGAAAAAGATAAGGGACGGAACTGGAAACATGGACCTTTATGGAGGGTAATTGTTTAGGGGTTAAGGGGAATTTAGAGGAGGAAGAAGAAGAGTAGACTGCGAAGATAGAAACTGCAGCTTCTATTGCCGCCATTGCTTTCCAGTGAGAAAGAGAAGAAACGATAATTGAAAATGTTTAGCAAAATTTTAGAAAATTGTTTTTCTTTTCAAACACTCCAGTAGTTATTCCAACGATTTTTAGAAGTAACGCTCGCCACTAGAATACTTTTCGAAACAAATACAATTTCTTTAAAAAAACTAAAAATAAAAAATAAAACACAAAATAATTCTTAAAAAAATAATTAACCACATGAGATATAGTATTTGTACACAAATTGTACACACAATACTTTTTGGCATTTTTTTTTTCAAAAAAAATAATAATAAAATAAAACACACCAAAGATGTATTTTGTGTATAATTTATGTACAAAATGTACGCAAATAACATATCTCTTAAGCACATACTTATTTTTTCAAATATGAAGGTTAGCTAGTTCAAGATAGTTCATGCTAGCTTGGTAGCCTGCCTGCCTTATGGTGGTGGCTGCCCTGCGATTGCCACTAAAACTACTTCTAGCAACCCTTACAGTTAGGGTTGTATTTGGGCTGAGTCAAGCTAAGCTTGGGACTACCAGATTCAGCTCGAATACATATAATAGGGGCTCGTGCTCGAATCGAGTTTTGAAGGGTTGTTCAAATTCAGCTTGCTAAGAGCCTAGTCAAATTTGAGTTTGGCCCAAGCTCGGCTAGCTTAACAATTTGAGCTTCCAATCGAGCTTGAGCGGCTCAAGCTCGATTGGAGTTTTATAATATTTTTTACTTCAAGAAAAAAAAAATATTAAAATTCAGTACAATTTTAACTTTGATTTATATTTCATTTTCTAAATGGAACGTTTGTAGTATTACATATATTATGCTTACTATGTTTGTTGGTATAGTTTCCGGTATAGGGTGAACACGGCTCATGCTTCTAAGTTCTTCAGTCTTTTCCAAGAATCCTGCAAAATTAGCAAACCTAAGAGACCCTTCCGGGTGTGTCACTCTGATGCCTGAGTTAGCTTATGATAGAGAAAGTCTGCTTAATTCTCAAAAATTCAATCTTTTGGAATAAGTTGTATATATGCCTTAATCACTATAATTTCAGCTTAGAGAATATCTGAGTGTTTGCATGTATTTATAGTAAAGACCTGAATCAATTTCCCCCGGACATGAAGGAAACTAATTCTTTGATCGTGGGGTCTCCATGTATCCGAAATGTGGGTCTTTACGATCCTAGTCGTGGGTCTTCATGTCTCGGGAACGTGGGTTCAAGCAATTTCAGAACATTTCGGATATCTCGGGATCTTAGTTTTTCCATGGCTTTTCACAAGTTACTCTTGAGTTCCCAGGACATGCTTGTCCCGAGCCTTGGCTGCTTAATATCTATATCCTGGGATAGGACTATTCCAGGAGTTCTGTTGTCAATCCTTCTTGGGCCAGTACTGACCCGAATGCCCATGGTTCTAAGGATGGGCCGACCTGAGTGGGATTATTCCCAACAATGTTAATATTTGAACACAACAATTATAAAATCTTATATTTATAATTTTATATATATATATATATATATATAGACACATAGACACATAGACACACACAAGCGAGCTAACAATTCGACTCGAACGAGTTGAATCAAACTTATGCAAGCTCAGCTCACAAACTTTGTCCGAGCTGAGCCAAGTTTATATGAGTATGTCTCATTTAATATATGAGTAGATTATTTTGTTCACGAATGACTCATTTATTTTTGAAACCGAGACTGAATTGAGTTTAAACAAGCCGAATTCACGAGCAGTTAGGCTCTTCTAACACCCCTGGCTACAGTGGCTGCCAAATTCGCCTAGTGGCCTTGCGGTGGCCACCAAATTGCTCTTGGTGACCCAAAGGTAATCGCTAATGTCTAGTGGTTCTTGTGACGGCCTCTAGATCTACTTGGTGCCCTCATAGTAGCTGTCAAAATTGTTTGACAACCCCACAGTGGATGCTAACATCTTCATTAAGGTTCATATTCCACATCCCAATGCAACGTGACATTACCAAATTGACTATGATACCTTTTTAAAAAAAAAAATACTAGCTATATCTGCATTAATCTAAAATGACAAACCGAAATTACAATAAAAAATTTATAGAGTTAGTAATATAACTCAGTCTCACCTAGTTTATAATGTGAATGAGATTTCAAGTCTACCCACGTAAAGTAGGACTTAACTTTCATAATCAAAGTGTATCACAATTTTAATATTTCGAAAACTGTCCACAAGACAACAACTTTTCTTTTTCTTTTTCTTTTTTCTCTCTCACTTTGCTAAGTATTTTGAAGAAAAAGAAGAGTGAATGAGACCTGTCAAATATAATCCTAATGTTTGTTCACTCAATTGATTAATCATGCATGTGTGTGTGAAACAATATTAATATGATATGATTTACATGTGTTTAATGACAAATGAGTCGAAAGAAAATGGTTTTCGAAAAGAAATGAGTTTTGAAATGGAAACAAGATTTGTGAAAAGTTTTACTTTGGGAAAAAGGTTGTAAAAATGGATACAGATGGTTAAGTGGACTTATGCATGCACTTTAAACCTTAAAGTTAGGAATGAGGAAATAGAAAAAGAAAAAGAAAAAAAAAAAAAAAAAAAAAAACATAATCAACCTAACGGCTAAGTGTAGTTATACACTTAACACCTTGAAGTTAGTAGACTAGCAACTTAACGGTTAAGTGAAGGTATATATTTAGAACAGTTCGACAATTAAGTAAAAGTATACACTTAACTTATGCGATAATGTGAAAATGCAATGAATAAATATGTTGGTATATGTAATTACGTAAAATATGCATACGATATGATATGTATTGACTGACGTTTAAAATGATGCTTTCCATTAACATGATATCAATCATTTTACTGCACCATATTATGGAATGTGAAGCTATATACATACATAGTAAAGAAAATGCAGATGAAAGTAAGTTTGATTTTATTTTTATGTATAAACAACCCCTTTATCGTGATTTGCAAAACGGCTATGACATTTTACAAACAAATCATTTTTGTAAGAACCCTACATTGTGATAGCTATTTAGTAAGTACTAGTTAGAGGAATTTTTCAAAGAAAAAGGGGTCGGGTTCACACTCACTACAAGAAATGTGCACATTAGCGGCCAAATTTTTAGCAGCGACACCAAAGTCGCCACTAAAGATCACTTATTAGCGGCGACATTTAGATGTTGCCGCTATTGATAGACCAATAGTTATGACTTTGGTGTTGCCGCTATTAGTGGCCGCAAATGTACACTAGATCATTAGCAGCGACTATTTATCGCCGCTAATGATCGAGCATCAGCGGCGACCTCGGAGTGTCACTGCTGATGATCCAGGCTACTCTAAGTTGCTGCTAATGATCCTTCATCAGCGACGACACTCCCAGGTCGTTGCTGATGCTAGACCAATAGCGTCAACTTGTAGTTTAGATGTTGTCTTTATAATTCCAAGCTTAAGCCATAAAATTTGATATGATTTATGTGCAGAGATATAGGCATTTCAATAGATATATAACGGGAAAAGAACATAGAAAAATAACTGGATAGGCATTTGCTTTTGGTAAGTAAAAAATGGACAGACAGTTTACAAAAAACTTAGAAAAATGTATAGAACTTATAGTAGAAGAAATCTATGCACTCAGTCTGCAATTTGTGAAGGAGGACAGGAAGACTAGAAATAAAGAAGCAAAAATAAAAATAAAATAGTTTCTCCGTTTCTAACCTTTTTCCTCTGTTGAAGCTAACAATAAATCTCATTCAAATTCAAATGACACCAAAAATCTAGGAACACATTTGAATTCAAATATCTGATTGTATACTTTATCCTTTATAACCACTTACATCTTCTGTAAACAACATTGAAACAAAACATATCTTGTATAACAAACTCATCTTGTATTTACTATATATGTTAATGAGAACCCACAAAGATGGGCATGCAGTAAATCAAGTTACATTAAACCTCTTGTATTGTTTTACTCAATTATGGTATCAGAGCCTCTTCAAGACTAAACGTCTTTTCCACGATCCAAAGCTCATCATGTCAACCTCAAATACTGTCTCTCCAGTAATTGTCTCCAACTTGCAAAATTTTGTCAAGCTCACCAACAAAAACTACTCAGTATGGAAAATGACCATTTATCCATACCTTCTCGGCAACAACATCTATTGTTTTGTTGATGATACTATCCCACCGTCCAAAACCATTCCAAATACATCTAATACAGATGGAGCACCAATAACCAACCCTAATCCAGAATATCAACCTTGGTGCCAACAAGACCAAACAGTTCTCAGTCTATTGGTCACAACTCTCTCGGAATTAGTCATCTCCAATATCATTGGCTGTAAAACATCTCAAGAGCTCTTGATATCCCTTGAAAAAATGTTCAAGGCATAGAATTCAGCTTGTGTCATGCAAGTGCTTTTCCAATTAGCAACTATGAAGAAAGGGAGCACTTCCATTGCAGAATACTTTCAGCAACTCAAAAACCTTAGTGATACGTTGGCAGTAGTTGGACAACCGGCCTATCACTGAATTTCAATCAATTTCTTTCTTGCTTGCAGGTTTGGGTACAGTTATGACCATTTTGTCACTGCAATCACCACAAGAGTGGATTCACTATCCATAGATGCCATCTATGGTCATCTTCTCACCTATGAGATGCGTTTGGAACACAACCAACCATCTCCTGATATTTCTCATTCTTTAGCCAACCTGTTTGCCCGCAGCCCTGTACCTAGAGGCAAAGGTACTCAATCATATAGCAGGGGACGTGGTTCTTCATATGGTGGCAGAAACTATAGTGGTCGGGGAAACTCATCCAATCTCAGAGGCCGTGTATTCTAACTCTACTTTTTCAGGAACAAATCGTCCATTCTGCCAAGTTTGTGACAAGATCGGCCACACAGCAAAAACCTGTTATCAAAGGTTTAATCATGCTTTTCAGAACGAGACTTTCAACTCTCCACAAGCTCAAGCTTACTATTCCTCTCCTACCATCTCTCACGATGAGAATTGGTACCCGAACATTAGTGCAACACACCATCTCACAAGTGACATGCAGAATTTAACCATTTCAGCAGAGGAATATGGTGGATAGGATCAGATTCGAGTTGGAAATGGGACATTTTTGAATATCAGCCACATTGGTTCTGCTTTACTTCCTTCTTCCCGTCATACATTTCTTTTACAACAACTTCTTCGTGTTCCTAACATCTGCAAAAATCTCATATCTGTTAGTAAATTTGTTAAAGATAACTCAGTCTTTTTTGAATTATATTCTTCTCATTTTGTGATTAAGGATTGCAAAACTCAGATCCCTCTTCATCAAGGACCACTTAGCAATGGTCTCTACCAGTTCCAACCATCCACTATCATTATGTCTACTCCTCAAGCAATGGTTGGTCAAAGAACATCTCAAGCTCATTGGCATTGTCGCTTGGGTCATCCGGCTTTCCGTACGGTTCGTCACATTTTATCTCAATTTGGTCTTCCAGTTCCAGTTTCTTCCAATAAATCGGCAGTCTTGTGTTCTGCATGTTTGCAGTCCAAGAGCCATCAACTTGCTTTTCCTTCTTCAAATTTTGTTTTGTTTAGACCTTTGGAATTAATTTTTTCGGATGTAAGTGGTCCTTCCCCAACAACTTCATTTCATGGGAATAAATATTATGTTTCCTTTGTTGATTCTTTTAGTCGCTTTACATGGCTATATCTTATCCAATGCAAATCTAATGTTTATTCTCTATTCATACGATTCTAAGCCATGGTTGAGAGAATGTTAAATCAGAAATTAAAAACAATTCAAACAGATTGGGGAGGGGAGTACCAACGACTCCATAGCTTCTTTAATCAACAAGGGATCCTTCATAGACTTTCATGTCCACACACTCACCAACAAAATAGTTGTGTGGAAAGGAAACACAGGCACATCATAGAGACCTCTTTGGCATTAGTTGCAGACAGCTCAGTACCCAAATTTTTTTGGGATGAAGCATGTCAAACTTCTTGTTATTTGATCAACCGTATGCCTACACTCATTTTAGGCAACCTTTCACATTTTGAAAAATTAAATAAAAAACCTCCATATTATAATTTTTTGCGAATCTTTGGATGTGCATGTTTTCCCTATCTGAGATCTTATAATCAACATAAATATGAATTGAGATCCAAAGAGTGCGATTTCTTAGGCTATAGTTCTCTTCATAAAGGCTATAAGTGTTTTCATGTTCCTACTCAAAAATACTATATTTCTCGTGATATAGTGTTTGATGAAAATGTATTTCCTTATGCTGTCCAGCCCAAACAATCATCAACCATGCCAATACAATCATCAACTATCTCCTTACCAATTTATGTACTTCCTTCAATTTCGACTCCTTCTACTCCAATACAAAATTCTGCTCCCTCATCAAGTCAAAATCCAATATCTAATCTAGCAGAACCTAATGTGGCTACAACTTCAAATCTCTCTCAGTTACCAAGGGCTCATCCCATGACTACAAGAACACAACGTGCTATTACAAAGCCAAGACGTTTCACTGATGGAACCGTGAGGTATCCAATACCAAGAGCTTTAATAGCTACATCTTATGATCCTTCTTTGCAGGAACCTACATGCTTCTCCACAGCTGTGAAAATACCAGAATGGCAAAATGCAATGCAACAGGAATTCAATGCATCACTTCAAAATCAACCATGGTCTTTGGTTCCACACTCAGCTGCACGCAATATTGTAGGTTGCAAATGGGTGTTTAAATTAAAGCGGAAGGTGGATGGTTCTATCGAAAGGCACAAAGCTAGACTAGTTGCTAAGGGCTTTCATCAACAAGAGGGGGTTGATTTTGGGGAGACATACAGTCCCGTATTGAAACCTACAACAATCAGAACAGTACTCTCAGTTACATATTCAGCTGGTTGGTCCATTCGGCAGATTGATACCCAAAATGCTTTCCTTCATGGATTTCTATTCGAAGAGGTATTCATGACTCGACCACCTGGATTTTCAGATCCAGACAAGCCCTCACACGTATGCAAACTCCAAAAAGCCATTTATGGCCTAAAGCAAGCACCAAGAGCATGGTTTTCTCAGCTCGCTAACAAGCTCATTGATCTTGGGTTTATTGGTTCCCAAGCTGATTCTTCTCTTTTTACATTTAAATCTGAAAGTGTCAATATGTTTATTCTCATTTATGTAGATAATATTATTATCACTGCATCCAAATCTTCAGCCATTGATGATCTTCTACAATAGCTGCGCATTGAATTTGTTGTCAAAGATCTTGGTCCAATTCATTTCTTCTTGGGCGTGGAAGTCATACCTCTACAATCGAGTCTTCTATTATCATAGAAAAGGTACATTCTAGATCTCTTAAAGAAGACAAATATGCTAGAAGCCAAATCAATATCCTCTCTTATGTCTTCATCACATATTTTATCAGCATTTGAAGGAGATCTCGTTGAAAATCCTTCTCTTTTCCGTAGCACAATTGGTTCATTACAGTATTTATCTCTTACACGTCTAGATCTAGCTTTCTTTGTTAATCGTGTTTGTCAATTCATGCATGGACCAACACAACCTCATTGGCAAGCTATAAAGCAGATCTTAAGGTATCTCAAACATACGGTCACACATGGATTACTCCTACAATGTAGCTCTTCCTCTCAAATTGCCCCTTACTCAGATGCAGACTGGGTTGTTGGCCCGACAACCGACGTTCAACCGGAGGATATAGTGTTTTCTTAAGGAGCAATTTAATTTCATAGCGCTCACACAAATAACCAATTGTCTCACGTTCAAGTACGGAAGCTGAATACAAGTCACTTGCTAAGACGGCAGCTGAACTATTGTGGATTCAAAAATTATTGCATGATCTTGGCATATTTCTCCAAACTCCACCAGAATTATGGTGTGATAATATTGGCGCAACCTATCTTTCAGCTAATCCGGTTTTTCATGCTAGGACTAAGCATGTGGAAATAGATTTTAATTTTGTTCGGGAAAAAGTTGCTTCACAAGCTCTAAAGGTTTGTTTCGTCCCAAGTCACGATCAAATAGCAGACGTTCTTACCAAGCCTATTTGTCTGCACAAGATTCCACAATCTCTGCTCCAAGTGAAACATGAAGTTTCTCTCGTTGAACTTGCGGGAGGATGTTGAAGCTAACAATAAGTCTCATTCAAATTCAAATGACACCAAGAATCTAGGAACACATTTGAATTCAAATATCTGATCGATTGTATACTTTATCTTTTGTAACTACTTAGATCTTCTATAAACAACATTGAAACAGAACATATCTTGTATAACAAACTCATCTTGTATTTACTATATATGTTAATGAGAACCCACAGAGATGGGCATGCAGTGAATCAAGTTACGTACATTAAACCTCTTGTATTGTTTTACTCTATTATCCTCTAACTTAGCTGCGTCAAGCCTCTAAAAAACTGTGTTGTCTATAAGACAAGGCCCCGTATGCATCATCTTTGTTCTGAACTAATGATTTTGTGATGCAACTATACTATGCAAAGCCAGTACATCCACGTGTTATGCAAAGTACTTCTAGGAATTCTAGGTGTTGAATTTTCTAGAGATTGTTGGAAGATAGAAGCAGTTCTAGGGTTTATTATATTTCCAATAATTTCTTTATATGATCTACTTTCTGTAAAACTAGGGAAGTTTTAGTTTTTGGTATACCACAGTACACTGTATCACCATGAACCTCATGATATTCTTCATGTTTGAGAAAACAATTCAAGATGGCTTTCTTCCACAGCTCCTGCCAACTTTTCACAATTAAATGTGAGAGACTTGTTGAGAAACTTAAATGTGAGAGAATTGTTGCTAAACTTAATAGATGATTCAGAGAATTTTGGAAAGCCCACTACTGATCTTACATCATGATGTAAGATTTTGTGTACCTTTTAAAAATTTATCAAAATGAAGCCAATGATTTATATCTGAACACACAGGTTTTGTATAACTCAAACTTCATATTATTGATTAGTGGTTCAATGACAAAATTTATGTTTAGGAGCTCATAGGAGCCCTACAGACACACAACATAGATATGAAAAATGCTCAATTGTGTGCCTTTGTTGCTCTTCTCTTGTTGGTTCCTTTAGTTAAGTTTCTTATACATAAAAACAATACTAGAAACTAGAAGTTAATTCTTGTGATATTCGGACAGTACCAATATGTGTGATCAATGCTAATTGACCATTTGGAAGTTTAACATATCGAGATTCTACAACAGAAATAGTTGTAAAATAAGAAATGGAATTTACCATGTGATCCGTAGCTCCTGTATCTATGATCCAAGAGCTATGTTGAAAATTTTCAGAAGCAGCTTTTAAAGCATGTGATGAATAAAAAACAGAATGTTTAATATTCAGAAATTCAACAGAATTGACAAAATGATTACCTGTCATCTTTGAGAAAAGATGATCCTGATTTGCAGGTGAAACACATACTTGGTGAGCAGAGGCAGTGTCAGAGGCGGATGCGGAAGGATTGATCAATGCAAGAAGTTTCTGGCATTGTTCCTGAGTAATGGAAAAAGGTGGAGTGAAAGATGAAGGATGCTCAAGTTCCTGAACCTGGTTAGCCGAGTGAACAGCTTGCTGAGGTGTTCTGGTTCTGGTAAATTTAAAGCCCGGTGGATAGCCATGTAGCTTGTAGCACTTCTCCACAATATGACCAGGAATGCCACAATGAGTACAAATCGGTCTATCCTTACGCATAGCAGGCTTACTAAATCGGCTTGGTGTGTTGGAAATAGCCTTACTTGCTAAGGCAGCAGTATTGTGGTTAAAATAACCAACAGAGGAAGATATTTCTCTCTGTCGTTCTTCTTGAAGAAGAAGAGAGAAAACCTTATTCATAGGAGGTAGAGGATCTATGAGTAAGATCTGGCCTCTGATGTGAGAAAAGCTGTCATTGAGGCCCATGAGAAACTGGAACACTGATTCCTGTTGAAAATATTCAAGAGCAGATTTCTGCGCACCACAAGAACAAGCAGAAATCGGACGATAATTGTTGAGTTCTTCCCACAGAGCTTTCAACTTAGTGTAATAGGTACTGATGGTAAGATTTTCTTGAGAAAGACTGGAAATAGACTTCTGAATCTGATAAATCCTCGGTCCATTTTTCTGAGAAAATCTTTCTTTGAGATCGAGCCAGATTTCCTCTGCAGTGTTGAGGTAGATAACACTAGCAACGATGTCCTTGGAAACTGAGTTCAGAATCCAAGAAAGCACCATTGTGTTACAGCGAATCCATGGCAGGTAGGTGGAGGCAGTAGCAACCGGCTTGATGATGGATCCATCCACGAATCCGAGCTTATTCTTCGCTGTGAGGGCCATAATCATGGATCGGCTCCATGTATGGTAGTTGTCTCCATCCAAAGGAAGAGAGACAAGAACAGATCCTGGACTATCTCCATGATGGAGATAGTAAGGATTGATGAATGATTCGCTCATGTCAATGATAATCGGATCTTCCATGAAAAAAAAAAAAAAAACTAATTGATATGGAGAAAAAGAAACTAATTTTGCTCTGTGGAGAAAAAGAAACTAATTTTGCTCTGATACCATGATAGAATCTGAACTATGATGATTGTGAATGAAGAACAGAAATGAATGAATGAAGAACAGCAAGGAAGAAAACAGAGAGCAACGCAGGATTGAGTTGAGATCAAAATGATTCTCACTTTCTGTATTATGAAAACTGTCTAAGGTTACATTATATAGTAACAAGTTACATCAGGAAATATACATGTGATGAAAAAGAAAATAACAAACTCTGTTAGTTCTAACTAGCTTGCTGATCTGTAGCTTGCTCACGCTTGCTGAGCTGTAGCTTGCTCACGTGTACCACGTGATTAATATATAATCGTGATAAAGTTGTCTAAGCAGTACTAGAGAGAAGACTAAAACAGAGAATTGGTTATTTAAGTCCAACAGGATGTACAAGGCCAAGCTGCTTGCTGCCTTGCACTTGTTTGATTGAAAGAGTTTTATTCTTCTTACTAATTCTCCTGGCCATAATTTTTGTCCTTGTTCATATCCTAATACAGAGCCCGGATGGTTGTACCGTAGCATCCCCAGCAGCAGGGGATGGAACACTGAGAATTCGAAATGTTTTTGTAGTCCCGGAAGTTGTTCCCAAAGAAAACCCGGAGCCTTTTGCTCATGTGAATCGCATCCGATAATCAGGATAAAGCTAAAGAATTCAAAGCTTCAGTGTGATGAGTACAACAGTTAGTTGTCTCATGCATGATCACTTGGCACTCCAAGTTGTTGTACTAGTTGTTTTTGGTATTAGGATCTAAAGGCAAGTGACAATCCCAATTATTTGCCCTGTAAAGTTCACTTGATGTGAAGAGTTTTCACATACAAACTTGCTTATTGAGAATTCATCTACAAGGATTTTTGTATGTATGATGTTTAATTTTTTCGTTTATCAGGATTTTAATACTTTAGAAACTGATTTTATAGGTTTTAAAAATTCCGGTTCTACAGAATTAATACAAATTAATTTTAATTAAATAAAAGTAATGGCTTCGTGACGCATGGATGCATCACTCAAATTCGATCAATACTTTCTGGGTGCTATCTTTCGTGTGAGCACGTTTTAACAGGTGCAAATTTTGAAGGAATCGAAGCAAGCCTCTGTAGTATGGCCTTGGGATGCACGGTACATAATTGTTTTCTTCCAACTTTTCAACGACATATACGTACATTTGTTGCTGGCAAGCAGTTTGATTTCTTTCTCGGCACGCCCCTCTACCCTACAAGCTATTCCTTTTCAAAAAGTAGCACCTTAAAGTGACTAGCCTTGAAATGTAAAAGGTTTAATTTATTAATGCATCCTCTACTTATGCACATATTTTGTGTATATATATATATATATATATATATATATATATATATCTCATCTACACCATTGATTTGGCACTAAAATTGACAAAACTTTATTAACGACCCATATGATCGGAGATGTACACAAGAAATGCATGCACAAGCTATTCAAATAACACTATCCCTCCAAAAAAAAATAAATAAATTATCTTTTACTTTATTTCTCATAAAAATAATATCAATTTAATCATTTATTTTATAATTTTAACACTTTTTCTTATGTGTGAATTTAAATTTTTCTTTAATTAGTAAAGTTCAGTACGTAAAATATTTAATTAAAATAAAAAGTGATAACTGAGTCAATATTCAAATTCAGGACTTTTGACTATATATATTATCATGTTAAATTACTATTTTTTTCAAAAAATTTAAGCTTAGATTATAAATTTAATCATTTATTTTATATTAGAACTACTTTCACCAATTAATCTACGTAAGGAACAAAACAGTGGTGGTTTGGATGACAAAAGACAAAAGCTGTATTATATATTTATATATGTAGCTAAATTCTCCACAGCTATCTCTTCCCTATTCATCTTATGTTCATGATCAGAAGATTACAACACCTCCCAAGCATTCTGTAAGAAAGATAAATGGCACTAAGCAATAATGTCATCGGAGCCATCAACTTCGTCGCCATGCTCCTCTCAGTGCCGATCATAGGGGCGGGGATCTGGCTGGCGACAGAACCGGACAACTCTTGCGTGAAAATCTTACAATGGCCTGTGATCATACTGGGAATATTGATCTTGGTCGTAGCACTAGCAGGCTTTGTAGGAGCGTTTTGGCGAATCCCATGGCTCCTTATTTTGTACCTGGTCGCCATGCTTGTTCTCATAATATTGCTCGCCTGTTTGGTCGTTTTCATCTACATGGTCACCATCAGGGGTTCCGGCCACCTTGAGCCGAGCCGGGCTTACTTGGAATATCATCTTGATGACTATTCCGGCTGGCTTCGTCGAAGGGTTCAGAGTTCTTACAAGTGGGAGCGCATAAGGAGCTGTCTTAGCTCAACAACTATGTGTGCTGAGCTGAGCCAGAGTTATCGCATGGCTCAGGATTTCTTTAATGCCCATATTAGCCCCTTACAGGTAATGTACATAAATCATATAATTTGAAACCCTAGATTGCTACGCTTTAGAACAACGTTAAACAATGGCTCCTGAATTTTTTTATTTTGGACTTATTTGGTGTGGTATAATATATATATATATATATATATATATATATATATATATATTTTTTGGCTCACAAAAATTAGCTATAGAATGACAAACTTCATTGATGTTGCTATTTCGATCTGTTGCTGCTGCTGTTCTGCTGAAGAATAAGTATTGATTTTTATTTATCTCTTTTTCTATGTTCTATGGAATTAGTTTGATTAGAATATAAATTAAATGATTAAATTAATTATTTTTTATCAGTTTAAACTTTTGAAATAAATAATGAGTTAACGTGTTAAGCTTAATTACTTCATTCATCTATTAAAATGGAGTTTCAATGCCCTTTACTTACCCACGAAAGAAAAGTGATAAATTTTTTCTTATTCGCTTAAGCTTTTTAAAATAAAATTTTGATATGTAAATTTGTTAAGGAAGTAAACTCAAATGGCATTCCACCTTCAAGTTTCTTATCAGGCACATCCTTGTAATCTAATCAAAGTATTCTTAGAGTAGTAACCCGGCCTCCATCTTAAACTGGGGTTTCTAAGATTCCTCAGCCATGAGTTAACCCTTTTTGTTTTTTCAAAATATTCTTCATCTTTATGTTTTATTCCTTTATGCATGCTTTTTCTTTACAGTCAGGATGCTGTAAGCCACCGACCCAATGTGGGTACACATTTGTGAATCCAACCTACTGGATAAGTCCCATTAACACCGCCGCCGACATGGATTGCCTGCAGTGGAGCAACGAGCAGACCCAACTTTGCTACAACTGTGATTCATGCAAAGCTGGATTGTTGGCCAATCTGAAGAAGGAATGGAGAAGAGCAGATATTATATTGCTCATAACTCTTGTTGCTTTGATATGGGTTTATTTGATAGGGTGTTGCGCATTCAGGAATGCTAAAACTGAGGACCTCTTTCGCAGATACAAGCAAGGTTATGTCTGAGAGACACAAAAACATGCATATCAACTAGGGTCCTCTACGATTATCTATCTGAACGGTAGATGAATCGGACAAATGATTATGAGAAATTACGCATGAGAATCACATGATCAGATAAGTGATTGGACAACTTAATTTTTATTTGGTCAGGTGAATTTTACCAATAATCTCTCACAATCTTCTGCTTAAATCATCCACTATTCGAACAAATAGTTGTAAACAATCATGATCCGGGTGACATTTTGGATATTTTTGTATTATACGAAGCATGCACTATTTCTTTTCTTTGTCGTTGGGTTTGATGAAATGATTAGTGTTGAAAACTGAGCAAATTTGTCAAGGAGTGTGCGTGGTTTGCGGAGGGCACCGAAAGCTGATTGCTTTGTCCAAGTTAAAGTTATTGACATGGTTGAGTGTGGAACCCAAGGGTGACTTTTGTTGAAGGATTTCAGGACTCTTTTTTATCTTTAACTTTGTCCAATTTCCAATCATAATTTGCTACAGTACAGAATGAAAAGGGCATATATGTTATTCTCTGAGTGACAAAAGTAAAAGAAATGGGTCATTTTTTTTTCTTTGCAAAAGAAGAATAAAGAAATGGGTCATGGTTTCTAGGCGCAGCTCTCTATAAGACTGTAACTGATGATGTGTTAAGGTAGGGATGATCACTCCCATAACAAATGGGGTCATGTTTCCAATATATTCTTCTCTCCATGGAAGGTGAGAACTTTTATAAAAGTTAAGAGGGAATGGTGCAACTCTTCATGCCTATCTATTCATTATTTCATTCCTTGGCTAGCTATTTTTTCTTTGTTTTCTTCCCGATCGAATTTCCATCCTAACGTACGGGAAGAATCCTTCCAAACACTTGTATTGACACCGTTTCATTTGAAAAGGGTTTATGTTATATAAAGAAAATATTGATTTGGATTTTACGTTTCATGAGGTATTTTTTTGAAAAGGGTAATGCATGATTATATATATATATATTCGTCCTTCTTAAATTACAATTTTTTCGGCCTAAAAGATTAAGCTGATAGGAAAAAGGTAAATTTAATCATTTAATCAATACTTTAACACTTCCCACCGCGTGTAGGCTTAAGCTCCATTTTAATAGGTGATGCCCAACACGTGAAATATTTAATTTGAAATGGAAAGTAGTAAATGAATGAGATAGGGTTCGAACTCAGAAATTATGCTCTAATTAATACCATGTTAATTATTATTATTGTTATTATTATTTTAAAAAAAAAGCTTAAGCGAATAAGATTGAAAGATGTAAATCTAATCATTTAATTAATATTTTAACAATCCCAAATATATGATATGCATGATCATTCAGGGAGTAATGATAGACAATGTACATTTAGCCATCTTTGGCCTGTCCGTCACTTTCCACAAGGAAAATGTATTTTATTAAAAAAAAAAAAAAATTGAAAGAATACACTTTTCTTATGGAAAGTAACGGACAGGGGACGACTAAAAGTCTCATATCTATCATTACTTGTTAACCATATCATCAATTCTTTGAGAGGTGATACAAAGAGGACGGAATATATTCATTTACAGTCCCTTTTCAATAAAAAATAAAATATAATTAAAAAGTGTCTTCTAATGTCACATTAAGAGATACTTTTTTATTATATTTTATTTTTTAATTAAAAAGAGAGAAAATCATATTCCCATGATCTTTGGACAATAAATGCAAAAGAGTATGACAGACGCACCTCAGTTTCCCGAGTGGGTAGGAATGTGGGGCGCGTGAAACTCATGGCTATCAAATTTTCACCACCACTGTGGGCCTTAAACGGCTGCATTGTGCAATTACAGCCCATATATCCACAATCAATGTTGGGCCATATTCTTAGGAGGTTGAGCAATAAATTTTTTTATTCGAAAAAACAAAGAGTTTAACTCGAATTATAAGCATTATTTGGCATTTTTTAGGAGGGTGGTGAATGAGTTTAAGCAACCTTAACTCATATGGTTTGTTTTTACTTTTTAGCCCTCAGACGCACCCCCATATACATGAAATATGAAAGGACATTGTAATATTAGAAAGGAGCAATCTTTCTAAAAATATTACGATGGAGGGAGATGCGCCGGAGATAATCCATGCATTACAGATCGAAAGATGGGAGAGTTATTCGAGCTAGCAGATATGGGCATACGATGAATGATGCAAAAATTCTTTTGACTAGCTTTCGGTCATGAATTGTGGGACATGTAAAACGAAACGCAAATGGAGCAGCACATAGATAATTAGCTAAACCGGCTATTTCTCGGTCTTTAGACGAGGTTTGGATGGAAGATTTTTTTCGATTTTATTTTGTTATAGTAACTTGTTGAGCAAGATATTTCTTTCTTGAATATTGGAAAATTCGAAATTTCTCTCTCAAAACAAGGAGCAACCTTTACAATAGTTGTTGGATTCATTGGAAATGAGATCAGGTTCAAGGCCCACCTCGTTTTTATTTGAAATAAGGATTTTCAATTCGGTGATGCGACAAAACAGAAAATTGGAAGCCTTGTGAGAATCAATTCGGGTATTTAGATCCCGTGCAATGAGACTGCTTTATTGCAATTAGGATAGCCTATATTTTCTTTCAATCAAGGATACTTTCATACTAACATCAATATGTATTAATTAAACAAAAACCTTCTAGTGTTGAAACTATCAAAGTAGTTTTTAAGGTTTTTTCTTTTTTTTTTTTTTAAAAAAAAAAAGTATTCTCTTCTTCTAATTGTGGATTTTTTGAAATTCTTTTACACCTATTCTTATTTTAATGGGCACAATTTCATTAAAACAAAAAAAAAAATCTAGAATTCTAAACCAATGATTTTTTAATTTTTTAATTTCTATGGATTAGTTAGCCTCTTCATTTCGAGTGATGAAATGGTGAGAATCCATGCATATATATATATATATATATGATGGGCTTTTGTGAAAAATCAATTTAGAAGCTGGGTCAACGGATTATTTCGGAAAAAAATAGAAAGAATGGGCTTTTGGAAAACGAAATGCCCAAGTCGGATGATGGCAAAAACAGTCATATTTTCTTAAAATTAGATGGGCTTAGGCCCAAGACGACTCAAACCACAGAGGCACCGACTAAAAACGTCTTTCATTTCTTAGATTTAATTTTTCTCCTTTTCTTTTATTTATTTATTTCTTTTCTCGTATCTGTTGCCTAAAGTTGCATCAATAGTACGTCTATTGAAGGGTGTGAGATGAAGAATGATGATGATGATGATGATGATGCCGTCGCCATCTTATTATAGATGTGAGTAATGTCATAAGAAAGATTAAAGGTTTTTTTTTGTCTTTACAAGTGTCATGTGAATTTTAAAAATTTTACCATTAAATTTCATAAGATAATTATTTAATTTTAATTTAATAGTAATTTTAAAAGGCCACATGACATTTAAAATGATACAAAAAAGACTAACTTTCCTTATAACATTACTCGTATAGACGCAAGTAGTTGTTTGCTTTTCTTTGGCCTTTGGGTATTAACATATATGTGCCAAGAAAATTCTTAACATGCACAAGAAATTAAGATTCGGTCCATCAATCTATCATATATATATAACAAATACTCTTGCCCTCTTTTTGTCTCTTCAAAAGTGATTTAACTTTTAAAATTATCATCGAATTATGGTTATTTTTGTCATTTTGGGCGTTGAAGGGATACATTGCAAAAATTGAAAGATTAGGAGTACATTACAAAGTTGTTGGTAGTTAGAGGGAGGAAATACACTTTCTCCAAAATTTTAAACGACGTGATAACACATCCACAACGTGACTATAAGAACATAAAATACCGTTAAGCTTAACTCCCATGAATGCACTAGGAGGATTTGTCTTCTATTTATAATGAATCAAATGCAACTCATCAGTTCTTACACGTTACAAGTACACTTATTAAAACTCTATACCGTAGCAATTATCCTCCACTACACGTTACAAATACTTCATCTTCAAGTAATTTACTCTCATATAACTCCTCATTATTACTGTAACTCCTTTGACTTTTGTAAAGTCGTCTAACTCTTCTTATTCTCTAACAATTATGTTCTAATAGTGACATCATATGCACTATTAAATGCAATAGAATAAAATTATAACCATAAAATAACTCCTCCCCATTTTACTCAAAATAGAGAGGATCATATTTCCAAAATGAACAATGTTATTTAGTACAATGTTATAAAATTACCATATAATTGAGATGATGTGACAGTAAAAATCAGCCTACGAACTCATTTCAATTGCACGACAATATATTGTATAGCATTCTACTCAAGATATGTATGGCATTCTATTTCTACTCTTCCAAAAATTGAAAGGACCAAGGTCTTCTTCTTGGTGCAGCAGAGCTGCAATCCAGTTGCAAGTTGCAAAGGAAGTAAAACATGTCCCATGGACTGTGGCTGTTTGCCTGTTTGCCTGTTTCTATGTCTGTTCCTTAGTCGACACAATCATATGCTCCACAACCATGCCACGTCGCCACCAATGGTCAAGTATATCTGTTACAGCTATTAGGCCCTATCAGCAAGAACGATAAAAAATAAAAAATATAAAAAATAAATAAAGGGATATTTGTTTTCTTTGGACAGTCTTATCCTAAACTTAATCTTATCCCATAAATAGGCTCACCCTAATTACCAAAAACCAGACATTATAATGCAAATTACTTGTAACTCTCTTGGTGGTGGCCGGCTTAAATGTGTGGTAAGATCTGCAGTGACGAAGCTAGGATATGAAAATGGAGTAAATGTGTTAAAACGTGTTAAACGCATTATAATATTAAATTAATCTTTTCTATCGACTTAAACTTTTATAATACGTGGTGAACAACAATTTTTCAAACAAATGTAGGGCTCGTTTAGTAATTTTCTTGGTGGGTGTCTTTTTTCTTTTTTTCTTTTTGATTGTTATGTATCATAAAAATGAGAGTAATTTTAAGTGTTTTATGTGTTGAGATGTTGGTTAAAAAACAAGCTCGTAATATTTTTGAGAAAAAGTACACATATCTCCCTCAAACTACCACTTAATTATTCATATCTCTCACAAACTACAAATTGCGTCAATGTTTCCCCTATGATTAACAAAAAGATAAAAATGCCCCTAAATTTTGTTGAATAAGACAAAAACGTTCTTATAAATTCGAAAAAAAAAAATAACTAAAAAAAAAATAAAAAACTAAAAATTATTTTTTTAAAAACAAAATTAAAAACAAAAAAAATTAAAATTAAAATAACGAAAAAGAACAATTTTTTTTTTAAAAAAAAAAAACAGAAAATTATAAAAAACAAGAAGAAGAAAAAAACCAGTTTTTTTTTTATTAAATTAAAAACAAAACAAAAAAGAAAAAGAAAAAGAAAAAATAACTGAAAATTATAAAAATAATTTTTTTAAAAAGAAAAAAAAAAAAGAAAGGGAAAACCAGTTTTTATTTTTATTTTTTTATAAATTTTTATTATTTTTTTTAATAATTTTTTTAGTTTTTATTTTATTTTAATAATTTTATTAAGGGTATTTTTGTCATTAGAGAAATAGTGACATTTTTTGGTAGTTTAAGAGAGAATTTGACACATTAAGTAATTTGAGGGGGGACATTAACAATGCGATAGTAGTTTGAGGAAAATGATCATCTCCCGTTCAAATGAACTTGAGAGTATTCAGTTATTGAAAAAGTAAAGGCATAATTATTTTTTCACATTTTATTGGACAGTCATACCCTCACTTTTTTAATGACTATATATTCTCCGGTTTATTTGAATTTAAGAGAATCTAAATATGTAGTTCGAGAGGATTACATGTATTTTTCTTTATTTTTTTATTATTTTTTTTTAGGCAAGTTTATTCACATAAAAAAGTGGTCCAAGTGACCCACCATTTTTGTTTGGGGACGGAAGTTTTGGAAGTGACTTGGGTGGCGTTGATAGGTGAATTGTAGACCCTTGGTGTGATACTGATCTGAAGGCTCATAAACAAAAAATGGTTCAATCAACGAACAAGTTGACTTTAGGGATGGTGAGGTTGACTTCAGGCTCGGCCTAGTCCTTCCTACAATGTCAGGTCGGCTTAAATGTGGCCCAAGATCGGCACCATAACCAATTGAACAAACCCAATCTATCACGCCTTCTCAACTTCCATCCATCATAATTGGAATGCCCATACACTTTTAATATTCAACATATTTTTTGGTCCAAGATGTGACTATTACTTAATGACCTATTGACTATTATGCTGTATTTTTTTTTTTAGACAATTTATATGATTGAAGTATGACAATTAAGTTTTGACAGAATTTACGAATTTAATACGAATTGAAGATGAAATTAATGGGTTAAAGTTAAAGGATCTGACCCATTTAATTAAATGAATTGAATTATGATTGACTTCATGTCTCGATACAATTCAAACCCAATATATAATAAAAACTGACAATTTTTTTTACAGAATTTATAAATCTAACATCAATTCAACACAACATTTCACTTATCTGCCTGAATTTGATATAATTTGAACAGATAATTGTGAGAGATTATTTATGAAATTTATCTGATCGAATAAATAATTAGACAACTTAATTTTTATTTAATCATAAATTATATAAGTGATTTCTTATAATTGAGAGGTTCGGATCGTAATCCCTGTGGATGCATGAAAGCAGAAGCATTTAAGAAGCCGGGTAAATTAAATTGACCGGCAACTAGGGAAATGGCCCTTTGCCATTCAAAGTATTGACAATGGATAAGAACAAACAAATTGACACTCGTAAGAGAAATTGCTTAGATTTCTTTTGTTTTTGGATTCCTCCTTTTTGGATAAATAACTAATTAAAATGCTTAGAA
The DNA here is from genome assembly GCA_028654335.1 of Alnus rubra. Lineage (NCBI taxonomy): Eukaryota > Viridiplantae > Streptophyta > Magnoliopsida > Fagales > Betulaceae > Alnus > Alnus rubra. The sequence goes on along the minus strand of JAJPGS010001029.1, from coordinate 1,420,513 downwards.
TTCCTTTATAAATGCTCTAAAAATCTTCATTCTTAAATGTCCCAACTCTATCTACTACACTCCTTCCATTTATATATTTAGTAAAGAAAAAACATTTGAGTTATGTAACTTACCTAGATAACTTGATAGTTCTGATGAAAAAAGAGAGTAGAGACATGCAATTCTTAAAATCTCAGCCGTTCGTGTGTGATCAGCGGTTGGGGAAGGGTCACTCACAAATGCTTTAAAAATTACTTTAAAAAAAGAAGAAGAGGGAGCGGCAAAATAAACTTGAAGAGTAGTGGTCGGCCACTCGCTCCTATAAAAGGCTTGTACTGGTTGACATTATGGAGTAGTCTAGCCACCCTCTCGTCTTCAAATGTGATTAGCTATCCCTAAAGAGATGGTCAGTTATCCTAATAATAGGCTTGAGGGTGGCTGGAAGCATAAACTATCTACAAAAAGGCGTCGCAGGGTGGTCTATTCACCCTTCCATCTTGAGGCCGAGGTAGTCGGGCAAGTGAGGACAAGGAAATGACTCAAAAGATTAGTTTGATAATAGGCTTGAGGGTGGCTGGAAGCATAGACTATCTACAAAAAGGCGTCGCAGGGTGGTCCATTCACCCTTCCATCTTGAGGCCGGGGTAGTCGGGCAAGTGAGGACAAGGAAATGACTCAAAAGATTAGTTTGAAGCAAGGTAATTTATCTTTCTCATCAATAAATAATAGTAATTTCATGATCAAAATTTAATATTATTACATCTACTTGTTTAAATGATGCCACATCATTTAATTTTTTTGAAGAACATGTCTAAAGATAGTTATCACGTGACATCACCTACAACGTTAAATTCTAACCATAAAATGGTTCTATTTCATTTAAAATAGAGAAAATTTTATTCCGTTAAGTAATACTGTAATGCTCATTAATAAATGAATAATTAATGCTATAATTACATCAACTTTTAAGGGATAAAAGATGGTAATCTCAATCAATAAGACCTTCTTGGAGGTAAAAAGGGATAAATGAGTACCCTCTGTGTACTCCAATCCAATCTGACGGTCTAAATCACCTGCTTTGAGTCATAATAGTAATTAAAGATGGAGAAATGAGTGGGTAATGATTACAAATTGTGAGCCGTCCACATTGTGAAGTGGATTATCAAATTGAAAGCACAAGTCCTCCTCCAACAGTTGGTTTTGCTTTTGAGGATTGAGGAAGTCCATCCAAATTGCTTTCAATTACACTCTTTATAACCTTTGATTTTTCTTTCTAATAATCAAATCCCATTCAACTACACTGTGGGTTGCGTGCAGTCCCCGACTCCCCAATTCTTATCCTCTTTGAATTGGGTTCCTTCATTCTCCTGGGCCCACCCAAACTCCTTCTAGGCCCATCGATCTAATTGTTTATGCCCACCTGATTCCTACTTTATTTCCTTGTTTCCTTGTTTTTGTTTGTTTCAAAGTATATATATAATAATAAAATAAAAATAAAAATAAAAAACTCTTCAGATTTTTTCCTTTCTTTTTTTTTTTTTTTAATAAAAAAATGGTTTGGGAAAATTATATTCCAAGGCTTTTTGTTTGTTAATATCATTAACCTCTTTAAGGCAAGTAAGTACTCTATTGGCTTGTTAAAGGCTTTTTATCTGCCTAAGTTGCAACTTCAACTTCAAATGTTCTATCACAACTCTTCAGTATGACTTTATATATATATATATTTGCCCAAGGTTTGGGTTACAGTATTTGTCTTGGTAAACCTAATTATACTTGTTTGTTTGGAAGACAGGAGAATTATAATCTTTTCTTATTGGGTAAGCCGGATCGAGAATTAAGCAAATTTGAGGACTAATTATAATAAAATATTAGTTAAATGATCAAATTAACTGTTTTTTTTTCAACTTAATCTTATGATATAAGTAGTGAGTTAGCATACTATTAAAAGAAAGGTCTAGCGTTCAAACTTTATGTCTATCATTTACATTCTATTTTGATTAAATATTTTACGTACGTGTTTAACTTCATTTGCTAAGGAAAAGTTTGTTATGAAATATTTTTAATAGTTAGTAAATGAGCTTATTTAATTCATATAAGCACATTAATATATATTAATCCTAAGAAACCAATTATATTAGAAGGTTAAGGTTAAGGCCCATCAAGAAACAATTTCATAAGAAGCTCAGAAGTATTTCAGAAGCCTCAAATTTTGGGATATTCAGATTGTACGGATCCCGAGTAGGCCAGAAAGGAATCTTGGAGTCAGGAAATCAGTTCCTACCTGATCCAAAGTGAACGGTTAAAATCTCATCTATAAATAAGTACAACCACGAGATATTTGTGAGATGGATTTTGTGATTATACAGACTTGATTTGAATTATCCAAAAAAAACTGACTTAGGCATCGAAGTGAGTCCGACTGACACTCTCAGCGAGCTCATTTGTTAATATTTATTATTTTGCAGGAGTAAATGAAGGATTTTACAAAAGCTTGTGTCATTGTATCGAAAACTATCTCAATAGAATTTAAACTCACACATGATGAAAACTGTTTAAATAATAATTAAATAATTAAATCAACAAAAACAAGTATTCGATTACTTGTCAAAAGTAGATTTGAAAAAATAAAAATAATAATCCAATCAAGAACCGACTGAACCAAGTGACAAGTGGCTTGACTTGGCATGGTCAGCATTCACTCCATTGAAGTGCACGTATTCCCTTAAATCAAATATTTTTAATGTCCTTTTCAGGTACTCTTAATTTTGCTGGTTTTTTTTTTTTTTTTTTCATAACATACACAATACCTTTTCAATTAACAATACAGGATACTTATAATTAAAGCATTTATACTTCTAATTTGTCTGAAATAAAATAATTGGAGTATCACTAATTTTATTATAAAAATCTTACATATACATCATTTATATGTTTTCTTCCATCAGAACTACCACCCAAGTGGTTTGAAAAGATCATAGAAATTTAAACGGAGAGAAAATTGTAAATTTAATTAAGGAAAAGTAAACATACTCTTTTCAAATGTTATGGATCTCTCTCCTAAATTACTAGAACAATGTCAATGCCCATCTCAAGGCTAACAAAAAGATAAAAATAATCTTAAATAATTTTCAATAAGACAAAAATATTCTTATAAATTCGAAAAAAAAAAAAACTTAAAAAAATTTAAAAACAATAAGCAAAATTAATTGTTTTAAAAAATAAAAAAAAAACGAAAAAAAAAATGATCACCTTCGTTTTTCATTTTTTTTTTTTTAAAAAAAAAAATCAGTTTTTGGAAAAATAAAAATGAAAACAAAAATTGGTTGTCTTTAGTTTTATGTTATAATTTTAAGATTTTTTTTTTAAAAAAAAATAAAATAAAATTATGAAGGGTATTTTTGTTATTGAGAGATATTGATATTGTTTTAGTAGTTTTAGGGGAAAGATCGATACAATTGATAGTTGGGGAAAATATTGACAATGGGGTGGCCCGTAGTTTGAGAGAGAGTGTATGTACTTTTCCCATTTAATTATTTTATTCATGTTTTAATTTTTTTTTTTCTTGTTTATAGACTCTTAACTTCTTGATCTTAATAATTTAGTAGAGTACTTCAACACGTTAAGTATTTAATATAAAATAAAAAAATAAATGACAGAGTCAAATAGAAATACCTGGGTTGTAAATTAGCATCACTTTTGAAGAAATTAAACAATGGGAATAATTGATATGGCGGCATTGGATGTATCAAATTAGGTAATGTCGGTAATCTGACAAAGAATTAACCAATCAGAGCCAAGCATTAGCATCATGAACAGCATGGTGGTGTACATGAATCATGACAGCTGCTAAAGCTTTCATTGCTTTACCTGTCATCACCCAAGAGTTGGTAAACTAATGGCATCATGGGTTATGCAACTTTGATTAAGGTGGGCAATCCTCGATTGTGCCATGAAACTATATATATTTTTGCTACTTGTGAGTAGCAAAGGAACACGTGTCCTAATAAAAAGAACTAATAAAAAAAGAAAAAAGGTGTCCATATTGAAAGCTTGGCGAGTCATGACGGAGAGAACGAGGATTCACTATAGTTAAGATGTTTGAATTTCTGTTTGGTAAAAAAGACGAGGATCTATTATATATAATTAGGCTGTCTGATCGAATTTCAAGCAGCTTAAGAGATTTAGAGCAGTTTGTGAGGCTTATTTGTCCTGGATAGTCTAGGATGTTGAGCCCTCCTGCCTCGCAAAAATTCGAGGAGGGTGTGAGGTCCACCTGACTCACAGAAATTCGAGCAACCTAAGAGAGCAGATTGTGAGGCCTCTCTGCCTTAGATGTCTAGAGTACTGTTGAGCCAACCTGCCTCACAAAAACTTGAGATGTCTAAAATGGTGAGACGCATATGTTTTGAACAATCTAAGGTAGTGAGCCCGGCTATAATGTGACCCCGCAACTTAAAACTTAAATATATTGATAATATTAACTCCTTTCGAGTAGGAGAGGCATGCATAAGTAAATTCAATTAGGGTTGGAAGCAAACTATAAATAAACTTTTGCTTAATAATTATCTTCGATCTACTCTTGTTACCTTTCTTCTACTGCATTTGAGACTATTCTTTGGCTTCTCATATTGGCTAGGACTCTAGCTACTGCACCGTGACGTAGAGCTCTATTCCAAAATAAATAGATGTCACGATTCTTATCTCTTAAATTATCTGAATTTTATAAAAATAAAATAAAAAATAAGACAACCTAATTTTAAGAGATGCCAGTCCAGATAGGAAAGCATACATCCAAAAAATGGTACAAATTGATCAGAATAGTGAACTGAGAGTTGTAGGCAACGTCATCTTGGGGGAAAAGGGAAGCCTAATGGGCGGTGCACCAAGATAAAGAAGGCAATGAAGACAAAGGCAAAGTCGATAGGGGGAGTGAGATCCACATCCACCCCCACTTGTTTATAGGCCGGCCTATCTAGCCTAGCCAGCTGCCCATGCCACCATGCACCTGCAACAAAATGCCTACATTTTGTTTCCACTTGCCCAATTCTTCTCCCTGGACAAGATAGCATCCTACTTTAAGAGGGAGTAAATAATTAACTGAGGGCTGGCCCATTCTTCTTTTTCTGCTCTCTTCGTTGCAACTTGTGTACTGTCTGTCTTCCTCAGTTTACTACCATGTGCTAGGGTTTGTAAACAGCCCAAAACGACATTTCATGAAGCTTCTTTCTGTATTTATTGGTTTATGTATTACAATGTTCAATTTGTAATGCTGTGCGTTTTCAACTCACAAATTAACCCAAATCGCAAAAAGGTTAAAAAAAATCAAGAAAAAACTAAGGAAAGGCTAAATGTCAAAAAGTGAACCGAATCTAAGAAAGAGCTCAAAAGGGATGGAATTGATTTGTTGCCCAAATTATTTTGCATTAGAAGGGATATGCTCGAGCCAACTTCGAGCAGAATTTTAGTGGAGCAATATTTTATCTAGGCTTTGCCTGAAAACATTTATAGCGGAGCATTCTGTCTTAACTTTGCTTGAGTCAAGTTTTAGCAAAGCATTATGTATTGACTTGGGTCGAGCAAATTTTTAACAGGCTTCTAACATAGTGCTCTACACGCCTCGTTTGTCCTACATCAATTTTGAATTGAGCAATTTGCTACCAAATTCTGTTTCTGGCTAGTGGGTGATTAAACAAACTTATGTAAAAAAAAATTAATTAAGAAAGTGTTTCATATGTAAACTAATAATAAGAAAAAGAAAACAAGAGGGTGAAATTCTTAGCATTTGTATACGTGGGCGTGAGAATTACGTGTATTTTAGACACATGTATGTCAATCTAATAATCATTGGAATTGAAAAAATTAAAAAATAAAATCAGCAAACCTAGTTTTTTTGAAAAATACTTTCGTTTTTTAGTATGAACAACTAATGAGAGGGGAAGGAAAATTCAAACTAATAAACTCCGCTTCAAGTAGGACTATACAGACAGGTGGTTTTGGTATAAAGATGTCGTTTTGGTATAGGGTTAATACCAAAAACCCTAAAACAATAACAAAACCGTCTTAAAATGTCAAAAACTAGGCCAAAAAAAGAAGTCAAAAACATCAAAATTATACCCAAAAGGCCTGTATCGAACAAAAATTATCAATGTACAGTTTGAACATAAATAACCGCTAACCAATGATTAGTCAAAACTGCTCCTCACTTAAGGCAAAGCATATAGCTAGCGATTATTACCATGCAATTAGCAATTATAAATAATAACCGCTGACAATTATTTTCTATAATGCCCTACCCCAATTGACCAATCCATTGAGGTAAAAAAAAAAAAAAAAAAAAAAAAAAAAAAAAAAAAAAAAAAAAACTTTTTACTTTCACATATACGGTACGGTTAGTCGGTGCGACAATGATGATGAGTTACCCCAAAAGTATAGGGCACCATAAATAGGGCACATGTTTTGCGTTAGCAAGGCTGTGTAGTACATGCGGCTATTTCCCAGGAGGCCCCAATCACACACTTTTGAGCTTTACGAAATCCGAAGCCAATATTACCCTTTTGGACACAAGCATATATGATTTCGTACCTAAACCCACGTGTTCCAACCATTTTGGTTCCCATACAAGTTTAGCAATCAATTTCGAATCTTTCAAACAATAATATATTCTTTCACAAGAGAAAAAGAGAAACAATCGTGTCCTTATACTGTTCACAAAAATATACTTGGTTTTTACACCTACATGTAGGGTTATATATATGCGGCCGATATTAACCGTCGGCTTCTGATATAGGTTATGTTTATATTATTTGGAGTATTTCTTTTCACGGTTCGCTCATTCACTTCACCAGTTTATTGTGATGTGCTAGACGGCAAAGCCACAAGCTTTTACTTAGAAAATGTTCTCTAATAGTATTTTCTAAAAAATAAATTTGAAACTTTTTATTGGAAGTGAGAAGCGTAGACGTATGATCAAGCGCTAGCCACATCTGCGTTTATCATCTCAAAATGACTAGTCAATTTGAAACTTTCCTAAAATTCATTATAAAGCCCAGTTTCACCTAGTAACTAGGCAATGTGGGACTTAGCACCCACCATGAGTATCTTTATAATTTATCTCTTCCCAATATGGGATCAAGGTGTTACAAACTCCCCCCCTTAAACACCTGCGGTCCTCATCAGGGCCACTTCATGTGGTGCTCCAGTACCACATGACCTGACATTACTAGGTGGCTCTGATACCATTTGTAAGGACCCAGGAAAAAGCATTAGCCACATTTGTTTTCATCACCCCGAAAGAATTAGTCAATTTGGAGCTTTCCTAGAATCCATTATAAAGTCCAGTTTCACCTATTAACTAGGCAATGTGGGACTTAGCACTCATGAGTATCTTTATAAACTATTCACTCTATGTGAACATTCATCTCTTCTCAATATGGGATCGAAGTGTTACATTTTGAGTATTTATGATTGTGTTCTTTTGTAAAGATAACTATATTTTGTGTTATTCGTCTCTAGTCTTGATGGTTTGGTTATATTTTCAAAACATTAAGGCTTAATAAAAATTAACACAAGCCTAATGCACTAAAAATCGGCCTATATTATTTTTAAAATCATTTAAAATAGGCCCTAATAAACACTAAAAAAGGTCCAAACAACTAAAAAAAAAAAAAAATACATCTCAAAATAAATTAACAAATAGAAAAATATTTCTTTGCATTTTGGCATCCATCTCGCTTATATTTTTTATGAATTGATATATTCCATCTGTTATTGGTGTTTATTTATTTATTTATATTTTATTTTTTTACTAAATGTAAATAAAGCATGTCAAGTCAACAAAAATAGACGTAAAATAAACTTCAGAATATGTAGAAAGAAGCATTATAAAGTCTTGGTCGTCCATTGAGACATTAAAATGATCAAATGTATGTACAATGAAAGAGAAGCAATTATAGCTCACCCACTCGCCTTTATAAGTGCTGCCCAATATTTATTTTGTCGTAAAAGGGCAATAACTATAGTTCCCTATAGTATTCACTTCTTTCTCGTGTACTCCCTCAAACTAATAAGTGCAATGAAATTAAAAAAAAAAAAACTAAAAAAAAAAATACAATAAAATCTATTTACAATCTTATTAAAAAATTAATAATTAAAATTGACTGTTCATATCATCATATGTGTGTGTGTTTCGTGTGTATTTGATATAATAATATTTACAAATTGATAACAATAAGTTAATATTGTGGTATACCTACATAAGTTAATTGGAAAGATTTGGATTGAGATTAATGTCGCATGCCTAACATCTATTATATGATGATATGGAGATAAATAACAAAGGGCTGCCCATTATGTGATAAATAATCAGGCAATTATTATAGAGTTATAAGTCTACCACGTGGCAAATAATCCGGATTCTATCCCGGCTATCAATAAAAGAGCCTTACAATAAAAACATCATCATTCCTAAAAATATGAGTAATTCTAGATGTCATATTTATGTATTTTTGTTTTTCTCTAATAATGATGTGCCTTTTAAAATTATCATGGGACTTATGATTGATTATTATTGAATTTTAATCGAATGGTAATTTTAAAAACCACATCATTATTAAAGGGACACAAGAGAAACATAGGTATGACGTTTAAAATTATTCTAAAAATAGATAATATCATCTTTCACCCTAAAATCTCGAGTGCTTCTACATGTACATTAAGTGTCCATCAAGTGATTATTAAAAAATGAGGTAGCTTTTAAAATCACCATTTGATCAATAACACGCTCAATGGTGATTTTAAAAGCCACTTCATTTTTTATGGACACTTAATGTACATATAAACATACTCTAAAATCCCTCTCTCTCTCTCTCTCTCTCTCTCTCTCTATTTATTTTTCTCTGAAAATACTTCATTAACTTAAGCATCGAAGGCTCTTGATCCTCGATCCTCGGGAGCCAGCTTCTTTTCGGTCACATATATTCTCCTAGTTCAAAACATCTACGCCCCCTCCCCTCTTCATAAACACACAAAAACACCCAATTAGGGTTTTCTCTCTAGATCATTGATGCTCTCTACACGCTCGGAGAATATGGTTGTGGCCATGAGAATATTAGTGTTTATAAAATTTTCAAAAACACCAATATCATGTGTATTTTCAAAAATTGCACTAGGCTGGTTGAACCATTTTATATAGAGTTCAATCTTCTTCGTGTCCGTTTAATTCAATGGTACGTTTCAAAATATGCAGTTTGAAAATAATAAATGAGAAACACAATTAATAAAAACATGATTTTTAAAAACATGCATTTAATATAGAGTTCAAATCATATTATTTATAAAGCATGTTTTTAAGATATGGCCCTCAAGCGCATGAACTTCTAACATTAAAAAAATATCTCATATTTGTTTTGTATTATTATTCGAACAATGCTTCCAACAAAAGATGCATGTGTTTAATGTCGTTCTCTTACACATTTTTGGCATATCTTTTTTGAAAATATATCACTAAATTTGTAGAACTCACAAGTAGTCCCACAAATTTAATGGGCAAGATAATGAAACCAAATATTTTTCTTCCCACAATCTTCTTATAGTGCGTAGTTGGATCTTTGGCCATGAAGGAGAATAGAAAATTATATAAATCTATCTCATACCTATCTCATCTTCAAATTTATTGTTGAATTTGTAGAATCTCATAAATCTAATAGTGAATTTAAAACTTGATTGTATGAGTAAAAGATGATTATGAGATGAATGTGTAACATGTCCCTTAATATGTGCAGAATCTTTTGGAAGCAAAAGTCGTGAAATCTTTTGATTGGAATCATAATGAAACGATATAAAATATTAAAATATAAAGTTGGAAATTTGTTGTCTACATAACATGAAATGATTGAGCAATAAATTATGGATTAGGAAATAAGAGAATCTATTTTATGGTTTAAATTAGATTTTTTTTTTTTTTTTTTTTTTTTTGCATTTAATAATATGAGAAATGTTTTGTTTCATTTTCTTGTATATCTCTTATCCATCTTCGTACAAGAGATGTGCAAATCCATAATTGAATATATGAGATAACATGTAAGTTCTATAGATTTAATAGTGAATTTGTAAAAGATGTGCAAGAGAATGACATCAAACACATTTATAACGGTATATATAATATCACGTTATTAAATCTTTTAAATGATGTATCAACATGTGCAAATCAAGATCCTCTTAAATGGAGATGCGTCATTTTATTATTAAGATTTTATTTTATTACATCATGATGTGACATCATGTTCACCTTTGAATATGTAAAATATAGCATCGACCATAAAATAGCTTTTTTTCCATTTTACTTAAAATTGAGAGGGTCTTATTTTATTGAAAAACTTTTAGAGTAATTTTTGTCTTTATATTAGTCTTAAGTGGAACATTTATATTTTTTGGTTGTTAAGAGGGAGACATTAACACAATTGGTAGTTTTGAGGGATATTAACAATTGGGTGATAGTCTTAGGAGCAGGGGCGGAGCCAACATTTAGACTTTGAGGGGCCAAATTGATTTTTTTTTTTTTTTAGGGGGCCAAAACTAAAAACATGAAAAAAAAAATTAAAAATTAGGAGTAAAACTTAATTATTTTTTATTTTTTGGAAAAGATTGAGGCTGGGGGGTCCATGCCTTCATCTAGCTACGCCCCTGCTTCGGAGAATAAGAAGGTTATTTTTTTTTTTTAATAATCTAATTTTTTTTTTATAAGAATTTAAAATTAATATATATATATATAAAATTTTTTTACGGTAGAACGTTCCTCAAACTTCCCTACTTTTTTTTTTTATTCATTTTGGGGAAAGTCCCATAAAATTTACGGACCGCATGTTTTTCGGAGCAGTATCCCACAAGGGGGCCCACCCTATCACAATCATCCCCACTAGGCTTCCGAGTCCTACAAGAATGTTCTCCCCATCTACGATTCTTACACGTGGAACACAAGTGGTGCTGTGTTAGATGGTTCTCGGCGAATACCTATCAACATTGAGAAGCACGTGGCTTCATTTGTTTAATTGGCCCCTGGACCTGTTGGGTTACGTGCTCTCTAAGCAAAACTAATAAAAATAAAATAGAACTGGTAAAAATAAAAATAAAAAAGTCCACGCGTCAGTGCTACGTCTTTCAGAGAGCACGCATATTTTTGTTTTTATTTTTATTTATTTTTTAATTTTTCCTTGACGAGTAAGAAACAAAGAAGAACAAAAAATAATAATAAAAAATCAAGAGAATAAAGAGGGTCTTAGACGCTATGGAGCCATAAATCTTAAAAAAAGACAAGTCATCAAATTGTATGATTGTCATTTGTCATTTAATAATCTAATAAATAATATCATTTTTTTGTTATTATTAATGTATTTATCTTGAAAACATAAATAAAGTTTTTTTTTTTTTAAAAAAAAAATTGGTTTAGAAGAAGTCTTAGTCTAATTAAATTGACATTACGTGTACATAACTCTCGCATTCTTTTTTAAAATGAATACAATTTGTTACTCTGGTAAAAGAACAGATGTTAATTTAATAAATTATTTGTTAATGCTTTTATTTATTTTACTAAAACAATAAAATTAGCTTAAAACGCGTTGTCGACCGAGCCGTTTATCGTTTTTAAAAGTGAAATAGAAAGCCTAATTATGACAACCGTTTTAGGACTCTCTGATCTCTATTTTCTCCAAAGACAAAAAGTTGGCCTAAAGAAAGTCTGTTAAAAAAAAATGTGAAATTAGAAAGAAAAGGAATGGAATGGAATATATTGTGGTCGGTAAAATTTGAAAAAACTTGCAAAACCAGGCAGTGGAACAATGTAAAAAAAAAAAAAAAAAAAAAAAAAACCAGTCAAAGGTGAATCACAAAGATGGACGGTAAAAAGGAGGCTTAACAAGAGTACAAAGACCAAAATGGATTGACCCATGATGAGAGAGAGAGAGAGAGAGAGAGAGAGAGAGGAGAGAGAGAGAGAGAGAGACAAAAGCAAAAGCAAATATTATACCGGAAAGGTCATCAAGGACTTCAGAGTTCAGACAAGCAAAACAAATGCACTTTGTCACGGGCCACGGCAAGCTAATTTCTTTCACATGTGGGTTGGATTAGAACAATTGATTTAACTTAGGTAGTGAAAACTACAACATATATGTGCTTAAATTATCATGAATTGTAAATTTTAAGGGTATTTAGAGGAGACAAAAGTTTCTTTTATCTGCCTTATCTCCTTTATTTATAATGATGGTGTCTAAACTGTTTATCGTTGTTGTCCACAAATGACCATTTCCAGAATAGTTTGTCCTACGTTCTCCCATTTTCTATCGTGCCCCTTGTTTTATATCCGAGAATCAATATGTGCTCATGGCAGTTGTCCATGTGGCACAAAAGTGGTGAGGAAGTGGATTCTATGTCCTAATGATTCGACGTACTTAGGTTGATGGGTTGATGCGTTGGTGAGATGAGCTTTCGGTTATAGTCCCAACCAAACAGATAAAAAAAAGGGTAAATTTAATTATTTAATTAATGTTTTAATACTTTTCCTCACATCTAAGACCCAATATGTATAATATTTTACTTTAAATGGGAGCTAAATCGCACAAACTCAAAACCTTTGATTTGAGAAATCACTTATGTAATTTATCTGGCCAAACAAAAATTAGGATGTTTAACTACTTATCTGATCAGGTGGGTCTCATAAACAGTCTCTAATAATCACTTGTCAAAATTCGAACAAATAATTTGAAATGATCGAGAATATCTTATGGCTTAAAAGAGAGTCAACAAACTTTGAAAATGTTGTTGATGAGGCTTTTATTGCTGAATGGGGGGGTCTCTCTTCTAGAAAAGCGATTTGATCCGCTATCGAAATGGTGAGACACGTTTATGGCATGATATGGAGCATGGAGCACGATATGACACACATCAACATGGTAGAGATCATACATATCTTTTCCACCCTCTTCAATACAAAGTCAAACACTGAATGATGCACCAAAAAAATAAAAGGCATGTCGTTGTTTAGTTAATAGGAGCAGATTTCATTTCCCAACCATCTAAAACTTTCTAATAACCTCCTAAACGACAGATTATAACTCAAATGGATTCTGCCGACAGCCCATATCATCCTATTACTATGTTTCTTAATTAACGTGTTTTAAGATTTTTTTTTTTTTTTAAATTAAATTATTTTGATGTGATATAAAAGTAATAATAATAACTTTTGTATTTTGAATTGTTTGTTAGGGTATTTAACTCAAGAAAAAAACAATAAAGTGTTAACAAAATGTGAGACAACATATATAAGATCGAAAGTACTATTGTATTTATATGAAGAAAATTGCCCACAGAAAATGATCCTGTTGTTATATATCATTGATCAATGTACGGATTTAAGACCACATCCTATTTAGAAAAAAAAAAAAAAAATCTTATTGAAAATTCACTCATTAAATCCAAAAAAAAATCCAAAAAGTTACAGTGGAAAAAGATTCCCTAAACCCAAGAAAAAAACAAAATTGAGGTAAAAAAACAAAAATAGGGTTTTTTTTTTTGCCTTGGCGGTTCATTTACGAGTAATGTTAAACGTCTTTCTCGTGTGTTTTTTTTTTTATAAAAATAATGTAATTTTTTAATTGAATATATGACACATGACAAAGGTATTATAGAAATATTTTTACAAAAAAGAGCATTTTTGACACTTTTTGATAATTTGGAGTCATTAAGAGTCCGTTTGGGTTTGAGATTTCAAAAAGTGCGATTTAAAATCACGATTTTAAAATGTTCGATTTGAAAAAAAATGATTTTTAAAAACGTAATTTACCATTTAAAATCACAAATTAGCCTTGAAAATTTTGCATTTTCAAAAAAACACCATCTTACCTGCGATTTGAAAAAACATATTTTCTGCGTTTTCAAATCGTAATTCCCAAACAATTTATGTTATGCGATTTGGTTTAAAATCGCACTTATTGTCTACGAAATCGCAATTCCAAACACACCCTAATAGACTTAATAGTCAAAAGGCTACTTAAAAACGGCTGATAATTTGTAAGGCTATTTTATAATTTTTTTTTTATTATTTTAAATGTGATTGACATAAAATGCTCTTAGAATAATACGACACAACAAAAGTTTGAATTACAATTTTGACCTCACGCTGTTCTGGCCCTGCCATAATCGCCCACAAAAAATATCAAAGCATCATCGCTATCCCAAGGACCAATCAGCGGCCATGATTGACCCATGCCAGGGGTCCCCACCCGTACGAAATCCCATTCGCTAAGGAACCGCCTTTGTGACTCACGAAAATTGAAAATTGAAAAATTAAAAAAAAAAAAAAAAAAAAATCCATCCATCTTGCGGAGGGCGGCTGACCTACTTTATGATTCCGAGAACCAAGACGCCCCCGCTTTCCAACAACGAATGTGAATCCGACCCGTGTCAAATCGGACAGCCCACCTTTAATCCACCCTTCCCACACGAGTCGGCCGCCTTGGACCCACGAGATTGGAAAACTCACCACCCACAGCAAGCGACTCAGCAAGGCCAAAACATTCCAAAAATAGAAATTTTGTGCAATTTGGATTCCCAAACATATAAAACAAAAATCTATTTATTCATTTTCCTTATATAGACATTTCCCCCCATATTTTCCCAAGACTGAGTACATATTGCTTCCCAATCCCATTCCCTACCACCTCTCTAAAACCCAAGCAGCATTTACACTTTAAACAAAAGCCCCAAAACTTATGTATAATCACTAAAAACCAACCCTATAGACTTATATATATATATTATATATATAGTATTCTAATATTCTTCTTCTAAAAAGTTTTCCACCATCTCCACATTTTGCCTTTATTTTTTCACATTTTTCCAGCTTGTTCACTTCTATTGCTTCTATGTACAGATACTAAATCCAACGCCGGCCTTTTAAGAGGCTAAAAAGACTGCGGCCATTGGAAGAGGGGCACAGAAGTTATGTGCCACCGGTAGTAGAGTAATTAGAAGAAAACATTTAGCGCTAGTACCCCATGATTACTCCCATTGGTGCACGGTGTGGGATTCCCTTTCTTCGCCTCGCCGTCCGGTAATTGGCAGTTGGCGGCGGCGTGGGGGGAGTGAAGCTCTGGAATTTTCTCTTCCCTTGGCCGTGGCTGCTGCTGGACTGGGAGTCCTCTGAGTCGGAAGCCAGATCCGTCGTCGAGTGCTTCTTCCTCTTCTGGAAAGTCTTGGATGTCCCAACAATCTGTAACCAATAATTAAAACATCAACACCCCATCACAATTCACAAATAACCCACAAGACCCAGTTCAATTTTGTTCACATTATAGGTTGAAACAAAAATTACTCCCACCCAGAGCCAATCAAATAATTACAAGATTTGACAAGGGCTAATTGGAAAAATGTGGTAATTAAATAATAGATTTGACAAGGGGTAATTGCAATGAACCTAGAAAAAGCCTCTTCAATTCCTGTGGCTCACATTATCTTAGCACCCTCATAGCCAATGCAAAGTCAAAAGTCAACCCATTCCAACCAATCCTATGAATAGACGGTAAAAATAATCAGTTTGTTAACATTTACTTCTTTTTCCTAATCGTCTTTTTTCCCATTAACTTTTCCGTCCGATTCTTACCAGACAAACAGTGTGAGAAATAGTGGATATTGGGGACATTGTGACGGTAAAGTACCTTGCAACCGAGAGAGCAGAAGCGGAAAGAGTCAAGGAGGCTGCGCTCGCAGACCTCACAGGTGTTGGTGACGCCTTTGCCGGGCCTAGGCTGAGGGCGCTCGTTCAAGAAGACGACCCTGGCGCTGTTGATAACGTAGGTCTGGACCCCAGTGATGTCCAAAACTTTCTGAATCTCAGAGACCCTTATCACATCATGGTATGAGGACCTTCTTATCTGTGATACAGCAAACCCATTAGAAATTCATGATTTTTGGCTGTTAAAAATGTGGAACAAAGAAACCCCATGTGGAATTTGTGACCCATGACTCATGAGCATGAAGAATGGGAACTTTTTTGCGTACGTGACCCAGTTATTTGAGCTGTTTGGATGCTGAGAAGAATGCAAGAACAGAAAATTTTGAGGCGTGGAAAAGTAGAGGCTCACCCAATTGAGCCTCACAACCGAATTGAATTTCATAGGCTGAAATAAAAAAGAGAAAAACCTTTTTCTTTGACCCCCATTTTTCTCAGAAAGAAAGCAAATCTTGAAGATCAGGGAAAGAAGAAAAAAATCAAGCTTACTCAAGAGAGGAAAAAGGCTGGGTAATTGAAAAGCTAAAAATTCGCTCAAAAAAGAATTGAAACAGGGGAATCCTGTAGTTCCGAGAAAGGAAAAGACTGAACTTTGAAAAAGAATCATTGAATGAACAGGCCCCAAATACGGCATCAAGAAATTTGACTACAATGAACAGAGCACAGATACCAAAATAGGGTGAGAAATCTATGAATTCAGAGGCTAAAAATTATACCTGAATAGCATGGTGGTCCTTGTGGTAGTTGAGGCAGATAGAGCAGAGAGCACCGTTCATGCAATCCAAGCAGTACATGTTGCATTCACTCTTGTGGGAATCCGCGTGTAACTTGCATTGAACAAAGAAGCTCTCTTTCAGCAAAGGCTTCAGCCACGGCGGCCACCTATTGTCCTCGTCATCAGGGCCTCCAGCACCCTATCCAAAAAACAAAGAGAAGAAAAACCAAATATTAAAACCAGACCCAGAAAGCAAAACTCATACGAGTAGCAATCGTGAATAAGAAACAAAATCCATCCATCGATACCCAATTCCAGAAAAACAGAGCACATTCACCAGACCCAGAAGAAAAAGACCCAAGTAAAACAAAAAAACCACCTAAGAAAACCCCAGAAAGCGGAAATTGTTGGAGTAGAAATCTTGAATACAAACTAAAATCCATCCGCACCCAATTCAAGAAAAACAGAGCGCATTGACCAGACCCAGAAGAAAAAAAAAAACCAAAAAAAAGAAAAAAGATTCCAATGAAAAGTGAAAGAAAGAAGAAGAGAGGACAGTGGTTGTACCACAATTCTCCTATTCAAGAAGTAGAAATCTTGAATGGAAAGATGAAATTTAACGGTACCAAATTCAAGAAAAACTGAGCACATTCCGCAGACCCAGAAGAAAAAGAAAGAAAAGAAAAGAAAATAGTAGAAAGCCTCTTTTTATACCATGATCCTCCGGTTCTTGGGCTTGATTTCCCGGACAGTGGTTTCTTGATTTTCGATCGCCAGCTTGAAAAAAAACAGAGGTGCTCTGCTTGTTTCTTGAATGTTTCTTTCTCAAATGCGTGCAAACACAGAGAAAAGGAGCGAAACTGTCTCTGTTGATTCTTAAAGAGCGAGAGAGCTAGAGAGAGAGAGAGAGAGCGAGAGAGAGAGAGAGAAGAGTTTCTCGAGAGCTAGTGAGGGGGCAGAGAGCGAATGAGTTCTTCTTGTAGACAGTGGTCGATGGTGTTTACAATGTGAGAAAGTGGAGAGAGAGGAAGGGGTCGTTCTTATCTCCACAAAGTCTACACCCAAACCTAGCTCCGAACCTGAGCCTAGCACCGAACCCAAAGCACACGCTAAGAGTAAGAGATCCGTTGAGAGCAAGGAACCCACCTCTTCCTTTCCTTTTTATTTCCTTTCATTTTCATGCCCTCTTTGGTCTTTATCATATTTCATCTTTCTTTTTCTTTTTTCTTTTTTCAATTTTCTTAATAGGAATTTAAAAATTGAGTATGCTTTTTGAGGTCATTGATGACAAGAGATTAACATATTTATTTAACACTAATTATTCGTTCCAATGTTGTTTTGGGCACACCATTTCCCATTCTTTCTAAGTTGTTAATTAGACCCACATTATTAGCACTCGTCTTATGGTTTTTTTAGTTCACATACTTTGAGGTGCACTGTCTCTTGTCCTAATCCAAAGTCCAAACCTGTCCAATTGTTTATTTTGGATTTTAATCACCTAATATCCACATCCTACGGAGCTTGTTTTGTCTCTACATTTGAGCTCAATTGATTAGCTCCAAATTAAAATAAAAAAATTAAAATTCAAAAGTAGTAATACCATACGACACATATCTATCCTACTATACTGACGATACGTAACTATTATATATATATATATATATATATATATATATATATATATATATATATATATATAGAGAGAGAGAGAGAGAGAGAGAGAGGGGTAAAAATTGATTCAAGGCGATCGGAACTGTCACCTTAGCATTACGAGATAAAAATGTAGCTTATGGTATTACTAGTTTTTTTTTTTTTAACAATAACCGATATAAAGGCTACTACAATCTACCAAGTCAACGTATTAGAATAAAAGTAAAATATTTGTGTGCTATATAATATTTTTCTTGAAAAAGTATCTTGATGTGATAGAATGGTGAAAATTGTTTATTGTATTTGGATGAGTGTTTTGTGTTTCTTTTTTAAGAATAAATTTTTTTTTTTTTTTTTTTTTCGTATTGGTTGTTAATATTTTTGTTTTGAAAATAGAAAACAGAAGACAGAGAGCGGAGAATTCAAGGGAATTGACTTTTAAGATTGAATTCAAGGTAAAATGTAAGAGGAAATTTCATAGAGTTCAGAAGTTGGAAGCAATAGGGCAAATTGGTTGTCAAACCTAATTCAGTTTGGTATTATTAATGGACTGACTTTTCAGATGTTGGAACTTGGAAGAAATAGGGCAAATTGGTTGTCAAACACAATACAATTTGGTAATCTTAAATGAACTTCTAGGGTTTTTTTTTTCCCTCTCTATAAGGATTTCAGATTTCAACAATCAAGTGTTAGGTTTATATTTTATAACACAAAAGATTCTTTTATCAATTTACAAAAAAAAAAAAAAAAAAGTATTGAGACATATGGACAATAGACAAAAGTTTTTTCTAAACTAAATTACGTTGGTGGAAATTCTTTAAATACAGTCTATTAAATTAACTTATGTAAATTCCTCAAATAAAGACGTGACTATTCCGTATAATTTTTTGAAATACATAAAAAATGAAATAACTTCACAAAAAGGGTATCAAACTATTTTTTATTTTTTTGAAGAAAATTTATAAATTTTTAAAGATTCAGGTATGAGTATTTTTGTAAATTCCGTTAAATTCTGACAAACAACTAAATACTAAATTCTATCATTTTTTTTTCTTAAAAAAAGATAATAGTATTTTGAAAATTTAGGCAAGATTTAACAGCAAATCCTAACAGAGTATTCTTCAGTGAAATTTTTGGTGACGGGGATACCTCAATTTGAGATGTTTGATAGTTCAGTACCATTTTCTCAAAACGGCCTATATTTCGATACCTTTTTGTGAAGTTATCCCTAAAAAAAAAATTACATAATTTAAGGACAATTCTCAATTAGATAATTCATCTAACCCATTTTAAAGAAAAAATTTATCCAATGTACAAAGATTCTGGCAACATACTTACTGTTGATCTTGACCTTAATAGTTTGAGTTTAGTTTCCGAAAGTAACCTCTAAATTACCAATGCTAATAATCAATAATTGTAACCTAATGTTATAAAATAGATAATCAATTTCTTCCATTGGTAGGTCCAATAGTGGGATGGAATTAATGCCAAACTCATATTTCCAATTTGTGGCTGCGGTCTAACGATTTGTTTTTTCTTTAAAAACAAAGAAAATAGTGTTAATTATTAAACCTCAAAACAGAAGAAAACTTTTTTGGTAGAAAAAGAAAATCCCATGTGAATCATGGTCAATAGGATTAACCGACTATTGAGACATATATCACAATATTTTCACATCAATCATTATTGGCTTTAATTAGTGCAAGAATTATCTTTCAAGTTGATCAATGACTTGATGAAAGATCATAAAGCTCATTAGTGCCATTGTTATCAACATTTGTTTCCCTTCTCTATTTCTACTCTTGATAGGGCAGAATACATGTATTTAGCCATACCTATATGATTGCTCTTCTGACCAAATAAAAGAAAAAATAAGAAGAAAGAAAACATGGGTTGGCTGCTTTTTGATGCTACATGGATACCAAATATTCAAGAGAAAATAGAAAGGATGTGTCTTGGATAAATGGATTAAATTGTATAGAAAGAAATGATTCTTGTATATTTATCATACATCTTTAAATTAATCATCAGATCTGTAAAATCCACATGTGGGCCATACAGATCCAATAGTTGATTTAGAAAAAAGATGTACATGTAATATGTGTGTTGTATAGATATGAGGTAACTCTATATTGAGTAATTCTAGAAGTCCATCATGTGACATTCTTGTGTCCATCTAAAAATGAGGCGGTTTTTAAAATCGTCATTAGATTTGTAATTGATCACTATTGAATTTTGATCAAATGGTGATTTTAAGAGTCACCTCATTATTAAATGGACATAAAAGTGACACATAATAGACTTCTAGAATTACTCTTCTATATTTGATCATTACTAATTGACCCGATTAGAGTGTGATTTGACTCTAAATTATGCAGCCTCCATTTCTTTTTGGAAGTTAGGGATTGAATACATCATCTCTCTTATTTGGATCCATATATTGTTGTAGCTATATATATATATTACTAGGAACATTTGTAGTAAGGGTTGAATCTGAACTTACCACAAAGGGAAGAAGAATCATTAATCTACAAAAGGCACATGGTGCAAATTTGAGTACAATTCTAAAAGAGTAATGCTAGGAGCAATTTTTTTGTCTTATTTTTATCTTTTTAAAGTTGATGTGCCTTTTAAAATTCCTATTAAATTTTGTAAAACACCAATTATTCAAAAATTTTACATTGATTGAAAATGATAAATTTAATCGTTTAATCAAATAGTCTAAATCCATAAGAACATTTGTGGTAAGGGTTGAATCTGAACTTACCATAAAGGGAAGAAGAATCATTAATCTATAATCTACAAAAGGCATATGGTGCAAATTTGAGTACAATTTTACAAATTAAAACTGTTATATCGCATGTTATTCCAAAAGTTTACGTTGATTGGAGATGATGAATATAATCATTTAATTAATATTCTAACACTTTCGTTCATACGTGGGCTTAACTCATTCTTAATAAGTGAGACCTAACACATGAAATATTTAATAGAAGTAAATAGTTTCTTTCAAACTGGATTGAAGGAAACTCTTTTAACTAGTCTATAAAATTGTCATGTATCATTTCGCATGTGAGAATCACAATTTTTTAATAACATTAAAAGAATTGGAGGGTACTTAATTGAAATGAGATGTGAATTATAAACACATGATTTGAAAGAGTAATGTTATATGTAGGACTCATGTCCCCCTTTTATCCCCCAAGTGATGTAGCTTTTAAAATCGCTATTAAATTTGATATGGATCATTATTGAATTTTGATCCAATGATCATTTTAAAAACCATATCACTTTTGGTGAATAAAATGGGGACATGAATCCTACTCATAGCATTACTCCGATTCGAAATGATGACTTCTGCCCTGATACTTATTATATCATTACTTATTATAAATCTTAAACTAATACAAACAATATATTTAATAATTAAATTAATATTCTAACAAAAACCGCAATCTAATACTTCAATATTTTTGGTTGAAGATTGAATGAAATCAGAAGAATGGATCAACTAGACTAGAAATTAACCTTTTTCTTGTTAGTATAAGATATAGCAAATCAATAAGTTCACTAAGTTAACAACAATATATATATATATATATGACATCTTAAGTCCAACTATTATACTGATCATTGATTGAATTATTAGCCAAGATTGATTCATTCCTCTCTTACCAATCAAAGCCTGTTACTAATTTAAAAGTTGTCTTGGCCGGGCTGTACGTGGTTGCTTGATAGTTCCATGAACCGGACATGGCCGGTGGGTTTTACTTTGACCCAAGTACAAAAGTGATCAAAATTCAGTTTAATTAGGTTTTGTCTAATTAGTTAGGTGATCAGTCTTGGTTTTGGTTTAATTTAAAATTATGATGCTGATGTTTGTAGTGTTACATGAAGGATATTTTCAATTAGAATAAAAAAAAATTAAGGATATTTTCCTTATTATTATTTTTACTCTTAACTTTTTTTTGACAAAATTTCTACTCTTAATGGGTATGAAACGATTCTTTATAGGCTGAAATCATGATACAGAGATAAAGTATAATATTAGCACTAGAATTGTTCTAGGTTTAGCTTCTGGTAGGTTCTATTTTGGCTAATTCAATGTCAAAATTGAGTTGGGTATAAGTCTAGGTTTTGTGGTTTAGGTGGGACTTGAATTGGTACATGAAATTGAAGAATGAGTAATGCTACATATCATCCATTTATCCTCTTTTTGTTCCCTTAAAATTGATGTGACTCTTAAAATCACCATTGAATTTATGATAGGTCATTATATGATTTTGATCCAATAGTGATTTTAAGAGCCACATCAATTTTGGGAGGATAAAAGGAGGACAAATGAATGATATGTAGCATTACTCTTGAAGAATAGAAGTTGTCGATCGTTAGCAAGCCGGTTGATAGACGTTCGAACGTGGTCTTCAAGCGTTTTAAAACAACTAAGATCCGAGAGCTTTGGTAGTGTAGTCCCAATCATAGAAGATTCAAACAAAGGTCGATCGTAATGGCGGTTGCATCAAGTTTGAACCAAGAAGAAGTAAAATGGTTTACAAGCCTACCCGAGAGCCTCAATCGAAAGACTGTAGTTCGAATGGAAGTGTTTCTTGAGAGCCACAGAGAAGCTTAGTCGCAAGTCATTCGACGAATGATCAAACACTATCTTTATTGAGATGGATCCGAGAGTCTTGATTGTAACTCCAAACATACCATGCATGTTCGAATGCTACCAACTTGAAAATTGTGAAACCCTAGGATTTTCGAATATGCTACTAACCTGTTTGAATGACGCTGCCTTGGATTGAGTTTTTGGGAAGCTGACTTTCATTTAAACCTTATTACACAACCAATTAAATCTTACTTACAATCGTTTATCTTACAATAAAGATAAACTAAATTAGTCATATTATCTATTGAGAATAATATATTAAGAAAACTTGAACATGAAAATTTGATTAGTAATTTTATATCTCAAAAAACTAGAAGAGTGATATTTAATATAAATAATTAATATTGAGCCGCCCCTTGCCTTTTCTTTTTTGAACGAAAGATCTGAGTATTTCATTGATTAAAGATCACGAGTATAAAGCTCTTACATCACAAAGCATAAAACTCTACAAAATCATAGCAATATGCTATGAGGTTACATAGTCATAGATACAAGCAATATTCTTACAATAAAGTATTATCTATAACTTTCATCTTCTGCTAACCAATGTACAACAATAGTTAAAGATCTAAGACAAAGGTAACCAAATATCCTAGAAAAAATTATTTAAACTGGCTGTGAGAGATAACCCATTTCACCGAACTATCCAGGCAGTGAGAAATAACCCATCACACTTGAGTAACGTTCATCTTATAGATCGCTCATGAGGGTAGATCTAAAGAGAAGAAAACACTTATTCAAAGCAAAAATATATACAACCAGCAAACAGCAGCAGCAGCCTGGGAAGGAAATGAACGGTACAACACAGAGGTAGATGGACGGATACATAGCGAAGATGCCAAAATTGCTGATTAGGTTTAAGAACACCTACAAACAAAAGAAAAAACCAGAATGAGAGGAAGATGGTAGGAGCGGAGAGTAGAAAGGAAAAGGTAGAGGAGGAGTGACTAGTGAGCATATCTACTCCCTTCTCCTCTCAGATTTGTTTTTTATAAAGGTAAAGTTTAGGGTCAACTTCTACTCCCATCAAAGCCTTTGTTTCCCAATCTATTTTATGAGCCGCCCCTTGCCTAGGCAGCACTCACTATCAATTTTCCTCGGAAGCATTTCAGTTTGTCCTATACCTCAAACTCATACCACATTTCATAAAAATATAAAGTTATTTAAAATGGGGTTTTTAAATAGATCCTGGATAATATAGCACTTAATGATTAACATTAGGGTAGACAGAAAAAATTATTAATTAATGAAATTCAACTAATATTAAGTGTTCAAGAGTTAGGCTATAACAATTATATTGTTTTCTTGTGATGTATACTCTTATATATTTTAAAAGTAGGGGTCATTTTCTACTGATGAATTTCTATTTGTTTTAATTAAAGTAATCAAACTCTTAAGACTTTTCTAATTGTATCACTTTCGTCCATGCACAAACCGTGATGAATATGATGCCGATGACTCGATCTCTTACAACCTCTTAACTTATAACATGTGAAATGACAAATTAATTAATTAATTATTCCTGTAAATAACTAATCACAATATAACCAATTTATTGTGACATGTTCGGCTAGAAAAATAAATACGATCATATATATATATATGAGAGGCAAATTTGATTAATGCCCCATAGCATATTTTTTCCCAAACAACCCATGTGAAAGCCATGTCATCACGTTTGGTCAAGGTCTAATATATTATGAGAAATGATATTTACACTTCTTTAATTGGACATTATTGGTACAAAATAGAAATTGCAAAACTTGATTAATTTATAGCTCAAATTAAAAGTGAGAAACTTGTTTGAATTTGCCCCCAAATTTAGGCTACTTAACTGAGTTAGTTGGATAAAGTTTTCCTCCTATTCCTCTAATTTAGTCTATTAAATTAATATATATTCTTTAAATATGCGATTCTTATACGCATTTTTAAAAGAGCATGGGAGAATCATATATGCTTAAGAATATATGTCAATTTAAAAAATTGAGTTGGACGAATTTTGTTCAACCTAGCAATTTGATGCCCTACAAGTTACAGGCTTGTTGGATTTTTAGTTCTCTTGAAAAATAAAATGGAATAGAGGAGAAAGAAAAGAAGGTTGAGCATTACCCTTTTTTGTTTAAATTTATTTTTCTTTTTGGTTAAGTTGAGCAATATTACTCATGCAAGACTACTTTAGATTAATGTTTATGGGTCATAAATCCCTAATGTTAGTAGGGCTGACCACTCGTGGTAATCCAGCCAAAGAGACATGTGGAGAGACATAAAACAAGTAGTGGTGGTTTGCTAAAGGTATCGGCAAGGAGCACTTCGATGCCTAAGTCGGTGAGAAATTCTTTGAGGGAATAGAAAGCGAGAAAGTGCTTAAAAGTTTTTCTGCTATAGTAGTCTCCTATTTATAGGGGAGGGGTTAATAACAACTTGGGCTACGTGACCCAATCTAGTTGAGGACCATCTAGTCAGTACGGTTATTCTATATGAATGTGTGGCAGACATGGACGCGGTGGAGTAGGTTAGAATGGTCTTATTGTTTGTCGTAGTGGTGACGTGACAGAAGGTACAAGTTTCTCGTATTGCACCCTTCGTGCTGGAGGCTATCGGTCAATCACACTCCGAGGGGGAGAGGAGGCCCACCCGAGAGTACTGCTAGTCCTCATCTCCTGACATATATACATAGTTCAACCCGAGAGGTAGATGAGCCAAACATGGCCCAAGACACAAGTGGGCCCTTGGTAAATATTATCACCACCCAATATAAAAGTTGAGGGCCACTAAACAAATTACTCATTAATTAATCATATCTAGGTCCTTATCTTTAGTTGTGAAAGAGTTGAGGAGGTGAGGGTTGGGTTAGACTACACCTAAAGGATATAAACAGAAATTAAGGCAGAGTGTTGAATTGCATGTAATTGAGATAGTTGTTGTTAGGTAAGGTTAATTTGGTACTAAAAAAAAGTATCTACTTTTTCTTTGAAGAAAGAAAGTGGCATGGGGGGTCCACGACTTCAGCCTGCTTAGTGATGAACTAAAAGATAAAACCAAAGATACAAAGAATAGACATATTCAACTATGGTTTTATATGCATTAAAGAAAGAAGAAGAATAGAATTCACATTCAAGTTCCTACCTACGATTAACATAGAACAATTATGAATGTAATTCGCTTTCTATTTTAATGAATTATTTTACATGTTAGTCATCACTTATTAATGAAGAGTTTGGGCCAACATTTAAGGGATAACTTTAGAATATTAATTAAATTATTAAATTTCTTATTTGCTTTAGTTTTTGAAATAACTAGAGATTTAATAAATCCTACATGAGAATACCGAAATCTCATTTTTGGCCTCTAAATAAGATGCATTCTCATGTGGCCTTGTGAATCTTGGCGAGGTCACTAAGAAAGCCTCTAAAGAGGCCGGCGGCCTTCTAGTCAAGAGTTGCTTTTCTACCCGCTTGTAATCCTTTGTTCATAACTTAATTGGTATACTCGAAAGCAGGGTGGATCGGAGCTAGAGTTTCAAGTGTCCCAACGCGGTTCTGCATCCGCTCGAGAGAAAAGTTTGGAATTCAACCTCTCGATCATTAATTATACTCTCTAAAAAGAGGTCATGAACACCATTTTTGTTTAGAATCCCCTAGATTAATTACTATAACACTTGAGCACTAAAACATATACGCATGCATGATTATGGAACCCCCTATATATTCAATATTCATTGAGAATGATATCCATTAAATTAGACCCTTTTGATAGTAACACATTCCTAATGGCATTATCGAATTTCTTCTCTTGAGTACTGTTAGAAGAAGACAAATTTCTAACAAAGGAAGTTTTTGCTTCCGGATCTACTCATCTCTTAATTAGCTAGGTGCATGCCGCTTACAACAAAATACAGAAAATATCGTAGCAGTCTTGATCAACTACATGCATGATGCATGCATGCATGCATGATTAACTGTGGGACATACATATATTCAGTGTATATTACACATGTAGTACAATGATTAATCAATTGCCATTATCCATGCCTTTGGGTTTGTTTTTTTTTGGTAATTTTATCCTTAAAACTCATTATCCAAGTTGCATAATTCAACCCTATATGTGTCGTCAGACCAGTAAGAGTGTGAAGCTTGTCGTGCCAAGTCAGCATCTGCACATGGGCTGCCCATGAAAATCGAGAAAACCTCGTTCAAATCGGAGAAAGCTCTATAGCCTAAGGTAAGGTGCCTAAGAATTTTAGTGAGCTAGAGGACAGTTGGTTAATTTTGAGAGGTAAAAAGATAACCTAGAAATGCTATATATGTCCCATTTCATCATCACAACTAGCTGTAGACATCATCCTTGCCCTAATGGAGGGTTTAATTTGTTCATGATTCTAGGATTTTTAAAAGATACCTTAAAGGTGAAACATAATTAACATTAATTAGTTTCTGTAATTTCTTCAATTAAGGGATGATTATGCACTTTGGTAATTGGTATATATATATATATGCTTGCTTATTTGGTATTGTATTTTACAAAATGACATACATGAGTTCTAAGTGCTAAAAATACATTATGGTTTTCTTTGTTAATGCATTAATTCTAGTATGAAAAAAATGTTCCGATGTGATATAAATTTAATGTGAATACTGTTTTTATGTTTTGGGTGGATTGTAACGTTTTTGTTTTGAACACAAAAAATAAAAGATAGAACAAAAATTTTGACAAAAAAAAGTTAGTCTTTAACTTTTGGAGAAAGTTATAACAATTAATCAAATACATACCACGTTTTCATGCCACGTCAATTTGGTCGAGGTTGGCTTTATTTGGGATTATTCGAGGAACCGATAATATGTCTAAGAAGATTAATAAACTAAGTTTGAAGACTTGTTAATTACTTGAGTATCTCATGTTTTCATTCTTGCAACATTAAATAACCTAACATTCAATTCAACTCAGCTTGTTTACAATACTAAACTTGGCCTGCATATTTGATACTCATTATATATATATATATATATATATTAACATAAATCAATAGAATACGAAATTAAGTGCATGTATGTTGCAAATAATTTTTTTTTGAAAAAAAAATAAAAAATCAACCCACATGCATATCAATTCCTGAAGCAAATGCAGTTGATCATTATTATAATTATGATTCTTCTACTGCTAACAACTATTGCAATAGGCATGCATGAGTTGACCTAAACCCTCGTGAGATCATGTATTCTCTACTCCAACAACATAGCAAATTATTTCACAATAAAGAAATCAAACTCTTTAAAAAAAGGAACAATTTTAATTTCTTTTTCTTTCTTTGTGGTGGGGGAGGGTTGACACTTAACATCAACCAATTAACCACTACTTCTTCTATGTTAATATATATATTAAATTTATTTTTATATACACATTGAAACTTAAATTAATGATCTTTGTTTTTATTTAATACATATATCTTACGTACAAGAAACCAAATAGCTTCTACACCCCTGGGATTACGGCCGGGGCTTGTTAATTATCTTAATTTATTATATTGTATTCCTTAATTAATTAAATTGTATATATATTTTGTTGAATTGGTTCAACATTAACCACACCCATTTTTTCTCACTTCCTTCGTAAAAGGAAATACCCCAAAGAAAATTATATATGTTCGTGATAAATTGGTGATCATAATTAGCTGAACATCAATTTTTTTTTTCTTTTTTAGTGTATTATATCATATATATGTATCATTTGATTTTTTTTTTCTCCACCAAATACTTCTCCAAGAAAAGTAGCTAGTGGAATTTTAATGTCTAGAGTCTAGACAATATAGTATTTAGATTTACATTTATGCCCGTTTGTTCTAGCGTAAAATGTTTTCTGAAAAATATTTTCAACATTTTTCGGTGTTTGGTGGGGGCGAAAAATAATGGTCAACGGAAATCATTTTCAATTTAACAGTAAAAGCCTCTAAAACTATAAATCATTTTCTGAATTTAAATTATTCATTCTTGCATGCACGTTTGTGTGAATCCGCCGCCGCTAGACATTAAAGTTTGTTGGTAGCCCGACTCTATCGGCAAAGATATCCGAATTTTGGTATTCGATTGCTCGAATCCAACCAATGCTACCGGATTTTGTTTAGCCTGAAATTTAAGTAGTGAAGAGTAATCTTGACTTCAAAACAAATTTCGGTCAAGCCTAAAGCTAATATAATCCAAAGAACTGAAGCCTTAAGATAAACTCCTTCAAAGAAAAAAATTTATTGGAAAATAAGTGCATCAAACTTCCTGAGAGCGTACACTCCAACTGATAAATGATCTCCCAAATGGTTAAATCACTGTTATTTCAAACTATTCCTTAATAAGTAATGTTGATTTAATCATTTGATTAATATTATAACACGTGACATATTTTAATTCATAAAACTAAAAGTAAATTACGAAAACAATGTTCGAACTCAGGATCTTTACTCTGATATCATATTACATCGCTATTTATCAAAAAATAAAAAATAAAACTTAAAATAATAAGGAATGGTGATTGAATTTATCATTTAATTAATATTCTAACACAAACTTCTTCTCATATTATAATTAAGGGAAAAGTATACATAACTCCATCAAACTGCTATCTCATTGTCATGAATCCCCCCCTAAACTACCAAAAAAGTATTAAAATTAAAAATAAAATAAAAAATAAAAACGGGTTTTTCTTTTTGTTTGCTTTTTAATCTTTTTTTTATATATATATAATTTTCAGTTATTTTTCCTTTTTTATTTTTTTTTTAAAATCATTTTTTATTTTTTTTTTAGTTTGTTTTTTAAAAAGTTTTTTTTTTTTTGAATTTATAAAGACCATTTTTGTCTAATTGAAAAAAATTTAAGATTATTTTTATCTTTTTTGTTAGTATTAAGGGGGACATTGACATATTTTAGTAATTTGTGGAGGCATTGACATAATTGATAATTTTAAAAAAAAATATTGACAATTAAATAATAATTTTAAAAAAATATATATATTTTTTCCGATAATTAATTGAGCGAGCATCGTCACTTCGTCAATCATATATTTATATTTATATTTATATGAAAGACAAAAGCGAATC
This sequence comes from Alnus rubra, assembly GCA_028654335.1. NCBI lineage: Eukaryota > Viridiplantae > Streptophyta > Magnoliopsida > Fagales > Betulaceae > Alnus > Alnus rubra. The sequence continues at coordinate 1,390,641 of JAJPGS010001029.1, read as the reverse complement.
TATGGGTCACATTTGGTTCTTATCCTAATACACGAGACTCAAGTGAAAATCTCTATTTAAAAATTGTGATTAAAATCTCTATTGATTTTGGACTTGGTCAATCTCAATCTCACTAAGCCTCTATCATTGCAATTCCATTATTATTATTATTATTAATGTTATTATTTTCATTTTGACCGGGTAATTATTATAGTGTGAATATATGTCATAGGCCTCCTGCCGTCTTGAAGGGGCTCCTTGCTTTTGTTAAAAATAAAATAAAAATTAAATTAAATGTAAAATAAAAAAGAACAAAAGAACAAAAGGCTGTGAATAATGGTGAAATTGACTGGGGAAGGTGGGTACTTTTTAGTCAAAGGGAGGCGGTTTGAATTGAACCCCAATGCCACGGCAGCCCACCAGGCATGACCGGTTGACTCCCAATCCTACGGCGTCCTTTGATTCTCAAAAGCAATCCCTGGCCCCTACTCGCTTTAAGTGCTCCACGTGGCCCCACACCTGCTTTGCGTTCTGGCTGCTTCTTCGGGTCCCACCGCCCCCCCCGGTTCAGCAATTCTTCCAACTCCTTCCGTCGCCGTCCAACTGCCATTCTTTCACTTTCTTCTACGTTCGTTTCATCTGGACCCTATTTTACAATTATAGACTTGAATCACTTGATTCTATGTAGCTTTTTCTGCTATCGTAATACGTATACACAGCGAGAGAAACGTAATAATTAATTAATTAATTAATTAATTATTATTATTTTTAAATTTTAAAAAAGTGAGAGAAGCATAGTTTTATTTACATATGAAATTGACAAAAATAAGTTTTCCCAATATTAAAGGACAAAATTGTCTTTTAAATTTGGGTACGTCGGAGGAAATTTCTTCCGGCCAGCTTAATATATTAAAATGACGTGTGTCTTTAGGGCATGTGACGCTCACATCACATGCATTTTATTAGGAAAAAAAATGTAAAGTTAGTTCTTTTGCTTGCATCGATTTGTAATAAGTTTCCTAAGGTTTAAAAATAACTTAAAACTCAACGTGATAAGCATAAATGACAAGTAAGTCTCCGGTCTCTACTTCCTTTTGAAATTTTGGCGAAAAACCTTCATAATGCCATATAAGCACTAATACTAATACTAATAATAATAATAATACTAATAAGTTACGAGCACATGTCTCATATAATAAAAATATAAATATAAAACATAAAAGAAAAAAATACCCATAGCTCTTCAAACTATCACTTAATTGCCAATGTCACCAAAAACTATTAATTGTGTCAATAACTTCCTTAAATTACAAAAAAAAAATGTAAATGTCCCCATTAAAAAAAAAAAATAGCCATAATAAAATTATAATTTTTTTTTTAAAAAAAAAAAGTGAAAAAAGCCATTTATGGGGCTTATTGCAAATCAGTGTAACTACAGTGACTGATTTTGTATTTTTTTTTCCTTTTTAATAAGATAATCTAATAAACCGATAGGTGTCCTTAGGAGCATGTGATTCTCACATTTTCATTTTGATAAACATAAGTTAGTTTAAAATGCATATGAGAATTCACATTTTAGTTTAAGAGACATTTTTAGTTGGAAGAATTTTCTTCAACCATGTTTAAAGGAAAATTTTGTCCCATAATTTCAAGTAAAATTATTTTTCAAATTCATGTAAATAAAATTGTCTCTGCGACACAAACCTTAAGAAAAGGCGACTTGCAAAGAAAGTGTGTCGAAAACTTTATATACGCATGATTAAAATTGCATTTAAGCAATATTGGACACTTGAAATGGTAATAATAAGAGATTTTGTTTCTAATTTTTTTTTTTTAAAAAAAAAGAATTAAAAGAAAAGAAAAGGTTCTTGTGTCTAATCCTTACCTAAAAAGAAATATGTGACTTTACACGACGGAAAAGAGGAAAATCCAACATATCAAGCTTTCTTTGTGTCTACTCATCTTCACAAGGAAAAGAAAGAATTTTTGCTTTTTGCTTCTAGAAAAGTCTCAATTATGAGTCAATATTGATGCTTTAAAATCAGATTTGGATGACCAAGTATATATGACTAGCTTGCTTCAAGTTTTCTAAACTAATTGTCAAATGAAGTGCAGCATAAGTACAATAGAACCAAATGGCACCACATTCGGGTACCGTGAACATCGAAAAATTTACAATTCGAACAGCCATTTAGAACGGGAATTGTGAGATTCATTTGCTTCGTATAGGTAAGCCATGCACTCTGAACTGTTCGGGACAAGATCGTGGATGAAACACACGAAATAGAAACTCATATTAGAAAATATTTTATTTTCCTAAAAGAAATTACACGAGGAATTAATAGATTTTGGGAGACTGTAGGACCAAGGGGCAAGTTGCCAAGAAGTGGCATGACTTTGTTGACGAAGAGGCCAAGCAAGTTGTTTCAACAATTTTGTCCCTGTTCTTCTCTTTCGTCAGCAAAACTCAAAAGCATACGATTCTATTGCCGAAATGACTTGTTGCACATCCTATGGGTTGTGATTTGACAATTGAAAGGGTTTGTTTGCTAATTATTTTTCTTTTTTACTTTTTGGATAAACTTTGTTTAATTCTTTGAATTTTGACCACTTTTATAATTACTTCATAAACTTTGAAAACTCTCAATTTAGTATATTTATTTTTTTACATTTTTTTTTTCTAATTTTACCACTCTATTAGGATTTTCTGTTAAATCCAATCAACATTCCTAAAATATCCATTTTTTTTTTAAAAAAAAATAAAGATTCAAGTGTGGGTATTTTTGTAAATTTCGTTAAATCCTGACCAACGCCTAAATCCTTACAATTTTTTTTTTTTTTCCAAAAAAATGAGATGTATTTTGGGAATTTTGACACTATTTCCTTTATGATTTAACGGAAAATTTTAGCGGATGGTGAAATTAAAAAAAAAATTGAAAAATGAATATACTAAATTGAGAGTTTTTTAAGTTTAGTGAGGCAATTGCAAATGTGATAAAAGTTGAATAAGTTAAGTGAAGTTTCCCCTTACGTTTCTTTTACTCAAAAAATTTAAAATATTAACAAATAATTTTCCCCACAAAACTCAAAAAAAAAAATTTCAATTTTATGTCACGTACGTCAAAACTCTTTTCACTTTTAACAAATAGATCGCCTTTCTGTTCTTATAAGAAAAAGTGGCATTTTTAGTATACTTTGGTATTTTGATGGCTCACTTTAGCACACTTGAAAATTTAGCGGGCTATTCTAAAATCGGCTGTTAGTTCAAGTGATTTTTTTTTATATTTAACCATTTTTAATTTCTTTAAGCAAAACACCTCTAAAAAAGGATTCTTAAACACCACCTTTTTTTTTTTGGTCCCTGGCCTCTCTCATATATTCATTATATGTTCACCATTCATTTGGTTATTAAGTAAAGCTTGAAAAAGAGATTAATATAAAGGGATAATTGCACCGTTGGTCCCTGTGGTATACCATAATTATTTTTCACTCCCTATGGTTTAAAAAGTTCATGGGAGGTCCTCGTGATATACAATAATTACAAATCGATCCCTGGCGTCAAATTCTGTTAAATTTTTTAACAGATTCCGTCAAATGCCACGTCAGCGACACGTGTCGCCAATAAGATGGCGACACGTGTCCACCGTAATAAAAAAATATAAATTTATTAAAAAAAATAAAAAATACTTATTTTTTTTTTTTAAAAAAAAAAAAAAAAAAAAAAAAACCTAAAGGGGCCGGCCACCCCCAGTGGCCTGGGGTGGCCATCGGGCCACCCCTGTGGCTTGGGGGTGGCCGCGCGCCACCCCCGGCCACTGGGAGTGGCCACGTGCCACCCCTGTGGCTTGGGGGTGGCCGCGCGCCACCCCCGGCCACTGGGAGTGGCCACGTGCCACCCCTGCGGCCACTGGGGGTGGCCGGCCCCTTCAGGTTTTTTTTTTTTTTTTTTTTTTTTTTATATTATTTTTGAATTTTTTAAAAAAAATAAGTATTTTTTTTATTTTTTTTTAATAAATTTATATTTTTTTATTACGGTGGACATGTGTTGCCATCTTATTGGCGACACGTGTCGCTGACGTGGCATTTGACGGAATCTGTTAAAAAATTTAACAGAATTTGACGCCAGGGATCGATTTGTAATTATTCCATATCACGAGGACCTCCCATGAACTTTTTAAACCATAGGGAGTGAAAAATAATTATGGTATACGACAGGGACCAACGGTGCAATTATCCCTAATATAAACATGCTTTTGAAGCATGTTTGGATAACCCCAAGCCTTCCGGAAGATGATGCATGCAAAAGCTCTACCATTGGAGTTTAGTAGCCATCATAATAGTGCATGCGTTGTTTTTCTATTTGGGATATTTAGTTATGTTCCTTTGCTTTACGCGTAATAAAGGAGAGGAAAGTGTCATAAGAAGGATATTTTTTGGGACTAGGGAGTAGGTGAAACCCTAGAAAGGCCAACTTTTTAGTGAGAGGTTCATAATCACTTCATGCTCACCACTACAACATTGGAATAATCACATTTTTCAAGGCATTATTTGGCAACGGTTTTGAAATTTTTTTATTTTCTTAAAAAAAAAAAATTAACAAACAATTCAAAATACAAAATACATTTTAAGTGTGGACAGTTAGAAAACATTTCCCACTTTTATATTATATCAATACACTTTTCAAAAGCATTATCAAACATACTCTAAGGGGACTCATTGATGATCATTCTTGATCGCCCATCAACAAATCTAGTCTCTTAACGGACTGGATCTTTACTTCTATAACTGCAAACATCTAACAGCAGCTCGAACTTTGTCAAAGATGGCGGCCAGCCTAATAAATTTATAAGTGACAATTTCTATGCACATCAAATCACGAAGTATTGAGCCGTTTCCCATTATTTTTTTGGAAGCATTCCCAGTTTACCCCCTACGATTCCTTCCTCCATCAGAATTAAGAACGGGAAAGATCCCCTTTTTAATTCTCCCCCTTAATTTCCATGTACCCAAAAAAAAAAAAAAACATTTATGAACATAAAAATGATATGTTCATTGTGTTAATCCACTAAGGAAATGCTGCAATTTTTCCTCTAAAGCTGAAATGCAAATGATGATGAAATGTAGATTATAAGTCTTGGTACGAACGAAGCTTCATTGAAGGTACATATCATTTTTGAAGTCAAATGTGGACATGACAATAATAGAGTTTGGAAATCACCAGGTTGTGCCTGAGGTCGGTGACTCAAAGGTAAATCATTTCTAAGAAACTCCCACTCAGAAGCCCAAATTAATATTTCTCGATAAAACAACTCCTTTAGAGGAAACTGATCAAAACATATATGTGGATCAAATTCATCGTCAACGATGGTCTTCCAATTTCCGTGTGAAAGAACTCGATAAAGTCAATTATGGGATGATTGCAAGCGGCCGGTTTGAAGGCATGAATAATGGGTAATAATATATATGGTTTGTGCTCTTGGGCATTTGGGTTGGGTGGGTTTGCGTCACGAATTGGAACTCATTGCTTATATATCTTTTCAACTTGAAAATTAGTTTGCTACGATTGTTACTTTGTAGAATCTGATAATTAAAGACTTAAAGGCAGTCCAATTATGTGGAGGCTGCATACAATATTCGACTGTTAATGCTGCCTACTCAATTATATATATATATATATAGTTAGTGCTCACACCATAACGTCGTTGTTATTTTCTTTCTTTTTTTTCTTGGAAAGTAAGATGGGGGATCCAAGAGATCGAACTAAAAGGGCCGGGAAAGGAGAGCTTTTCACTGTCAAGTCAAGCAGAGAGAATATGGGAATAGGTATCGAAAAGGATCCGGAGGGCCGAGGCAGCTCATTTTATCATATAATAGCGTTATAGGGTTGTTTTCATTGTCAACCAAATAGACAACGGGAAGATCGAGGAAGATATATATATATATATATATATGGAAATACATTCAGAAAATGATCTAAGCTAGGCGGACAATTTTTGCCATATAACTGCGTTAATATGGAAATACATCCATATTATTGCTTGCGAGTTTAGAATTCTAGCTCTTAGTGATGACGAAAAGTCGTCGCTAAAAGTCCAAATGTCATCGCAAATGACTTTTAGCGACAACCGATTGTCTCTGATAAGTCGTCGCAGTTGTTCGTCAAGAAATGTTATTTGCGGCAACTTCTATGTCATTGCTAATATATCATTAACCGCGACAACATAAATCGTCGTTAATCATATTAAAAGTCGTCAAAGATAGCGTTGGAGCCTTAACCGACGTTTAATGATATGGTATCAAGAGTTGTCCCTAAAGTATAATTAGCGACAAAGCGACGATAACATGTCGTTGCTGATAACGTATCATCAGCGACAACATCTTGTGGTGGCTGATAAGTTACTATGAGCGATGACATGGTATTTGAAGATATTCTAAGTGAAACATAAATATGACTCATAATATGGGTGTGTGTGTAATTATAACAAAACATGCAACCAAAATATAAAGTGTGAAAAATAAAGAACACAGATATTTTGGTGACGAAGTAGATCAAAATCTTTGTACCAAAGAGAGAAATCACTCTGAAGCAGTCAAACAAAAAAAATCTACTATTCAAAAGAAATAGTTAATTACAAAGCAGTCATACTTACATATCCTCATGCAGTAGTCGTACATTTAACTCTAACACGTACCTATACGTAAATGCCTCCCAATCAGACTTACTGTCTGAAGGGTTCTTCAATAGACCCATTTAGCTTAGAGCTCCTCCCTAAACTAGACTTTAACGGTCGATCAAATCACACATAATAACTCTAAGAGAGCTAGCAAATATTACAATCTCTGTCTAAACATCATCTCTTAGCACACTGAGAATTCTACCATGGAACTCTTACAAAATACAGCGTAGGAGCCCATTTAAATAGGCTCTAGAAAACCTAATTCTATAAGAAATCGAATTTCCATAGGCGGCGTCCGGACAGGATGTTGGGCGTCTGGACGGTAAGCAACATTCTTCATAAGTTTGCTGAAGCACGTCCGGACGACTTGGCCTAGCATCCGGACGGTTGCATAAGTTCCTTCCACTATTTGCAACCATCGCATTGTTGTTCGGACACATCATCACACAGGTGCTCTCTGTGGGTCTTGTCCATTGGGCCGTCTGGACATCTGTGCGAACATAAACTTCTGTGATTGGTGTCTGTTGAATTGTTCGGACACTTCATCGAACACTGGAGCGCGTCCGTACGCTTCCTCTGGTCGTCCAGGTAGTCACTAGGGAAAATCGCATTTGCTGAGTTGTAAATTCGCCAGCACTTTCCTTATCTCAGAAACATTCCTTTTTTGAGCGATATACTACAGATCTTGTTTTGTTCAGTCATTTCCACGCTGGAATATTAATTCTGCAACAATCTAAAAGACTTCTAAATTACGGTGTCCCTTATTGAGCAGTGCCCTGATAAGAAATCTTTTTGTCAACAGAATAAGAACCAATTAGCAATAATTAATTATGCAGAATATTTCTCACATCACAGATCTTTCATTTCTTGATTAATATTCTACAATATTTTCACCACTCAATTTTTTTTCATTTTCTTGAAGAATATTCTGCAATATTCTTTCTTTCTTGACTCTTTCATTTTCTTGAGGAATACTCTACAATATTCTTTCTTACTTAGCCCTTTCTTTTCTTGAATAAACCAATTAAGTTTTGACACCAAATTTGCCAATATTAAAAACTCAACTCTAAGTATGGCCGACGGTCGTTAACAACAAGTAGATGATATGAATACCAAACCATAATGCCGTTGAGCATTTTTTTTCAAAACTTCTTGTGATTGCCAAAAGTATTTGGACGATAACTTCTTGTTGCTGATAACGCAGGGGCGGAGGGAGGGGGGGTCGAGAGGGGGCAAGTGCCCCCCTCACTTCTCAAAAATTCTTCTTATTCCCAGTAAAATTCTCCCAGATATTATGGTTGCCCACCCTCAACCACGCATCAGAGGCAAATATTTTCTTAGAGGACTCCGATAACTTACGACTCACACTTACGTCGACATGATTCTATTTCCATCATCGTCCCTGTTTGAGTTTCAGGTGTTTAGGTTATTTTTAGGTCAGACGAAGTTGAAGAAGGTAAAGACAACCACAAAACGCGCAGTTTAACTAATGTCTTATGTTGTCTAAAACAATGCAAAAACGAATCGTTTAACTAAAGTTTTGAAGCACTAAAAAACAAAAAAGTATGCGACACATAAGTGACACCGTTTAGAGAGGGAAAACAAAAGAAGCAGGAAGGGTAGGAAGAGTACTTTGCAAATGTCTCTTGCATATTATATTTATTGTCTTTCTGTTACACATACGTGTGTTTATGTCTTGAACTTTATGCCTTTAACAAGTTCTTGCTTTTTCAAGATTGGCACTTTCTTTCTCTGTATTTAATTTTTTGGATCAAATTTTGTTTATTTAACTCTGGGTTGCTGAAATTTGTGCTTAACCATGTATTATTATTATTATTATTTCTTTAAAAAAAATAAAACTTAAAACTATGTATGCTGCCTAATTGATTTGTTTCATGGATTATATTTTAGGGATTTTTTGGATTGTTAGAACATGAAACTTGCATCTTTGTTGCAACCGGCCACCCCTTTTCTTTTTGTAACTTTTTTTTTTTTTTACAAAAAAATAATTTTTAAGCTTTATTTATTTATATTATTTTTTTTATTCTGATCGACATGTGTCATTATCTTATTGGCACTAACTTTACGTCTAACGAAATTTGTCAAAATTTTTAATGAAATTTAACTCTAGGGATCAATTTGTAAATTAAACTAACCATATGGATTTCTGAATTAATTTTGATACTAGAGTGAACGATTTGTAATTTAGGCTAACTATAAAGACCAATTGTGTCATTTTTCTTAAAAAAAATATTTTGACCCCCCTAAACTAAAATCTTGGCTCCGCCACTGTGATAACGTATCATCAGCAACAACATCTTGTGGTGGCTGATAAGTTACTTTGAGTGATGACATGGTATTTGGATATATTCTAAGTATGGTCGTTAACAACAAGTAGATAATATGAATGCCAAACCAGAATGCCATTGAGCATTGTTTTCAGAACTTCTTGTGATTGCCAACTCGTCCATGTGTTGGATTATCAAATAAAGAAATGTTATATACAATAATTTTATTCAATATTTATCTATCATAGTTGACGTGGCACTTTAAAGGTCCGTTTGGGTTTGCGATTTCAAAAAGTGCGATTTAAAATAACGATTTTAAAATGTGCGATTTGAAAAAAGTGATTTTTAAAAACGCAGTTAAGCGTTTGACAAAATCGCAGTTTAGTCTTTAAAATTGCAAATTTACCTTTAAAATTCTACGTTTTCAAAAAAGCACCGTCTTATCTGCGATTTGAAAAAGCAGATTTTCTGCGTTTTCAAATCGCAATTTTTAAAAACGCAATTCCCAAACAATTTATGTTCTGCGATTTTGTTTAAAATCGCACTTATTGTCTACGAAATCATAATCCCAAACGCACCCTAAATTAATCATTAAAATTGAGTGCGACGTTAACTTGTTGGATGAATGTTAAATAAAATTATAATTTAATAAAAAAACAAATCTTGAGAGTATATATGGTTGGAAAAATTCTGGTTGTATTATACATAAGAACTTCAATAGTTCATTTAGTAAATGTTGAACGTGTATATTACTTTTGTTTAATTTTTCATCCATATATTTCTTTATTTATTACTTAACTATATATATATATATATATATATATATATATATATATATATATATATATATATATATATATTTCTTTTTGCTAGTATTTTATTTTTTACTTTAAAAAATGTATTGTCACCCATGTTTTTATCACAAATGATATGTACGTAGATGAATATTTCCTTGTAGGCAATTAACTTTTTAATTGCACTCTATTGTGACCTATTAATCCATGACACACACTTTTATCATATGATTTAAATTCTCAATAACATCTTTTTTTTTTCTTTTTCTTTTTTATTAAACCTTTTTTTACAATCATACTCATGGGCCTTTTACAGACTCAGCCCCTAGCAACTCTTACCATTGAAATGGGCCTATCAATTAACCTAATAGTTGAAAATGGGCTAACTGTTCAGCCCAACTACCATAACTAATCTTACATTTTTTTTGCAGAAACCTTTTAGATTTGATTTTAAGTTGGTAAGAAATCTAATTGATGATAGTTTTAAAAATTAATAAACTTTATATTTACGGTAATTAATACTTAAAAGAAGAACAACTGTTTTTAGAGTCCAAGAAGAAATGGCTGTTTTTGGGCTTTGGAGCAGGTGATTTCCGGCCCAAATGTGGCCCAACTCTCAAGGATTTGTTTTTCGTTCCCAAATTCATAAGGTAGTGATAATTCAAATATTTGGGCCCAACATGTAGAAAGAGCCCTAAAATCATTTTTATGGACTCGAAATTTTTGCTTCAGTGGCCCAGCAAAAATTTCCTTTGACTTTGTCAATTTGATCGCCCTCACCCAAATTCATGAAACTAAAGCCCAACAGCATGTAGCCCATTGATTGATTTTAATAGTTATTATTAACAATCGAGTTAATTGCAATTAGAGTAATGCTACACTCCATCTTGTTAGGCTGATGTAGCATTGCCCATCGGCCTTTAAGATTTTTATTTTTTGTTCTTTTTTTAACAAAAATGGATTCAACATATTAGCTTAGTAGAATACGGGACGTGTTGTATATAGCATTATTCTTGCAGTTATCGACTCCAATATATGGAGACATTGCATCTAAACTATAAAATTTTGTAATCAATATCCTAATTCAAGATTAATTTCCAATGTCAACCCCATCATCCAAATAAGAGTAAAACTTCATATATTTTTAGCGTTAAATAATCAATTATCTCAAAAACTCAAACTTAAAAGAAATTATGAATTTAATAATTTAATTAATACTTTAACGTTTTTCCTCTACAAGTGAGGCGAAGCACATCAAATATTTTACCAAAATGGGGTTGAATAGTGGAGTCAAGGTTTAAAATCAAGACCTTTACCTTTTGATACAATGTTAAATCACCGATTATCTCAAAACCTTAACCTTATAAAAAAATGATGAATTTAATCATTTAGAGTGGGATTGGATGAACGCTACAAATTAATTTGTCGATTTTGACGGGTTAGTTTATGCTAATATCTCACCTGCGAATTAATCTATTAGTTTTGACATTAACTTAGATGTGATGAAGTAAACATTGTGAAATAATTTGTTAGTTCCAAAATTCATAATTTATAAGGGAATTTGCAGATGACCGTTTGCATAGTTAATGAGAATGATTGGTTATTGATGGTTTTTTTTTTTTTTTTTTTTTTTTTTTATCATTAACTAATTCCATTGGAATCAAATCGAAGTTAATTAGCATTTACTCCTATGTTCCACAATCAAACAAAACTGGTTTATCAAAATCACAATTAGATTTGAGATGATCATTATTAAATTTTGATCGAGTGGTTATTTTAAAGCCACGTGACATTTGGAACGACACTCCTTATTAATAGAAGTCACCTGCAATTCACTGTTTTCTCACAAAAAAAAAATAAAAAAATAAAAAATCTTGGTAAGTAGAGAAATCCATTCCTCTTATTGGTTGAATATTTTATCTTTCCTATAAAATGACAATATATCATATTTGGACAAAATTTTCTCCAAATTAGGCCAAGAGCAATTTCTTCAACTCAGTCTACTAAATTCACATTTGTATAAATGTCGGTTTAAACAGAATTGAGGGATTTTTTCCCCCAAACTTTGCCGATGATATTTGGCTTCAAAAATCAAATAGAGGGAAAAAAATGTCTCGTTTGTCATCACTTTTTAAGGTAATTGTTTTTGTAAAAAAGCCAAAAAGCAAAACCATTGACAAACAATTCAAAATTAAAAAAAAAATTTAAAAATACTTAAAAGTATTTTTACTTTTATCGCATAGAGATATGATATGTTGACATCCCAGCTTGAGTCCTTGACACAACTATTAACAAAACTATTGACTTTTTTTTATTAAAAAAAAAAATACAAAACCATGTAAATGGGTTGGTGGTTGGTTTTGTGATTTTCTTTTTTTAAAAAAAAAAATTAAAAATAAAAGAATATAAAAAAAGTTAATAATTGCGTCAATAGTTGGAATAGTGCTACGTAAGCACAAAAAATCTGTCAATAGTGTGACGAAAGTGTGCCTTATAACACTACTTTAATAATTGTGATATTGGGTGGCAAAATATTAGTTCTCAATGAGATATTACAACTAAAAAACAAAAAAATACTCAATAAATTTTTTTTGTCAAACCAACTATATATTTGTTCCCCTCCAAAAAAAAAAAAAAAAAAAAAAAACTAAATATTTGTTCAAAATAAAATGATGCAAGCTTTAATTGTTGTGGGGGAGAAAAATGGGGGTAGGAGTAGGACTTGGTCCAATTTGTCTAATTTGACTTAATTGAGCAAGTGAAGGTCACAATCGGCTTAATATTGGTGCCTTTCTACTTAGGGTGGTGATAAATGATATTTTTGAGTTTTCTTCCTGACCTTTTTGACCTTTCCCACAAATAAATTACACTTTTTTTTCTTTTTTTTTCCTGTTAAAAAACAAAAGTGTAATTCTGTCTGGTCAATAACAGTGCAAATAAGGTCAAAATGAAGAATTTTCAAAGCAGTGGTAGAGCACGAGGTAGACGGATGCTTTGCTCGGATGCCTGCCTCTCTAATTAATTATGCTGTGCCCTACTGTATTTTTCTTCTTAATTGGATAATAATAATAATTTTTATTTTTATTTTTATACGAAGTGGAAATAAAAACTAGCTTGTATTATAAATGTCTTTTAACAAACAAAAGGGTCGGGAGAGAAGTTTTCAAATAATAAGGGCTCTCTTTACGGGCATGATATTGATTGGAGATATTTACTTACTAAGACGTGAACTCACAATTTTATAGCTCATGCGGGTTAGGAGGAGTCCTACAATCATCTAAATTACTATCCCTAGGTTTTGGGGCAAGTTGTACGTAGTTAGCTTTTAAGGTAGGTTGGACTTTTGTGGAGATTCAGCCAGGTTTAGGGCTCGGTCTTTTTGTGGCACCCTTTTTATAAATGTATAGAATAGTAGTATTTTGATAAAATTGTCACATACTTCAAAAGTTCAATAAAAAAAATGATAAAATTTAATAATCTAATCAAAGTTTAATATGAAGAAATTAATTTAGTTAAATTTATGATCCACAATTACGTAGCCCAATTTTGCCTTCCATGTCATGAAATTATTTTTTTATTTTTTCCATTATCAAGTTCAGAGCCCTAAAGCTGCAGAGGAGTTTATGGGGTTTGGGATACTTAATTAAATGGGACGTGCTTAATTATCATATTTCTCTATTAGGGTGGAATTATCATATTTCTTATGGTATAACTGAATCAACTGCCTTTTGATTAAGGTTAATTGTCTTCATATTATTAACACTTAAAGATGTACGAATAAAAGCTTCAGCCATGGCTGAGCCAACAATTGCCTTGAATATTATAAGGTAAAAACGGTGTCGGAATTAGAGGGGCACAGGAGCCTTGTTGACGGCGTCAACAAATGTAGGGTTTATTTTGTGTTTAATAAGGGATTTTTTCAGTTTGGTAAGTATCTGTTATTTTTATGTCAAATTCAATAAGGGGGGCGGCTAATTGTAAAATGTGTGGGCAGCAAGTAAGTCCACTAGGGTAGGATGAAGGTTTTATTCTAATCCTATTTAATCCCCTTGTTGTATTCGGTTGAGGACAGATTATGATATTATGAAAAACAGTTTTGTTTCTTTGAGGTGTGACTCTTCTCTACTTTGTTGGTGGTGAGACGCTGCCAAGGCCAGTGAGACGCTGGTTTGTTCTTTCATCTTCGATAATTTGGTAAGACTCTGAATTATCGTAAATTTATTTTAATTTTCTGTTTGTTCTGAATTCCTGCTGCGTCACTTGGCCTTGATTAATGCTTTTGAACCCTTCCGATTAAGAAAAGTTGGTTCCGTCCGAACAAAAATCATTTCCATTTCACTTTAAATTAATTTTATGTTTATAATTTAAAGTTAATGTATTTAACAATATATATGATATCGTATTATTTAAATTTTTTAAGAGACATACTAATGTTGACATCATGTACACTGTTAATTAGATATATTAACTTTAAATATTGAACATAAAATTAATAGATAATTGTTGTCCTTTTTCCGTACAACTTTTTTAAAAATTAGCCGCTAAATCAACATTTGTTTAAAAAAAAATAAAAAAAGACCAAACAGGAATATGTTGTTTAAACTTTTACAAATGGATATTATCTATTTCTTTCGGAGAGGATGCCCCGCCTTAAATTTGTTAAAATCAATCTTTATCCATTGTAACTAAGAGGAATTAAACTATATTATTATAATTTTTTTACAATAAATTCATTTGTCAATTCCCATTATTTCAATAATAATCTATTAGTGTGAGCTAAGAAATGTGTTTAGCGTCTTCTCTTACATATCTCTTATCCATCATTTTTTTTTTTAAAAAAAAAATACCATTTAATCTGTGAAATACATACAGATTCAATGGTAAATATAGATATCTCTTGTACAAAGATGTGAATAAGAATGAGAACAATTTTTTTTTTCATTATTATTACAATAAAAATTCAAATTTATTTTCAATATTATTACAAGGGTTGACTTAAGGGCTAATAGACCTTAGCACAGCAGCTTTGTGTATTGTTTGCCACGTGTCATGTAGCATTACTATTTATCATAAGATAATAAATTCAATAAATATTGTAAAATATACCGCAATAAATGTTAATATGATAAGATATTTATTATAAAAATAATAAATTTATAAATTAAAAAAAAAATTATCCTAAGAAATAAAATCTAACTGAAAAAAAAGATCTGGCAGCCAGAGAACTGAAAAAAGAATCATGTGGTCAGAACTGAAAAAAAAAAAAGGCCAAAAAAAAAAAAAAAAGAAGCAATCAGTAAATACGATCCAAACGTCAAAACCCTCAAATCGAAACGTCAAATGGGTAGACCCACTTTAAGAATTAATCAATCGATTTTTTTGCAGCGGGACCCATCCCTAGTTGTTGAAACTTGAACGCCCGACTCTTCCACTTCCAGATATGAGGTGTGCCCGACTCGTTGCACACACGTGTGAACCTTAAAAAACGCGGCGTTTCAGTCCACCAAAGTTTGCTAAACGACAGCAACCGTGGTTGAGAAATTAACCATGGTTAACCTGTCTCCCACCCAATCACACCCCTCCCTTTTTAAAAACCTCACCCAAAGGGAAGCCACAGAGACGGGCGAGAAACAAAACAGACACCGCGAGAAAATCTGAGAGAAAATCTGCGGTTCGCAAGTAAAAATGGCGTTTTACGTGGACGAAGAGGAGGTGTGGAAATGTCCCAAACACCCCACGAAGCGCCGCCGGAGTGGGATATGTCCGGTGTGTCTCCGTGAACGGCTCTCCGCGCTCTGTCCCGAGTGCGCCAACGCGCGGCCCTGTGCGTGCTGCGCTAACGCCGCGACGACGTCGTCTTCGTCCTCCTCGTCGTCTTCCGTCTCTCTCTTCTCGACCGACGGAGTCGGAGCCGTCGGGAGAGTCTCCAATCTGATCGATAGCGAACCAGCGTTCCGGAGGTCCAGATCGCTAGCTATTCCCTTCCTCCGGTCCAGGTCCCGGTATGTTGGCGCCGAAAACGAACGGAAAGAACCGCCGTCGCCTCCGCCGTCGGTTAACAAGAGCAAAGCGTCACCGTTTTGGTCGGTGTTCAGGTCGAACAAGAGCAAGAAGGTTGAGACTAACGAAGAAGAGGACGAGGACGTGAGAGCGAGGAGGGCGATGATGACAAAGTCGAGATCCGTCGCCGTTTCGGTGACTGCAGATTCCGTTGCCGGCGTCGGAGATAAAAGAGCGAAGGGAAGGGGTTGGTATTTTCCGAGCCCGATGAAGGCTCTCCGGCAGTCAAAGATTGCGAAGGTCGTTCAGGAACGGTCTCCTTTGTACAGAGGTTGATTTTTTTTTTCTTTGTAGAAATAAAAAACTAATGAATAATATTAAAATAATATTTCATCATATTCTAATCTTTATTAATTAACATCAGAAAGAAAGTAGTAGACTAATGCTTTTTTCATTTTCTTTTTTAATTTTCTTTTTTGAGGAATTGTATTGGCAAATCTTTGAGTTGCAATGTTTGTCAAAGGAATTTGATTTTGAAGTTCATAGCAACAAGTTGAATGGAAATTTGGGTTTATGTAATTCAAATATGCAATTTTGAGTGAGTGTGGTTGTGCTTGAATTGCTCATGTTCTCATTAATTATGGTAAAATTTTTCTTTTCTCTTTTTGTTTAAACATGAATTTGTGGTGTGTTTGGGAGGATCCTTGCAAATATTGGGTTTTGATGATTGCCAACTAGTTTGAGTCATTGAGTGTATGATTGATTAGGTTGTTGTGGTGTTAGTTAAAGAATCTTTTAGTGTTAACTGCCTCATAATGCATGCAACTTAATAATGATTTTTGAATTTTGGTCCCACTTGCATGTGGATATGAATGTACTTTGGAGAGTTTTAGCATAAAAAGCAACCACCTGAATAACACCCATGCTTTTTTTAACTGTTTGATCTCCAAGTTTTAGATTTGTGGTTCTTCATGTGCTTTGGAATGAGTTTTCATCTTTTTGATTTGAAAAAGTATTTTGATTTTACGTAAAGGTGAAAACAAGAAGTTTGTCATTTTGTGTTTAAAGAATGTTTTATATTTTGAGTTGTTTGTTAATTTTATCTTTTTTATACTAGAAAACAAAAACTTTAACAAACATAGCAGATCTTGGATTGCAGATTATTTCTGGTTCTGCAAATGTGATTGATTGTTAATTTGTTCATAGTCTTTAAGCTCATTGGGCATCTGTTAATATGTACTTTGATAGGTTTTGGAAAGTGGTGGTACAATTTTGAACGGGAATGTTTGTGCTTAAGTTCAGTCACTTGGAGAAAAGTCATAGTGACGGACAAATCGATGTGAAGTTGGTGTGAAAATTTGGTGTGAAGAGTATCATTCAATTAAGTGTGAATAAATAAAACCCAAAATCACTCCAACATATTCTCTTCATAATCATTAAAACGAGGTAACGTTACCGTGATTGTTTATATTTAGACAAACACTACAACATTTTCTTTTTTTTTTCATTTATAGAATGTGTATTAAAATAAATAAATAGCTAAAATAGAGAATGTTGCTTTTTTGGATGGCTAAATAATTAATGCGGTTAGAGATGCTCTAAAGTGGGGTTGTGCATGTATGACTTATGAGTAGCTGGTCCCTTATATTTGAAGGGCTCCTCTCCCGGTCATTTGAACCGGAGAAGATCCGAATACTAAGTACGGGGTGAACAACTTACTCTCTGTATGTTAATTAATTTTTATCTTTTAGTTTTAAAACTATTTGATATTTTTGGATGTTTGTTAATATCTCTAACTTGATAATAGAAAACAAAATCGTTAACAAACATGGATTAGATTTTGGTTTGAAGGCGGCATGCTTGTCAATGTCACAAAATGGGTTTTATTTTTTTGTTATAATTTTTTAAACAAAGATTACAACGTGATTTGTGAATTAAAAATGGTTTAAGCATATCGATTTCTTGTGAAGTGCAAGATAGTAGAGCATGTATTGGCCCCTTATAGTAGGTCAAGAAAAAGGAGACATCTTTGGAACCATCTGATAACACTTGTTTTATTTCATGTCTCGAAAAGGTAATATCAATATGGAAGCATCAAGGCAATGATGAGCTGGGGGTATATAATTTGAGAATTGTGAACCAATTATAATATTTTTATTTATTTATTTATTTATTCCTACTTCCAAACAAACAAATTTGTACGTTATTTACAAGTTTTTTCCTTTTTAAAATCAACTTCTTCCATAACACCACATTAAAGAGAGAGAGGAAAAAAAAAAAAAAAGTGTATTCATTTTTCAATTTCATCCGTTCGTTAAGATTTTTCGTTAAACCCAATCAAAATTTTCAAAATACCTGTGCTTTCTCTTTTAAAAAAAAAATTAAAAAAATTTCAAAGCAAATTTCGTTAAATTCTAACAAACACATAAATCCTCGTAACCATTTAAGGTTTGGGGCTCATTTGTGCGGCCCCCACTTTTCAAAGTTGCAAAATAAATGGAGAAAATATAGTGAAAATAGAAAAAAGAAATAACGTAAAAGAAAGATGAAAGCTTTGGTGTTCTTGGAGCAATGAGAAAATATAGATGGAACTTCAAATGAAGTGTAAATCAAGGTTAAGTTAGTAAATATCACTTTTAATTGTAATTTATAAGATCTAAATTTTGAAGGCGTTACATTTTGTGTTACCTATCCATGAGGGCAGGGGTGCCCTTTTACCCTAGGGCACCCTTTAACTTCACAATTAATGTATATACTTGGAGGCCTAGGCAAGATTCAAAGGTTAATTAATTAACATTGAGAATCTCTAAGTGGATTCGGACCATTGGATCGACAAAAGCAGCTAGCAATAGTTTTCAATGCAAATCCATGGAACCTTAGCACATGTTCATCCTATTGACAATATATTCTGCCCTGATTTGAATGGTTCCATTAGCGCTGGAATGTTGACTAAACCGTTACTTAATAATAATAATAATAATAATAATAAGTCTTCAAGTGGGCGTAGAAATCTTCTTTCCTATTATTATAATTTAATAGTCATTGATACAATGAATATTCATGACACAGATTCTGAAACATACAGACCAACGGTAACAAATATATTTATTTAAAGAGAAACTTTATTTTTGTATTAGTATTTTATTAGGATAATTAATTGTTGACTGACGTGACATGCTTAATTTACTTTTAAATAAATCTTAATTGGAAAAGATAAAAAAGTTTAAGAGTGAATTGAATATGAGATGTTAGCCGTATAAACCGGGAGAAAGCAAAATAGCATTTAAGCATTTATTTTATTTTATTTTATTTTTTAAGTACAAGAGAGAGTACAAACATTAAGGAACTAAAAAAAGAAGATGAAACAGCTTTTCCTAAACAGGGGAAAAGGAATTAGTAACATAAGAAAAGGGAATGCAGCCAAAACGAAGTCTGGTCGCGGCCCAGTTTTACCACATGATGGGCACAGAAGTTTGCACTTCGGTTGACAGAACTAGCAAACCAACTAGTTGTGGTGGGAATGAGAATTCTTTCTGTTTTAATAGCTTATATTAATGCACTTTAATTTTGACCGCAAAGTCCCTTTCAAGTGGTATTGTTAGGTGTTGTAAAAAAATATGAGAGATGAGAGATGTATAGGAGAATGAAACTAAACGTTTCTCTTAATTGAAATGAAAGGTAAATGATGAAGATATGGTTTAAACTAATGACTTCTCACTTTTCTTTTCTTTTTTGAATGTGACTTTTTGCTTTATTAACAAGTTAAATTACCTCTTATCACAAAAGCTTAAGCTGATAAGAATTAACAAATTTAATCATTTAATGAATACTTTAATAATGACCACTTGACTTTATTGGCAGATGGTACTCTCAATAGTTTTCACTCCGCGAAACAAAGTCTAATTTGGATTAGGGATTTTTTTTATATTTTATTTTTTTAAAAAAAAACTTAATTTATTAAATTGACATATATGTCCTTAAAGCTTATTATTCTCACATGTATGTTTTTTTAAAAAAAATAAAAAATAAAAAACAAAAATCCCGTAAAAATCACATAATCTATATAAAGACACATGTCAGTTTAATTAACAGCTAGCTAAACTGAATTAAAAAAATTTCCTTCGATCCATATTAAAAGAAAACTTTGAAGATTTCTAAAAACAAAACCATGGGACAAGTGGGTTTCAAAATATTATATTAATTTGTAAGTAGCCACCACTGGCATTGCCGGAAAAACAGTTGTCGTATGTAATTAAGAGTCATTGATCCAACAAACACAAGTAAAGACAAACACTTGAGTTTGAGAAATTATGGACGTATGAGATCAACCCTAAAATTCTACGATGTGGTTGGTGTGAAAGAAACCCCCCCCCCCCCCCAAAAAAAAAAAATGAATTTTATGAGATGGAGATCGATGGAGATGGAGATGGAGCCTTTATTACAAATTCTCATTCTTCCTGGAAATTTCTCCATCTTTACTGAAAAATTCAACCCTAACCAACCCCACTACCCACAGGCCCCATTCTGATTTTTTTTTTTTTTTTTTTTTTTTTTTTTTTTTCATGCATACATGTTGATTCTTCTACCACTAGCTAGCTAGCTAAGGTACTCAAATGGTTATTTATTTATTTTTGTTTCAATGTTGTATTTGTTCTGATATAAAAAGTCTGGTGTTTTGTACGGGCAAAAAATATTAATTAAAAAAACATGATATATTTGCCTTTTTTTTTATTATTATTATTACTATTGTAGTTTTAGAAAATTGTCTTTTGCCTGTCGCTCTGGTTGAAGAACCCAGTTGCCCGTCACTCTAATACTTCCCCTTTTTGTAGTTTTTTTTATTTTTTTATTTTTTCGCGGCAATATTTGGTATTGTACAATGAATTGTGTAGTTTCTAGTTAGTTTTCAATTGCAGTGGACAAATATTTTTGTACCAACCAAATAATCGAAAACAATTTTGATATTATTTTTAGGATCTCAACCAAGCAATGAAAAATTAATGATTTTTTTTTTTCTGAAAATATTTTGGACAAAAAACCATTTTTCCTTCAAAACTATTTCATGTTAACAAATGCACAATCAGAATGTAGAAATTCTGGGGTGTATATAGCTCACTAAAGTTTCCATAAAAAAACAAACAAAACGTGGATAAACTGGGCTATTCTAGGCTACCCCCGCGCAATTTAGATTGCCGACAAGGCAACATTAATATATATATATATATATATATATCCATTGCGAGTGTGTGTACAAAATGAATGTGTGTAAATTACATAACTCATTTATTTAAGTATAGTGATTTGGCCCCGATTAAAATTCTCTTTTCCTTTTATTCTCCTTTTGAATTTTTGTCCAATGATTAAAAAATAAAATTGATGTGATATAAAGATGGAATAATTAATGAATATCTCTTTTAATGACCGTTATTATTAATAGAATATTAATTAAATTTACTCAAAAAAAAATTAATTAAATAATTAAATTCATAATTTTTTATCAAATTAAAATTTTAAAATAAATGATAATTTATCGTGCTATCAAAGCGGGTGATCCTAACTTCGATCACCATATCGATCTACGTACTCTATAACTTTAAGTGTGGAGAACTATTACAATATCTAACAATAATTGGATGTCATGAGAGGCTGGACAGCAAGAGTGGGTGAGAGTAGAGAATGTCTGAGGTCTCAATTGCAAATTGAGTTTGAAGATAATCTTGGGTTCTGACAGGAGGAGACTAAGTTTATGGTTGTAATTCAACCCAAAAAGTTAGCAAATAGTAAGACAGGATCACTTTTCATGGTTTTGGAAACTGCCAAACAGTCCCCTACGAGTGCCCTAAGTCTTCAATGAACATTGCAATTTTCCCTGTTCGAGCGGTGGACCATATATAGCTTTGTCCTTGCCAATGTCACCCACTATTGGCCCCTATTTTATTGTATTCCGTTTCCATTTTAGAGACCAAGCTAAGATTCGTGTTAAAAATGCAATTTCCCATGGCAAAGATCCAAGAGACTACCAAGAATTGGTTCTGGGGATGACCCTTTTTCAAGAATTCGGATCCTCTCCGGTTCATTGAGGAGCCGGTTCCTTGCATTTGAAGACTACTTTTGTCAACAACAAAAAAAAAAAAAATTTGAAATGACAAAAATGCCCTTCAAATATAAAGAATTGGCTCCTATCCAGTTCATTTTCTGTTTCATTTTTCAAAGGGTTTGGATATGTTAAAGTATGATTAAATGACTAAATTTTTACCTTTTAACATGGTATATATCATAGCAGAGGTACTGAGTTTGAATTTTGACTTTTTCATTTACCTTTTATTTTAATTAAATAGTCTACGTATTGGACCTCACATCATGTTAAAAGGGAGTTTGAACCCATACGCAAATAGGAGTATTAAGCCTTAGCCCTTGCCCTTCAATTCCCAAAGTAATGATTAGATTATGTTTGCAGCTAGCTGCAAATTATTTTGTTTAGGGGGAATGCCATGTTATAATCTTTCAACATGAGCCTACACGTGTGTTTGCTGTCAAAAAGGATTTTGAAAATTGTTTGAAGGGAAGAATTTGTATGCTGAAGAAAGTGACAGATCGACACAATTGCTGATCTATGGAGATTTGAAATCAGTACTTAATTAGTTGTGTTCTTATACTCCCTCAGTTTGGTTTTAGTTTTGAATAAATTAAGTTACATATACTCTCATTTTATTTGTTCCACTACTTTTAGCATAACGTACATCTTTCCTTGTGATCAGCACCACCTTCAACCCCTACACGAGAATAGTTGGATTCGTGACGGTTGGGATCACCCGATTTGGTGGTCGCAACCACCAGATCGGGTGACCACCAAATTGGTGGTCAATCCGGTGGTTGCGACCACCAAATCTGACATTCGGAGTGATGCGACAATCTTCGAAGATTCGATTGACGGGACCGACTACCCCAAGTCAAGGGCTATCGTGCTACCACGTCATGAAATAAAGGGCGTTGATAGTAAAATGGGAAGAACTTTTCTTTAAATTGTTTTTTTCGTTAATGTACAACTTGTATAGTTTTGGTGGGGTATATCCTCGTGCTTTTGTGGTTGTTTTCTTTGATCGATCAAAACAAGCTCATACGTACACTCACTAAACCGAAAAATAACAAATAAAAATAATGCAATTAAAAAGAAAATACATGTATTTACACATTCTATTTCCATGTATTAAGACTTTATTAATTAATCTTGTGTAAATTGGAATAGAACGTAAGTGTCGTTGTTAGGCTACGGTCTTCTTAAACTGTCCATAATTAAGTCTCATATATAGTTGGCATATTATTCTACTTGATAGGTGGAGATAGTTTATATATATAGAATAGTCAATTCCCTAGGAGTCAAGTCAGAGAAAAGAAGCGATGAGAATCAAGGTTTTACGTAATCCTACGAAGTGGTGCCACGAATTCAACAGTCAACCGGCCGGCCTCCCAGTAAATGCTGAAAGCGAACGTTGTTTCTGAATATAGCTTCTTTGTTCACACTTTGTTTTAATGTCATCGTCATGTACCTAGTTTTTCTTTGTTGGGTGGTTGTTTTTCTCTTGTTGGTGGCCGGCCTTGCTTTGATGATTGAAGCTGGTTAGCTTCCTCGTTGCATACATGTGTTGTTGTTCTCACTCTGGTTAAAGTGGGTCTTTTCTTTTTTCTTTTTGAAAAAAAAAAAAAACATAGACTCTAAGACAGATGCAATTGTAAGTACATAACATAATTTTTCTGTCGTAGGATAGGAAGAAATAAGCTCTTTGTTTTCTAGAAATAATGCCCCTTTGTCTCTTGAAAAAAATTGGGTTAAATACAATTAACTTTCCCAAAAGTTTGACCACCTTTTTAATCTTACCTCAAATCTCTAAAAATTTGTAATGTTCTCAAACAAAGTTTTCAAATTTTTCAATGCGGCCAATCTATTAGTAATTTCCATCTGCTCTGACGGAAATGGCTTCACGTACTCCGCAAGTGATTTTTTTTTTTTTTTCCACGTAAACTTCTCCATTTTACCCTAAGTTAATTACCGAATTCCTTGAATTTTCATCTCTTATTTCCTTCTTGACTTTCCCGGAAAACACTTCCCACTCCGACAACCGGCGTAAACAGTCGGAAACACCATGGCCCTAAAATTAGAATTTTTTATGAAGTACAAAGTTTTAAAAGTTTATGTCAACTTTCCAATATCACCAAATATGCCTTCATCATATGTTGGAATCAAAATATATGAGCATTTTATTCCGAATTGGTCCATGTTAAACTGTATACAAAAACTTGAATTCTCTTGTTTTGGATCAAATTTTGTACCAACTTAACCTTAGACTCAAAACTTATAATCAAACATATTTTGAAACTGAATTTACCAACACTAAAAACCTAACAAACTTTCATTGTCTATTCAGTGACAACACTCAATTACAATAAAGTTCTCAATTCAAAGACTAAAAACTGAGCACCGAAAATTAACCTATTAAATCACAAACTAGCTAGGCTTAGTTGAGGTTATGTGTTTAAATTGTTTATGAAATATGAACAAACCATTAAACACATATAGAATAGAAGTAATAAAACTCAGATGAAAAAAACCACACCTAGGCCTAGCAACCCTGTTGAGTCTATCAACCCCGAATACCCAACCTACACTACAAAAAAAAACCAAATTCTGGACAGTTTTAAACCGTCCAGAAATATAAAAAAACCGTCTGAAATCAATTTCAGACGGTTTTTTCTGGATGGTTTTAAACCGTCCAGTATATAAAGTCGCTAAATTTTTTTCTAGACGATTTGGACAAAATCGTCTGGAATTCTAGACCGTTTGGTTCAAAACTGTTTCTGGACGGTTTTGGGAAAAATCGTCCAGAAAAATTATGGACGGTTTTGCCCAAAACCGTCCAGACTTAATTTTTTTTTTTTTCCGATGACTCGATTTATTTCTTTTATATATATTAATATTTCAGCTAGGATCGTCCAGAATGTCTAAATACGTCTAGAATTTTTCTCGTTTCCAGCGTTAACTGTGTTTTTTTTTCCATCGCTGACGATGATCTGTTTTTGGCCCTCGCCGAAAACATTTTTTTTTTCCTTTCTCCTTCGTCGGAAACTTCTTCAAGGGCCGGCGAAATCTTCCCCTTCCTCCTCC
Organism: Alnus rubra; assembly: GCA_028654335.1. Lineage (NCBI taxonomy): Eukaryota > Viridiplantae > Streptophyta > Magnoliopsida > Fagales > Betulaceae > Alnus > Alnus rubra. The sequence continues at coordinate 1,365,743 of JAJPGS010001029.1, read as the reverse complement.
CATGAAATCCAACCCAGAATTAAAATCCGGCCAACACACAGTTCCAAGAGAGTTCAAAAGGGGAGAAAAAGTGGAAGATCGAACCCGATCTTCCAAAACTCTGGCCTGGAGCGAATCGGAGTTCGAAGCCTTGATCTCTGTCACCACGACGTCAAAACCACCCCCTCGGCGAGACCTCGACGCCTAGATCTCCGTCACCGGCGACCGAGTCATGCTGCAGTGGGGTGGGTCGTCGTCTTCTGGAAAAAAAAAAAAAAAAAAAAAAAAAACAAACAACAAAAGAAGAAAGATTAGTAAGATAGCGAGACAGAGAGAGACGAGAAATTTTGGGATTGGGCCGGAGGAAGAAGAAGAACGAGAGAGAAGAGATCGATGGTTTTAAGAATACAGTGTGCGTGAAGGTTTTCAATACAGCTAGTGTGCGTGAAGGTTTTAATCGGACGGTTGTATTTTGGTTGAGAAAGAAATCGGATGGATGTGGTGAAATAAGGGGGTATCACGCAGATCGATGACATGGCATATGAAAAAATTTTCCAGACGGTTTGGTAAAAACCGTCCATAAAATTTTAGACGGTTTTAACTAAACCGTCTGGAAATAATATTTATTGACAGTTTAGAAAAAAACCGTCTAAAAATTTAGAGACGGTTTTATGAAAATTTCCAGACGGTTTAGTTAAAATCATCTGTAATTTTATAGACGGTTTAATCAAACCGTCCATAATAAATTTTTTACAGACGGTTTCGAGAAAACCGTCTGCAAATTTATTTTTTAGACTGTTTTAGAAACCGTCTAAAAAAAACCGTCCATAAATGCCATTTTTTTTTTGTAGTGCTATCGACCAATGGACTTGAATGCAACCACACGCCATCACACTAGATCCCATCTCTTAGTACATCAGCATCGATTCCAGCAATCCCAACAAAAAGTGGTATTTTACAGGGGTCATAAGATCTAGGGAATAATGCAGCCAGTTAGCCTCCAATTAGTGCATAACACATGGCCGGCGACTATGTAAGTCTACTTTAAAAGGGAATGGAGAACAGGTAAATATGAGACTTTCATCCCCCTCCTCTCCCTTCCCCCTCCCTCTCTCTCTCTCTCTCTCTCTCTCTCTCTCTCTCTCTCTGACAATATGTCTCAGTAAAATTGACTTAAGTATCGGAGCTATCACCTTCCGGCCCGCTCCAGCAAGCCTTTGTACATACTTTTCTCATTCTTTGCAAGTACTTATGATCGCTAGCTTGCCCCACGGCCAACTGTTCTAACAGTTTGGCGTCGTCTGTACCAACTCAAATCAGAGAGACTTGAATTCATCTTTTGATTGAAACCAATTTATTAGCATAAGATGATAGATCAACTGTATTATATTGTTTTAGTACTCATATCATGCAAATAATTTTGAGATCTAGAAACTAATCTATTGTTCCACTATTGATTCAATTTAGTTTTTCTCCTCATCTACAAGAATTTTGGTCATTAGTGCAATAACCAAAAGTCATCGCTAAAAGTCATTATTGACGACAAGTCGTCACAGTTGCTCCATCGAAAAAGGCTATTAGCGATGTTCTTCTAATAAAAATTAATACTCTCAGCATCATTACTGATAGATCTTGATCTCAAACTACTCACGGCATCATTCATAAAACGACAAGAAGAAAAGAATATGATGAAAAAAATTGATTTAAGAGATTAAAACATTAGAGAGATCAAGAAAATGAAGAACTTCTAGCTGGAGCCGCCATCAACTATTCAATGTGAATTTGAAGCAACATTTACTTTCTTCTTTTTTTCTTCTTTTTTTTTTTTCTTTCTTTTTTTCTTTGTCTTGGTCAATTAATATTAGCGGAAAAAAAATACTTTTTTTTTTTTCTAAATAAAAGAAGAAGAAAACCATTTGTATAAGTGTTTGGACCATGGAGCACCAACTTTTTTTAATTTGTGAGGCCTCTTAAGCATGCTAGGAGGCTAGGCAAGAACTTTATCTTAGCAGAAACATATATGTTGGGGATAAATTCCACTCAACCCGATCCAAGGAGGAGATAGAAATTTAACAACTACTTCAGATAAATCAGAGAATTGGGATAAGACTTATGGTCCAATCAAATAAGAAGAATTATTAGATCAGAAGTCTAAGAAGATATCCAATTAGAAGTTTAATAAAGGATTAAAGTCCAATTAGAACTCTGACAGCAGTTCTAGATCAACAAGGAGCAGGAGTCCTAATCCAGGTTTGACTCCACCTCTTTTCCTATAAATAGGCCCATACCCCAGGTATAAACGAAGACTCAGTTTTTTTATGCACAGAACATTATTTTCTTACAGAAGCTAATTTAGGCATCGGAAAGGACCCCCGGAAGGGTCCCTTAGTTTTTGTTGTTTTGCAGAATTATTAAGAAGCGTGAAGAATATCAGAAGAACGTGCAAATTCACACCATACTGGAAACTGTACCAACAGTTTGGCGCCGTCTGTGGGAAACGATTATTCGTTCCTCATAAAAAAAAAAAAAAAGATCCAGCATGGTGATGAATACACGTTCCGGAAGTCAGACCAACCAAGAGCCCATAGTCCGAATGGAGCCAGTTATTCAGAATAATTTGCAACTTCCACCGAACCCTCCCCCGGGGGGTGGAGATCAAGATCGCATAGCAGCGTTGGAAGCCCAGATTGAATCCTTAACACAGCGGAATGCCGAGTTGCTGGGAAGGAGGCTGGAACAGCCCAATCCTAAGATGAACAGGGATGAGCGTGAGGAAGAAGATCACAACAGCAACATTAATCCTCGGAGGGAGGATGACCGCCAAGGAGATCTGAGCAGAGTTATTGCCGAGCTAGAGAGAAGGTGCACATACATGGAAATGGAAAGAAAGGACAAAAGCAGATCCGTAGTGTTGGACAAGCTCCTAATGGGTACAAACTCACCCTTCACCAGATGGGTAGCAGACTATCGGCTTCCCGAGAAGTTTAAGGTACCCCAAATTCTAAGTTATGCAGGAGACGGAGATCCCCTAGATCACCTAGAGAATTTCCGAGCTCATCTAGACCTTCACGGGACACCCGATGAAGTAGCGTGTCGGGCCTTCCCCCTTACTCTTTCGGGGAATGCCCGAGACTGGTTTAGGAAGCTGCCCTCGAATTCCGTTGATCAGTTCAAGGAGTTGTCCAAAATATTCCTAACCGAATTTCTAGCTTTCCGAATTTCATGGCTCGGTTTAACCGAGAGAAGGTAACGGTCGAAGATCCAACCGAGGATATGGTATTTGCTGCCATTTATCAAGGAATTTCACCCGAGGAGCCTTTGATGAAGAAGTTGGTCCGGAAGCAACCGAGTACCTTGCAGGGCCTCATGGATAAGATAGAAGAATTCATCAATCAGGAAGAAACGCTGAAGTCTATGGCCAGTTCTAGGCCACCCCGAGAGACAGCCCCAGAAAAGAAAAGGAAAGAATTTAGGAAAGCTGATGGGGAAGAGCAGAGGCAGGTAAAGAAGTTCAAAGATTACAATTTTACACCTCTCAATGCCGAGATATCAGAAGTCCTTATGGAGATAAAAAGAGATCCGGCGTTTCGGGAACCACAAAAGATACCAGGTAATCCTTTTTATAGGAATGCATGCAAATATTGTGATTTTCATAAACAAGCAGGTCATTACACCGAGGGGTGCGTAACCCTAAGGTTGTTAATAGAAGAATTCATAAAGAATGGCAACCTGGTTTGGTTCTTGGGAGAAAATCAGAACCAGCAAGAAAATAACAGGCCTCAGAATCATCAGGACTATCAGCCCCGAGATCAGCAGTCACGGGATTACTATCCCCAAGACCGTCCTCAGCTAGGCGAGAGGCATCAAGAGAATGATCCCCGAGATGACATAGAAAGAAGAGAAGACCGAGGAAGCAGAAGCCCACGGCATAGAGAGCCGAGGCAACAGCAGTATCTGCCCGTTATCCCATAAAAATGACTCTCGGGAATTTCAGGCTAGACTTTTATTTTTAGCATTTATGTTTGCAAAGAACTAGACTTTTATTTTTAACTCAGACATGTTATAATAAAAGACAGAAAATTCCCCATATTTTGGGAATAAGTATTTTCAGAATAAAAGAATAGAGCTGACTTAAGCATCGGAGTGTTCCCAGTCTAGGGACCGGGAACCCGTTGATGTCGCTTCTTTTGCAGGAAAAAACCTCTCGGATCAGTCCCAGCCGAGTACAGGAAGAAAACTCTCGGATCAGTCCTAGCCGAGTACAGGAAGAAAACTCTCGGATCAGTCCTAGCCGAGTACAGGAAGAAAACTCTCGGATTAGTCCTAGCCGAGTACAGGAAGAAAACTCTCGGATCAGTCCTAGCCGAGTACAAGAAGAAAACTCTTGGATCAGTCCTAGCCGAGAGTCTCGGATCAGTCCTAGCCGAGTACAAGAAGAAAACTCTTGGATCAGTCCTAGCCGAGAGCAAGAAGAAAACTATTGGATCAGTCCTAGCTGAAAGTCTCGGATCAGTCCTAGCCGAGAGCAAGAAGAAAGCATTCTCGGATCAATCCTTGCCGAGAGAGAGAAATAAAGAGAGCCAGGGGGGTCGGATTTAACCCTCGGGTTTTGCAGGTTTTTCAAGAGACATGGAGAAAACCCTAAGGAAAAACAAGAAGGTAATGGGGGGTAAGATTTAACCCTCAGGTTTTCAGAAGGAGACAAAGCTCGGGTTTCCTTAGACATGGAATTCTCATTATTCAAGCAAGCTTCGGATAAGGGAATTAGGGGGTAACTGTTGGGGATAAATTTCACTCAACCCGATCCAAGGAGGAGATAGACATTTAACAACTACTTCAGATAAATCAGAGAATTGGGATAAGACTTATGGTCCAATCAAATAAGAAGAATTATCATATCAGAAGTCTAAGAAGATATCCAATTAGAAGTTTAATAAAGGATTAAAGTTTAATTAGAACTCTGACAGCAGTTCTAGATCAACAATGAGCAGGAGTCCTAATTCAGGTTTGACTCCACCTCTTTGCCTATAAATAGGCCCATACCCCAGGTATAAACGAAGACTCAGTTTTTTTATGCACAGAGCATTATTTTCTTACAGAAGCTAATTTAGGCATCGGAGAGGACCCCCGGAAGGGTCCCTTAGTTTTTGTTGTTTTGCAGAATTATTAAGAAGCGTGAAGAACATCAGAAGAACGTGCAGATTCACACTATACCGGAAACTGTACCAACAATATATTAGGGTGTAACATGCATCAAATATATATGGAGCTTATATATTAAGTGGTTCATATTTCTTATCTTAAGGAGGCCAACTTCTTCTATCTATAAATATAAATATATAAGTATATATATTTTGCAAGTAGGCCAAATTCTTTTAATGTATAAAGTCCCTTCACCGACTAATTAGTTCATTTCAGGGGGAACATGCAACATCTCATACAGTAATTGGCTCAACAACATGTTGCCCATTGAGTTGTTCATCTTTCTTATCTTTAAAATTAATTGAAACAAGAAATCAAATCACAGGTTTGATGATACTAATTAAGTACTTGTTTACTATCCCCTGTAACCCATCTTCGAAATATTTACGATATCAATCGAATTTCTAATCAAAATTGTTTGCTTATCCTCAGGATTTTTCACCATAATTGTCTGTTTCATACGACATTTCTTGTCTTACGATGTCAATCAAATTTCTCATCAAAATTTCTGCGAATGATCCTCAGGATTTTTCACCATAATTTCCTGTATCAAACGAGATTTCTTGTCGTGATATTGATTCTGATTATATTGTGATATTTGTCTTGTTCACAATATAATTAAGACAGACAAGACATGCAATAAATTTCGTCTAATTGATCTTAGGCAATTATGGTGAGAAATCCTGAGGCTAGTGCAGCTGAACTCTTAGCTTGTTTGACCCATGCATCTAATTGATCTCTTATAATTGTTTGACAAAGAATTGTAAGTAATAAGGAAAAAAGTTTGAAATACTATTATTTTTACTACAATTTTTTATTGATTCACGTGACAATATTTTAATGGTTAAAAAATTAAGCACAAAATTTATCATGTAAATTTAATTGTTTAGTGGTTGACGTAGTATATTTTCCATTTGGGCTTCAAGAAAACGTGAAAGGATGTTGCAAGAAAATTTTGAAATTGTGTGAATTCTAGGTCTAAGTCTTGTTCCCGGTCGACCGGCGATAATGTTTTTGGTTTTTTGTTTATTTTTTTTTATACTTCTTATTTTTCAGGATTATTTTAATGGTGTTAAGTAATGGTTTAATTTTCCCATTGAAGAGCAATGAAAATGTGTCACTGAATTTCTATAACAACAAATGTCTCCATCTAAAAAATGAGAAGAAAATGAATTATCTTGATTCTTGAATATGAGCAAAATCTAGCCCGTTCTTTTTATTTGTAATTTGAGATTATGACAGAAATTTTCTACAAACTAATTTGTATGAAATTTCATACAATCCACATGCCACATATAAGAGTGGCATGTGTACTTTAAACATGTAAAAATAACATGTTTTTTTTTTTTATTAATGTTATTAAAAAAGCATGTGAGAAGTTCTCGCATGCCAAGGGACACATGTCAATCTTATATGTGGGTTGTATGAAATTTTCTACAAACTTGAGGTTATTCAATCATATGGGAATGAACCTAGTATAAGAATTTAATTTATGGGAATCAAATTAAAATGGAATTTTTTTTTTGGACTACAATTACTAAAGTTAGAGAAAACCTCTATATTCTTTTTTAGCATTGTTTTCGTAATTTCAAAAACTTTTGGGTAGTTTGGCAAAAAATTTATACACTATCATTTCTCAAACACTGAAAACTCTACTCACATACTAATTAACTAAATGAATATTCAAATGTAGTCCTTGCCACTAACATTCTTAAAGAAAAAGGAGAAGAAAAGAAAGAAGACTACAAAACTCTTCTCAAAATTTAAAACACTTATATATATATATATATATATATATATATATATTTTGACAACTAAATTGCAAGCTACAGTTGATGGCAGCGGCCATTGTCTCGCGGCCACCGGCCAGTTTTGATGGCCTGGTGGTCACCTCCAGGTCGTTGAATCACCACCATAGTGCCACCACTATGGTGCATCATTTTTTTAATTATTTATTTATATATTTTCTTTTTCTTTTTTACTGAAAAAAATGTCTCAAATTTAAATTTTTACAAAATTTTTCAAAATTTTACCAAACTAATGTTAAAATTTTCTCAAATGTGGCCACAGTAAAATTAATTTTCAACTTTTACATTTTTCAAAACCCAAAACACTTCTCCAAATTTTACCAACCCAATCCTTCTATTTTAATCATTTTTTTTTTTGTAATTTCTTTTGAAAAATATTACAATATTAATTAAATTATTAAATTCACCTCTTTATTATTAGTTTAAAATTTTGAAATAAATTATAACTTAATACAGTATCATAACAGTAGTCCTGAATTTAAATATTATCTTCGTAATTTACCTTTCATTCAAATAAAATTATTAGGTGTTAGGGCCTAAGAATGTGATTACATTTGTTAATGCATTTTAGGGTTTTTTTTATTATTATTTGAAAAACTGTTCGTTAATGCATTGTAGCATTTATTATTATTATTATTATTATTTGAAAAAATGTTATGATGTAATATAAAGATAAAAAAGATTTTATAGTCGAGTTGTTTCTTAATATTTTTTTTCCAAAACAAAAGACAATTTTAACAAAAAAGAGACTTTTTCCCATTACACACGGACCCACAGTTTTAAAGGTAATTTTGAAAGAAAAAAAAAAAACCCTAAATAGAAATGAATCATTTTTCAATTTTACATTTTCACTTATGCTTAATTTGTTTCGATGTAAAATGATTCTTGTCGTAAAATATTTTTAACAGAATAAAAATCACTTTTATTTTTTAATAGTCATATAATCTTATAGTCACATTACACCGGTGCCGGAATCTGATTTGTTGGAATCAGGCGATGGTCTATTGCCTGTGCATGAAGGTTAACTATGTCTACCGTATGAGGAAAATGATTTACTCTTTTATAAAATTTATTAAGTATTTTTTGTCAAATAAAAATTATTATCAAGTTAGTCTATTATTTTTATCCCATGAAAAAATGTTGAAAATATTTTCAAAACTATTTTACGGTGTATTATTATGATTGCCATAATCAGAAAATCACTTTAAAAAATAAAATAAAAAATAAAAAATGAAGGACATATCTGTCGGGTGCAATGTATCAGAAATCGGGTACAGACCTTTTTGCCGAAACAGCATATGCATCTGACACACTGTACCCTCACTTCCATCGAAGTGTTACTGTCTCAAGCCGTGTAGATCGATCCCAATGTCCACGTGTACGGCCAAATGATCCGTGTCCCCACCGCGCGCCCTTGCGATGGCGATTGAACCAAAAACGTTGGGTGAAACAACTCATCATTCATGTGGCGCCTGTCCCCACCGTACACGTGAAGCTGTTCTGTTCTGATCTGGTCGCACGCAAAGACTTCTCAGCTTTCTATCTTTCCCTCAATGCCTTTTTCATTGGACGTCACAGGCTCACAGCCTTCTTTATACGACATGGGGTTTTGTGCGTTCAGGATTGCGACAGACATACGCACACGAACGCAACCATTTTATTTTATTTTATTTTCTTTTATTCAAAAGAAGGTATGATTATGTGGAGCAAAATAATTGAAGGTAAATTTGCGTGGCTTATAGTGGTTGGCCGAACATGGCACGGGGCTCCAGATGGGATTGAGGGGGCCAATGAGCCTTTTTCACTTCCATTCTCCCTGTAAAAAAAAGGAAAAGGACAAAAAATAAAATAAGTACGTATTTTTCACATGTTAAATAAAATAACTCCAATATTTTTAAAGTCTGATTTATAAGAAATTTTCATATTTTTAATATAGGTTAAAGATTTTAAATTTTATAGATGAGGTAAAAAAATTCATGTTTTTTTAATAGCATTAATAAAAAGGTATGTATTTCTTATATGCTTAAAGAATATATATATATATATATATATCACTTTTTAAAAATTAAGTTGTAGGAATTATTCGGTCTATAAGAAATTTATGTTCTTTAACAGTGGAGTCCATCTATTTTAGATAATTTAGAGTGTATAGTCTATTTGCTTGGAGTAGATGAGTTCGGCATATTTTTTCTCTCAAGCTGCCTGAATTTTTATGTGATATTTGGGCAACCTAATAACGAATGATCTTAACCTTCAAGCGTTTGGGAGGATTGGTGAAGTTTGCGAACCCTAACTTTGTCTGGGGGCGCTAACCCTATCGGTATAGGACAGATAAAACAATTTTATAAGATCAACGACCCTTGGAAGAACTAATTCTATGATGAGTAAGGACTTCAAGCGGCTAAGAGGAGCGGCGAAGAAGAAAAATAGAAGAGATGTAAAGAGGAATGACACTAGAGACCTTAGGGATGGGTCGAATAATTCCGAGTTGAGCCGAGCCTAGTTGGGAGTCACCCAAGCGAGTCATTGCATTAATTTTTGGCTTTGGAGGGCCATTCCTACAGATTGAACAATCTGACCCGACTTCATTATGGCAGGTGTGCCATCAAATCGGCAAAAAAGAAAAAAGAAACGATCATCTAAAGCTTTACCCAATTTGAAAACCAAGCCAAATCTGTCCCAAGATTTGTAAAGTGAGTACTTTAGGTAGTCCCCCCCACTTCAAAGAATGTGAAGAGATAACAACCCTCCTCCAAAATAAATTCATGTGCTCTTTGTCGGAGAAAAAAGATTCAATGATGCTTGCCGATCTAGTTCAAAAGAAAACAACTTCATGCTAGATTTTTCTGTCACATCTCTTTTCCAAGTGGACCATGTGTTCCATAACCGAACCAAAATATCTCATTTTATTTTTATTCTTGATAAATAATGATATTATATGTTGGTATAGGTTCTGATACGGTGTGAATTGTACGTTCTTTGATGTTCAAAATTAAGAGACTCTTCTGGGAGTCTCGCTTTGAGGCCTAAATTAGCTTATAAAATAAAAGTATGCTCTATATATAAAATTTTCAGTCTGTCGTTTAGGTTTATATATAGGCCAAGAGGTGGAGTCAAATCTAAATTATACTCCCACATAACCTAGGAGTGCTTAGAATTTGATTTTATCTGAGAGTCCTGTCCTCATTCAACTGGGAGTTGAACTGTTGATTAGATTCTTCAAAGAGTCATATCTTGACCCGGATCGAGACTACTACCCAAATTTGACTTGGAGTAGGATTATTCCCAACATTATAGATTTTTGTAGTAAATATGAATTATTGAAAAAAATTGTTCCATAGTTATTCTTCTTGTTTTTCTAATAGATGGATGTACTGAATCAAAATAAACTAAAACATAAGATTTTAAACAATAGAATATGGTTGTTGATGAAAAGTAAAAAAAAAAATTCGAACAACTCAAAGAACATATGTAGTATTTGTAAATAAATAAATAAAGTGTGAATGGACAAAATTGTAAAATGAAAGATTCATAGAATAAAACAGAGAATGAAATTAAATAAATAAATGTTAGAGATGAAAATTCAGTGTCTTTGAGTCATTAGATAGACTTTTTGAAAATGAAATCTTAATAAATCTCCTTTAACATTACTTATCAAAAAAAAAAAAAAAAATCTCCTTTAACACTCTTCATCACACATTGCCTTAAGATGCTTCAAGCATTCTTTGGCACTTGACTAATTTACCTCTCATTTAAATTAAATATTTAACGTGTTAACTTATACGTAAGAGAGAATATTAAAATATTAATTAAATGATTAAATTTATCATTTTCTAATGACTTAAAGTTTTGAAAAGAGTGCTAATTTAACAAAGGATGATAAATGTCCAAGATGTGATGCTTGACCAACGATTATGTATACGGCTAACATCAGGGACGGAGAGAGGGGGGGCTATGCCCCCCCCCCCCAAATTTCCTGAAAAAAATAAAATTTAAAGGTGGGAAAAAAATTAATCTAAAAAATTAAAATATATAAGGTAAAAATAAAAATTTAGCTTACTTGACCCCTATTAAAAAACAAATTTCGGCAATTGGTCCCTGCCCATAATAACTTCTGGCTCCGTCCCTGGCTAACATCATGCATATATCGTGCACAAATGACACAAACTAGGAGTACCACATTAATAACTGGAGAGACATGACACCCCAAATTGCATCTTAAATATAAAAAGATAAATGTTAGATATTATAATTATATCTAATATTCGTCCAACAATACTAACGTCATACCCAACAGTGATTTTAAAATTATCATTTGATCAAAATTTAATAATGATCAATCATAAATCTAATAATCATTATTAAATAAACAAAAGAAAAAAGAAACAAGAAAAAAGAAACAAGAAACAAGAAGATATGAATATAACATCTAAAATTATTCTGGCCTTAGGCCATCTTCAGCAATTGAAGTTAAAATAGCTACTCAAAAAGTACCAATCTTTACTTTAACCACTGTTTATCATATATTCTCTCCAACAGTTCACTCTCTACTTCTTTTTTTAAATATTATTTTTTAATCATTTTGTTTTATTTTTTTTTCATTTCCCTCTCACTCTCTGATCTCCCCCAACCTGTCTCCCCAATCCCAACAGAGCCGAGCAATTACTGTTCGACTTATGGTGCATGTCATCGTGGACTAGTACTGCCTCATCGCCCTCCTCGCCTGCCTCATCCTCTTCGCCTTCCTCATTGTCTCCGCCTTCTACCAGTACTTGGAGGATCGGCGCGTACGCTTCAAGCTCGTCTCATCCGGGAAGTTGCTGGCGTAGATCGAGGCCCCTCTACTACAGGGGAAGACCCTCGGAGGAGGGTGGATGTGGTCGGTGGCGAGGATCGGCGGGGCTGTGCTCTTCGGGGTGAACTCGGTCATCGCGTACCTGCTAATGCCGGCGGTTATGTCCTTCAACGGAGGGGTCTTCGTGGTTGTGGTGTTGGGCCTCGCAGATCTCCCGGATCCATCTCTCTAGTTATGTCCTTCAACAGGGAGGGCCGGAGCAAAGAGAGAGAGAGAGAGAGAGAGAGAAATATTAATAAAAATGTGTAAACAGATGAACAGTAAATAGTCACTATTGGCTATTCATTGTTCATGAAGTTAGGAAAAAAGCTAGAGTAGCTATTCTGCTGGAAGAAGAAAAATAGACAAATTTAACCTTTTGGTTAAAATAACACTCCTGCTGGAAATGCCCTTATACCGCTACCTTAACTTCCTACCCTTAGAGGTACCCTTGACCCTATCTGCATATTTGTAGTACTCACGATATTATTTTTCGTGGGCCTAAACAACATTTCGAGTCCCCGTTTTCCTTTTGAGTTTCGGGAAAAATTATTTACTTTGGGCTTTTAGCATTTAGGCCCGTCTTTCTTTCAGCCCAAAATTAATATTGCACTATCCGATAAAAAGATCTTTCTATATTTGTGCCCCTTTCTCTCTGTATCTGAGATTCTGAGCCATGGCCGATGAGTCCAAACCGCACGTAATCTTCACGTACGGAACGCTCAAGCGAGGCTTCCCAAACTACCACCTCATGCAGTCCCTCATCGACCAAAACTACCACCTCTGTATCTGAGATTCTGAGCCATGGCCGATGAGTCCAAACCGCACGTAATCTTCACGTACGGAACGCTCAAGCGAGGCTTCCCAAACTACCACCTCATGCAGTCCCTCATCGACCAAAACGACGCCGTTTTCCTCGGCCCCCACATGACCCTTCACGCCTACCCGCTCGTCTGCGGGTCCCACGGCATCCCTTTCCTGATCAACCTCCCCGGGTCGGGCTTCCGGGTCACGGGCGATCTCTACTCGGTCTCGACCCGCGGGCTCGTCCGGGTCGACGAGCTGGAGGGCACGCGCCTCGGCCACTACGAGCGCCTTCCCGTCCAGGTGATCCACACAAACGCCCCAGACGGCGTCGTTGCGGTGCAGGCCGAGGCATACTACGCGCACAGGAGCTTCGGGGAGGGATTGTGGGAGAGGAATGGGAGAAAGGGGATGAGTGAGTACACGGAGAGAGAGGCGCGTGGCTATGTGAGAAGAGAAGACCGGCCCAAGGATAGAACTTTTCTCGATGAGGTCCGCTTCTTTCTGTGCTCTGATGCCAAAAATGACTCACCGCTGGAGTAAATTTACGGAGATCCCAAGGGTAGTTTTGGGATTTAAGCGGGTACTCAAATTTTATTTCATGATTTATTTTTTAATTTCTATTTTCTATTAGTTTGCATAACCACATGCCACGTGTCCTTTCCATATTGGTCTCCCCTCTGCAACAAAATATACCACTATCCAGCAAGGAAGCATACAGCCTTTTTAGGTCATTTCTGAGTTGGGGGTAGAAATAATATCTCTGGCTAATTTATTTCATTTCATTTCATTTCTTTTATTGGTTGAAGTTAGAAATATGCTTTGATCATGGATTTCCTGCTTATATTTTGTTTCAATCCCTTCCAAAATCGTTCATAAAAAAAGCTGTTCCTCATTTCTTTTCCAAAACATTTGCCTTCGTAGCATTGTTTCAAGAGTAATTTTAGAAGTTCTTAATGTGTCACTCTTGTGTTCTTTTAAAAATGAAGTGGCTTTTAAAACTACAATTTTGATCAAAATTCAATAATGATTAATCACAAGTTCAATGGTGATTTTAAAGTCACTTCATTTTTGGAATGACACAATAATAATATAAGAAGGGCTTGCTTTGTCAAGCCCGACTGTTGCGGCGCACATGTTTTGTCTAAATATCCCTAAAATAAGGAAAGAAGAACAAATATTTCTAAAAAGTTGTGTTTTGAGTTGTTTGTCAATATATTTGTTTTTTAGAAAGAAAGAAAGAAAGAAAAGAAAAAAAAAAAAAAAAAAACATGTTTTGTCAAAATATTCCGAAAACAAGGGAAGAATGTATATTTATAATTTATTTATTTTTATGAGTATTTTATATTTTGAGTTATTTGTTCATGTATTTGTTTTGAGAAAGAAAAAATAAAATAAAATTGGAAAGCATAGCCAAAGTGGGGGATCTCTTTAGGGTACTTCTCTTCTTGTAGAATAGGTTGCTTGTTTTGACTTGGATACAAGAGGCATGCACCCTCTATTTCTCTTCATATTATATTTTCTAATTAAAAGGTTTACTTTCCTTCAGTATTTTGAAAAATAAAAAAATAAAAAAATTTGTATTAAAGCATCTCTTTATTGGATTGTATTTTGAAATCTTGTTAATGGAAGTATTTGTAGAAATGGTATGTAGAATTCTTTCACTTGATTATTAATGAAGAATACATGAACATGGAAATGATGAGCATGGTAACATGTATGCATGCGACATTGAGATGCTCTTCATGTGACATTGCGGGTAGCTTGTGAAATAAAAAGAACAGAAGAAAACGACGTCTTCTGAGCAAGAAATTGATGAAAATTTGATAGAACATCTCAAACTGATCAACTTGTGTATTCTTCATTCAAAAGTGAATAACAATCGTCTTCTCTTTTGTAGCAATCAATCTAAGGCAACGGGGCGTTCTGCCTTAGATGAGATTGTTGCATTTGCAATCCCTTTCGAACCTAGTTACAAATGGTGCATTCTCCATCAGCTTAGATTGTCCCATTTGGAACCCTATTCAAACTTGATTGCGATCGGGGCATTTTGTCTTGATCTAGGCCGGACTGTCGACTTACATCATATCATGGTTCAAATTGGATTGGATATTTGTTATAGCTCATAGTGAGGGGTGGAATTAGAATTCTAGGATGGGGGGTGGGGGGGAGGGTAAGAATTTGATTTTGAAAGGGTTATAGAAGTATTTTAAAAACAAAATGGGACTTACAAAAAACAAAAAAAAATAAAAAAAAAATTGGGGAACACATTCAACGTATAGTTCCGCTACTGCTCATAGTGTATAGTATGTGGGGTCATTAATTATATATGTTGTTTTAAGACGTTTTGTGTTGCCTTGTTTCAACTACGTACTTGCGCTCGTCATGTTATATTGAAAATTACAATTAATTAGTTCATCCAAAAAAATGACTTAATATTTCCAACTAGACGACCCTAGCTTATATTATAGATTTTTTGTTTTTTTTTTTTTTTTTCTAAATCTACTTAAAGCTTGTTTGAAATTGCGTTAAGGACTTTAAAATGTGCTTTTGATACATAAAAAACATTATCAAGCAAAAATGGGTATGTTTGGTAGAGCACTTAAAACACTTTTTTTTTTTTTTTTTCCTTAAAAACTCTTTCAAGCTTTTTCTATGGACAAAAACTCTCTTTACCAATACAATCTCAAACATGCTATTAGTGACCATTAACATCTTCTTCTTCTTCTTTTTGTCTGAGCAATACAGGAGAAAAGGGAAGGAACTTGATCATATTCAATCTTATGGCTTTTTCAGAGCTAGATGGTGACCGCTTGAGTTAAGGTATATATTGTTAACAATTACCTAATTTTAAGTTTTTAACACCTAAGTTGTGGACAAAGAATAAATAAATTGGTAAATACTCTTTCTGATTTTGGTTTGCCTGTTTCTAATTTTTTTATATGAATTTTTATTGAATTGTTAGAAGGTCTTTCTTTCTTCTTTTCTCTCTCTCTCTCTCTCTCTCTCTCTCTCTCTCTCTCTCTCTCTCTTTTTTAATTTGGTGCTATACGAAAATGTTAGTTGTTGCTGTTTAGGGTTTGTATACTCTAGGTGCATGTGCTAGACACAGACGTTGCACATATTGAGAGGATTTAATACATTATGTTTGACATTTAAAGTAAATTGGATATGATAGGAAGATATCATATTTTTTTAGAGATGTATAATTTTGTAGCTAATTAAGTGATTTAGAGACTCTGAATGAATTATTTGAAAGAGTTACGTTTAACATGCGTAAGATCGTACATCTTATGGACTGATCATTTGCCTTGGTAGAAGGGAATTGTGTTGAAATTTTTTATACATGTTTCCTATAATGGATAGTTAGCATAGGCATACACACGGTTAAATTACCACTTATTCCAAAAGCTTAAACTTAGTAAATTTAATCATTTAATGAATGGTAAATGTATAATAAATCCTTGAGAAGACGTGCGATTTGAAAATGCCCCATAACTTTTTAATTTTTAACATTGACTCCTTAACTTTTTTACATTTTTGAATTGAGCCATTTCGCCACTTTTCCATCCAATTTTGCAAACTTTGTTTCGCTGAGTCACCATTTGTCCACGTAAGCATCGACAACTCAGCCTAAAAACGACGTCGTTTCATTTTTGGCTTTACAACTCAACCCCAAATCGTCTATATTGGAAATGAGCAGGCACTTTAAACATGTTCCTGAGCATTTTTTAAACGTTGGAGAAGGATAATGCAAAAGAAAATGCAACAAAGTTGGCAGAAGGAGTCGAAGCTGGTGAAATGGAAGAACTCTCCATAGGGAAGGCAAATAAGGTTGAGTATCAGTAAGTCGTGTTTATGGGTAGTTTCAGTTAGGGTTTTTTGCTGAAAGTTCCCTGATCTAACTGTTTAGGGTTCTTCAATGTCGTCTGTGAGAGATGATGTGGGTATTGATGCACAGACGTGCAAATGCGGCCTTCGATCTCCAATAAGGACCTTGTGGATGACAACAAATCTTGATAAGCGTTTCTTTAGGTGTGCCATGTACGACTCATCAAATGTGAACTAACTGTAATCCAACTGTTTGATGATATTCCTCAAAGGGTAAAACTTATGTGATTGTGTAGTGAATTGGTGCGCTTGAAGGAAGAGGTTGTACAACTTAGAGAATGGAAGAGACAGCTTAATCAAATGTTGGTGTCTTTGTCGGTTGTATTTATTGTTTTGGTGGGAGTATGGTTGATGGGGATGGGAAGTAAGGCTATGCATTGACAGTGTATGCAATGGTAGTGTGTTTGTTAGGGTTTCATCAACTTTAGCATTTTATATGTTTGATGGAGTGAATCTACCACTCACATTTTGGTAAATTTGGAACATTGTATAATATCCTAATCCCATTATGTTGTTATATTTGAAACATTGTATAATACTTTGATGTTGGTATCAGTAAATGTGGTTGGTGGACAGAATCTGTATTATATATTTTGGTTGAATGAATATGAAGGTCACAGTTATTTAGGATGAACCTAATACCGGATTGAATGCATTTACATTTTCAATAGGTAATACAGTGCCAACAAACAACCTGCTTAGAAATATCTCCAATGGTGAACATATCCTTATATATGCACAAATAAACAACCTGCTTAGTGAATTAAAAATATTGTCTCAAATACAAAATTTAAAGCACAACACAAGATTGAGAGCATTATAAAATCTGTACAACACTTCCAACACATTTATAAAATACATCTATTGTTTATCCAATGGTTAACATATCCTTATATATGCACAAACAAACAACTTGGTTAGTAAATTAAAAATATTGTTTCAAATGCAATATTTCAAGCACAACACAAGTTTGAGAGCATTATAAAATCTATACAACACTTCCAACACATTCACAATGGTGAAGATATCCTTATATATGCACAAACAAACAACCTACTTAATAAATTTAAAATATTGTCTCAAATACAATATTTCAAGAACAACACAAGATTGAGAGCATTATAAAATTTGTACAACACTTCCAACACATTCACAGTGGTGAACATATCCATATATATGCACATGCAAATAACATGCTTAGTAAATAGATAATATTGTCTCAAATACAATATTTCAAGCACAACACAAGATTGAGAGCATTATAAAACATGTACAACACTTCCAACACATTCACAAAATACATCTATTGTTTGTCCAAAATACCAACGTTCATTTTAGTAGATGGTGTTTAGATCATTAACAAAATACATATCTTGTCCAGCAAAATAAGTATTTATGTAGAATTCACAAAATACATATATGATCATCACAAGTAAAAAATAAGTGTTTATATTAGTTCCTCCTTCTTGTATTACGGGTCTGCACAGATTGAGATAATGCATCTTTATTTTGGGGTACCTAGAACATAGAAATGAGTAAGAACTTTGTTAACACTAGAATTGGTAATAGGAGAATATAAATATATTACACTTACATTTGAAGAAGTTCTAGTAGTCTTCATCCTCTTTGGGTTCCATCTCTTTCGATTAAGGTTTAGAGGAAGATGGCAATTCTTGTAATTGTGACCTTGACCCCCACAATTCGCACATGTGACCACATGTCCATTATGACTTATCTTGTATAGGTTAGTGGGCTCATCGGGTGCCCTTTTTTTTTTTTTTTTTTTTTGACGTCCATGTTGAACTCTGACAATTGGGGGCATAATTTCATCACATCCATCAGCAGCTAGCCACTCTTTAGGACTTAGCATAACACGTATTTGTGGTTCATAAACCTGCATATACTTCGCCATCATGTAATAATCGTCTAAATATTACTAAGGCTTGTGTTTGTGCATGTAAATGGCAACACAAGCATGTGCACAAGGGATACCGTTGATTTGCCATCTCCCACATGTGCATGTACATTCATCCAACTTAATTATTCGATGTGCATCATGCATGTGGTCCACCTCGAACTCCAACTCATTTTGCCACCTGCATATACAGTTTCTTATTTCATCATTTGATTTTTTCAATTTCTTTTGAATCTTTGGACATTTTGTGCATAGCGGATTGGATTCCATCTCTTTTCTGTTGGAATCTTGTCAAGAGTGGCTTGTCCCCATACTCTTTGATTCATGCATTGAATGTTTCCACAAGATTATTTATAAGCATATCACTCTTGGACTAAGAAGAAAAGGCAAGTCTAGACAACGATGTAGGATTGACATCATCAATGTAATTATAGGCACGAGCACCCATACCTTCAATCAATTTTATGTGATGCTTAAAAATTGTTGCATTTGATGCCCGTGCAACTGCCCACAATTCATCCATGAATCCCTATCCCTTGAAGTGTGCATGTAGGTGACGCACATAAAATCGATGCTCAGCATATGGCAACAAATGATCTACCGCGTCGCCAATACCCTGCACATATGCAAACAAAAATATATCAATAAAGTTAACAACACCAAAAAAGAATAAAATAAAAAAAGTAATAAACATGTAAACATGATTGAGGCTAACTACCTTTTGTCGGTCAAACATAATAGTCCAGTCGCAATCTTCGCCACTACCAACATAAATATCATCAACAAGAATACGTATAAACCACTCTCAAGAAGCCCTAGTCTCAGCCTTTGCTACTGCGTACGCAATGGGGAACATATCATCATTCTCATCCTTCTCAATGTCACACAACAACTGAACCTTATATTCCCCTTTGAGATGACAAGCATCCAACTAAAGATTTGTCTACAACCATACTTGAAACCCTTCTTGCATGCATCTAAGCATACATACATCCGCTGGAAGCAAGGTCCATCTATTTGCACGTATGTACTACTACGATGATTTAATTTCAAAATGGTCTCACAGTAATCCCTTGCACGACAGTATTGCTCTGTATAAGAACCAAAGATTGCCTTCAATTCAAGTTTTTTACTCTCCAGCATTGGCCTAAGGGAACATCAATGTTATGGTCCCTCTTCACCCTTTGTTACAATACATATGAGGTCTATGTGAGATCATCCTTGAAATCAGGCATATACTTGGCGGCAAGAAACTCCACATTTGCCCTTTTGTTCTCATATTGGTTCTCGCATTGATGGTCTGGTGCAAAGGTTTTAATCTGTATTGATTATTTATTTGCATCTAAAGATGCATGAATCCTCCAAGTACAATCTTGCTCCTTGCAAACTGCAGTCACCCTCATACTATCATTGTGCTTGTATTTGAAATCAAACACATTTTGCACATCATACCATTTTAGTGCCTTTTTAAAGATACTAGTATAAGTAAACATGTCCCCCTTATCTAACACGATTGGTCTTCGCATGTCATGCTTCTCATTGAACTCGCGATACCTTCTCTTTCTTTGGCCTATCCCCTCACCACTGGTCCCATCCAAACTCACCAACACTTCACTATCGTAGTACTCTTCATCATCTTCATGTGCAATTTTTCTATGATGTTCAGAATCTACAAACTTTCCCCACCATGCATCCATGTAGTCATCTTTAATGGGGACATGAACTGCGAACAAATCCTCATCATCAGTTATCTTGAAATTACTCAATTATAGTTCTTCTTCGTCTATTACATCTGCCAAACCACTATCTTGACCCCTTCTAGCAGTGGTAACCCGCCTTTTCTTTCTTTTACTAGTGCCACCCCCATCAGCATTGGCAACTCCCTTTGTTTTTCCCCACAGCCTTAAGTTTTCTCACAGAAGCCTTCTTTTTTGAACGTCTGGCAGTCATCTTTTTTGGACGTCTGACAATCTTTTCCACTTGAACATCCACATAAATATCATCCCCCTCAACATTGCCAACATTTTCCTGAACATTTACATCCCTCTCAGCATTTTTGGCATCTCCCTTTGCATGACCAACATTTGCATCCCCCTCAACATTTTCGACATCCCCCTCAGCACGACCACATTTGCATGCTCATTCACATGGCCTATTTGAACATCACCATCTAGCTCATCAGGATGTCATCCAGGGGGTGGCAAGAATAGTACTTCCCTAACAATTTCTGGCTCATCAACCCTATGTTCATCATATATATGAACACTTTTCAATTCGTAGATTCCAGTAATATTCAGAAAATTCACTACCTCTTCATCATTTTTCAATGACTGCCCTAATTCATCCATGTCATTGTCGCCCATCTTGTACCAGTATCTTAGGTCATTCACATACCCAAGATCCTTAACAAGATCCTCAATTTTTCACACTGAAAGGAAATCAGTATCATAGTTGATGAAATTTGTCATACCCACAACATGCGTAAGCCCAGGATTGTGTTGCACTATTCCATTGTGGTGAAAAGTTATATCAACCGACATATCTGCAGATTGGGTTGTACATGAATAAGAGTTTGAGTTTTATCAGTTGTTGACAATTATAACATAAGACAGAAAATGATGTTGATAATTAAGTAGGGTTTATAGGATAAGTTTGCATGCAATGTTAACTATACGTTGCATATGTTCAAAAGTTACTAACATGCAGCTGATAAGCGTTGAATGTTTACATTCAAAGCCCCTTAATTCACATATGTTAAGCCCTAAAATGTGTTTTTAAATAATGTGTTATTGTGTTTTAGTGTTTCAATTCTTTTTTAGGTCTTAATTGGAAACAAGGGCAAAATCAGCACCATTAGGCCTTGGATACATCAAGGACAAAAATTGAATACATTTGAGGTCCAAAGTCCTCCTGCCAAGAAGAAAAGATCGGTCAAGTATAATCGATCGATCGAACATTCCATGCATTAAGAAGTCGATCGATCGATTCTGCAGTCAAACTTAAAGCGATCGATCTACATGCGATCGATCGAAACTTCCAAGGCCAAATAAATTGATCATTCGACTTCGGATATTTTAGAAAAGATCTTCAGATGTCGACATATTTTTGTGTGATCCTAATTCATCCTCAAGTTGTGCTGTTCTAATCAGATGTTGTCACCATCCTTTTGTGTGGCTGAAAGTGATTGATTAGGTTGATTTTATTGTATCAAATCCTCTATAAATAGAGGATGGACATGAGAGTTGAAAGGGAGAGAGTTTTAGTTATTTTCTTAATTTTAGTTTTTGGTGCATTTCTTTGATGCACTATTTCCCTTATGTTTTCCAAAGAGCTTAGATTTAGTGTATTCTAATTCTATAACTCACTTTAATTTTGTTTTAATTCAAGTAAAGTTTGAATTTAGTTGATGCAATCATTCTCAATATTTTCTAGCAACTTCTTTCTTCTGCTTTTTCTTGTTTGTTTCATTTTATGTTAGATACAACCATGGAATCCGAAATTCCAGGGAGTTTAGCTGGGGTTTTTAATGCTTTTCTTTAGGTTTTCATTTCCTTAATTCTTGTTCTTTATTGTTTTTTAGTTCTTAGATTAGTTCTTTTATTAAATTAAGTTGTTTTACCTAATTTTAGTTTGAATTGTAGTTTCTAATCCTCTTAGGGAAATGGGTTATTCTTCTTCTATAAGAGAATCTCATATCTCCATGAGTAACTAAATTAGTTATAGGGTTTTGATGAAACTCCTTCCAATTGCCATGGGTTGATTGTGTTAGTCTTGGGTTTCCATACATGTGTGATGATTACATAGCCTATAAATGGTTATGTAATAGTGCTTGTGACATAATCTATGTGAATTTGATAAATCATGCTAGGGAACATGTGTTACTCCACATCTTTTTAGTTTAATTATTGCTTAGATGCTTTTCCATTTTAGTGTAATTTTATGTAGAGGTTATGTGCTAAACTAAGATGATTTATTCTTTTCCATAAATGTGTATGCTTATTGAAATGTCTTATAGTCCATACTAGGGAGCATTAATTATTCATGCATAGATTTAGTTGAATGGCTATTGTATAAGTAGATGGGTTATCATTACCTTTGAACTAAAGTAATTTCGTGTTGAGATCATCGTGTGATTGACAATCATTACGCACTCGTATTATTCTTGTGAAGAATACCCGAGATGAACATAATATGCAATGTGTATGAGGATTGAGTGAATTCAATGCCCTATACTTTCTATTTTCTTAAAATCTCTCCACTTTAATTGTTTTTAGTTCATGTTAACTTAGAGATAAATTAAACAAATATCTTCTTTAAAATTGAATTAGAGGAAGTCTTAAGCATTTCATAAACCAAACAACTTTCAATCCTTGTGGTATGATACCCTCCTTAGTTCTATTCTGCAAAGTCTCGTACTATTGCGAGTGGTTATAAATATTGAAATCTACGTAGTTGAGGAAACCGGTTAAGTTCAAAACCAAAATTCTTTATTTTTAGGGATAAATACCCCATTGGTACCTGAGTTTTACGTGTTTTTAAATTTAGTACCTCAGTTTTGTTTGGTATCATAGGTGGTACCTGAATTAAGGGTAAAAACTCATTTGGTACCTCTGTTAGATTTTCCGTCCGAATTTTAACGGCTCGCCACGTGTCAACCGCTGAGGTTGACACGTGGCACTACATAAAAAAAAATTAAAAATTAAAAATTAAATCTTTAGAAAATGATTAAAAATAATAAAATTTTAAAAAAGAAAATTAAAAAAAGAAAAAAGAAGAGGGGTGGCTGAGCCACCCCCCTTGGCCACCATGGGGGTGGCCGGCCACCCCCATTTTGGCCAAGGAGGTGGCCCAGCCACCCCCTTGGCCGGTCTGCCCGGTCTGGGGTGGCCGAACCACCCCCTATGGGGTGGTTCGGCCACCCCACAGTTGAAAAAAAAAAAAAAAAAAATTTTTTGAAGGGTTTTGGCCTTAGGGGGTGGCCGAACCACCCTCTAGGGCCACGGGGGTGGTTTGGCCACCCCCATACAGGCCGGACTGGGGTGGCCGAACCACCCCCGTGGCCCATGGGGGTGGTTCGGCCACCCCAAGGGCAAACCCTCAATTTCTTTTTGGATGGGTTTTGGCCCTTGGGGGTGGCCGAACCACCCCCTAGGGCCACGGGGGTGGTTTGGCCACCCCCTAGGGCCAAAACCCTTCAAAAAAAAAATTGAGGGTTTGCCCTTGGGGGTGGCCGAACCACCCCCGTGGCCCTAGGGGGTGGTTCGGCCACCCCCGTGGGCCAAAATCCTTCAAATTTTTTTTTTTTTTTTTTTTTTTTCAACTGTGGGGTGGCCGAACCACCCCCTATGGGGTGGTTCGGCCACCCCAGACCGGGCAGACCGGCCAAGGGGGTGGCTCAGCCACCCCTCTTCTTTTTTCTTTTTTTAATTTTCTTTTTTAAAATTTTATTATTTTTAATCATTTTCTAAAGATTTTAATTTTTAATTTTTAATTTTTTTTTATGTAGTGCCACGTGTCAACCTCAGCGGTTGACACGTGGCGAACCGTTAAAATTCGGACGAAAAATCTAACAGAGGTACCAAATGGGTTTTTACCCTTAATTCAGGTACCACCTATGATACCAAACAAAACTGAGGTACTAAATTTAAAAACACGTAAAACTCAGGTACCAATGGGGTATTTATCCCTTATTTTTAATCACCAGTTTGATAGCTACCATCAGCCTCATAAATTGTAGGAGTAAACACACGAAAAAGAAAAACTTCACAATCTCCACTACTTTGTCAAAAATGTGTGACCACATGCACATCAAGTGGTAAAATGCAAAAAAAAAAAATCAAAAAAACTGAGGGACCACAAATGTTGAAAACTGAACCGAACCCCCACTGCCCCACATGCTAACTTCTTACTTTATTCTCAACTACCCTAAAGACAAACACTTTTGAGTAATTTATTGTTCTCACCATCCACATCTGACCCATATGTCCTAGAAATTTACCACATACAGACAGATATCCATATCCCACTTCCGACAGCCCACAATAACAAATATCAAAATAAAAAAGTATATAAAGTTGTTCCATAACATCATTTCCTAACCCAATATCACTTTCGGACAAATGAACCCAAAACCCTAAATTGGGAAAAACAATAACATAAAACCGAGAAAGAATGATTGAGAAAATACTTTCAACCTAGGGACGACGGAGATAAAGACAAAGATGATACTTGCAACCACATAGGAACGAAATAGAACAGTTTCCACAACAATGCAATCCACGACGGAGACGACGAAGACACAGACCTACTTTTGGGTTAATGGACGATATGCCCTTGAGTTTTCTAGAATATTCTATATTTCGTCCTTGATTTTGTTGAAAAAAAATTTAAAGTGTCCCCCATTTCCAATAGAGACGATTTGATGCTAAGTTGTAAAGCCAAAAATGAAACAACGTCATTTTTAGGTTGAGTTGCCGATGCTTACGTGGACAAATAGTGACTCAGTCAAACGGAGTTTGCAAAATTGGATTGAAAAGACCCAATTCAAAAACGCGAAAAAATTAAGGAGTTAATGTTGAAAATTAAAAAGTTAGGGGGCATTTTCAAATCGCGCGTCAACTTGGGGATTTATTATACATTTACCCTTTAATCAATACCTTAACACCCTTCATGTGTGGGCTCAAATTCTTTTTTTAATAGGTAGGGCCCAACACATAAAATATTTAATTGAAATAAAAAGTAAATAATAGAATCAAGATTCTAATACTATGTTAAATTACCAGTATATATCCCAAAAGGTAAATTTAATCATTTAATCTATACTTTAACATACACCCATACCCAATAATGTTTTCTTTTCTTCTTTGAAGAAATTCATAATGATATAGAAAATAAAGAACTATGAAAACTAGGATTTTCGGGTGATTTAGCGTTAGACATCTATGTTCACTCACCACTAAGAAAGAACCCGATAGGTTTACATTAATTATACTCTTATTCCTTGATGATGTTAATTTACACTACAAACGACTCTTATTAAGGAGAATCGGAGTACGTGAAGATAATGCAAATATGGTAGATAAAGATAATATCAAACCTAAATATATATATATATATAGGAGATGATATATATGTAATCAAAATGAATTGGAGTAGGCCGGTGTCTGACACGGCCTAGCTTGTTTGTGGAAGATGAAGAAAATGTAGGTCAGGTAAGGCTAAAGAGGACATAAATTAATTTGTTCGACAATATATATATATATATATATATATATATGCCAAACGTGAGGAAAGAAAGATGTAGTGGGAAGAATATTGTTGTTATGAATTCACATGCAGCCTTTCAAGCGTGAAGAAAAAGAGGATCCATTAGCCAAGCAAAATGAGATGGATTGGTCCCACACATGGTAGAGAACGGGTACTCTTCCATGTGACCACCCACTATACCTATACATACGCATGAATGTTACATCACAAGTAGTGGAGAAAAGGTCAAGTGCCTTCAACATAAAGGAAAGGTTTTAGACTTCGAAATAACCAGCATATATATATATATATAAACCAAACCAATTAATATAGTATTATTTTCTCTTGCGTGTTTTTAGGATATATATCTTGAGCATGAATCACTACTACAAATGGCGAAATTTGCGACATTTTTACCGATGCAAAATTTGTAGATCAATAGAAGGATTTTAGGCGAACTAGGTGTTGGTTATATTCGATCTTGTTAATGAAGTACTGTCTAAGTTTGAATGAAAGAGACTGCAATGTTTTGCCACTTGGTGTAATATTGCCGAGAGTCATGATCACATTCACATCATAGTACGTAATCATTAGTAGATCCAATGCATGTTCTGTGGACAATCACATATATAGAAGATTCTTCTTTTATATTTTTCTTCACAAGATCGATGCCACGACTGAAAGCATTTCACACTGCGTAGGTTTCAGGTTTCAGGTTTGAACTCTTCTGTCAGTGACATATATATAGTTTAAAGTATACCACAGCTCCTCCATTTTACGTTTGTGGATCCTACCATATATATATGGGCCATCAATTCTTTCTTATCTTTTTTTCTTGTTTCTATTAGCCCTTAGGTAATCAAAAGCTAGCCCACATTGCAGGGTCGTAAAAATATATATTGACTTTGATTATCAATATATTTTTTCAAGCTGCAATTATGGATGATTGAATGGCTTCAGAAGCTACTCCAGGAACCCTATTCAGTTACATTCAAGAACCAGCAAAAAGTGTTCATCCTCACACACACACACAGAGGGTAAATTACAATCTGCCCGTAAAAAAGCAGATCGAGACCAGATTTTGAAACATACTTCAAAACCTCAACTCTAAGCAACAATGTAAAACAAAACAACCTATACCAAAATTTGGGGATTAATCCCCAATTAGAGCAAATGTGTATATTACCCTTAGTACGGACTCTAATAACCATCTTTATTTTCTGTAGAAGCTGGTCCTCAGAAAGTGGATGACTTGCATGCATGTTTAATAGCATTCATGTTCTGCTATATGAAAAACAGCATATCCAAAAGCTCTAAAAACTTTCTTCCTCCGGTTCTTCAGCCCTTCATTCACCCTTATTCACCACATCTTCCCAACTAAATGGGCCGGGGGACCAACAACATCAGACAAGGTCATGAAATTTTTTCAAATACGGCCACTATAGCTGCAAGCAAAAAATAAGTGGTCTTTATCTTCAGCAAAGTGCCTGCAAAACACACTTCATATGAATCATATCCCCTTGATAACCCCACTTCAACAACTTATCACCGGTTTTTAATTACACATTTTTCGATCATTGCCAACCCAAGAACCACCCATGTGTTGGAATTGTAAGAGGGAACCAAATTAAAGACCACCAATCTACACATCCATGTTTTTCCAGATCGCAAAGCATACCAAGTATCAATATATATTAGAATAAGATCAAGTGCTATCATCGGTGAGTTTAATTACATATTCTTTTTCTTTTTTGTGAGCTCAATCGGTTAGGAACCACACTTCATGAAATGAAGGTCATCAATTCGAATCTCTCCTCTTCATCTTGTGTGGACATGTCAATATATATGCAAGGGGACGTCAATGCATCGCATTGGTTGACATGCATTGAATCTTTAATCCAACAGGATCGTGAAACAAAATAAGATGGTAAATTAATTAGCCAGCTGTACCTTCTGGAACCTCTAGTGATGGCAGTTTGCCTTCCATTTATTCTATAGTTAATTAGCTTCATCATTAAACCATACAATATAATAATTAATACAATATGGCTATTATCTTCCAAGAAGCATGCGAAAGTGGTGATTGCTAAGGGATTAGTGGGTACGCAGTCATTATGCACTACATACATTAATCATAAGATCGATCTTATCTCACCAAGTACTACAAGAAAAGAATATAAATAAATATACAATAATAATAATAAAAAGAAAGAAAAGAAAGGTTATAGAGGAATTCATTAAATTCAAACAATTGTGAATTTCTACCTAGCCAGCTTACAGTGATAGACGGGTGTATCGAATTAAATTAAAATTAAACAGCAAAAAAGTCTTAAAATGCTTCTTGTAAAAAATTTAGCCGCTTTAAAAACATTTGATATATTAAAATTTGGTTCCTTTTTAACCTACTTTTTATTAATCGATCATTGTTAGTGCATGAAATTTTTGCAAAATTTTATATTGATTGTATATGCACCCAAATATAAAACTGTTGGAAAGTTTTGGCCAATGTAACAATTTTAATTACCCTAAAATCATTTAAAATGCCAAATTTTGATTATTGGGGAGATAATATTTTTGTTTTCAATAATTGTTAAAAAATTTGACACATACCATAATTTTAAGCTTTCGCTTGTCAAATTTTTCAACAATTTCAGCTAGTGATTCAGCGATGATGACATAAATATTAATGATAGTTTAATAATTTGACACATCATAACTTTAAATTGACGAACCTTGTTGCAATTCTAAGATATACTAAAAGGTTTTTGGTTTGATATATAGTTTATGATCACCATGAAAACTCATGTATGAATCACAATTAGCCATATATACGTATAGTAGTACTTTGTATGATCATCAATATATATATATACGGATGGCTCGAAAACTGACACTTACTATTGACATCGTGAACATCAACGATTTGTTAAGATTAACTATATTATAGCCAGGTAGCCATTGTTGTTTGCTCAAGCCACAAAAAATAACGTACGAAGCAAAAAACTGAAACAGTACTAAACTGGCCAATGCATGGTGTGAAAAGGATATAGTGAGTCGGAAATCCATCAAACATGATCAATAGGATTTGCTAGGAGAATGAGGTGCCTAAAAACTCAGTCTAATTCACAAAGTGGCGGTGTTTTGCGTAAATATTGTGGGTGATAGCAAAGTCACACTAGTGGAACTACCTTTTCTCTGTGCCTCGACCACAATCTTTACAGTAGACGCGCTTTTGGACGAGGCCTCTTCCCGTTCCTATATATACCCTCCCTCGATCCCTACCATTCTAAACCATCTCTGTGGGACTCCAACAATATTTTCCCATGGCTAGTCACAAAGTCCTTAGTGTTGTTTTCTTTGTGTCATTGGGTTTAGTTGCTTGTTCTGCGACTAGAGCCTTCCTTGGCTATGGCGCTGTAGGAGAACATGGTGTTGCTGGCTACGCTGGCGGTGCTGGTAGCAGTGGAGCAGGTGGCGGTGCAGGATATGGGGCTGCAGGTGGAATTGGTGGTGGTGGTGGAGGTGGTAGAGGAGGTGGAGGTGGAGGCGGAGCTGCTTATGGTGCTGGTGGTGCTGGATATGGAAGTGGCAGTGGGGAAGGAGGTGGCGCTGGATATGGTGCCGGTGGAGCACACGGTGGTGGAGGCGGTGGAGGAAGAGGTGGAGGTGGCGGTGGCGGTGCTGGTGCAGGAGGTGCTGGTTATGGGAGTGGAGAAGGAGGTGGTGCTGGTAGCGGCTATGGTGCAGGAGCTGCTGGAGGAGGAGGTGGTGGGAGCGGTGGTGGCGGTGGAGCAGGTTATGGTGCCGGAGGAGCACATGGAGGTGGGTATGGTAGTGGTGAAGGAGCCGGTGGAGGTTATGGTGGTGGAGGTTATGGTGGTCATGTTGGTGGTGGCGGTGGCGGCTCTGGTGGCGGCGGAGGCGGTGGTGCTGGAGGTGCAAATGGGGGTGGATATGGAGGAGGTAGTGGGAGTGGAGAGGGTGGTGGACATGGTGGCTATGCCCCTTAAAACTTCCATCTCACTACATCATTTTCTGAAAAGAATGCATCTTCTTACCTTAATATGAGCAAAAAATAAGATGCACGGAAAAAAAAAAAAAAAGTAAGATTAGTATTGATAAGAGGATGCTTATAATATCTAGGTATTGTATGCATGATTCATGAATACCAGATAATTAAATGCACTCAAAAAGTTGTATCTAATTATAATGAATTATATGCAGTACCTTCTTTTTTTTATGTGTTTTGGTTTTGCTTGGTGCATTGATCCTAATATCTAATTATCTCAAGATTTGATTAATCCAAATAAGAAAATGACTGCGCACTCGTACCAAATCAAATTAATTAATTACGTGCATGGTAATCATTACCAGCCCTAATGGGGTTTGAGGAATGGACCTATTCTATTTTGGCCAAACTACAAGCAAATTAAAAAGGTAGAAGGTGATGATAATAACTTTTAAATATTTCTAACATAATAGATAAATGATTAATAATAATCAAAATTGAATATTATGAATTATTTTTCATCTCTAATAAAATAAGTAAAATATAATTTTTTTATTTTATTGTGAATAGTAAGGCTCTTATGTTTATTCACAATTCACACTGCAAAGAGTTTTTTTATTTTGTTTCTTTCTCTCACCTTCCTTCTTTCACTTTCTCTCTCTCTCTCTTCACACTCTTTCATACACAAAATAATATTTGAAGAAAATAGATAGTAGAATAGAAAATTTATTAGAGCGTGCATTAAAAAATGAGTAGTTAAAATAGAAATTTGTACTTTTTAAGTAATTATTTTGACTATTCCTACCGGAGATCATCTCCATGCTCTTACACGCTAATATATATATATATATATGGAAAGGGTTTTACGACCTTAATTATGACGGTTAACAAAAGAATAATATTATATAAAGAAAAAAAAAAGTGGTGGTTGATGTATTATAACTTTTATTAGAAAGTAGTTATATAAAATGAGGTGGTAGCTAGTTCATAAAATCATGGGATTTGAGTAGCAATTTTTAATGTAAATTGCTGGATATAATTTCAGTAAAATACGATTGTTTTGGGTGCATGACAAAATAAAAGTAAGTGGTGTTTTGTTTTTCAACAAACCACTTATTTTATGAATAAAAAATAATATATTAGCCCTAGTGTAGTCGAATCCATATATTAGGGTTTAAGTACATAGATAAATTTGTGAGCACAAAAATTCTTAATTTTTTTTTCTTTTTTCCAAGCCGGAAGAAGCGAAACACCCCCTAACTAGTGTAATAAATGAGTAATATATGCTACATATTATCTTTTTATTCTTAAAATTAATGTAACTTTTAAAATTATTATCCAATCAAAGTGTGTGACAAGGTTAATTCACACTTTGAAATTATTTTGGCATGCCATGCATGTCATGCATGCATGTTTTTCTTCGAAATCGAAGAAGGCCGAGGATCGGATAGCCTTTATATGATCCATGTCATCTGAAGATAACACATTTTTTTTACCGCGGTGGCCTGGTATGATCGCCGGGCCCTCTCCTCGTTTTGCCCGTTTTGAAAGATAAAATGATACATTGCATTACTAGTAATAAATGCCTTTAAGGGAGTTTAAAAAATCATGTCCAAAGACACGGGGCTTTAGCATTGAAGCAGTAAGAAATAAGAATATTGTAGTGGGGATTTGTCATTAATTTGTGAGCTAAGCAGTAAGAAATCATGTCCAAAGACACGGGGCTTTAGCATTGAAGCAGTAAGAAATAAGAATATTGTAGTGGGGATTTGTCATTTGTGAGCTAAGAGATAGCGCCCCGCTCCCCCCCCACCCATATTGGTTGGCCACTTTTAGACGCTTTTCCAGCGCATGCAAGAGATCGAGGATATTCATTGGGTTAGAAGCTAGCACTAGGAAAACCCTTTTGCCATGTATCACTATTATTTTCTCTTGCGTGCTTTTGGAATATATATCTTGAGCATGTATCACTACTACAAATGGCGAAATTTGCGACAACTTTACCGTTGCAAAATTTGTAGATCAATAGAAGGATTTTAGGCGAACTGGGGTGTAGGTTATAATATTCGATCTTGTTAAAGAAGTACTGTCTGAGTTTGAATGAAAGAGACTGCAATGTTGTTGAATAATAAAATTAATTTTAATAACATTTATTTGAGTCTTTTGTTATTCTTGTAAGTTACTAAGAAGTGATTTGAAGAGGTTATGTTTTTTGGATTTTCAAGTGTTACTTTACATAAGAGTTACATGAGTGTTATTTGAGATGTAAAAAAATAGAATTAATGTGAAGAACTTAAAAGGATCATTTAATTTGTGTCCTATAAATATTCATATAAGCAATTAAGTTATTTTTAATTAAGTTGAGTGAAAGAATACAAAGTCCTCTATCAATTTATTGTCTCTCTTCCCTTTCATCCTCTCTCTTAGTGTATGCATGGTTTCAATTTCCAACAAATATTTTGCCACTTGGTGTAATATTGCCGACAGTCATCACATTCACATCATAGTGCGTAATCATTAGTAGATCCAATGCCTGTTCTGTGATCACATGCAAGGCTCTGTGGACAGTCACATAGAAGATTCTTTTATATTTTTCTTCACAAGATCGATGCCACGACTGAAAGCATTTCACACTGCGTAGGTTTCAGGTTTGAACTCTTCTGTCAGTGACATATAGTTTAATGATGTACCACAGATTCTCCATTTTACGTCTGTGGATCCTACCATAAATATATAGGCCATCAATTCTTTCTTTTCTTTTTTTCTTGTTTCTATTAGCACCTAATTAATTAATCAAATGCCCACATTGCAGGGTCGTAAAAATATATTGAATGGCTTCAGAAACTAGTCCAGGAACCCTGCCTATTCAGTTATATACATTCAAAAACCAGTAAAAAGTGTTCATCCTCACAGAGAGAGAGAGAGAGAGAGAGACGGTAACTCTTTACAATCTGCCCGTAAAAAAGCAGAGACCAGATTTTGAAACATACTTCAAAACCTCAACTCTCAACAACATTATAGAACAAAACAACCTATACCAAAATTGGGAGATTAATCCCCAATTAGAGCAAATGTGTATATTACCCTTAGTTTTCCTAAATTTGCCTTTACCCATAGTACGGACTCTAATCACCATCTTTATTTTCTGTAGAAGCTGGTCCGCAGAAAGTGGATGATTTGCATGTTTAATAGCATTCACGTTCCGCTATGTGAAAAACAGCATACCCAAAAGCTCTAACAACTTTCTTCCTCCAGTTCTTTAGCTCTTCATTCACCCTTCATTCACCACATCTTCCCCACTAAATGGGGGAGCAGCAACATCAGACAAGGTCATGAAATTTTTTCAAATACGGCCACTATAGCTGCAAGGAATAAATAAGTGGTCTCTATCTTCAATAAAGTGCCCTTCAAGCAATAAACACACACTTCATACACTTCATATCCCCTTGATAACCCCACTTAAACAACTTATCACTGGTTTTTAATAACACATTTTTCGATCATTGCCAACCCAAGAACACTACCCCATGTGTTGGAATTGTAAGAGGGAACCAAATTAAAGACCACGTACCAATCCACACATCCATGTTTTTCTCGCAAAGCATCCTAAAGTATCAATATATACTAGAATAATTAAGATCAAGTGCTATCATCAGTGAGTTTAATTACATCTCTATTTTTTCTTTTGTGTGCATGTTGTTATCGTATATATACGTTGCAAAATGCAAGGGGCCAATGCATCACATTGGTTGACATTGAATTTTTAATCCAACTGGATCGATCGTGAAACAAAGATGGTAAACTACTTAGCCAGCTGTACCTTCTGGAACCTCTAGTGATGGCAGTTTGCATTCTTTTCTTTCTCTTTTTTTTTTTTAAACAAAGAAATAACTATCATTATAATCTGAGACCCAAATAGCCAAAAGCTATAATTAGAGATACAAATACTCCTAAAAATAAAGTAAATGACTAATTCCTGACTTGGTTATTTTAATGTTAATTTATTCTTTGGTTAATTCAAACAACTAGTGTGAAATTCTGCCTAGCTAGCTTATGGTGACAGACGGGTGTATCGAATTAAATTAACATTAACCAGCAAAAAAGTCGTAAAATACTACTTGTCAAAAATTTAGCCAATTTAAAACCATTTTTTAAATTAAATTTTGGTTATTTTTTAACCTACTTTTTATTAATTATTGTTAGTGAAATTTTTGCAAAGTTTTATATTGAATGTATATGCACCCAAATATAAAACTGGAGGAAAGTTTTGGCCTATGTAACAATTTTAATTACCCTAAAACCATTTAAAATGCTAAATTTTGATTATTGGGAAGGTACTATTTTTTTTTTTAATGATCGTTTAAAAATTTGACCCATATCATAATTTTAAGCTTTCACTTGTCAATTTTTCAACAATTTCAGCTAGTAATTGAGCGATGATCGATGACATAAATATTAATGATTGTTTAATAATTTGACACACATCTTAACTTTAAATTGACGACACTTGTTGCAATTCTAAGATATACTCTAGAAGGTTTTTGCTTTGATATATAGTTTATGATCACCATGAAAACTCATTTATATATGAATCACAATTAGTCATATATACGTACAGTAGTACTTTGTATGATCATCAATATATATATACGGGTGGCTCGAAAACTGACACTTGCTATAGACATCGTGACCACCAACAATTTGTTAAGATTAACTATATTATAGCCAGGTAGCCATTGTTGTTTGCTCGAGCCACAAAAATAACGTACGAAGCAAAAAAGTGAAAAAGTACTAAACTGGCCAATGCATGGTGTGAAAAGGATATAGTGAGTCGGAAATCCATCAAACACGATCAATAGGATTAGCTAGGAGAATTGGGTGTCTAAAAACTGATCAGCCTAATTCACAAAGTGGCTGTGTTTTGCGTAAATATTGTGGGTGACAGCAAAATCACACTAGTGGAACTACCTTTTCTGTGTGCCTCGACCACACTCTTTACAGTACCAGACGCGCTTTTGGACCAGGCCTCTTCCCGTTCCTATATATACCCACCCTCGATGCCTACCATTCTAAACCATCGCTGTGGGACTCCAACAATATTTTCCCATGGCTAATCACAAAGTCCTTAGTGTTGTTTTCTTTGTGTCATTGGGTTTAGTTGCTTGTTCTGCGACTAGAGCCCTCCTTGACTATGGCTTTGTAGGAGAACATGGTGTTGCTGGCTACGCTGGCGGTGCTGGTAGTGGAGCAGGTGGCGGTGCAGGATATGGGGCTGCAGGTGGAATTGGTGGTGGTGGCGGAGGTGGTAGCGGAGGTGGAGGTGGAGCTGCTTATGGTGCTGGTGGTGCTGGATATGGAAGTGGCAGTGGGGAAGGAGGTGGCGCTGGATATGGTACTGGTGGAGCACCCGGTGGTGGAGGTGGTGGAGGAAGCGGTGGAGGTGGCGGTGGCGGTGCTGGTGCAGGAGGTGCTGGTTATGGGAGTGGAGAAGGAGGAGGTGCCGGTAGCGGCTATGGTGCAGGTGCTGCTGGAGGAGGTGGTGGTGGGAGCGGTGGTGGCGGTGGATCAGGTTATGGTGCTGGAGGAGCACATGGAGGTGGGTATGGTAGTGGAGAAGGAGCCGGTGGAGGTTATGGTGGTGGAGCTGCTGGTGGCGGTGGGGGCTCTGGTGGCGGCAGAGGTGGTGGTGCTGGGGGTGCAAATGGGGGTGGATATGGAGGAGGTAGTGGGAGTGGAGAGGGTGGTGGACATGGTGGCTACTCCCCTTAAAACTTCTTTCTCGTTACATCATTTTCTGAAAAGAATGCATCTTCTTACCCTAATATGAGCAAAAAATAAGATGCGCAGGAAAAAAAAACAAAAACACAAAAATAAAATTAGTATTGATAAGAGGATGCTTATAATATCTAAGTATTGTATGCATATATGTTTCATGAATGCCAGATAAATGCACTCAAAAAGTTGTATCTAATTATAATGAATTATATGCAGTACCTTCTTTTTTTTTTCTGTCTTTTGGTTATGCTTGGTGCATTGATCAAGTTATCAAAATCTCAAAAGTTGATTAATCCAAATAAGAAAATGACTACGCATTCGTACCAAATCAAGTTAATTAATTACGTGCATGGTAATCATTACCAGCCCTAATTAATGGGGTATGAGGAATGGACCTATTCTATTTTGGCCAAACTACAAGCAAGAAAGTGAAAGGTGATGATGTTCGCTTAGAGTATCTTTAACCAAATATATAAAGGGTTGATAATAATTAAATTTTACAACTATGAATTATTTTTCGTCTCCAGCAGATTAAGTAGAATATAATGTTTCTTTCTAGTGTAAATAGTAAATAGACAGAAGACCCTATTTACTATTCACACTACAAATAGTTTTTTTATTGTTTTCTTTCTCTCCCTTTTCTTTCACTCTCTTCTACACAAAATATTATTTAAAGAATATAAATAATAGAATAGAGAATCTGTTGAAGAGAGTATAGGAAAAACAGTAGCTAAAGACCAAAGTAGAGAATTGTACTTTTTTAATAACTACTTTGACTATTATTGCTACAGATGCTCTTAGAGCATCTCCAACAGAATAGACAAATGATTCATAATAGTCAAATTTGACTATTATGAGTCATTTTTTGTCTCCAGCTCAATAGGTGGAATATAATTTTTCCTTCTATTGTGAATAGGAAGAACCTATTTACTATTCACACTACAAAGAGCTTTTTTATTATTTTCTTTCTCTCCCTTTCCTTCTTTCACTCTCTCTCTCTCCCTCTTTCTTTCACACTCTTTCTCACACAAAACAATATTTAAAGAAAATAGAGAGTAGAATAGAGAATCGGTTGAAGTGTGTATAGAAAAATAAGTAGCTAAAATAAAAATTTATACTTTTTAAATAATTATTTTGACTATACTTACTAGAAATGCTCTTACATACTAAAATATGTAATATATATCAAAAGGGTTTTATCTTAATTACGACGGTTTCGAATAGAATAATATTATATAAAGAAAAAAGTGGTGGTGGATGTATTATAACATTTATTAGAAAGTTGTTATATAAAATGAGCTGGTAGCTAGTTCATAAAATTATGGGATTTGAGTAGCAAATTTTAATATAAATTGCTGGATATAATTTCAATAAAATAAGATTGTTTTGAGTGCATGACAAAATAAAAGAAAGTGGTGTTTTGTTTTTCAACAAACCACTTATTTTATGAATGAAGAATAATATCTTAGCCTTATAAGGGTTTATAATATCTTAGCCTTATAAAGAAATTAGTGTAGTCGAATCCATATATTAGGGTTTAAATACACAGACAAATTTGTTAGCACAAAAATTCTTCATTTTTTTTTCTTTTTTCTAAGCCAAAAAAAGTGAAACGCCCCTAACTAGTGTATATAATAAATGAGTAATATATGCTACGTATCATCATTTTAATTATTCTTAAAGTTGATGTAACTTTTAAAATTATCATTGAATTATGATCCAATTAAAATGTGTGACAAGGTTAATTTACACACTTTGAGATATTGACATGTTGTTTTTCTTTGAAATCGAAGAAGGCCGAGGATCGATAGCCTATATATAGTGCATATTATCCAAAGGGAACACGCTTTTTCGACCGTGCACGGTGGTATGATCGCCAGGCCCTCTCCTCGTTTCGCCAATTTTGAAAAATAAAAGAATGGTACATTGCATTACTCGTAATAAATGCATTTAAGGAGTTTAAAAGACTTTAAAAATCATGTTCAAAGACACGAGGCTTTAGCATTGAAACAGTAAGAAATAAAAATCATGTTCAAAGACTGCAATGTGATGTAGAATGAGAAAATAATAAATTAGTCGTTTGGTTTTAATTAGATTGTTAGTTTTATTTGAATTTAATAATGGCCTTGGCCCAGAATTAGTCATTTTAATTAGTTTAATTTATGTGTAATTCAATAATGAGTTTAGCCCTTAGTCACATTAAGGTTAGAGTTAGGGTTTACTTTTTGAGTCTATTTAAACATAATGTCCTATTGTAATAGACTGTTTATGATGAATTAAGAAAACAGTTTTGTTCCTATAAGGTATGACTCCTCTCTTTTTTCTTGGTCGTGAGACGCTGCTAAGGCCAATGAAACGCTGATTTATGCTATCATCTTCGTTAATTTAGTGAGACTCTAAATTAACGTAGATTTATTTTTATTTTTTGTTTTTTTGTTTTTCGTCCTGCATCACAATGTTTTGCCACTTGTTGTAATGCCGAGAGCCATCACATTCACATCATTGTACGTAATCATTAATTAGTAGAACCAATGCATGTTCTGTGATCACAAGGCTCTGTCGACAGTCGCATAGAAGATTCTTTTACATCTTTCTTCACAAGATCGATACCACGACTGAAAGCATTTCACACTGCGTAGGTTTCAGGTTTGAACTCTTCTGTCAGTGACATATAGTTTAATGATGTACCACAGGTCCTCCATTTTACGTTTGTGGATCCTACCATATATATATATAGGCCATCAATTCTTTCTTTTCTTTTCTTTTCTTTTTTTCTTGTTTCTATTAGCATCTAATTAATCAAATGCCCACATTGCAGGGTCGTAAAAATATATTGACTTTGATTATCACATCTTTCCAATTTCAAGCTGCAATTATGGATGATTGAATGGCTTCAGAAACTACTCCAGGAACCCCCAGAGAGAGAGAGAGAGAGACGGTAACTCTTTACAATCTGCCCCAAAAAAAGCAGAGACTAGATTTTGAAACATACTTCAAAACCTCAACTCTCAGCAACATTGTAGAACAAAACAACCTATACCAAAATTTGGAGACTAATCCCCCAATTTTAGCAAATGTGTATATTACCCTTAGTTTTCCTAAATTTGCCTTTACCCATAGTACGGACTCTAATCGCCATCTTTATGTTCGATCTGTAGAAGCTGGTCCTCAGAAAGTGGATGATTTGCATGTTTAATAGCATTCATGTTCCGCTATATGAAAAAAAGAATATCCAATAAAAGCTCTAAAAACTTTCTTCCCCCAGTTCTTCAGCTCTTCATTCACCTTTCATTCACCACATCTTTCCAACTGATAACCCCTTGATAACCCCACTTCAACAACTTATCACTGGTTTTTAATAACATATTTTTCGATCATTGCCAACCCAAGAACCACCCCATGTGTTGGAATTGTAAGAGGGAACCAAATTAAAGACCACAAATCCACAAATTCATGTTTTTCTCGCAAAGCACCCAAGTATCAATATATATATACTAGAATAAGATCAAATGCTATCATCAGTGAGTTTAATTATATCTTTATTTTTCCTTTTGTGTGCATATTGTTATCGTATATATATATACGTTGCAAAATGCAAGGGGACAATGCATCGCATTGGTTGACATTGAATTTTTAATCCAACTGGATCGCGAAACAAAATAAGATGGTAAACTAGCCAGCTGTACGTACCTTCTGGAACCTCTAGTGATGGCAGTTTGCCTTCCATTTATTCTTTGGTTAATAATTAGCTTCATCATTAAAACCATACAATATAATAATTAGAAGAAAAAAAAACCATACAATATAATAATTAATACAAAACGCATTAACCATATATATGTGTAATATGGCTATTATCTTCCAATTAATAAGCATGCGAAAGGACTCCGCTCTCTGTTGTAGAGCTCTCCTGAACTCTGTTCACCCTTGTTGCTCTCTCTTTGCTCCTCCTGCTCTATCACCCATCTTCAATATCCTTACCCTCCTTGCTTCGTGATTATGGAGACTCCTTGTTGGTACAGTTTCCTGTACGGTGACGTGTTACCTTGTGATTCGTTGTCTTCCTTAATCTTCGCTCTCCTCGTAATCTGCAAAATAATAAACGGCTCGTCGGACTATGGGGGTGCCGACCGGACCCCCACTCCGATGCCTAAGTCAGTTCAAACTAATTTTCTGGAGAATATTTGTAATCTTAAAAGCTCAGAGAATCTGTTTTTTAATACCTGGCGTAGTAGTCTTATTTATAGGCTCACAGTTATAAAAATGCTAAAATACTTGGAGCATAATCTGATTAGGAGTCTGAGTCCTAGATCACATAGTCTTGAATCTTATCTTCATAGAATTCAAATTGGGTAGTAGAGTCCAAACTGGATATGACACTCTCTTTAGCTAATGTCATTCTATTAGGTACCTTATCCCATATTGGATGGGATATAGAAGTCTATCTTGATATATTTTGAATATCCGTCTTTTTGGAGATAACGATTGGTCTTGTACTTAGGTCTGATCTGGCCGGGCCAACCCGATGGGCTCGGCCCTCGATACTACCTTAGGCCCACATGTCTTTGGTGTTAATTATTTCTCCAACAGTTACCCCCCTAATTCTCTTATTTGAATTTAGAATGTAAGAGAATTAAATACCTCAATTTCTGAATCTGAATCTTCCATAATCTGTATCTGACAATTGCCGCCTCTTTCAAAGTAATTATGACGAATAATGCCTCGAATCTCTGGAAGTATTGGAATTCCTGCTCCTTGTCGATGTAGAACTGCTGTCAGAGTTCTAATTTGACTCTGATCCTTTATTAGACTTCTAATTTGATATCTTCTTAGACTTTTGATCTGATCATTCTTCTTATCTGATTTGACCATAAGTCCTATCCCAATTCTACCAGGGATAACTGATACCTAATTTCCCTGAAGTAGTTGCTAAATGTTTATCTCCTCCTTGGATCGGGTCACGGCCTAATCATCAGCCTGGCGAGGATTCTGACTTCCTTGGGTCGTCGGGCGTTTTCTTTCCCAAAACACACAGCCGAGAAATTCGCTCCTTGGAGCGTCTGATGGTGAGCTCGGTCTTCCATCGAAGTGAGGATCGAAGCCGTAGATCCAACTTGTGATCTGTCATAGTACTAATAGCAACTTCTCATAGATATCTTCTTCATAAATGCCTCTACATAATATTGTCGGTCGGGCCAAAGTTGTAAAAATGATCTCTTACTCTCGGTAGGAGATGGGTCAGACTGATGTAGTTGATTTCACCAAGATTGTGGTGAAATGCCACTCTGAGAGAACACTTTGCGTACAACTTTCCTGAGATCAAGGTTCTGTCTGACAAAAAATGGTAAACCGTTGAAGAAAAGGCTTAACATACCCGAAGCTTCTTCATCGGTAGTGCTTCGTAGACCGCTTCCACAAAAATCTCTCTTGGGGGCTTCGGAGGCCCAGACTAGCGCTGAGGCTTTGGTTGTCCGAGACTTATAACGACTAGGGGCTTCTGCTGGCCTGAGGTTTTGTGCTTGGCGTACCGAATCTTCTAATCTGAACACCATCTAGCTTGGTCTCACCTGTGAATATCTTTATTTTCGAACTTTGTAATGTTTGAATTTTTTGTTATGGAAAAACTTTCCATGACAAATCAATTCTCACTTATCCTCTAATAACTTGAACAAACAATCGGTTTGCGTAAGTTAACTCCGAGGAGGGTAAGAAAAATCTTTTGTTTCAAAAATCTTTTTGTTTTGAACTCCTTGACTAGGAGAAAAAAAATATTTTGTTTTAACCTCCGAGCTGAAGAGGGAAAAATCTTTTATTTTGAACTCCATGACTAGGAGAGAAAAAATCTTACTTTGAGTTATCCTCCTTAACTTAAACAAACAATCGGTTTGTGTAAGTTATGACCGAGGAGGATATGAAAAAATCTTTTAGAAGCGATGAACTTACTTGGTTATTTTTTGTAGAGGTGATATCCCCGTATGGTTTGTTATAGGGGTTGTCTCCCCGTATCTTTGTTCGAGTTACTCCTGAGAGATCTTAATTTGAGAGTTTGGTGTAGCTTCGGTGATTTTCCCTTTGTAGAAGCTTTAACTTTGTTGAGCTACCCCCCATAGCTTTAGTCCGCGACCGCGGGCTAAGTCGTTCGAGGCGGATAGTCAAGTCCTCTTGGTATCCTGGACGATGGTGTAAAAGAAATCTCGGAGTTCGGAGTGAGTCTCAGGGCTTTAACCTGCAAATACTTGAACTTTCCTTTTCAAATGTATCTTTTCTTTTTCATGTAAATTTTTTTTTTTGTAATGAATAAAATTTCAATGTTAATGAATGGAAGTCTTGAACTATTTGACTTTCATTTTCCTTATCTTATTAGCCGTAGAACCTCATAATTTTTCAAACTGAATTGAACATCTTTACCTGGAAAAAAGTTTAAAGTTTCTCACTCAAAAAGTTCTTCCGAGACATATCTCGGTTTCTTATAAATCTTACTTTTTATACTAGAGTTACCTCCAAAACTCGAACAAACAATCGGTTTGTGTCAGTTTTTTCCGAGGGAAGAACTGGTCTAATTTTTTGAAATTTAAGCTACCCCAAATATTTTGAACAAACAATCGGTTTGTTGAAAAAATTTTACAGAGGAGAATAAAAAAACTATTTGCATCAAAGTGTTAAGTCTTACTTGATGATTTTTTAAAGAGGTTTTATCCTCATACCTTCCTGAAGCTTTTCATTCCTGAAACTTTATCATTCTGAAGCTTTGTCATCCTAAAGCTTTGTCGTTCTGAAACTTTATCTCCCTGAACCTTTTCCTTCCTGAAGATCTGTCTTTCTAAACCTTTACCTTTCTGTTTGTTTTCCTGAAGCTTTATCATCCTGAAGCCTTATCTCCTTAAACCTTTACCATCCTGAACCTGTGTCATCCTGAAGCTTTGTCATCCTTGAAGCTTTGTCTTCCTGAATCTTTATTGAAACTCTTTCTGAAGCTTTATCTTTCTGAATCTTTATCTTTCTGAATCTTTCCTGAAGTTCTATCATCCTGAAGCTTTTTCATCCTGTTTACCTTTCTGAAGCTTTATCTTCCTGAATCTTTATCTCCCTGGATCCTTCCTAAAGCTCTGTCATACTGGAGCTTTTTCTCCCTGAATCTTTATCATTCTAAAGTTTTACCTTCCTGTTTACCTTAATGAGCTACCCCCTATAACTTTAGTCTGCGACCGCAGGTTAAGTCGTTCGAGGTGGGTAGTCAGGTCGCTGAGCTTTACCTTTCTTTTCGGAAATCTTTGTAACCTGTAAAAGACTTTATATATTACTGAAATGAAATCATAACTTGAAATCTTTACCTTTTAATTTCTTTATCTCTGAATGCTCCAATCTTTTAACGTCTGGAGACCTCCAACCGAGAGGTTTTCTTGTCTTGGTGTCCTTTCCATAACCATTTCGGGTCGTCCGAGGAAAGGACTCGGGCCGATTCTATCTTGGATGTTCTTGTCCTTCCGAAAACCTGCAATCCTGCTGTTGTATCCTTTGTTGGACTAACCGTTAGGTTTTTCTTGCTCTCGGTGTTGGATAGACCGAGAGGCTTTTTCTTTTTCTGCTCTCGGTGTTGGACTGACCGAGAGACTTTTCCTGCTCTCGGTGTTGGACTAACCGAGAGACTTTTCCTGCTCTCGGTGTTGGACTGACCGAGAGACTTTTCCTGCTCTCGGTGTTGGACTGACCGAGAGACTTTTCCTGCTCTCGGTGTTGGACTGACCGAGAGACTTTTCCTACTCTCGGTGTTGGACTGACCGAGAGGCTTTTTCTGCTCTCGGTGTTGGACTGACCGAGAGGCTTTTTCTGCTCTCGGTGTTGGACTGACCGAGAGACTTTTCCTGCTCTCGGTGTTGGACTGACCGAGAGACTTTTCCTGCTCTCGGTGTTAGACTGACCGAGAGACTTTTCCTGCTCTCGGTGTTGGACTGACCGAGATGCTTTTTCTGCTCTCGGTGTTGGACTGACCGAGAGGTTTTTCCTGCTCTCGGTGTTGGACTGCTCTCGGTGTTGGACTGACCGAGAGGCTTTTCCTTGTTTTCTCTGCAAGGTTGTCTCCCTGGCTCTCGGTGTTGGACTGACCGAGAGACTTTCCTTGTTTAATTTGTTGTAGGGGTTGTCTCCCCGTATCTTTTCTGCAAAAAGGGTTAACGATGCACTGCATATACTAAAACAAAATAGCAGAATGCACAGTAGCACCATATATTCTTTTCATCCGTCGGGATGATTTTGTGATCCTTTCACTCACGACAGGAGTGAAGCCTCAACATATGAGTCTATTTTATCAAAATATATATACATTTCGGCAAAGCGTACAAGTGCATGCATATATATATTTTTTCCTGGTTGGTAAAAACCAACATTTATCCTTACTTTAACATAAATCATGTTTGTCAAAGAAGAGTATGAACTTATCTGGTGAATTCGATGAAGATGAACCGTCTTACTTGGAGCTCCTTATCCTGCACGCCACTCGATATGGTGCTCTTTGGGAGAGTTCCTCAAACTGGACCATCGGCTCGGATTTGTCCCTCGGCACGTGACTGTGCACTTAGGAGGATGGCAAATCTAGAGGGGTCCTCAAAGTGTGCCATTTGGAACTAGGAGCTCGGGCATAGTCTCCTCGGGATAGTACCCTCGGAATAATACTCTCGGTATGTGTCATCTCGGTACATACTTTTCGCCTCGGTAGAATACCCTCGGATCAAACTTCTCGGATTATACTTTCTTCTCGGTATATCACCTCGGATCTAACTTTCAGCCTCAATAAATCACCTTGGATCTAACTTTCAGCCTCAATAAAT
Source organism: Alnus rubra (assembly GCA_028654335.1). Classification (NCBI taxonomy): domain Eukaryota; kingdom Viridiplantae; phylum Streptophyta; class Magnoliopsida; order Fagales; family Betulaceae; genus Alnus; species Alnus rubra. Next base: position 1,321,456 of record JAJPGS010001029.1, on the reverse strand, counting down.
CACCTCGGATCTAACTTTCCAGCCTCAATAAATCACCTCGGATCTAACTTTCAGCCTCAATAAATCACCTCGGATCTAACTTTCAGCCTCAATAAATCACCTCGGATCTAACTTTCAGCCTCAATAAATCACCTCGGATCTAACTTTCTTTTTTCTTTCTTTCTTCTTCTCTTATTCTTCTTTTTTTTTTTTTTTTTTTTTTGACATTTCTAGAAAATCACAAACAAGGCCGGCTTAACCGGCTTTTGAACAAGAGAATGACCGAATTGCCAAATCTCGCCTCAAACAACCAGATCGATGAGTCTTGCTTGCAGTTTTAACAAACCCATATTTGGCAGGTTTTCTGACTCGGTGGTCAAGCAGATCATCCCCACTGCCGAGGCCGTACAAGCTATATGGCCTCCACCTAAAAAATTGGGCTTCAACCCATCACAGGAATCTTTCTGGACAAAGCATTTCAGAAAAGCCATACTAACCATAAGGCCCACCAATGCCACCATATCATACCCAGCAATCTCTCCTTAACTTGGATGGCACGTGGCTTTTAACCACGTGGTCTGACTACCAAATATTAGTGGTCACAGCAGCAATGGGTTAGGGGCCTGGAAAATCTGGTCCCCTGCCGAGATGTCCTCTGGCTCCACTGCTCCAGCACAATCCGGCGATGGAGGGATGATCCGATCCGGCAACGGGACGTCGTGCGAGATGGTGCTGATCTCAAGGAGCTGTCGTGTCTCGCCTTCTGGTGATTTCGACTCCTGTTGGATCTCCCATTAACGAGTGTCTCTTCTGAATTTTGGGACTTGCTTGGTCGGTGGCCAGTAGACACCAACCTTCCTATATGCCGAGCCTCTTGCCGATACACCATGCAAACCTTTTACGATAAAGGCCTGGGCTACGATCTGTTCATCCTCGACAACCATGGTTCGGTAGCTAGGAAAGTCCTAGCTGCAATCTGGTTCCACCATGAGCTCTAGAAAACCGTGTGGTGAGCTGTTCTAATTCCATCTCCGGCAGTCCGGCGGGTCACCGTCAGGGCCCGATTTCATGGACGTGAGCCAAGTGAGAAGATGGTGCAGGTCCGGGTGTCTACTTGAATCATCTGGAGACGAGCTTGATCTCCTACCATCAATCACCATCGGCCAGAAAACTGAAGATTAGGGTTGTACATCGTTTAGCCCGTGAAGGCCAGCATTGATCCGGTGTGACGGCAGATCCTCCACCAACTGACTCAGCACCACCGGCAGCAAGGCCAGATCGTGATGTTCTCTAGCGGCAGAAGGGGAAGAGCCGACTAGCCGAGGGGTTCTCCGTTCATCAGGGAAGAAACCATAGCCGGACTGGGTTGGACATACCCGTCGGTTTTTTTTTTCTTTGGACCGACCCGAACTCTCATTTCTTCTTCTCTGTATATTTTTTGTTTGTCTGGGCCAACCCATTAGAACGAATTGGACTAGGCTCAATCCCCCAAGCCTAAGCCAATCGACCTTGTTGCCTTTTTCTTTTTTGTATAGACTGTATGTGCTGTAGCCTTTCACGTGAACTCGAGACCTAAAAAGTGGATAAATTTTCCAAAGTTTCTATGGTTGACATGAATGGTCAATGCTGCATCTAAGAAACCTCCAAAATTTTCACACCACTCAAGGCAGAATCATATATGGGCCATACGATAGTCTCTAAAAACGTAGAAAAACACAAGTTAAATCAAACATATCTGGTATATACGACGAAGTCCAACATTGGTTTGATGTGCGTTAAAGCAAGCCCGAAATAGATGGATGTGGATTTGGATCTACCATTGTACTTCCCCAGAAACGCACGTTGGAGTTGTGAACATAATTTCGATACTGTGATGATTATGGATCTGCTGTGTTTGGACCCAGATCTATTGCATGTAAGCCAAGATTTGCGTAAATCTGCTTCTCTTGACAAAGGTGTGATCTAATTTCCGGTCACCGTTGCGGATTTTTTTTTTTTGAAGGAACTATGTCGTTCCCACAGACGGCGCCAAACTGTTGGTACAGTTTCCGGTACGGTGACGTGTTACCTTGTGATTCGTTGCCTTCCTTAATCTTCGCTCTTCTCGTAATCTGCAAAATAATAAACGGCTCGTCGGACTATGGGGGTGCCGACCGGACCCCCACTCCGATGCCTAAGTCAGTTCAAACTAATTTTCTAGAGAATATTTGTAATCTCAAAAGCTCAGAGAATCTGCTTTTTAATACCTAGCGTAGTAGTCTTATTTATAGGCTCACAGTTATAAAACTGCTAAAATACTTGGAGCATAATCTGATTAGGAGTCTGAGTCCTAGATCACATAGTCTTGAATCTTATCTTCATAGAATTCAAATTGGGTAGTAGAGTCCAAACTGGATATGACACTCTCTTTAGCTAATGTCATTCTATTAGGTACCTTATCCCATATTGGATGGGATATAGAAGTCTATCTTGATATATTTTGAATATCCGTCTTTTTGGAGATAACGACTGGTCTTGTACTTAGGTCTGATCTGGCCGGGCCAACCCGATGGGCTCGGCCCTCGATACTACCTTAGGCCCACATGTCTTTGGTGTTAATTATTTCTCCAACACTCCTAATCATGAGTTAGAAGATCTCATCAACCATACCAATGCTCTAAAATGTTCGGATCCTTCCTCTTCTTTCCCTCCTCTTTTACTGCCCCTCCCACTGATTCGGTGAGTCCTCCTTCATTGACTCTAGCAGGGAAGATCATGTCTCTTAAGCCTGTGTCCTCTTCTACCATTAAGACCAATCTTCTTCAAGCTTGGCATTTTTGAAATCTCTCACGTCTGAGTATAAGGAAAATAATCTGGTGCTTTTTACTTTTGAGGATGATGCAGATCTCTCTCGTGTGTTGGATAATTCTCCTTGGAATATTAAGGGTTCTCCTCTATTCTTGCAGCGATGGGAGAATGATGATACCTTTGAAGATTTAGACTTCTCCAAAGGTGCTTTCTGGATTCATGTCCATGGCCTTCCTTTGGAGTGGATGACTACTGAAAATGCCTCTAGCATTGGTAATAGCTTGGGAGTTCTATTGGAGGTCAATAATGCTGATAAGTTGAGACCTAATAGGAAGGGTTTCCTAAGGATTCGTGCTCTTATTAATCTAAAGGAACCTCTAGCCACAGGCTTCCTTCACCATCGCCCTCCGAAAGCTCTGGCAAAAATTCAGTATCAATATGAACGGTTGTCAAATTTTTGCTATGCATGTGGTCGTTTAGGGCATCTTTCGTTTGCATGTCCTATTGTTCCTCAACCACCTGATATCGGAATTTATGGAGTACATCTAAAAGCCAGCTCCCCAAAAGTCAGTCGTGTGGAAGTGACTATCCCAGTCCGTTGCTCTCAGGCCTCTCAAGCTTCTTCAGGTATGGTGGTTTTAACTCAGCCTTCTCCTGGTTCAACTCGGGCTGGTTCATCGAGTAGCCCTCCTCAACTCAATCTATCAAGTACAGTGTCTGTTTTGTCTTGTCCTATATCTACCAAATCAGCTGTTTCGTGCATAGAAACTCCTTTGGTGCGAGACTCAAAATCTGATATTTCATCTGCATTAAATGTTAAGTCCCCTAATGTCAACTTAAGCTGGTTCCCCTTACCTCATTAATGCTTTCGCAGGTTGCAAATATCAAAACCCTTCAACTTAATCTGTCTGAAAAAACGTGGCCATCTTTCTTAAAGTCTTCTACTTTATCTGTCCCCACGTGTACTCCCCCTATCATTTCTACTGAAAATGAGTTAGCCTCCATTTTATCTCCTTCAATTGCTATTTCATCTACAGTGAAACCTCCGAGACATCCTCCCCCACTCCAAAAAAAACGGTTTCACCCCTATCCTAAATCCTCCATTTCTGATCCCTCCTCTCCTAAGTCAAAACACCATCTACCCAAGAAACCAAAAATTCATGCTTCATCGTTGCCTGATGAGGATTCTCAAGTGCTGGCTTTTGCTCCAGTTACCACCATTGGCTCGTTGTTCACAAGGGTGGCAGATTTTTCTCTGCCCCCTCCGATCCCATGAATTTAAAGGTGATGTCCTGGAATTGTCGGGGTCTTGCTCGTGCCCCGACAATTCGTGCTTTGCGAGCTTTTATCAGGACCCTCAGGCCTGATGTTTTGTTTTTGTCTGAAACGAAAGTTCTAGCTTCCAGATTCCAGCCTGTTCTGTTTCGTATGGGCTTCTCTTCTTGGTTTGAAGTTCCCCCTGCTGGTACTAGAGGTGGGCTCTTTTTGACCTGGAAACATGGATTTATTCTTGACCTTTATAAGTTTGATCAGAATCACATCTCCTGTTTGGTTTCTTCGGATGGCTCTAATTCTCAGTGGCTGATCTCATGTATTTATGCCCCTCATATGGGTCTTCTCAGAAGTGATTTTTGGACAAATTTGACTGATTTGGGCAACTCCTTTGGAGGTCCGTGGCTATTGTTGGGAGACTTCAATTCTATTCTCTCCCCTTTTAAGAAGAGTGGTGGTCGAAGTTTTGGGTCCTCCTCTCACAATGATTTTGTGGATTTTGTTCACTCAAATGCTCTAGTTGATTTGGGTTTTGTGGGAAATAAATTTACTTGGAGTAACCATAGGAAGGGTCGGGCTAATATCAGAGAAAGGCTAGACCGTGGTATAGCAAATCTAGATTGGGTTCATCTCTTTCCCAATTCACTGGTTAATAATTCCTTGGAATTAATTTAGATCATTGCCCTATTTTGCTGTCTACCTCTGGTTCTTATCGCAACCTGCCCAAACCTTTTCGATTTGAAGCTTTTTGGACTAGAGATCATTCTAGTCATTCAGTTGTAGCCGGAGCTTGGTTGGTAGATGAGGAGGGGTCTCCTGCTTTCTCTCTTAGCAGGAAATGGAGAAGAACTAAAGTTGCCTTAAAATCCTGGAACGTGCTACATTTTGGTCACATTCAATCCAAAATTAAGTCTCTGATGTCTAAAATCAATGGTATTCAAGCTAATCCTCACTCTCCTGCCGAGGCTGCTAGAGAAGCTTTTCTTCAAGAGGCGTTACAGGAGCAACTTTTGAGAGAGGAAGTTCTCTGGAAACAGAAGTCTAGAGAGTTATGGCTTACGTGCACTGATCTAAATACAAAGTTCTTTCATGCCTCAGCTGCAACGAGAAGAAGGTACAATTCTATTTCTTGCTTGAAATCTTCTGATGGTTCTAGCATTAGTGGGAGGGAAAATATTGGTTCTGTTTTGGTCAATCATTTTACGGCTTTGTTTACTTCTTCTCAACCTGTTTTGGATGATAATCTTGAGGCTTTAGTGGAAGTGGTCATTACTGATGATGACAATGCTAATCTTTGTGTTATTCCTGATGAGAAAGAGATCTTTGGGGCTATTATGGACCTTGGTCTAAACAAGGCTCCAGGTCCTGATGGTATGACAGGACTTTTTTATAAAGCTTATTGGCTTATTGTGAAACTGAGTGTCATATCTTCTGTCCAATCTTTCTTTAGAGGGGGTTATATGCTCAAGGAGTTCAACCACACTAATATTGCTCTTATTCCTAAGGTGGATAATCCTTCTCTGGTTCATCACTTTAGGCCTATTAGTCTTACAAATTTCAACTACAAGATAATCTCCAAAATTTTGGCCAACCGGTTCAAGCCTTTGCTTCACAAGATTATCTTCCCTACTCAATCTGCTTTTCTTAAAGGGAGATCAATCCAAGATAATTCCATTATTGCTCATGAGGTTTTTCATTCGATGAAGCAAAAAAAGGGCAATGGTGGGCAAATGGTTTTGAAGCTTGATATGGAAAAGGCCTTTGATTCAATGGAATGGAATTTTCTTTTGAAGATTTTGTCTCTGCTTGGTTTCCATGCTACATGGATTCATTGGATACGGCAGTGCATTACTACCTCTTCCTTCTCCATCCTACTTGATGGAGCCCCTTTTGGCAAGTTTTTTCCCTCCCGGGGTCTAAGACAAGGAGATCCTCTCTCTCCTTTTCTTTTTATCCTTGGTTCTGAGATTCTTTCGAGGATTTTCATGAGAGAAGAATTCTCGGGGTCCTTGCATGGTATTAAGATATCTCGAAGGAGCCATTCTATCTCCCATCTCTTGTTTGCGGATGATGTTATGGTTTTTGCTAGGGCTAATGCTAATGAAGCTTCCACTATTCTTAAGTGTCTCAGTATTTACTCAGCTTGGTCAGGTCAAAGTATCAATCCTTCCAAGTCGTCTATTTTCTTCAGCAGAAATTGTAGGCTTGCTTCTAAGGTTGCTGTAAATAATATTTTGCACTTGGCCCCTACCCCGGCTAGGGCTCAATATCTTGGCATTCCTCTCTTTCTCAATAGGAGTAAGAAAGACACGTTTTCAACCCTAAAAGATAAGATTTTTGGTAAGATTTCAGGGTCGAAGGCTCGGCTTCTCTCCCAGGCAGCACGTACTACTTTAGTAAAATCTGTTGCCAATGCTATCCCTTCTTACATTATGTCCATTTTTCTCTTGCCAAAAGCTTTTTGCTTGGAAGTTAATGCTGGCTTGAGAAAATTCTGGCGGGGTTTTCCCCAAGACAAAAAGAAGAATCTCTCTTTTATCTCTTGGGCTAGTATCTGTCAACCTAAGGCATTGGGAGGGTTGGGTATTCGCTCTATGGAGTCCATTAATAATTCTCTCTTGGCTAGGCTTGGTTGGAAGATGACTATTAATGCCCCTCTCCTTTGGGTCGATGCTCTAAGGAGAAAATATCTTCGTAATGGTTCTACCTTCTTAAATGATGTTGCACATCCTATGTCTTCTTGGCTTTGGAAAGGTATAATGAAGAACAAAAGTGTGGTTCAAAAAGGAGCTTGCCTCTCCATCACAAATGGTATGAATGTTGACATTTGGTCTTCTCCGTGGATTCCTACTATGCCTTCTTTTAAACCTAGGCCGAACCCTAGTTTGGTGGGGCTTCCTGAATTTTGTGTTGCTGATCTCATGCTCCCTGGTTCATGATGCTGGAATTCTTCTCTTTTGGGAGACTTGTTTGATGCTGATTCTGTCCAAAGCATCCTTAGTATCCATATTCCCACAATTAGATCTATTGATAAGTGGATTTGGGCTCCTTCCTCTTCAGGTACTTTCTCGGTCAGATCTGCTCAAGAAATTTCTTCTTCTCCTGGGACTAGATCTCCTCCTTTTGGCCCTGATACCTGGCATGCTCTTTGGAGTCTTAAGTTGCAGGCTCGTCTTAAGCATCTACTTTGGAAGGTAGCTTGGAATATGCTTCCTTCTAGGGATAATATCAGTAGGTTTGTGGTCTCTGAGGATCCTAATACCTGGAATTGTCCATTTTGTAACTGTACTGTAGAGACTTTGAATCATATTTTCTTGGATTGTGACTTGGCTAGAATTTTATGGAGAAGCTCTCCTTGGCCTCTCAATCCTGTAGGTTTTGCTCTTAGACCAATTTCGGATTGGATCTTGGCTATTGTTTTTCCTTCCATATGGCTTTCTATTCCTACTTGTGACTCCAAGAGATTTCAAATTTTTGCTTCCCTTATTTTGGATGTTATCTGGATGGCAAGAAATAAGTTAGTACATGAAGCTATTCAGCCTGATCCCCTTCCCTCTCTTTGGAGTCTTCCTCCTCCTGGCAGTTTCAAAGCCAATTTTGATGTGGCTGTCCGTGGTAATTTTTCTGTGGCAGCAGCGATCATTACTGATTCGAAGGGGCAGATTATCACAGCAGCCTCACTCAAACTTTCTTCATCAGATGCTCTAATTGGTGAAGCGTCTGCTGCGTTGTTGGCCACACGTCTTGCTCTTTCAGTGGGTGTTTCTAGCTTGTTTCTTGAGGGTGACGCCCTTCTTGTGATCCTGGCCATAAATCAGCCTTCACTCTTTTCTTCTTGGTCTTTTGCTAATGTAATTTCGAATATTAGTTTAGATTTAATCTCCTTTCAAAGCTGGTATGCTTCGAAATTTCTAGATGTGCAAACTTTCGTGCACATGTGTTAGCTAAGTGGGCCGCTTCCAACCTTGTGTTTGAAGCATTCCCATAGGATCCCCCATTCTCTCTTCCATCCGGATCAGGAGTGGCAAGGATCCTTCCTTGTAACCCTTTCCCTTATTCAATTAGAAAAAAATTAAAAAAAAAATAAAAAAATAAGCATGCGAAAGTGGTGATTGCTAAGGGATTAGTGGGTACGTAGTCATTATGCACTACATACATTATGTGACGTCCCACATCGCCTGGGAATGAGGATGTGCTTATATGTATAAATGCACCCTATATGACACAACGCGTTTTAAAGCCGTGATGGCAATGAACCTATCAGAACTCCGCAGTTAAGCGAGCCGCTGCGAGAGCAATCCCAGGATGGGTGACCTCCTGGGAAGTCTGATATGGGGAGCCAAAAGAGGACAGTATTGTGTCATTGGGGGTGGATCGTTACAAATGGTATCAGAGCCATTGCCCAGCCTGAGATGGTGGGAGCGTGCACAAGCCCAAGAGGGTTGCCGGCGGGCACTCGCTGGGATGCCAAGAATGGGGTGATCTCATGAGGGTCGCCAGCGAGGACGCTGGGTCCAAAGGGGGGGTGATTGTGACGTCCCACATCGCCTGGGAATGAGGATGTGCTTATATGTATAAATGCACCCTATATGACACAACGCGTTTTAAAGCCGTGATGGCAATGAACCTATCAGAACTCCGCAGTTAAGCGAGCCGCTGCGAGAGCAATCCCAGGATGGGTGACCTCCTGGGAAGTCTGATATGGGGAGCCAAAAGCGGACAGTATTGTGTCATTGGGGGTGGATCGTTACACATTAATCATAAGATCTTATCTCACCACGTACTACAAGAAAAGAATATAAATAAATAATAAATAAAAAAGAAAGTAAAGAAAGGTTATAGTTGAATTCATTAAATTCAAACAACTGTGAATTTCTGCTTAGCTAGCTTATGGTGACAAACAGATGTACGTATCGAGTTAGATTAACATTAAACAGCAAAAAAATCGTAAAATGCTACTTGTCAAAAATTTAGCGACTTTAAAACCATTTTATATATTAAATTTTGATTCTTTTTTAAACTACTTTTTATTAATCATTGTTAGTGAAATTTTTGCAAAGTTTTATATTGAATGTATATTCACTCAATTAAATATAAAACTGTTGGAAAGTTTTGGCCTATGTAACAATTTTAATTATCCTAAAACCATTTAATTAAAATGCTAAATTTTGATTATTTGGGAGGTAATTTTTTTTTTTCAATGATTGTTTAAAAATTTGACACATTATAATTTTAAGATTTCACTTGTCAAATTTTTCAATAATTTCAGCTAGTGATTCCGCGATGATACATAATTAAATATTAATGATAGTTTAATAATTTGACACACATCATAACTTTAAATTGACGACACTCGTTGCAATTCTAAGATATACTCTAGAAGGTTTTTGCTTTGATATATAGTTTAATTATGATCACCATGAAAAGTCATGTATGAATCGAATCACAATTAGCCATATATACGTACAGTACTTTGTATGATCAATGTATATATACGGGTGGCTCGAAAACTGACACTTGCGATTGACATCGTTATTGGAGTTTAGAATTGAGTTTAGTTTTTAACTAGCTTTATAGTTGTACATAGTTGTCACTATGGTTATACAGCTAGGTAGTTATTTGTTTGTTAGTTAAAAGCGCACATGTGCTTATTACTTGTGTATAAATACTCTTCTTGTATGTAAACTCATTTCTCAAGTTAATCAAAATACAGATTCAGTTCATCTTTACATTTCTTGTTCCGCACATTATTCTCTCTGTTCTTCATCAATTGCTTTACAATTCTGTAAAGTTGACATGGTATCAGAGCTTTTCACGATTTAGTGAAAGTTCATTCTTCAATTCAATTTTTCCTTCAATTCAACTACTTGGGTCAATGACGAATTCATCTTCTTCTTCATCCTTAACTGAAAATTCTTCAACCCCTTTTTTTCTCAACAATGGTGATAATCCAGGAACAATGTTGGTCTCTCAACCTCTCACTGGTGGAAATTACAATACATGGAGTAGGTCCATGATTGTATTTCTCACGTCAAAGAACAAAATGGCGTTCATTGATGGTTCCCTACCGAAACCATCTCCTGAAGATGATGCAGTTTTTCATGCGTGGAATCGATGCAATAATATGATTATTGCTTGGATTCTGAATTTGATCTCAAAGGAAATCGCCTCAAGCGTGATTTATATCACTACCTGTGCCGAAATGTGGCAGGACCTGAAAGATAGATTCTCTCAAAGTAATGGTCCTCGAATCTTTCAACTTCAAAAACTTCTTGCAACCCTAGCTCAAGAATATTTATCTGTTACTGATTACTTTACTAAGATCAAGACTATTTGGGATGAATTAGACAATTTTGATCCAATTCCTTCATGCACTTGTGGAGGAATGCGATCTGTTTATGAAAAACACAATCGAGATCATGTGTTTCAATTCTTGATGGGTCTTGATGACTCATTTACTCAAATTCGAGGACAGATTTTGTTGAACGATCCTCTGCCCCCAATTAACAAATTTTTTTCATTGATAATTCAAGAAGAACGTCAAAAGGAGATTTATGTCACTCCTTTGGTCCATGAGGCTGCTGCGCTCATGACCAAAATCATCTCACCTTCTATGCATAAGTCTGGAAAATGGATCAATAAAAAAGAAAAACCGGTTTGCTCTCACTGTGGAATTCCGGGACACACAATTGACAAATGCTACAGAGTTCATGGGTTTCCACCTGGCTTCAAGTTTACCAAGAATCGACATTCTGCTCATTCTGTTATTCAAGCACAAGGCACTGATTTCAATGCTGCACCACCTCCACAATTGCCGATCACCCTTGAGCAATGTCAACAGTTGATGGCATTCATTCAACATCAGTCAGCTTCTCAGTTACCTGCAGCAAACTCTGCTATTGTTTGTTCAACTCAGTCCAACCCAAACATTGCAGGTCCTTCATCCACATCTGGTATTTTTACTCTTCATTCCCAATACTCTGTTTTCTCTTCTCAAGTTTCTTTACCTTCATTTTTTCATTCCTTCAAAAAGCCTCCCTGGATTGTCGATACAGGAGCCACCGACCATATGGTTTGTTCCATCTCTTTCTTTACTAGTATTACTGCTAGAATTTCCACTAATGTTCAACTTCCTAATGGTTCTGTTGTTTCGGTTACTCATATAGGCACTGTTAAAGTTTCAGAAAGTCTTACACTAACTGAAGTTTTGTGTGTACCATCCTTCAATTTCAATTTGATCTCTGCTAGTAAACTCATTAAACAGTTCTCTTGTTGTCTAATCTTTCTTTACCATTACTGTTTTATACAGAGTTTGAGCCCTTGGAAAACGATTGGGGTGGGTAAGGAGCACAATGGCCTTTACTATTTGATGTTGCAGCCTCAATTTTCAGGTTCGGATTCTGCTGCTACATCTCAAGCTTTTACATCCGTGAAAGATTGTTCATCTTCTGCTGTCAAAGCTCCTTATTCTCCTGCTGATCTCTGGCATTATAGGCTAGGGCATCCTTCATCATCTAGAATAGATTTGCTACATAGTATTGTTCCTTCAATTTTTTCTGATTCAAATAAAATTTGTACTGTTTGTCCTCTTGCCAAACAGCATAGATTACCTTTTGTACATAGCAACTCTATCACTTGTTTTCCCTTTGATTTGATACATTGTGACATTTGGGGACCTTTCCCTACTAGTTCAATAAATGGTTCCAACTTCTTTCTTACTATTGTTGATGATTATAGTAGATTCACTTGGGTTCATTTGATGAAACACAAGTCTCAAACTCGTCTAATTCTTCAACAGTTTTTTTCTATGGTTTCTACTCAATTTCAGCACAAAATCAAATGTTTAAGATCAGATAATGGTGCTGAATTTCAAATGAATGACTTTTTTTCTACACAAGGGACTATCCATCAATTAAGTTGTGTTGAAACCCCTCAACAAAATTCTGTTGCTGAGAGGAAACATCAACACCTCTTAAATGTGGCTAGATCCTTGCGTTTTCAAGCTCATTTACCCTTGAAATTTTGGGGTGATTGTATTCTTGCTGCAACACATCTCATCAATCGCATTCCTACTCCAAATTTGTCTAATAAATCACCACATGAGTTACTGTTTTCTGCACCTCCTCTTTATTCTCATCTCAGAATTTTTGGTTGTTTAGCTTATGCTTCTTCCTTGTCTAGAGCTAGAAGCAAGTTTGATCCTCGAGCTATCCCTTGTGTCTTTCTTGGCTATCCTTATGCCATCAAAGGTTATAAGTTGTATAACATTCATACAAAATCTGTGTTCATTTCTAGACATGTCATATTTCATGAACACATATTTCATTTTGCTCACAACCTTGTTAATCCAACTTCTGATGGTTGTTTTCTTTTTCCTTCATCTTGTTCTGATTCTTCTAATTCCACTTCTTTTGTACATCCTATTGTTTCTTCATTTGATCATCCTGATATTTCCAATTCTGACACCTCAGTATCTGATCTTGTTTCTTCTCCTTCCTCTCATCCTTCTCCTGTCTCTACTGACACTCTTACTAATCCACCTCTTCCTGTTCCTCGAAAATCAACTAGAATCTGTCGTCCACCTGAATATTTGCAACAATATCATTGTCATTCGGCATCTACCCTACCCGAATCTGTTTCCCAAGTCTCCATTTCTGATATCTCAGGTAAAGGTATTCTCTTTCCTATCTCTTCTTTTGTTTCATACACTAATCTTTCTTCTTCTTTTAAGCATTTTTGTCTATCCATTTCCTCTAATGTTGAACCCAAATTCTATCATCAAGCTGTCCAATCTGCACATTGGGGTGATGCCATGGCTCAAGAAATCTTAGCTCTTGAACAGAACCACACTTGGGTTGTAACTGATTTGCCTCTTGGCAAGCACCCCATAGGTTGCAAATGGGTGTATAAAATCAAGCATAAATCTGATGGCAGCATAGAAAGATACAAAGCTCGTTTGGTTGCAAAAGGTTACACTCAAAGTGAAGGGCTAGATTACCATGAAACCTTTTCTCCTGTAGCTAAAATGACCACCGTTAGGACATTGTTAGCAATTGCAGCTGCCAAGCGTTGGTTTCTACATCAGTTGGATGTCAACAATGCGTTTTTGCATGGTGACTTAGATGAAGAGGTTTATATGGATTTACCTCCCGGATTTAGGACCAAGGGGGAGTCTAAGGTTTGTAAGTTAACCAAGTCTTTATATGGACTGAAGCAGGCTTCTAGACAGTGGTTCTCTAAATTTTCATCATACTTGATTGATCTTGGTTTTGTTCAATTGAAGGCAGACTATTCTTTGTTCACCCGAACACATGTGACTACTTTTATTGCATTATTGGTGTATGTTGATGACATTGCTATTGCTAGCAATGATTCAGTTGCTGTGAACTCTCTTATTGTTACTCTCAATGACAGATTTCGTCTCAAGGACCTTGGCGATTTGAAATTTTTTTTGGGTCTTGAGATTGCTCGTTCCACTAAAGGGATCTCTGTTTCTCAGAGGAAATACTCTTTGGAGATTCTACAAGATTCTGGTTTATTAGCTTCTAAACCAGTTTCTTTTCCCATGGAACAAAATCTGAAATTATCTTGTGATGATGGACCACTCTTATCTGATCCTACTGCTTACAGGCGACTTATTGGCAGGCTTCTTTATTTAACAATAACTCGGCCTGACTTGTCTTATTCCGTTCAAACCCTTAGTCAGTTTATGGATTCTCCTCGACAGCCTCATCTTGATGCTGCTTACCGAGTCTTACGATATGTCAAAGCTTCTCCTGGTCAAGGCCTACTTTTCCCTGCAGAATCTGACTTCCAAATCAAGGCTTTCTGTGATGCTGATTGGGCAGGTTGCTCAGATACTAGGCGCTCCATCACTGGTTTTTGTGTGTTCCTTGGCTCTTCTCTTATTTCCTGGAAGTCTAAGAAACAGCATACCATATCCAGGTCTTCTGCAGAATCTGAATATCGGTCTATGTCTTCCACTGGCTGTGAATTGATTTGGCTTTTTACTTTGCTTCAGGATCTCCATGTTGAACACCCTCAAGCTGCTACTTTATTTTGTGACAGTCAGGCTGCATTACACATTGCAGCCAACCCAGTTTTTCATGAAAGAACTAAACACATTGATGTTGACTGTCATTTTATCCGTGAGAAGATCTAGCTTGGTCTCATCAAAACATTACATGTTCCTTCTCAGCATCAGCTTGCTGACATTTTTACAAAAGCCCTTGGCAATGTTTTTTTCATCATCTCTTATCCAAGATGTCTGTTGTTGATATTCATCATCCATCTTGAGGGGGAGTTTTGGAGTTTAGAATTGAGTTTAGTTTTTAACTAGCTTTATAGTTGTACATAGTTGTCACTATGGTTATACAGCTAGGTAGTTATTTGTTTGTTAGTTAAAAGGGCACATGTGCTTATTACTTGTGTATAAATACTCTTCTTGTATGTAAACTCATTTCTCAAGTTAATCAAAATACAAATTCAGTTCATCTTTACATTTCTTGTTCCGCACATTATTCTCTCTGTTCTTCATCAATTGCTTTACAATTCTGTAAAGTTGACATGAACATGTAGAATTACTCTATAGTTTATGATCAATATGAAAAGTCATGTATGAATCACAATTAGCCATATATATACGTACAGATTAGCCATATATATACGTACGTACAGTACTTTAATTTGTATGATCATCAATATATATATATACGGGTGGCTCGAAAACTGACACTTGCTATTGACATCGTGAACATCAACGATTGTTAAGATTAACTATGTTATAGCCAGGTAGCCATTGTTGTTTGCTCAAGCCACAAAAATAAAGAAGCAAAAAAGTGAAAAAGTACTAAACTGGCCAATGCATGGTGTGAAAAGGATATAGTAAGGCGGAAATCCATCAAACACGATCAATAGGATTAGGAGAATTAGGTGTCTAAAAACTCAGCCTAATTCACAAAGTGGCTATGTTTTGCGTAAATATTGTGGGTGACAGCAAAATCACACTAGTGGAACTACCTTTTCTCTGTGCCTCGCGCGACCACACTCTTTACAGTAGACGCGCTTTTGGACCAGGCCTCTTCCCGTTCCTATATATACCCACCCTCGATCCCTAGCATTCTAAACCATCGCTGTGGGACTCCAACAATATTTTCCCATGGCTAATCACAAAGTCCTTAGTGTTGTTTTCTTTGTGTCATTGGGTTTAGTTGCTTGTTCTGCGACTAGAGCCCTCCTTGGCTATGGCGCTGTAGGAGAACATGGTGTTGCTGGCTACGCTAGCGGTGCTGGTAGTGGAGCAGGTGGTGGTGGCGGCGGAGGTGGTAGCGGAGCTGGAGGTGGAGGCGGAGCTGCTTATGGTGCTGGTGGTGCTGGATATGGAAGTGGCAGTGGGGAAGGAGGTGGCGCTGGATATGGTACTGGTGGAGCACACAGTGGTGGAGGCGGTGGAGGAAGCGGTGGAGGTGGCGGTGGCAGTGCTGGTGCAGGAGGTGCTGGTTATGGGAGCGGAGAAGGAGGTGGTGCTGGTAGCGGCTATGGTGCAGGTGCTGCTGGAGGAGGTGGTAGTGGGAGCGGTGGTGGCGGTGGATCAGGTTATGGTGCTGGAGGAGCACATGGAGGTGGGTATGGTAGTGGTGAAGGAGCCGGTGGAGGTTATGGTGGTGGAGCTGCTGGTGGCGGTGGCGGCTCTGGTGGCGGCGGAGGTGGTGGTGCTGGGGGTGCAAATGGGGGTGGATATGGAGGAGGTAATGGGAGTGGAGAGGGTGGTGGACATGGTGGCTACGCCCCTTAAAACTTCCTTCTCACTATATCATTTTCTGAAAAGAATGCGCATCTTCTTACCCTAATATGAACAAAAAATAAGATGCGCAAGAAAAATTAAAAACAAAAAATACAAAAATAAGATTAGTATAAGAGGATGGTTATAATATCTAAGTATTGTATGCATGATTCATGAATGCCAGATAAATGTACTCAAAAAGTTGTATCTAATTATAATGAATTATATGCAGTACCTTCTTTTTTCTGTCTTTTGGTCGTTATGCTTGGTGCTTTGATCAAGTTATCAAAATCTCAAAACATGATTAATCTAAATAAGAAAATGACTGCGCACTCGTACCAAATCAAGTTAATTAATTACGTGCATGGTAATCATTACCATCCCTAATGGGGTAATGAAAATAAAAGAAAATAAAGATCGAATCTATTGAATATAGTATAGAAAAAACAGTAGCTAAAGTAAAAAATTATTGTATTTTATCTCCAACAGAATAGACAAATGATTCATAATAGTCATTTTTTGTCTCCAGCTCAATATATAAACTGAATATAATTTTTCCTTCTAATGTGAATAGGAAGAACCTATTCACTATTTACACTACAAATAGTTTTTTTTATTATTTTCTTTCTCTCCCTTTCCTTCTTCTTTCACTCTCGCTCTCTCCCTCTTTCTTTTAATTCATACTCTTTTCCATACAAAACAATATTTAAAGAAAATAGAGTATAGAATAGAGAATCTGTTGGAGTGTGTATAGAAAAATGAGTAGATAAAATCGAGATTTGTACTTTTTAATTAGTTATTTTGACTATTTCCGTTGAAAATGCTCTTACATATACTAAAATATATAATATATATGAAAAGGCTAGAGTACAGTTTTATCTTAATTATGACGTTTACGAATGCAATAATATTGTATAAAGAAAAAAGTGGTGGCGGATGTATTATAACTTTTACTAGAAAGTTGTTGTATAAAATGAGGTGGTAGCTAGTTCATGATCAAATCATGGGATTTGAGTAGTAATTTTTAATATAATTGCTGGATATAATTTCAATAAAATACGATTGTTTTGAGTGCACGACAAAATATATAAAAGAAAGTGGTGTTTTGTTTTTCAACAAACCACTTATTTTATGAATAAAGAATAATATCTTAGCCCTACTGTAGTTGAATCCATATATTATGGTTTAAATACAATATAGATAAATTTGTGAGCACAAAAATTCTTCACTTTTTTTTTCTTTTTTCCGATCCAGAAGAAGTGAAACACCTCATAATTAATGTAATAAATGAGTATTAATTATTATTTTATTCTTAAAGTCAATATAACTTTTAAAATTACCATTAAATTATGATCCAATTAAAGTTGTTAATTTACACACTTTGAGACATGTTTTTCTTTGAAATCCAAGAAGGCCAAGGATAGCCTATATATGGTGGATGTTACCCGAATTAAATGAAACATTGCATTACTCTTAATAATTAAATGCCTTTAAGGGAGTTTAAAAGACTTTAAAAATCATGTTCAAAAACAAGGGGCTTTAGCATTGAAGCAGCAAGAAATAAGAATCTTGTAGTGGGGATTTGTGAGCTAGGATCGATTGAGCCCTCGCTATCAGAATAGCCCCCCCATATTGGTTGGCCACTTTTAGACGCTTTTCCAGTGCATGTAAGAGAGGATATTCATTGGGTTAGAAGCTAGCACTGTAAAACCCTTTTGCCATGCATCACTATCATTGACTGCGACTACTCTATTCGTAATGGTAGAAGTCTTGAAGATTCTGCGTCATTCCTCTATTCATGACGGCAACATATATGCAATACCTCATGATCACTGGAAATGTTAGGAGAATGCTGGAGAATGTTAAACAGCATATCTCTATTATAAATAGCTAGCGTATCGTAAACAGATTTAGTGATAATTCTCTCCCAAAGCATATGTATCTCTCTGGCCAGAAAGTACAGTAGTTGGCTTGCTCCGTCAAGGGGGTCTCCATTACGATATTTTTAGCCGGTAGGCCTTCGTTTAATTGTTCTTGGTTCTCTGTTGGTTGTGGTTCAGAATTTCAAGAGCCGATCGATGAGCATTAACCACGTTAGTCTAGTGAGTTGAGAATGAGATGATGATGTAGTATGTTGTATAACTCATATCAAAAGAAGTCAGTTTATTAAGAATATTCAGACGACCTCTCATAGCCAACCATAAATTAATGATGACAATACGGAGAACCAAATAATTTTATACTAGCTAGGGCACTAGAGTCCGCCTCCCCTTGAAAATATACCAGACACTACTAATAGAACAGTTATATATTTTCCAGTACATGGTGATGACAATGATGTTTAAATTATGCAAAAGAGCTGTTGAAATAAATAATAAAGAGTCCATTTGGCCATCCGATTTAATTTGCGGGCTAAAAAATTGATTTAAACAAAATCATAGAAAGAATCCTATTTGAAAAAAGTAACTACTTGAAGACGTATAAAAAAAATAAAAAATTACATTTTCAAATCATATGTAAAGATCGAAGTGTGTTTTTAAAAATAATGTTTGCACTAATAATGTTTTGAAATATGTATTTTTCAAATTATATGTTTTGAAACTGCTAAATCAAACCGATACACAATTAAGAAAAAAAAAAAAAAAAGGGAAATTAGATTGTACGTAGTGTGAACAAGGTGGTATAAAGTCAGCTGTACTGTTTGCACCCATTGGCAAGTAACGTGATAGGTGGAGGACAGCATAATCGATCGCACCATTAATAGAGTGAAGCTACTAGATCGAATTAGTGTGTCTACTGTCTGTCTAATCCGATATTGGACGACATTGTGTGGACACTGTCCACGTGCATGCACCTTCTCTCTTGCATGTGCTTCCATTGATCATTCTCGATCGATCTGTGCAGTAAACGGAGCTTTGGAACCTCCATGATGGAAGTAATTCAGACCACGCTTCTAGTAGGAAATTTTCACTACATAGTCTAAGAATAGAGGATGGATTATATATATATATATATATACACTTTACCCCACTGGTTCACCTATATATAGCCATTTTTAAATCTCGTCTCCAAAGTGAAAAATTTGCTCTTAAAAACTTATATGCATCGCATGTGGGTCTATTGTTGTCACATAAGATAGTCTTAAGTAACAGATGGGTAACATTGAAAATTTATAAAACTTGATTGAGGTAAATATTATATTGCAATTTTTTTAAAACTTTCGAGGCAAGATTAAAAAAGAAGTAAAACATTATAGGGGTAAAGGGCATTTTTCACATATATATATATAGCAAGACTATATATATATATACATGCAGTATATATTTTTATTTGAAAAAAATTAAAGTAAGATGACATTGAATATATATAAAATTAAATATCTTGAGCTACGTATACTGGGGAAAAAAATACTGTAAATCGTTAGAGAAAAATATATTCTAGCTAGCTACCACAAACATTCTCCAGAAAGATGATACCTAACGAGTACGTACTGTGGAAGCTAGGAGTATTATTGAGTCAGCTGTCGTAGCTAGGCACCTATTGAGAGGTGAAGGATAAGGAAAAGTTAAGTTTTTTCAAACTCAGGCACTAAAAATGGCTTTCAAAGTTTAGTTAGATATGGAGGACAGCATAAACACACTAGCTAGTGAAAGTGTAACGAGCCCTGAGTGAATTTGTTCTTTTTGTGTGTATGTTGGGCCACATCATGATATCGTGTGGAAGGCCATCTTCTCTTAGCATGTGCTTCAACTACTCCCTGTCAGTAGATGCACTTTGGAACCCCCCCCCCCCCCCCCCCCCCCAATCTATTGCTATATATAGCAACTCTCCCTAGCATTTGAAACTACACGTGGCATTTTAAGATATTCTCATGGCTAATAACAAAATTCTTAGTGTTTTTCTCTTTGTGTTACTAGGTTTAGGCATTTGTTCTGCAACTAGAGCCCTCCTCACTCTTGAAGGAGCTGGCCATAGTCCCGGAACTGGCGTCGGGTATGGTGGTAATGTTGGTGGAGGAGGGACAGGTGGTGGTTCTGGATATGGAGCTGTAGGGGAACATGGTGTTGTTGGCTATGGAAGTGGTGGTGGGAGTGGAGAAGGTGGCGGAGCGGGCTATGGAGCTGCTGGTGGACATGGTGGAGGATATGGAAGCGGTGGTGGTGGTGGAGCTAGTTATGGTGCAGGAGGAGCTGGATACGGATCTGGCAGTGGTGAAGGAGGTGGTGCTGGATATGGAGCTGGTGGAGAACATGGGGCAGGATATGGTGGTGGTGGAGGAAAAGGCAGTGGTGGTGGAGCTAGTTATGGTGCAGGAGGAGCTGGATACGGATCTGGCAGTGGTGAAGGAGGTGGTGCCGGATATGGAGCTGGTGGAGAACATGGGGAAGGATATGGTGGTGGTGGAGGAAAAGGCAGTGGTGGTGGAGCTAGTTATGGTGCAGGAGGAGCTGGATACGGATCTGGCAGTGGTGAAGGAGGTGGTGCTGGATATGGAGCTGGTGGAGAACATGGGGCAGGATATGGTGGTGGTGGAGGAAAAGGCAGTGGTGCTGGATATGGTGCAGGAGGAGAGCATGGTACTGGTTATGGAAGTGGTGAAGGAGGTGGTGAAGGATATGGAGCTGGATATGGTGCTGGTGGAGGAGGAGGAAAAGGCGGTGGTGGTGGTGGATATGGTGCAGGAGGAGAGCATGGTGCTGGTTATGGAAGTGGTGAAGGAGGAGGTCACGGTGGCGGCTATGGTGCTGGCTATGGAGGGGGAGGTGGTGGTGGGAGCGGTGGTGGTGGTGGTGGTGGAACAGGATACGGTGCTGGTGGAGCACATGGAAGTGGATATGGAAGTGGTGGGGGAGCTGGCGGAGGTATCGGTAGTGGAGGCTATGGTGGTGGAGGTGGCTCTGGTGGTGGTGGCGGTTATGGTGTTGGAGGTGAACATGGGACAGGTTATGGAAGTGGTGGTGGTAGTGGTGAAGGTGGTGGCCATGGTGGCTATTCCCCTTGAAAATACAATTGCACTATCACATTGCCTTATCAGAAAACTTCTTACTTCTTACCCATGCTATATATTCAAAAAGAAGGGTAATTTGGGTGGGAAGCAGCTTAATTATAATTAAGTATTTCAATATATATGCAAGATGGGTGTACTTAAAAGGTTGTAATCCATAAATAAGTATTTCAATGGATCTTGTTCCTCTTTTTATTTTAGTATGGTTTTTGCAATTTAAATTAATAATCAGAAATTTATTGATAGCTAGCCCTCCTAAAGAAATGGGTTGCGGCATAAAAGTAAGTCTTTAAGCGATCTGTAGATGACATTTAACATTTCACCTCATGCATAGGTTCAAATTTTCTTTTAATAGATAAAGCTCAATACGTAAAATATTTCATTAAAATGAGAGATAAATGAAGCAGACAAAGTTCAAATTCAAGACCTTATACTTTAATAAATCATATATACCATATCCTAACTATAGTTTCCTTTTTATATGATTAGTTTGCATTGTATAGCTAGCGAGAGTTTGCTCCGGCCATGACATAGTCTCCAAAGGTTGGCATTTTTTATTTTCATAAATTATTTTTTGAATTTAAGCTTTTTCTTCTCGCACACACTTTCCTTCGCAGTTCATTCTCCACCACCGCCTAATGTCGCTAAAGGCTGCCAAAGATCACCGGCCACCATCGTAGATCGCCGGAAGTAATGAAGTATGGTTTTACCTTATGAATTTCTCATTATATTTGATGAGGTTTTTCCAAAGGCCAGGCCGGAAACTATCCCAAATTTAAAAGTTCAATCAACGTACAGTAGCCAAAGCCATGCGAGCAGAGTGTTTTAATTTTTTTTTTTTTTTTTTTTGAACGTGTAGGATGTGCTATATCTATTGCTAAACAAAGTCATAAGGCATTACAGAGACAGACAAGAGGTACAAAGAAACCTCTAGATCATAAGCCAAAACCACGTCTGACTTTAAACAACTGCTTAAACAATACACAAAAATTACAAAGACACCTTTTTTAGCCTCTATTTATAATTAAGCACACTCTAAAAAAAAAAAGGGGCTGATCTACTCTACGAAAAGAAATTATACCATGTTTATCATTCGTCTTCTGTCTTTGAATACGTACGTTGGGACTTGGGATAAACGTCCACAAGTACAGACAAGTTTCTCTCAAATTTTCTTCCTGATTGTCTTGAGATATATATCCTTCATTCCTTCAGATCAATTCCTTTCTACTTGATCCATAGAGACAATCACTTTTGGAGTGGGTACTGGTGAGGCTGGTGATATTTCTCCTGCAGTGCGCTCTCCCTTATCAATCATAGGCTGCCGGCCTCTAATCATGTCAACCCCTCCCTCTTCCTTCATCATCACCATATTACATGGAATTGTATTCGCATAAAATTCTCTATTCTTTCTGTGATGCCTGTTGTTGGCGTGAGTTGATTATAGAAAGAATCAGATATTCTATGAGGGATAATAGGAAGATCTCTGATTGTATATCCCCTGTTACAAGGGTCAGCCGTGATTCTTGCCCAAAGTTACGTAGGCTAAAATAGAAAGCCTCTTGTATAAAATCACCCCATAGTCATTGTAAATAGAGAAGAAGAAATATACGTAATATATTTTTCCATGACTGGAAACATGGTATCAAAGCGTGTTGCGATCCTATGCAATTTTTCTCTTCAACCCAAGTTGTTTCTCTAACCCTACTATCCTTCACCACTTGCCGCCGCAGCCCCTGCCTCTGCACTCATGGCAGAACCTGGAACCCTTACCACTGCACCCCATGCAGAATCCAGTCAAACCAATGATCCTCACTCCACAGCCATCATCACTGAGTTAACTACCCGAATGACTGAAGTTCTGAACAAAACTTCAGCCCCTTCCCAGACCCTCGACAGTGTTGCTGCTCCAATTGGCATCAAATTGGACAGCTTCAATTATGCTCTTTGGTCCCAAGTTGTTGAGATGTACATCTCCGGCAAAGACAAATTGGGATTCATTAACGGCGACATCGTTCAACCTCCTCCGAATGATCCATCCTTCCGTAAATGGCGCACAGACAACGCCATTGTTAAAGGATGGCTTATTAACTCCATGGACCCATCACTAATCAGCAACTTTATTCGGTTTCAGACTGCAAAATAGGTATGGGATTCTATTGCTACTACTTATTTTGATGGAAGCGATACGTCTCAGGTGTATGATCTCCGGCGACGGGTGACCCGTCTGAAACAAACAGGTGGTTCTCTTGAGAAGTACTTTACTGATCTCCAAGGGTTATGGCGCGAGATTGATTTTCGTTGCCCAAACCCAATGGAATGCGTTGGTGATATTCAGCGCTATAATGACATGCTGCAAGAAGACCGAGTTTACTCATTCTTGGATGGCCTCGATGATAAGCTTGATAATATTCGAAATGACATACTACAGATGAGACCGTTTCCTACAATTGAGCAAGCATATGCTCACGTCCGCCGAGAGGCTGTCCGACAAACTGTTATGAGCAACAATGGCCCCTCCGACAATCCAGGTGCCATTCTGGCCTCAAAGGGCTTCAAGCCTGGACACTCAACTCCAGGTCCTAACCGGTCTCTCTCTTTGGCTAATGGGAAGGCTGGTACCGCCTCAAAGCCGCATGCGTCTTCCTCTGATGGGACGAAGTGCTCCCACTGCGGCAACCTGAAACACACCCGTGACAATTGCTTCAAACTACACGGCTACCCAGACTGGTGGAACGAACTTCAGGCTCGGAAACGTCGAGAGGCCACTGATGGAGAAACAAGTCAGGTTGCAGTAGCCGCCGCCGAAGAGACCAAGGAGATGGCCCAGGGTGATTTACCCAACACTAAACCAGGTACTGCTCTGTGTGGTTCGTCTCAAGAGGGTGATCAAAAATCATGGGTAGTTGACTCGGGAGCCACCGACCACATGACATTTGATGAAACAGATTTCTCAAAAAAATCCCCACCACGGCGCACCTGTATTGCTAACGCCAATGGGGTCCTATCACCGGTTACAGGGGCTGGCACTGTGGACTTGTCACCCACCTTATCACTAACTCATACTTTGCTTGTTCCTTCTCTGTCCCATAAATTACTTTCTGTAAGCCAAGTGACAGAGGCTTTAAACTGTGTGGTTCTAATGTATGCTACATTTTGTCTACTTCAGGATATTCTTACCAAGGAGATCATTGGGCGTGGTACTAAGAGGGGGGGCTTTATTACGTGGATGATTTCAGTATGGGGCGAGCACATCACATGCACCCTCCGGTTGACAAGAACGAGCAACAGATTTGGCTATGGCATCGTCGGTTAGGACACCCGTCCTTTGGTTATATGAAGTACCTATTTTCTGCTTTGTTTTCAAATATTTCACCTTGTAACCTCAAATGTGAAACTTGCATTCTTGCTAAAAGCCATAGAGCTAATTATCCTTTGAGTTTGAATAAAAGTACTGTTCCATTTGCTCTAATCCACTCCGATGTGTGGGGTCCTTCCCCGGTTACTACTATATCTGGTTTCTGTTGGTTTGTCATATATATAGATGATTGTACTCGCATGATGTGGCTCTATTTGTTGAAACATAAAAACGAAGTACTGACTACATTTCAGTCCTTCCATACTATGGTGCAAACTCAGTTCTCAGCTAGGATTCAGGTCCTACGCTCGGACAATGGCGGTGAATATGTGAACCACCAGTCTCAGGCTTATTTTCAGCAACATGGCCTTATCCATGAGACCTCCTGTCCACAGACCCCTCAACAAAATGGTGTTGCCGAGAGAAAGAATCGCCATATACTTGAAACTGCCCGTGCTTTATTACTTGGCGCTCATGTCCCTAGTCGACACTGGCCTGATGCCGTTGCCACAGCCGTGCACCTCCTCAATCGGATGCCCTCAAAAGTCTTGGAGTTCAAGTCTCCGTTACAGAACCTGTCCACGTATGTCTCCATTCCCACGATGTTGTTGCTTCCTCCTCGGATATTTGGCTGTGTGGCTTTTGTCCACCTTCATAAGAACCAGCGCTCGAAACTTGACCCTTGCGCTGTTCGGTGTCTCTTCTTGGGGTATGCCGTTCATCAGAAGGAATATCGGTGTTATGATCCAGCCACCAAACGCACCTATGTGACCATGGATGTCACCTTCTTGGAATCAGAGACATTTTTCTCTTCTTCAATACCCGATTCTCCTCGTCAGGGGGAGATCAGGAATGACGAGCCGAATTGGCTACAATTTGACTGGCCGAGTTTGAAAGACAATGACATTAACAACACCGAGATGGAAGTCAATACAGAACTGGGTACATCTCTTGAAGAAGTCAATAAGGAACTCAACATAGAACTGGGTACGTCTCCTGAAACAGAAGCCGAAACAGAAGACCCCCCCACTCAACAGTACCCGATGACCCATCCCCTGGGAATACTCCTGAGGTAAACTCTCCTACTATATCTTCAAACTCTAATGATATAGATGTACATGTTAGCTATACTTTACCTTTCAGGCATAATCGTGGCAAACCACAGAATCGATACTCTCCAGATATTGGAGAACGGAGCTCAAAGTATCCAATTGCCAACTATGTATCCACAGAAAGCCTTTCTGAACCACTCAAGGCATTCGTGTACGAACTCTCCTCGTGTCCTGTTCCCACCAATATACATGAAGCTTTGACAAACTCTAAGTGGACCCAGGCTGTGAAGGAAGAACTGGAGGCACTACAGAAAAATGGCACATGGACTCTTGTTCCCTTGCCCAGAGGAAAGAAGACGGTGGGGTGTAAATGGGTGTTCTCCATTAAACACAAGGCAGATGGCTCGATCGACCGATACAAGGCAAGACTCGTAGCAAAGGGTTACACCCAAACATATGGGATCTACCAAGAGACATTCTCGCCGGTAGCGAAATTGACCTCAATTAGAGTGTTGTTATCCCTTGCAGCAAACCTTGACTGGCCACTACACCAGTTTGATGTAAAGAATGCCTTTCTTCATGGTGATCTGGAAGAGGAGGTCTACATGGATCTTCCACCAGGCTACACAGCTACTTCTGGAGATGAGGTGGTGTGCAAACTACAACGAGCATTGTATGGCTTGAAACAATCACCTAGAGCATGGTTCGGACGATTCAGTTTGGCTATGAAAAAATATGGCTATCAACAAAGCCACTCAGATCATACACTCTTCTTAAAGCGTCAAAGGGGCAAAGTCACAGCTTTAATAATCTATGTGGATGACATGATCATTATGGGAGATGATTCGAAAGAAATATCAAGCCTCCAAGAACAGTTGGCAACTGAATTCGAGATGAAGAATCTAGGAGGACTCAAATATTTTCTAGGGATTGAAGTTGCTAGATCCAAGCAGGGTATATGTCTCTCCCAGCGAAAATATATTCTAGACCTCCTATCAGAGGTTGGACTACTAGAATGCAAGCCGGCAGACACACCAATTGTTCAGAATCACAAATTGGGAGAATACCCAGACCAGGTACCAACCAACAAAGAAAGATAGCAGAAGTTAGTGGGAAAACTCATTTACCTCTCACACACTCGCCCAGATATTGCCTACGCAGTGAGTGTGGTAAGCCAATTCATGCATTGTCCAAGCGAGGACCACATGGATGCGGTACTCAGAATTCTTCGATACTTAAAATCATCTCTAGGGAAAGGGCTTATGTTCTCTAAGAACAATCACCTTAGAGTCGAGGGTTATGCAGATGCAGATTGGGCAGGAAATATAACTGATCGAAAATCCACCGCTGGGTACTTCACGTTTGTTGGAGGGAACCTGGTGACGTGGAGAAGTAAGAAACAGAATGTGGTGGCTTTGTCAAGTGCTGAAGCTGAATTCCGCGGGATGGCTAAAGGCCTATGTGAGCTTCTCTGGCTTAGGAGGCTATTAACTGAAATTGGGTTTGCCCCAAATGACGAGATTGACCTGTTTTGCGATAATAAGGCTGCTATTGATATTTCACACAATCCTGTGCAACATGACCGGACCAAACACGTGGAAGTGGATCGACATTTCATCAAGCAAAATCTTGAGAATAAGATAATTCGATTTCCGTTCGTCAAATCCGAAGACCAGTTGGCAGATATTCTCACAAAGGCAGTATGCAGCAAGAACTTTTACAACTCACTTGACAAGTTAGGCATGAAAGATCTGTATGCACCAACTTGAGGGGGAGTGTTGGCGTGAGTTGATTATAGAAAGAATCAGATATTCTAGGAGGGATTCTAGGAAAAGGGATTATAGGAAGATCTCTGATTGTATATCCCATGTTACAAGGGTCAGCCGTGATTCTTGCCCAAAGTTACGTAGGCTAAAATAGAAAGCCTCTTGTATAAAATCACCCCATAGTCATTGTAAACAAAGAAGAAGAAATATACGTAATATATTTTTCCATGACTGGAAACACCTGTAACCATGCATGCAGCAAAGCAAAGCAAAGAAATCAACTCCTAATTAATTTAAACTATATATAGTTATTAAAGCATGCATATCACTAATTAAAATAATTGAAGAATTTCACTTATAACCCCTGATGTTTCATCACTTTTGAAATAAGGTACTTAAACTTTAAAAAGTGTCAATTTAGGGTATAAATCTTTCAATTTTTTTTAATTTCAACCTTCCGTTAAAATTTTTGTTAAATCCTATCAAAATTTTCAAAATCTCCCTCATTTTTTTTAGGGAAAAAAAAATTGTAAGGATTTAGTTGTTGATCAGAATTTAACGAAATTTACAAAAATACTCATGCCTAAATTTTTTAAGAAAAAAAATTATAATTTCTTTTTAAAAAATAAATAAAACACATGAGTATTTTGAAAATTTTAATAGGATTTAACGAAAAATTTTAAAATGATTGAAATTGTAAAAAAAAAAAAAAAAAAAAAAAAAAAAAAAAAAAATGAAGGAGTGATGCCCTAAATTGACACTTAATTTTTAAAGTTTGAATGCCTTATTTAAAAAGTGATAAAAAAATCAAAAAAAAAAAATCAAAAATTATTAGTGAAATTTTATCTGAAATAGTAAGTGTGTGTTCTTGTCGTGGTCTTGAATTTGTTGTAGCAAGCCTACCTATCGAACACCACCCATGTCGCATGAAGGCTCGTGATTTGCTCAACAACCAAAAGTCGTGAGAGGGATAACCCATTACAACCTTTTTTAGCGGCACAACCTACATTATGACATGTGGCATAGATTAACATATATCCTATAAAATTTAGTACCAAATTCATGATGAAGTAGCCCTAATCTTTAAAATGTTAAAAAAAAAAAAAAATACTAGTACTAATATATTCTGATATTTTCTTTAATTTGCCTGGTATTTTAGATACTAATTTATTTTCTTGTATAATCTGATTTTATGTTGTAATATTTTCCATTAATTGTCTGATTGTATTTCCTATTCTAACCGGCCATATCAACTATAAATAAGCCTTTGATGTACATACACAAAAATAAAAATAAAAAATATTAAGTTCAGTTTAAGTTTTATATTCTCTAATTTATTGACCTTGCCTAGAGTTTTTTTTTTTTTTTTTGAAATCAATCTTTATTGAATAAAATTCAATCGATCACCTAGAGCACAAAATCTTCCTATAAATAATTTCACAGATACATTTGGAATTTCTTCAACTCAAATTCTATCTATGACACACAAAATAATCTTTTGAGCTATGATATGAGCGGTTGTGTTCACATTCCTTTTGACATATTTGATTCTCCATGATCTCAGATGACTCAACTCAGATTTGATTCCATCCACAATATATATATCCAAAGTTGCTCCAATTAATTAGTACATGTTTTTTTCACCTTGTCTAGAGTACGTACTATTAAGAAACCGGCGCCGCATGGTTATATTTTTTTAATATATTCTAACACTAACAACAACAATAAAACTGTCTTGGAGCAGATTAGGTCTCGAGTTAATGTTTTCTCTAGCTTTCAGCATTCTATCCTTAAAAGATGGCTGGTTATGATCGACTCGGGAATTGTCTGATAATGTAATCTACAGGTAGCTTTCTAGATTCATGCATGTATTGGCTTTGGTTGCTAATAGATCCTTTCTCATATCAACTTTGTAGGATATTTGTCCGATATTTGTGTAATATGTAACTTCCCACACAGGGAAGTAAATTAAATTAGTTATGTCATGATGAAAAAATAAAAAACTAAAGTACTACAGCATAATGTTATTTACTGTGCCTTTATACATTGTTATGTAATTTGATGATTTGTCAGTGAAAATTCATCCTAATCCATAGAGTAAAAAAATCAAAAAATTAAAAATTAATCTTTACTTCCAGATTATCTCAATTGTTCTAGTACTGTTATATAGGGTTACTCCTTAAAATGAATTATATATTTTGCATGAACAGCAATTTAGATAGATGATCGAAGATGCATGCATTTACGTGGAATGTTAAGCCATGGCATGACACCAACGAGAGTGACGACAGAACCAGGCACAACAACATTCTGGAGGGCCCATTCCAGAGGCTCAGTTTTGTACTCTACCATCCCGTCCATCACTACGACCACATTGTCAGGACAGTTTTCCGAGCCCGGCGACTCTCGCATTCTGAGATCCTCTGCCAATGCCTTCTTCCTCTTCATGAAACGTCTATAAAACTACTGATCACGATTACTGCCTGGTGATCCAAACGAAACAACAATATTGCCAACCTACTTAATTTGTTCGTTCAATGTAGAAATTAAAGGAAAAGAGAGAAGAAAGGGAATTGATGGAGGGCCTTTCTAGTCCTTAAATAGTTGGCGCCTGTTTGTCTTGAGCGAATCATCAGCATGGGGTTCGACATAAACAAGAATTTGCATAGTTTATGCGTCGGTCGACACAAACAAGGCTTTTCCGGCAAACTATGACAATGCCAAAAGATGCTCATCTCTAAGACTCCGTCCATGGCGTTTCTTCAAATACAAGAATGAATACGTGAGGAACTCGTTACTTATCTCGTCAGAGCGTTTCTTCAAGATGCCCAGGTCCCAAATCCCGAAATGGGTCAACGAGTACATCGAACTAATCGGATCCGTTTTGAGAGCCGGCGGGTGGATCGAGTCGGATATATATATCCGAAATTTTACAAGTCTCTGCTTCTGAATTCTTCGAAGGGGGAGACACGTTTTGTCATTAATTAGATAATCAAATGGTTCTCGACGCTCTACGTCTGTAAGCGGATCGGTTCTCGGAGTCGCCGAAAATCTGGGTGGAACTCCGAAGAGGTGTCGGACGCCTTGGGGTTCGATTTTCAACTAAAGGAGGAGTGGAAACCGGTTAAGAAAGCTGTCCCCAAGCCCCAGAACTTGTCAAAAGATTAGGAATTGAAACTGGTTGAATCGGTTTCCTGTTCATGAGGCATCCAAATTCTTTTCTCTTTTTTTGGGATTTTTGACTTATTAATTGCTAACACCGTAAAAAATAAATAAAAATTAAAAATAATATTATTTAATATACTGTTATATACGATTGTATTTGTACCAATGAAAATTAGCTTTAAATCAACATTTAAAAAATAATAATTTTTAATTTTCATTGCCACATCATTTTAAAATTTTAATTATATAATAACCATATAACAAGCATTACTCCTAAAAGAATTAGACTTAACAGCTTCTTTGAAAGTGAAGGTAGGGCTTCTTCTTTTTTTTGAAAACCTAGGTAGTGGTTTTAAATGGATTAAAACCTAATTTATTTATTTTTTTAATTTTCAAAAAAATAATGTAGCCAATTATTGTGATAGCTAGCTTTTTCCACCGACTCCTGGACTAACAAGGAAATTAAATCGATCTAGGTTTCTTATATATATTCGTCCTTAATTGTAAGAAAATTTTAGGTGATCGAATAGACAAGAACCCACAAACTCGTCGCTAGTAATTTAGCTCCAAGAATCATACAATGTGTTCTCCGATTCAAAATAATTTGCTGCTCTGGGCAGAAGTTATTTCAATTTCGATCTCTGTAATGTTACTTATCTGGCTCTTTGACAAGTTCATACTTTCAAAATTAATGGCGGCTATTGTTGAGCCAAGAATCAAGAGCCGTGAAATAGAACAACTTATGCCGCCCGTTATCATACGAATTAGCGACAAAAGCAACGGAATAACGTCGACAGACGGCGGCGGCGGCGGCAACCAGTGCGTGATTTGCTTGGAAGAATTCAAGGATGGAGAATGGTGCCGGGTGTTTCCTCAGTGCAACCACGAGTTCCATGTGCCGTGCATTGATGCTTGGCTGCGCCGCCCAAATCTTACTTGCCCAGTTTGCCGCCATTCCTTGAAAGATGATGGAGCATCGCCTAATGTTGCTGGAGACGATCTTGTGTGAGAGAAAGACGCATAAAATTCGATGTAATCTTTTATGGGTACGAACTAGTTTTCTTTTTTGGATTTGGAGAGTTGCTACACTCCTTTTAAAACCATACATACTAATTATGATATCGGATTGAGAAAAACTTAGTGGTATATATTGGAAAGCTTATTTAAAATGCTGCAATTTATATTTCATAAAAATTTTGTTATTCTAACATTTACTGGGTGAAAATTGTTGTTTTGTATTATTTTTATCGCATAGTATTTTTATTTTGTTTTTTTTTTTATTATCTTTTAGGGTTTTGAATTTAGGCTGTATATAAGCCTAATTAATAGATGCTTTAGCCTCCAACTTATGTATATATATTAATCAGTTTATTAATATGAAACGCTCGATGAATTTTATTTTATTTTTAATCCCTTTTGGCTTAATTCTTTAATAAAATCTTGGTTGAAAAGAGTTGTGATTCTATTGTTGTTTGCTATTGCTAACCTACTACATCAAGTTTTTAGTTCAGATGGTCAAAGGCCGATCCAATAAATGGTGTCAAAATTACTTAGGGTCATGGGTTCAAGTCGTCGGAGCATCACGTTGAGAGAGTGATTGTTGGGGTGCATTTTCAGTACTACTACACCATCACATGTAGTCGTATGACAGACTAACAGTGGTATAGTAGTCTACTAATAATTCATTTGGGTTTACGATTTAAGAATAGCAATATTAATTTGTTGAAACAAATGGCTCATGTTCTCTTGGATATAGAGAGTACCAAAGTAGTAGACTATTGGGCGTAATTAAGTTTATGTTGTCTGAGGACGATTAGGTTGTGGGAGTGCAGGGGCAATGTCCCCGTGGTACGGTTCATGGTATTTTGAGGTTTTCCATATATGTTCGTACAGTAAAGTTTTGTTATAAATATGTTATGCTGTAACCCTAAACTTATATTGAAACAGTCACACTCATGTGGACGTAGGCACATTGCCGAACCACGTAAATCTGTGTCTTAATTTTCTCTTGCTCTCTCTCTTTTCGATTCCATATTATTCATCATTGTTGTGCACGGTAATAACACAATTTTAAAATGTATTTTTAAAAATACAGTTAAGCTTTTGACAAAATCGCAGTTTAGTCTTTAAAATCACAGTTTAGCTTTTAAAATTGTGCGTTTTTTTTAAAAAAAAACACCAACTTGCCTACGATTTGAAAATGTAGAAAAACAATTTTTTTAAAAATGCAATCTCAAACGATTCATTTTCTGTTTTTTAGTTTAATTAATTAAAATGGCACTTGTACGAAATCACAGTGCAAAGCGCACCCTAAATATATAACGTACACTACTCCTTAAAATGAATTATTTTGCATAAACAGCAATTTAGATATATCTATATAGATGAAGTTGTGCATGCATTTAGGTGGAATGTTAAGCCATGGCATGACACCAACGAGAGTGACGACAGAACCAGGCACAACAACATTCTTGAGGGCCCATTCCAGAGGCTCAGTTGTGAACTCTTCCATCCCGTCCACGGTCCATCACTACCACCACATTCTCAGGACAGTTTTCCGAGCCGGCGGCTCTAGCTCGCTGTCTAAGATCTTCCACCTCTTCATGAAATGCCTATAAAACTGCTGATCATGATTACTGCCTGATGAACCAAACGAAACAATTATATTTCACTGAATGATTTAAAGTTATAGCATGATATACTTGTATGAAAATCTGACTATACCGACAGATAAAAAAAAAAAAAAAAAAAAACCTCTAAAATACCATGTACCGTTCCATGGGGGCGTCGCTTCGCTCCAACAACTTACCACTATACTGGTATTTTAGTATTACTCTCTAAGCTTGAAAGAATATGAGTCACTTGCTCCAACAGTTTTTCTACAACATAAAGTGAAAGAACTGGATGAAAATATTATCAGTTCTTATTAGCAACATGTCACATTTTTAATATGTAACTTTTTTCATGACGTTCGATGTACGAAAAAAACTTAAATTCACATAATTTTTGAAATTGTAGGAGATTTGAAATTGATCCGTTTTGAGAGCGGGCGAGTGGAGCAAGTCAGATGTATTCAAAATGGGTAATGATTGGGGGACCCTTGACCGGCTCTCTCCCCGGCCCCTTTTTCAATATAAAATCTCATTTTATTACACTTCTAATTTTTTATATTATTTTATTTCTACTTTTTCCGAGGCGTTGGGCTTCGATTTTCGACTAGAGGAGGAGTGGAAACCAGTTATGAAAGCTGTCTCCAAGCCCCATGCCAGAACTTGTCAAAAGATTAGGGAAACTGGTTGAATCAGTTTCTTGATCATGAGGCATCAAAATTCTTTTTCTCTTTCTTTTTTTTTTTTAGGATTTTTCTCTTTCTGTTTTGTAGACTGTTATATACAATTGCCATACAATTTGATTAAGTGATAGTTAAATAGCAGTAAAAATCAAACATTTTATCAAAACTTTTTAAAAAAATAATAGTTAATTTTTAATATAACATCATCTCAGATTCCCAATTATAAGATAATTGTATAACAATCTATTAAATAACATTACTTTTAAAAAATCAGTCATCTATTTAGACAAAACAGCTGATGGAGGGAATGCTTTTGAGAGTGATGAAAACTTAACAAGTAGGTTTTTTTCTTTATCTTTTATTTTTTTTGGGGGGTGGGGGGGGGAAAATCATATTTAACTCCTAAATTTTCATCTTATTTGAATTTAGTCATTGGATTTTCAATTTTAAGAATAATGTCCTTAAATTTTATTCAAGTTTTAAACTGGTCCCCCGATCACTTTACCGTCAAAGAACAATTTTCTATTTGTTACGTGTGTCTCATTTAACACGTCAAAATCTATCTCAACGTCAAAGTATATAATTTTTCCTCTAATGCTACAAATCTAAAATATTAAGATTACAAATTAAGAAGATAATTTCTGTTTTTTGAGTTGGTGTCTTTTTTTTTTTTTGTAGATAATTTGGCGTTCAATGATATGACGTTAACGTGTCAATTAAGACACGTGACATATTACAAATCGTTTATTTTGACAAAAAAGCAATAGACAAACCTATTTAAATTTTGGGCAAAATCTAGTGACCATATTCTTGAAATTAAAAACTCAATGACTAAATTCGAATCAGATAAAAACTTAAGGGTTAAATATGATTTTTCTTTATTTTTCCTTTTATTTATTGAAAACCGAGGTAGTAATTTTAAATGGATTAAAACTTAAATTAAAAATCAAAAAATTTAATGTAACAAACTATTGTGAATTTCTGATAGCTTTTTCCACCGACTTCATGGGCTAACAAGGAAATCCAAGTTCAGAAGGAATACTACTACAACGTTAATTGCTGAAACTTATATATATATATATATATATATATATATATATAATATATATATATATATATATATATATATATATATATATATATTCGATCGAATAGAGAAGAACCCACAAACTCGATCGAAGCTAGTAGTTAAGCTCCAAGAATCAAACAATGGATCCTCAAATTCCTCAGGCCACTCTTAGCGAAGAAAATAATTTGCTGCTCTGGGCAGCACTTATTGCAATTTCGATCGCTATAATCGTACTTCTCTGGCTCTTTGACAAGTTCATACTTCCAAAATTAATGGCGGCCACTGTTGAGCCAATAATCAAGAGCCATGAAATAGAACAACTTATGCCGCCCGTCATCATACGAATCAGCGACAAAAGCAACGGAATAGCGTCGACAGACGGCGGCGGCAACGAGTGCGCGATTTGCTTGGATGAATTCAAGGATGGAGAATGGTGCCGAGTGTTTCCTCAGTGTAACCACGAGTTCCATGTGCCGTGCATTGATGCTTGGCTGCAGCGCCCAAATCTTACCTGCCCAGTTTGCCGCCATTCCTTGGAAGATGAAGCATTGCCTAATATTGCTGGAGACGATCTTGTGTGAAAGAAAGACGGATAAATTTTTTGATGTAATCTTTTATGGGTGCAAGCCCTTTTTCTTTTTCTTTTTTTTTTCTTTTTTTTTTCATTATTCAGAATGCCACAATTTTGTATTTCATGAAAATTTCATAATTTCATTGTTTACTAAGCAAAAATTGTCGTTTTGTATTTTATTTATCACAAAGTGTTTTTATTTTGTTTTTTTATTATTATTAAATTTAGTCTCAATATAAGCCTAATAAGATAACTTAAAGAGTACGTTTAAAATTGCGATTTTGTAGACAATAAGTACGATTTTAGACCAATTCGCAAAACATAAATCATTTGAGAACTGCATTTTTAAAATTGCGATTTGAAAATGCAAAAAATTTATTTTTTCAAATCGCAAATAAAATAGTGTTTTTTTAAAAACAAAAAAATTTTAAAAACTAATTTGTAATTTTAAAGATTAAACTGCAATTTTGTCAAACGCTTAATTACGTTTTTAAAAATAACTTTTTTTAAATTGCACATTTTAAAATCGTTATTTTAAATCGTATTTTTTAAAATCGTAAATCCAAACAACCCTGACCTCCAACTTATGTATTTTGATCAGATTATCAATATAAAATATTCAATGAGTAATTTTCTATTCCTTTTGCCTCAATTCTTTGATAGAATCTTCGTTAAAGAATAATTGTGATTATATTGTTGTTTGCTATTGCAAACCACAGTTTTGAAGTCACAATGAGAAATTGATTGTTAGGATATAACAATATCGCCTTCCTCACGTAAATAGCTATTAGAACATGCCTTGCGGGAAAGACCGACTTCCCTCACTAACTGGACACCAATTTGTTTTCACGTGAGATGGTCAAAAGCCCGATCTAACAAAATTGTCCCGCCAACAAAATGGTATAATGATAGAATAAATGTGTACTTTCTAACTTTTACTTCTTTTTTTTTTTTTAAATGCCCTTATTTTAAATTTCGTGTTAAATATGACTTACAACTACAGAACCAAAGAATTCATTTTATTTTATTTTATTAATTTTCCTGATATTCACAAACAAATAGTGAAAGGTGAAGCAGGATCCAAATATAGACAACATATGTCAATCATCTATTCGACTATTGAAGATGGTATTGGTTAATATCTCAATTTATTTCTATCTCCTATCAAAGGCTTCCACATAAGCATTGCATCTCATGTAATATCAATCACAAAAGCAGAGCTCTCAAGTCTCAAAAGACAGGTGAGCGTTTTAAGCAAAAACTCACTGTCAGCGGAAAATTGCAGTTGCCACAGGCTGCATCATTGAATTATGGTTAGCTTTACGGCGAGCACTATGGGGGCTGGTCTTCTTACATGGGGAAGATACCATTCTTTTCCTCTTGTTCAGAGAACCTTCACTCGGCCTGTCTAGCAGAGCAGCCATAAGTTTCGCGCGCCTACTGGGCGCACTCTTTGAAATGCATCTCAAAGCTGCCTTTCTCTCTGAATCTTCCACAATCTCGTTCAACTTTATTTTACTGCAAACTTGCTTCTCCTTTTTAAGATGATCACGGGGAATATTATACTTCACACCTGACAAAATCCACACCAGTTCATTGTGTTAGTTTTACTGCATTATTTAATAAGAAAAGGTGACAAAAATCTTTTATAGGAGTTCATTCGGTTTACCATGAGATGCCAAAGAAACCTTTTCTGGACTTGGAGATCCAGGTGGAGTTAGCGGGTGAAAACCGTCGTCTTTAACTTCATCAATCCCCTTACGCCAGTTATTTCCCCCAGGAGAGGATGTAGTACACAATTTCTCATCATTGTATGATCCATCACAGCGATTACGAGCCCCAAGTTGTGCTGAAGTGTAATCCATGGGAGTATCATCTTTAGGTTCATCTTGCTTTGACAAATGTACAGAACTCCCAGCAGCGGCATCTCTAACTTCACTGACCTCAAACCCTTCTTGTCTTGATCCACAGGGTAACACAGAAGAATTTCCCTCAGCAGCATTTCTGGATTCATTGGCATCACAATTAATGGTACCAGCCATGCTAGGATACGAAGCACAGACACTATCCGCATTATCTAGAACTGACTTAGGAGATGTATTCAATATGTTTGGATCAAAGAATGGCTTTTGTGCTTCCATTGAACTTGAAAACCAGGGTGTACCCTCCCTTGCATAGAACAAAATGTAGGCCTCCTGAGATAGCACAAACTCTTCTGCAACACTAGTGACCTAGAAGAGATCAGTCAAAAAATAAGTTTTCTTTTCAAATTTATAAGCTATTACAATCTCTTAAGACAAAAACTGACGGACATTAGCCAACCAGAAAAACACTTTTTTTTACTGAATACCAGTGAAAAATTTTAACATTTGCAAATTTTTATGTCCACACCACAAAATAACAGGTGAGTACAGATACAACGATCTAACCACAAAGAAAACATCGATAAAGCATTAAACTGAGGTTGTCCAGCCAATTTTATAACCTAAAGAAACTGGCAAGGAAAGCTGCAAAAAGCTTTTGGGAAAATTTTCAAAATGCAAACCGCATATATCTGAAAACTGTTTCAAGTTGAACATCAAACTAATCAAACCCAAAAAGTATTTGAGGAAGGAAAATGTTCACCAGAATAAATAAAATAAAATCCAAAATCTCAAGGGTTGGCAATGCAATATCGATCCATTATTCTGGTTTTAGGCACCACAGGCTAACTCCATGGTTAAGGCAACATAGTAATGCTTAATAGCTAGCAAAGATATTGAATTAGAAGCTATTACCTTTGAGTCATCCAACCTATACCATGTCTCTGGGGAGGACCGAATGAAGCAGAAGTAATGCCCAGAAGTAGATGAAAACCCAATATGCACAACAATTGCATACAGGTTATACCTCAATTCCACCTATAGTAGAAAGCAGGAGAGAGGAAATAAGCACTTCAGCATTTGATAATTTAAAATGAAGACCTAAAGTAAAACGATCTACCAAATGCAGACCTAAAGACGAACAATCTACCAAATACCTGTACACAACTACAGCTATTGCACAAGATATAGCACGTGAATTAAACAAAAAAATTCCAACCAAATCTATACATGCTTATAAAACTCATTCAAACTATACTTCTTTCTCTCAGCACATGAACCCATAAATTGCCTTGATCTCCAAATTAGATGAAGATATTTTCCTCTTTTCTGTTATAAAATGAGTGAAATGACTACTCTTACAAATCATTCAATTCATATAATTGCCATTATCACATGAAAACAAATCTTGAGGCCAAGAACATTTTTATGAAATAGATAGACTGCAGCTCACATTATTGTTCCGACAGACAGTAGTGTAGGGCTGCAAATCCAACTCCAAAGGGAATTCCACATGCTTGTCAACCTTCTCAACAAAGGACCCATCGGTTTTGAATCTTTTCAAATGGAATGCAGCAACTGAAGGAGCCTGGTCCAGCATAAATTGCTTCTCCATCAACACTTCCTCCTTGCATTTCTCACATATAAATCTTGTCCCTGAATCTTCAATCTTTTCCACCTTGGTAAAAGACTCCAAGGCACGGGGAAGAGTGTCCACATCTTCAATCTCCAAACTCAGGTCTATCAGAGGTTCATATGTATCAGAAGAGTGTCCACAATTGCAACATCGAAGCTGAAATTCAAACAATGATATTATTTTCTGAACACAACCCAAACATTAAAAAAAACAAAACAAAAACAAAAACAAACAAACAAAAAGGAGAGCAATGATTTCACAATAAACATTTAATTGTTGCAAATAAGAGGAACTCACTTCTATGCGCATACCTTACTTACAAGACGGCCACCAAAAACCCTTTCCACAAGGTTATTATCTTGGGGTAAGAGACTCTTATCCTTTATCTTCAAATCCAAACAACACCTCTCAAGTTTATCTAAAAAGCATTGCAGAAATTCATGGGCATCTTCCTGCTGGTATCTCTGAAAACAAGATGATATATCTAATTGTTCAACATCAAGAATCACAAAGGTTCTTTAAAAAAATGCCCTTCGAAATTTTCAAATAACAGAAATCATGTATTACAAATAGCATTTCATTAACAACAGATAGAATAAGGGATGCTAAACCATTTAGAGATCTGCACTAGTACAGCTTAATGATTACAAATTAAGCTCGCATTCTGTATCATCATAACAACAATGCTATTGCTATTTTCCAGTTGGTCATCAAAATAACAATAATTAACAAAATTCAGGATAACGCACCAAAATCTAAACTAGTAACTAATGACATATCTACCATTATATATAATGAAGGATAAATTTAGAAAAAACATAAACAGAAGTTCAAAAGGATACGGTTCAAATTATCGACAAGTTTCAAAGGTGAAATAATCCCTCCTGGAGAAGCTAAGGACCGTTCAACATGGTCAAGGAGAGCACAAAGAACACAGAACCCTTCACTACCACCTGAAAATTGCAACACTGAAAATTGAACAAAAAGGTGCTAATTCCAGGAGTAAATCACATAAAACAAACCCCAAAAAAGGGTTAAATTAAAATGCGTAAATGCAATAGAATCCTTGATCTTACGGTCACAGGGCGTGGCATGATGGCAAGAACGAAGAGCCTGGACAAGTGGCACAGTATGCGTAAAGCATTGCAAGACGGCATTAATAAAGCATGTGTTGCCTAGATTTGCAAGCCCTGCACCCTACAAAACCAGCACCCAGACCCAAAAAAAAATTCAATACCCCCAAATTGTATATATATACACACGTATACACATACCTATATAATAATCCTGAAAAAAAACAAACAAATATACAAAGCATACCACCATATACGGCTTGATATCGCCGATAGAGAATGAAAGGGCTGAAGGCTTGGTTTCTTCGGAAGAAGGCGATAAAGACCAGGTGCCTCTGGAGGAAGAGCAAGATGGCCATGGCGAAGAACCATGTGAAGAAGACCATCGTGATGACGAAGAGTCCAATAAATTGTTACCCAAAAAGCGATCAGGGGAAGAGGTAAATGGTTCCAGTTGTAGGGTTTCGTCATCGCTACAGATAGAGAAATTGGGATAATCATCAACGGGTTCTGTTTGCGCGGGCATAGAAGAAGACCCACCTAGGGTTTCGTTAATAGGAGGTAAAATTGTTGAAGCCCCCGTTGGATTCGATGCCGAAAGGACCAAAGATCGATCATCTTGGGCTCTTTTACCTAAATGTGGAGAAGACCCGTTTTGATTTGATGCAGCAACCAAAGAAAGATCACCAAGGGCTTCGGAAGGAAAAGATGTTGAAGACCCACGAAGAATTTCTTCAGAAACAGGCAGTTCAGGAGACAATGATGAAGACCCATCAAATATTTCTTCGGAAATAGTAAAATCTGAAGGAGCAGAGTCGGGTTCTAGGGTTTCTCTTAGATGGGTTTCCATGGCAGATTCAGACGCTCTGTTTTGCGTGTGTTATTGGTAAGGAATGTGAAAATGAGAAGTGGGTTTTGAAGAGTTAATCTTTGAGAGATTGTTTTGGCTCCAAATTTGAGTTTGGGAAATTCTAGGGTTTTGTATTGGGGAGGGGGTGAAGAAAGAGGGAAAGTGAAAAGTGTTTGAAATATGGTTTGGTTTGTGGGGGATTTGAGATTTTGAAAATGGAGGGAAACCTCAGTACATCATTATTTTGGTTTTTCCGCTCAGACCAAATTTTAAGGAAAGAGATTTGTAGGACTGTGGGAGAAAGAGATAAATCATCAAGATTTTTCCTTTTCTTTATGCGCAAGTAATAAACCAGAATTTTTTATTTTATTTTTTCCTTTTAAGAATTGTTATTCAACATTCTTTCATCCCCATACAACATATGTGTACGTGGTCTTATAAATTTAATAATAAATTTGACCAAAAAAAAAATATGCAAAAAAATAATTACGAAAAATATATAATAGTACAAATTGAACCAAACTTTAAAAAGGGGAAGACTCCAATGGCAAAATCCAGTAAGAATGGTCTTAAAAGGTCATGGCTGTTAGAATGTTTGAGCAGGGCAACCTCATTTTAGTGTCACAACTTCTAACTATACTTGTATTTATCTACTTAACAGTCTGGGAAGGCAAGCCTTGGTGAGGAATTGTAAAAGGTCTTGTTTGTATAATCAAGCTCTTGTTTGTAAAAGGTCTTGTTTGTAAAAGGTCTTGGCATAGCGACTGCATGTGGTCAATCAGATTTTGAAGCACTCTAGTCTATAGATTCTAATGTTTGGTAAAAGAATTCTAAAAAATAAATATGATACTGATTTTGCTTTTTTTTTAAAACAAATCATATTTTATTAAACTTTAAAAAAAAAACAAATCATATTTTATTCAACTTTTTCTAAACAAATCATATATATATTTTTTTTTTAAAGTCAAATTTCAATATTCGTGCACCAAATAAAAATTAAATTATGATTTCAAAAATCTAACACTCAAACTCACAAAGCATACAAAAAAAAATAGTTTAAAATATGTCCAAAAATAAAAATAAAAAAAAAACCCAAAAAAATGCCCAAAAAACCTATTACTTTATAAATAGTTAACGGTTGCTATTTGGCCTTAAAAAACCGCATTACTACTAGTTTGCAGCTAACCGGCCCTAACAAAATGAGTGCGCTTATTAAAAAGTAATAACCGCTTGCACACCCATAGAGTATGGTGCATTGGAATCTTGATAAGAAATTAGTGGATTTTAATAACTATTAACTCCTATTTGTATAGATATTACAATAACAATAAGCTTAACTAGCGTGAGTTTTTCATTAAATTTTTTTTTTAATTTTTTTTTTTTTTTTTTGAAAAACGTTCTAGAAAAGATCAAAGTAAAAAATATAAATAATAATAATGAAAAAGGAAAAAAAAAAAAAAAAAAAAAAAAAAAAAAAAAAGGTTATAAAGGAATTTATGAAATTCAAATAGCTCTTGATTTTTGCCCTATGGTGATGGTTGAGTATTGAATTAAACCCATATTAAACAACAACAAAAACAGTCATTAAATGCTACTTGTCATATATTTAGTCATTCTGAAACCATTTGATATATTAAATTTTGGTTATTTTTCAACCTACTTTTTATTATTCGTTGTTAATTAAATTTTTGCACACCTATTGAACTAATATGCACCCAAATATGAAATTGCATGTTGGAAAGTTTTGTCCTAGTTAACAATTTTAACCACCTTAAAACCATTTAAAATGTTAAATTTTGGTCATCAATGAGGTAATATTATTATTTTTAGTTCACTATTTAACAAATTTTTTCTTTAGTATTCACATTTGTTATTGCCATTGGAATATTTAGACTTAAAAAAGGTTCTTTTAGCTTGCAGCTTAACTATTAATCTTCCAATTGCCGCGCTTCTTTTCAGGAGCCATATCATTTAACAACATAGTAAAGAGCCATATCATTTAACAACAATAAATCTCATAATCTATAATAAAATCCCAGAACCCAAAACAATTTATATACAACTTTTACTTCCAAATGTAAGTTATGACCACTCTGCCATACAACAACTTTATTAAAGATAAACATTACTTTGAAGTTCATATATCTTTTATGCTTCCATTACAAAGTTGGTTGTAAATCACCAATACTTGGAAAGCATTTCAAAACAAGACTCAATAAATCTGTCCACAACTCTAAAATAGTTATGCCTCCAACTCTTCTTAATGATTAGGATCCCAAAGAAAACCCAAAATCCAAATGCATAAGAGACTACAACAAATGCATAGAAAAATAAAGGGCTATCAATTATACTAGTCCCTTCTTCTTTGTCCTTACTTTGGCCCTTATGTTCATGTTCAAGCCCGTTTGTGATTGAGCATTTTCTTGGCAGAGGATCTCCACAAAGATTCGGATTGCCATCATAGCACTGCATCCTGAACGTTGAGAACTGCCTCTCAAATGGATTTTTCCTGAAAGATTGTTATATGCAACACTAAATGTAGATAGAGAAGTGAGTCCAACCAATTCATAAGGGATTTTCTCACTCAACTTGTTGTGAGAAAGATCCAAGCTCTCCATGTTTTTCAAGTTTCTGAAAGAATTTGGAATGGGACCTGTTAGAAAATTATTTGACAAGTTCAAGAATCGAAGCAGTGACAAGTCTCCCATTTCAGAAGGAATGCAACCTGTCAATTGGTTGGATGACATGTCAATTCCGGTCATCAACCAAAATGGTGCCCCTTTAAAATTATATACTATTTTTTTTATTCGCCAAGACACTCCAATTTCATATGAAGAGTGAACTCGAAATGGACATGTAGAATTTTTAAACCCTTTGATTGGATAAGTCTTCCTCCAAAACGTAATGTTGTCAAGGCAAGAGGGAATTCGGCCTGAAACATTATTATTAGAGATATCAAAAACTCGCAAACGTTCCATTTGACAGATTCTTCGAAGTAAGTGACCTTCAAAGCGATTTCCACTAAAAATAACTACCGCCAAACTGGGATGATCATACAACCACTTTGGAATATTACCAGACAAGTGATTATTTCGAACATCTAAGATTTCCAAAGCGGGACTGTTTGATATTGTGGGTGCGATGACTCCTTCAAAGTGATTGTTGCCAAGTAGTAAACACTTCAACCATGTCATGTTGGAGTTCCTTGGGAGCATTTCTCCTTGCAATTTATTGTTTGATAGATCTAGATATCCTAGGTGGCTGCCATCTCTAGTCAAACTTTGTGGCATTGTTCATGAGAACATGTTATAAGAAAGATCTAATATTTCAAGAGTCAAATTACCAAATGACCAAGGGATTTTGCCTTCTAATGCATTTGAGGACGTGTTAACTAGAAGTAAGTGTGAAAGAACATGTCCAACATATTCCGGAAGACAACCTTTGACGTGATTATCAGATATATCAAGAACCTCAAGGGATGAAGTTCGATTAGCAAAGCAATCAAGAAAAAAGCCATCAATTTTGTTGCTTTTCAAGAATAGACGTCTTATGCTCGTGTTGAAAAACAACTGACAAGGTATGCTTCCCTCTATTGCGGTGTTAGACAACTCTAGATAGTCCAAGGAAAATTGGGAGGAGATAAAACTTGGGACAACGTGACCATTCTTCTTGTTGATGTTGCAGCTCGCCAAGCCCAGACTTACTAGTTGAAATGTTGGGACCCATGAGGGAGACTCGGTTTCAACTTCCAAATCGTAGTTTATTGAAAGATCAAGGTCTATGAGACTTGAAGCATTCGCAAAAATGGAAAATGATAAAACCCCATCTAATTGATTATCCGAAACATCAAACATTGCAATCTTGCTTTGTTTTGA
This sequence comes from Alnus rubra, assembly GCA_028654335.1. NCBI lineage: Eukaryota > Viridiplantae > Streptophyta > Magnoliopsida > Fagales > Betulaceae > Alnus > Alnus rubra. The sequence goes on along the minus strand of JAJPGS010001029.1, from coordinate 1,277,065 downwards.
GAATATTGATGGAGGTAGATTACCATGAAGGCGATTATTCGATAGAAAAAGTCTTTGAAGGTTTGCAATCATCCCAAGACAAGAGGGAATGACGCCTTCCAATTCATTATTCAAAAGAAACAGTCTCGTCAGATGCTTTAGTCTCTTCAATTCGCAAAAAGCTGCAACAAAGTGAGTTTGAGAAATGAGTGTAGAAATAATGTGGCTATAAATGGTAGGATCGAGTCGCGAGGAAATATTTATTTCAAGAAAATTTAGTCTAACTGGCTTTAATTGCCCAAGTATGAGAAGCGAATTAAGCATAAGATGCATGAAAACCCATCTACTTTCTGTTCTCTCTGTTCTGGTTGCCGAGCAAATAGTGGAAAAGAAAACGAAAACAAATCGGCACACTGAACAGTGAACAAAGTAGTTTGGAACTTGATGAATTAGTGAATATGAATTGAGTTGGAAGTGAGAGAGCAAATATAATTGAATAAAGCACCTATAGATAGATAAACAAATCATGGATAAATCAAGTAAGAGCTCTCACGTTGAAGGCCCCCTCCAATTTGCATTTCATTAAGGTACAGTTCTTCCAGTTCCTCAAATAATGTGAACCAGGTTACATTTGGATACCATGTACTTGATGTGACGTTGTCCAAAGCGATAGAGCTAACTCCCCCATTTCTACCGTAACACTTAACTCGAAACGCTTCGCAACAATTCCTTCCGTCCCAGTGTTCAAAGGCTAAACCATTTGTGGAGTTTCTGATCTCCAAGAGAGCTCTGTTTTGCTCTTCACTGCATCCTTTGCCACAAGCCAAAGGGAAAAAAGTGATTGCCATAACCCAAAGAAAAATGACAGTATTGCCAAAACAAGTCTTCATTTCTGAGAGATTCTCAAATGAATAGTTGTGCTTCTTCATCGTAGCATATTTTAAATGAATTGCTGAACGGTGGGAACCCGAAGAAGCAGCCAGAACGCAAAGCAGGGAAGCTGCGGAGTGGGGCCACGTGGAGCACTTAAAGCAAGTAGGGCCCAGGGATTGCTTTTGAGAATCAAAGGACGCCGTAGGATTGGGAGTCAACTGGTCACATGACCCCGTATCAGACGGTATCACTTTTTGTCACATGACACCGAATCAGACTACCGTCTGCCACAAATCCAAACACTCCAAAAGTCAAGGGTTGGAAAAGCATCCCATGTTGGCAAAAAATTCTCATTTTATCCATGTTTTTTCACAATTTGGAAGACGGTGCACAAGCCGATTTTTGCAAGGAAATTGTTTTTCATGACAAGAGTAAAATGGAAAGAAATATCAAAAATATCAGGCGTGTTGAAGAAGCTTCACCCCTGTCAAAAGCCTGGGAGACGGGACACAGATAGATAAGACGTCAGGGAAAAATAAGGGGAGGAAAGCAAAAGAGAGTTAGCAAACAAGGCCTCAATTTTACCATCATTCACAACCTTGTTCTTGTTGGTTATTGGCCAAAATCAGGAACCGATTTCAGGGTTCTCAGTTATTAAGAATTAGAAACCGGCTCTGGTAACCGGATAACCGATTATCTGGTTAATCAGCGGTTACTCAGTTACCTTAGGTGGTACCCGATTATCTGGACTGGATACTGAATTTTTTTAAATACAAATAATATATTGGGCCTATTTTTTAGACTTCATTTAAACATTTTTTGGGCTACATTTAAACCTTTTTTTTGTCATTTTTTAAGGTATTGGGCCTAATTTAATCAAGAAATTTAATCACCTACCATCTGGATTTGAAAATGCCTTTAGTGCTAATTAGCTAGCTAGTGAGTGTTAAACTAATACATTTTTCAAAATCAAAAGCATGACTACTAACAAAAATGCTGATCAAATAATGCTCTACGACATATAACAGAGTGCTTTGAATATAAATAGGAGATCATGCAACAAATGGCAAGGAAAGCATCTGCAGATGGATATAGAGAGGTAGAATCACTTTGCATCTCCGTAGTGATTAATTCAAGCAGTCCTTGGATTGTGGAAACAGTGATATGGGGATTCCCTTTCTCAAAGAAATAAAGGTACCTGTAAACAAAATGAGATAAAATAATTCCCATCTTTAGAAGAAAAATGTCGAAACAGAACTGAGGTTTGGGGGAAAATCAAGTAGTGGTTGCCATCTACTTTCTTTTCTCTCTGTTTTGCTTGCCGAGCAAATAGTGGAAAAGAAAACAAAAACAAATCGGCACCTGAACGGTGGCGGAGATAAAGGGGGTGGGCGCCCTAAATGTCTAAAAACAAAAAACATGTAATTTTTTAATCAAAATTCTATTTTGCCCCTACAACTACAATAATGTTCCTACAAGGCTACAAATTCTTACAAATTAAATCAAAATATTCATTCTCCTTTACTCATTAGAAAAATAAAAAAGAAAAAAAAAAAGAAAGAGAGAAAAGCTTAGCCCAGTCCTAGCTTAGCGGTAGGGTTGGGCTGAACCGTGGCCGAGATAAGGGGGCGAGGGCCCCAAATGTCTAAAAAAAAAAAAATGCAATTTTTTAACCAAAATTCTATTTTGTCCCTACAATAATATCCATACAATGCTACATGTCCTTACAAATTAAATCAAAACATTCATTCTCCTGTATTTGCTAATTAGAAAAAAAAAAAAAAAAAAGGCTTAGCTCAGCCCCAACCTAGTGTGTAGCAGCACCCTTAAAAAATGGAAGTTACCATCAAATTTGGGCTGATATTGAATTAAGAAAATCCAACCCAAAACCAAAATTAGGCACCATGAATGGTCAACATGTCTCAAATCTTCATCTACACACTACTACAGTACTAGCAAATCTTCCTCTACACGCAAATCTTCCTCAAATCCTCTTTTTCAGTTCTTCAGTCCTTTATTACTGAGGCTGAATTGCTACGCTTCTCCTACGCTATACAAATATTTCTGTATTTGAGTTTCTCTGTCTCTTATTTTTATTTTAAACTATAAACTTTTGAGTTCTCACGTTGAAGCCTCCTCCAATTTGCATCACAAAAAGGGACAGTTCTTCCAGTTCATCAAACATGCATGGTGAACAAGGTTACATTTGGATACCATGTTCTTAGTGGTGCCATGTCCAAATAGATAACGCTAACTCCTCCAGCAATACCGCCACACATGATTTCATACGTTTGATTACAACAATCCTTTCTGACGTCCCAGCCTGCAAAGGCTACACCATTTGTAGAGTTTCTGATCTTCATCAGAGCTCTCTTCTGTTCTTCGCTGCATCCTTTATCACAAGCAAAAGGAAAAACAATGATGATTTCCATGACCCAAAGCAAAATAACATTATTTCCAAAATAAGTCTTCATAATTCTCAATTGAATGGTTGTGCAACTTTTTCATGCTGCTTTTTATGTATATATTATATGTATATATAAACAATATTATTTTCAATAATTAACTATGCGTTTTCTGGAAATAGCTTGGAAAGAGAAGTGATTCACGGAGGACGTTTTTCCGTCCCCCCAACGGGCACTTTTTAATAAAAAATAATAATTTTGAATAAAAAAAAGTTATTTTTGATGTGACATTAGAGATTATTTTTTTTATTAAAAATCATTTTTTTATTAAAAAGTGACGGGCGCCCCCCACAAATCATTTTCCCTTGAAAATTGCATGAAGCTTAATTTAGTTAGAAGTCAATGTTGTGGATGCATGTTAATAGAATATGTGAGAATTGAGATGCCCTCGCTCCCACTCTTTCCCACAAACAAACATAGACGAGGGATATACAAATGTTTGGATGACTTTTGACCTGAAAATGAAGGAGACCAGGGAGGATGAGTAACGGATATATATGGTCAACATATTGAATTGAGCCACGTGGCAGGTCAACCGAAACACGCGGGAAAGGAGAATATGGAGGGGTAAGGCTCGGCAGCTTTGTCTGTCTCGATACAGCCACCCACGACGGCTGCCTGTAGTTGAAAGTGAAGAATAATATTATTCAGATGTTTCAAGAATAAAACAGATTTAAATGAACTTTTAATCAAGTTGATTAGGTATTTTTTTTATTTTTTATTTTAGGGTTAAATACTTACTTGCCCCATGTTGTTTGCAAATTTTATTTTTTTTCTCTCTAAGTTTTAATTTTTATTATAGGTTGTATCTGTGGTATTGAAAAAGATGAAAATAGTACATCCGTCTATTTTTCCATCTGAAACTAACGGAAATTCACTTCAACACCACATGACACCATTCAAAATGCAACATGTGGCCATACTTTTTTTGTTTTTTTTTTGGGCCACATGGGGTGGCCGGCCACTCCCATTTGGCTTGAGGGATGGCCGAACCAACCTCAAGGCAAAAATCAATTTTTTTTTTCCTTTTCTGTTTTGTCCTTGGAGGTAGGTGGCCGAACCGGCCAAATGGGGGTGGCCGGCCACCCCATGTAGCCCAAAAACCACCTTTACAATTTTTTTTTCTTTTTAATAAAAGCCTTAAATTTTTTTTAAAAAAAATAGTATAACCACGTGTCACATTTTAAATAAGGGCGTTGACGTATATTTCCGTTAGTTTTAGATAGAAAAATAGACAAAAGTACCATTTTCATATTTTTCCATAACACAGGTACTGCTTATAATAAAAACAAAAACTCAAAGGACAAAAAAAATATATATAAAAATAAAACCACAGAGCAATTTTGTATTTAATCCTTTATTTTATCTAATAGTAGATTGAAACGAATTAAGCTTCTTTTGATTGCGTAAAACCAACCCCCATTCCATGGAAATAGGATCCTCTTCGGTTGAACTCAACTAGAGAGGAGTCAATTGGTTTTAAATAAGGGTATGTCGGTAATTTCACATAATGTGAAATTATCAAAATACCCTTGTATGTAACTAGCTGACTCTCCAATATTGTTCAAGGTTTTATGCCAACAATTACAAAGACAGTTGCAGTGCACACGTTTGGCATTTATTTGTGGTAGAATTTTTTCTCCGTTCTTGTATTTTACTTTGTTTAAATATTGATTTAACATAGTATTAGATTGAACAGAAGCGGCCCTCAGTTTGAACTTTGTATTTTTCATTTATCTTAAATTTTAATTAAATATTACACGTGTTGAATCTGATCACATATTAAAAAGAAATTTGAGCTCGATCACGTGAAAAAAAAGTGTTAAAGTATTAATTAAATGAATAAATTTATAATTTTTATCCGCTTAAATTTTTGGAACAAATAGTAATTTAGAGATCTGCACTAGTACACTTTAATGATTACAAATTAAGCTCGCTTTCTGTGTCATCAAAACAGCAATGCTATTGCTATTTTCCCGTTGGTCATCAAAACAATAATATAATTAACAAAATTCAGGATAATGCACCAAAATCTAAACTAGTGACTAATGACATATCTACCATTATATATAATAAAGGATAAATTCAGAAAAACCATAAACAGAAGTTCAAAAGGATACGGTTCAAATTATCAACAAGTTTCAAAGGTGAAACAATCCCTCCTGGAGAAGCTGAGGACCGTTCAACATGGTCAAGGAGAGCACAAAGAACACAACCCTTCACTACCACCTGAAAATTGCAACACTGAAAATTGAACATAAAAGTGATAATTCCAGGAGTAAATCACATAAAACACCCAAAAAAAGGGTTAAATTAAAATGAGATAGAATCGTTGATCTTACGGTCACAGGGCGTGGCATGATGGCAAGAACAAAGAGCCTGGACAAGTGGTGCTATGATTGACTTGCATTTAACAAGTCTCGGTGAATCATTTGTTGGATAAAATAAGATGATGAAGTAACTTTGAGAAGATATTTGTGGAGAATATATTTACTGAAGATGATATTTGTTGAGGGAGATTTAGGAGCTAACTTCATTGAAAAGTTATGTAAATATCTCTTTATCATAAGGCATCTTAACTAAGACTAAGAGCAGTAGTAACATATTTTCAACTATTTTTTCTAATTTAGGAAAAATTTAAGAAATCAAACAACTTTTTTTTTTTTTCATATAAAAATACATTACACAACAGTTTTCCTTTTTATCTTTCTCTATATCATTAAAATAATATTTTTTTACTTTTACTTTTTTTTGTTCTTCCAGGTCTCTCGCCTCCGTCTTCTTCTCCCTCTCGTTTGTCTCTCTTCTTTTCTCTCTTTTTTATTCTTTTTTTTTTTTCATAAAATCTTTTCTTTTCTCTCTCGTTTCCATCTTCTTTCAATTTTGTCTATCTATTTTTTTTTATTTCTTCCATAAACTACTCTCTCTCTCTCTTCTCTGCATCTCAAGAGCTGCGCAAGAACAAGGAATTGGTAGCCAACAATTTTTCTGATTTCTTTTGGGATGATTTCATCTGCTTGGATACAAGGCGTCGGAGAAGAAAGTAAACCCAGCACCGGGAAGCAGTGGGGACCCATAATAGAAGTGTGCGTGCAGTTTTGTAGCCAACAACACCATACATCCCCTATTCAACGGAGGCCGTGCCAGCAACATGATTTTTCTCTTTTATTTTCGGTAGGTGGTTGAAGGACAAGCAAGAGAAGAAAAAAGAGAAAACCAAAACCCACAATGCCTACATCCACGCAGCTGAAGGAGAGAGGAGAGAGGAGAGAGGAGAGACAAGAGAGGAGAGAGATTGCAGTTTTTTTACGATTAAATAATTTTTTGGGTTACATTGGGTAGCACTTTGGCTACTCAAGACTGTTGGTTAAATTAACTTAAGTCGACGAAAACTGCTGTGAGACTATTTTGTAGTTTTTTTTTAAATTTTTCCTATTTTAAGAAATAGAGTTATTTATAGGCATCTACTACTGCTATAAGTATCTTGTAAAAATCTTCTATTCTCTTCCTATATAAGAGTGCAGATGATTTGAAGAAATATAACCAAAAGTGAAGTAAAGCAAAAGAAAGAGAAGTTTTCTTTTCTTGAGTGGCAAACCACTCAAATTCTTCTTCTATTTTTTTTTTTTTTCACATTTCTCAAAAAAAAATTCTAACATTTTTACACTTTTTATATCACATCAATTATTTTTTATTATTATTCAAATAAAAAAACCTACTACAAAACAAAACATTTTCAATTTTCTATAAAATATTCCTAAATTTTATATCACATCAATCACCTTTTACTACACAACACACAAATATTCTACAACCCAATTACTTACCAAACAAGCCCTTTGATTTTCTTTTTCAGAATGAGGGAATTCTTTAAACTTTGAGTGAGTTTCTTCTTGTACCACGGTCCAGGGAAATACGACTTATTTCCTAACAAGTGGCACAGTACACGTAAAGCATTGCATGACGGCATTGATAAAGCATGTGTTGCCTAGATTTGCAAGCCCTGCACCCTACAAAACAAGCACCCAGACCAAAAAAATTCAATACCCCCAAATTGTATATATATACACACGTATACACATACCTATATAATAATCCTTAAAAAAAAAAAACAAATACACAAAGCATACCACCATATACGGCTTGATATCGCCGACAGAGAATGAAAGGGCTAAAGGCTTGGTTTCTTCGGAAGAAGGCGATAAAGACCAGGTCCTCTGGAGGAAGAGCAAGATGGCCATGGCGAAGAACCATGTGAAGAAGACCATCACGATGACGAAGAGTCCAATAAATTGTTACCCAAAAAGCGATCAGGGGAAGAGGTAAATGGTTCCAGTTGGAGGAAACTAGGGTTTCCTCATCACTACAGATAGAGAAATTGGGATAGTCATCAACGGATTCTGTTTGCGCGGGCATAGAAGAAGACCCACCTAGGGTTTCGTTAATAGGAGGTAAAAATTGTTGAAGACCCAGTTGGATTCCATGCCGAAAGGACCAAAGATCGGTCATCTTGGGCTTTTTTACCTAAATGTGGAGAAGACCCGTTTTGATTTGATGCAGCAACCAGAGAAAGATCACCAAGGGCTTCAGAAGGAAAAGATGTTGAACACCCACCAAGATTTTCTTCAGAAACAGGCATTTCAGGAGACAATGATGAAGACCCATCAAACATTTCTTCGGAAATAGTAAAATCTGAAGGAGCAGAGTCGGCTTCTAGGGTTTCTCCGAGATGGGTTTCCATGGCAGATTCAGACGCTCTGTTTTGCGTGTGTTATTGGTGAGGAATGTGGAAATAAGAAGTGGGTTTTGAAGAGGTAATCTTTGAGAGATTGTTTTGGCTCCACATTTGAGTTTGGGAAATTCTAGGGTTTTGTATTGGGGAGGGGGTGAAGAAAGAGGGAAAGCGAAAAGTGTTTGAAATATGGTTTGGTTTGTGGGGGATTTGAGATTTTGAAAATGGAGGGAAACCTCAATACATCATTATTTTGGTTTTTCCGCTCAGACCAAATTTTAAGGAAAGAGATTTGTAGGACTGTGGGAGAAAGAGATAAATCACCAGGATTTTTCCTTTTTTAATGCGCAAGTAATACACCAGAATTTTTTATTTTATTTTTTCCTTTAAGATTTGTTATTCAACATTCTTTAATCCCCATACAACATATGTGTAAATTTAATAGTAAATTTGACCAAAAAAAAAAAAGATGCAATAAAATAATACGAAAAACATATAATAGTAGAAATAGAGCCAAACTTTAAAAAGGGTTTAGTTTGGGGCTCTATCTTCCCATAATCATTGAAATTTAGTTGAGTACTTGAGCCAAGCTAAATAATGGGGAAGACTCCAATGGCAAAATCTAGTAAAAATGGTCTTAAAAGGTCATGGATGTTAGAATGTTTGAGGATATTAACATAAGCAGGGCAATTTTTGTTGTGGAAACGAATCTTCTTTCCAGTTCAACGGAATTGGAGAGTATCCAATTAATTATAAATGTAGGAAATTTTTTGTATTTTTACATTTTTTTAGACAAAAAAGCTCATACACTGCAATTAACTGAATCCTTTCCAGTTCAGATCCTAATACCTTTGTTGTCGGAGCAGAAATTTGATGATTGTTGCTTGTGATTAAAACTACAGATGAAATTCCGAAATTATTAATCCTCATTTTGGTGTCACAACTTCTAACTAGTATTTATCTACTCAACAGTCTGGGAAGGTAAGCCTTGGTGAGGAGTTGTAAAAGGTCTTGTTTGTATAATCAAACTCATATGGCGAGATTAAGATTTAGGAACCACAATCCTAAGCATGGGAGACTTCACCTTTACTAGGTGAGTTCACTCCCCCTCAAGGGGTGAATGGTCTCATCCTTCTTGACCCGTGGAGATGGTTTGCGGGTCATGTCCATATTGGCCATACTCCTTAGCATATCTTGCATTGGGCTCAGCAACCCTTCATAGCCATGGTTGCTAGTGGGCTTCTGCGGCTTCCTCTTGTAGCGCCTTGGTTTGTTCTTCTTTGATTTGCCACTCTGATAGGCACGAACAAATTGCTGTTGATGCTGTGAAGCCTGAAGTGTCGTAGGAGGTAGAGTGCCTGATGTAGCTCTTGTTGGCAGCTTCCTCTGAACCTTCAACTTCTGGAGCGATGGACAATTGGATCGGATGTGACCGGTGATACCGCAGTGAAGACAGGTGGGCAAGCTTCTTTTGTTTGAATGCTTCTTGACATTCTCTGCAAAATTATGGTTAGCATTCTTACGAATAACATTGCCCTAACCTTTTATATGTCTCCTATGCGGAGGGACATATTTTGCTGAGGATGAATCTTCAACTTCACTTTTCCTCAGAGCATCCTGCTTAATCCAAGGCATGTGGGATTTCAACAAATAACAATTTGGCCTAATATGACCAATCTTCCCACAATTATGACATGTAGGGACAAACTGACCATGAGCTTGTGTACCTGTATCTTTGGATTTTGGCATCACATGATTAATTAAACAAAAATTTTCTAAACAAGTTGTATCTACTATCACAGGTGTTAGTATTTTGGCCATATTCTGTGTTTGGACAAAATCACTTATGTGTAAAAGATGCGGAAACATGGATTCTACTTTCAGAGTGATGTCAGTCGATTCTACCTGCAAGTTAGAAGAATTTCAAGTTCCCTGTCAGCCGTCCGGACGATCTAGCCATTATGTCCACTGTTTCATTCGTCCGGACGACGTGTCATCCTGTCCGGATTCTAGACAGACAAGCATCATCCGTCCGGACGACGTGCTCCTTCCGTCCGGACACTTCACTGTATCGAGAAGATTCTGTTCCAGCTTGATCCGTCCGGACGTTTCAGCAGCACGTCCGGACGCCTATCAGTTCTCGAACGGTTCACTGATTCTTTCCAAGTTCCAAGAAAGGGAAGATCAATCAACCGTCCGGAAGATGTGGTATCCCGTCCGGTCGCATGTCTCCATAAGGCAAGAATCGCAGTTCAAATTGACTGTCCGGACGTCTGACAGATGTGGTCCGGACGCTGGTGCATCGTGTATGGAAACTGCCGATTCGACTTCAACCGTCCGGACGTTTGCCTCTCATGGTCCGGATTGCACGCACATCAGATATGAAAATTGCGTGTTGAAGTTTAGCCGTCAGGACACTCATCCATTATGGTCCGGACGTACAAAGCCTGTTATGGAAATTACATGCAGCGGACGATCGAGCCGTCCCGTCCGGACGAGGTTCTTATACAGAAAAGATTTCTCCGCAAATTTTTCTAAAAATCCTGTCGCATAGTTGTCCGTCTGGACGACCCATGTCCACCGTCCGGACGGTGGGGTTTATTTTGCCCTTACGCTCATTTGAGCCCCCAGCCTATAAATAGAGGCTCCTGGGCACCTAGAGCTGCAAGAATTCAAAGTGAATTCCATTAGAAGCTCAAAGAAGTTTTCAATCTATCTGAAGCTGTGTTTCAAGTGTGATGTGCTATAAACCGAAGTCTATCTTAGAGGTCGGCTCTAAGGTAAGGAGTTCCATTGAAGACCCCTTCAGGTAGGTGAACCTGGTTGGTAGGCGTTCGTGTTGGGTTACACGTTAGAGATCAAGATACGACCACTGCATCGGGTATATGTGAGTGTTACTGTCTTGTATCTAGCTTTGTCTTCTGAATAGTGGAATTCCTGGGTTTGGCTGCCCCGGAGTGGTTTTTCTCTTAATTGAGTTTCCACTTCGTCAACAAAAATCCGTGTGTCATTTTCTTTCCGCTGTGCTTTAATTTTTGTTGACACTTATGCACACACTTTATTTTTAGAAGTCAATTCAATTTTTCAACAGGCTTAATATCAATAGAATCTATTTCAGAATCAAAAGCATGTGAAGTAGAAGTACTCATATCATCAACAATTGAAGCAGGCTTGTTAGAAATATCTGAATGAATACAAAGCATGTTTTTCAAATTATTTTAATTTATTCTCAAGTGTATCAATAATGTTAAATAGCATGGTATTCTCAGATCTCAAAGAGTCAATCAAAGTATGTGATTCAGATAACTGAACAATCAAATACTCTTTTTCTTGCTTCACCTTTTTGAGCTCTTTTGGAGAAACAATATTATCTATTTTAGCAAAAACTTTAGAGAGCTCAATATCATGATTTTTTTTCAGATAAAAGGTGTAATAATAATAAATAATAATAATAAAAAAAGTCACAAGAGATGAGGATCACACTCAGGAATTAATATCCTAAACAAAGTGTACTTGCTCTGATACCAATTGAAAAATAAATGGACTTCTAATTTATACAAGTGTGTGTGAACAGTGTGCAACAAAATATTAAATGCGGAATTAAAGGAGACAAATATTTTGTTGACGAAATGGAACTCAATTAAAAGAAAAACCACTCCGGGGCAGCCAAACCCAGGATATCTACTATTCAGAAGACAAAGCTAGATACAAAGCAGTAACACTCACATACCCCTGATGTAGTGGTCGTACCTTGCTCTCTAACGTGTAACCCAACACGAACGCCTCACAACCAGGTCTCCTACCTGAAGGGGTTTTCAATAGAATCCTTTACCTTAGGGCCAACCCTTAAGATAGACTTCACAACTGATTAAATCACACACTGGCAAAGATAGAGAGCTAGCAGATCTTCAATATCTCCATAAATACCCTATTTAAGCTGTAGAGAATTCACCACCGAATTCTGTGTTGAAAGCATGCCTCAAGCCTCTTATTTATAGGCTTTGGAAACCCAAAATCGAGTAAAAAACAGAGTCAAAATCGAGTCAAAAACAGAGTCAAAATCGGACAGGAGCCAGGGCTGTCCGGACGGGCTAAGTTTTTCTTGTCCGGAAAGTAATTTTGGAATTTTCCACAGGCCGTCTGGACGGGCAAATCTTTCCGTCCGGACGGAGGTTGTCTGGACGCTATTAATGGCCGTCCGGACACTCAATTTACAGAACTTTTTCTTAGCTTTCCAACGACGCCGATTTCGTCCCAATCCGATATTTGAGTAAAATGTTATGACCAAAATACCGGAGGGTGTCCGGACGGCTTGACCGAGCATCCGGACGATCAACTACAATCGCCTTTCCAAAATAGCACTGAAAGCTTCCATAACAAGGCCGCGTCCAGACGGTGTTGCCCTATCGTCCGGATGGTTGCACTTTGACGCCACGTAATTACCATAATAAGGCTTTGAAGCATCCGGACCTTGAAGGTTGACGTCCGAACGATTGAACTGGTGCACACAATTTCCATATATGAAGCTTGATCATCCAGACCATGAAGACTGACGTCCGGACGGTTGAACTTAGAGTGCATGACTTGCCTTATGGACGACATCGTCCGGACGGGATCACACATCGTCTGGACGGTAGCAGCCATCATCCCATAACTGTGTCTTGAGTCAGAAACCCTAATGCTTGTCAAACACTGAATGGCGTCCGGACTGTATAACCACGTCGTCCGGACGAATGCGCTGGAACATTGGGATCTTCTCGAACTCTGAAGAGCGTCCGGACGATTTGCCATTACGTCCGGACGGATGCAATCTTGAATTGTTCGAAGCTTCTAGACACTGATGGGCGTCGGGACGGAAAGTTCTCCTTGTCCGGACGGATGATGCTTTGACAGAAGAGCATCCGGACGGAATACCACGTCGTCCGGACGGATGTTGCTGATTGATGAGCGTTCGGACGGGATACCACATCGTCCGAATGGCTGACAGGGAACCGAAATAGACTTCCTTGAAAACTTCACAGAATCTTCTTGAAAAACATAGCTGAAGAGAAGACTCTAGATGATGTGAACCCCGTTAAGAATAACGAGACCCAACAACGAAAGAGAACCCAAGATCGTTCTATGGACAGATTCGAATGGAAGACCTCGACCTGTTTTTTATGACAAACAAGAACCTCGGTATAAGGAAGACACCACAAACGGTAGTGGAAACTCCGATTGATAAGTCTAGATGAACGCCACAGGAAATCCCGATAAGTTCGCATAGTTCTTCAAAGAACCAAAGAGAATAAACCTCATAAGTTTTATGAATAATCAATGTCTCCTTTTCCATTGCTTATGCACCTATTTAAAGGGCTAAACATTACAAGGAAAAAAAACCTAACATAGAAAACCTAATTAAAGCCGAAAATGGGTAAGGAAAGAAATCCTTACCTTCCTAAAACACACAAGACATATAAGGCAATAAAGGCTAGATGCCTACCCTCCTAATCAAAGTTAAAATAAATCCCTACTTGCCTAAAAAAAAAGATGCTAAAATAGGAAAGAAGAGCTGGACGCCTAGAGTCATATACAAAAGACAACATAAATGGAATGAAAGTGGCACCTAGAATAGCCATGCAATCCGATCCTTCTAGAATAGACCCAAAATATTTCTTGCCAATTCTTGGCCTTGGCCGGATCCTTCTATAACTTGAATTAAGGTGACGATTCTTTGTTGCCCACGTGGATCATGCTCATTGGGCCTCCACGAATTTGCTTGAGCCCATAACTCTTGAATGAGTCCGTTGAGTACATCTTTGAACTTCTTTGCTCGTGCTCTCCTAACCGGGCCAATTGGTACTTGAACGAGATCCTTCGAAGCGGTTCTTTGATCTCCATCACTGGATAAAGCAGCATCCCTGTGAAAGCAGCAACGTACATAGAAGTAATTTTGTCCAACAGAATGCAGCCAACACAAAAACTAACATGTTTTGATTGACTCTTTGAAATCTGAGAATACCATGTTGCTTAATACCATTGATGCACTAGAGAATAAATTGGAAAAATTTTCTAGTGATAGTTTGAAAAACATGCTTTGAATTCATACAGATATTTCAAACAAGCCTTATTTAATTGTTGATGATTTGAGTATTTCTACTTCACATGCTTCTGATTTTGAATTAGATTCTATTGATATTAAGCATGTGATAGTAGATACAGTTTGTATAGAAGATTCTTGCTTAACTAATCGTGTGATGCATAAATCCAAGGAATCAAGAATACAAGGTAAGTTTATTAATAAGTGTCATAATTGTAGGAAGAATGGTCATATTAGGCCAAATTCTTATGTGTTGAAATTCCACAGGCCTTGGATTAAGCAAGATGCTCTAAGGAAAAGTGAAGTTGAAGATTCATCCTTATCAAAATATGTCCCTCCGCATATGAAACATATAAAAGGTAAGGACAATATTGTTTGTAAGAATGCTAACCATATTTTTGCAGAGAAAGTCAAGCAGTATTCCAACAAAAGAAGCCTGCCCACCTGTCATCATTGTGGCATCACCGATCACATCCGACCCAAATGTCCACAGCTCCAGGCTCCCAAGACGAAGGTTCAGAGGAAGCTGCCAACAAAAGCTACATCAGGCACTCTACCTTCGGCGGCAATCAAGCTCCACGGCATCAGTAGAAGTTTGTTCCTGCCAATCAAAGTGGCAAACCAAAGAAGAACAAATCAAGACGCTACAAGAGAAAGCCACAGAAGCCCAACAGCAACCATGGCTGAGGGGTTGCTGAGCCTGAAGCAAGGTATGCTAATGAGAATGATCGACATGGACAAGACCTGCAAACCACATCCACGGGTCATGCAGGCATGGGTCAACAATAATGAGACCATTCACCCTTTGAGGGGGGAGTGGACTCACCTAGTAAAGGTGAAGTCTCACCATGCCTAGGATTTTGATTCCAAAATCTTAGTACATGTCAGGTATGTTTGCATTGCATTGTTTATCATGTCATATCTTATTTATGCCTTGCATTCTGTTTGAGGAACCATTTATTCCATCCCCTTATTTTCTCTTATTATCTTGAGAAACTTCTGCAGATATTTTTTTGGGGATGACAGTTTAAAGCACACTAGGCGGCTGCTTTCCTGTCTTGGTATTTCTAAACCTCTCTCCCTGAGGCAGGTTTGATTTTACCTTACACGCTGAGACTAGATGTTATTTCCTTTTCCATAAGCATGCCCTTGTTGTTTTTCTGTTTTATTATTTTCAACATAAAAAAAAAAAATTAAAAAAAAAATGGGGTGGGGGGGGGGGGGGGAGAAGATGCAAAATTTTATTTATTCATTTATTTTTTCTTTTGATAGCTTTTCAGATATTGTATGTGTTTTTGCCTGATATCTCAGTTCATTGTGCATTAATTAAATATGTTTATATATGATTGAGAGTTTATGCATGATATCTGCTAAGTTTTCCTGTGCATCTTAATGCTAGATAGTTGCTTTTCTCATGTGATGAAAAATTGTGCACTATCCAAAGCTCCCCTAAGGTATATTTTTTTAACTCTCTGTTTTTTCGCTTCTGAAAATTTGATAAGATAGAGATTTTTTTTCTAAGATGGTCAAATTGACCAACTTGTTAGTTGAACCTAGAGCCTAAAAATTCTAGCAATCTCTCTAGGTTGCAGCACCAAGTGATAAAAAACATTCAAATAAATAAATATGGATAAATAACAAGATCCACTGCTTTTGTGCTATAAATCTGTTCTTGCACTTGTCCCTATAGAAACAATCAATGACCAAATCATTGTGGAAATAGATAGTCACTAAATAACTAAGTAAAAGAAAAGTGCTACATCTTAGGGGGAGTATATCAAATAAGGGTTGCTAGGCCCTAGTAAAATAAAATTTGACTTTTGACTAATTTTCATTAATTTTCTCTCTTGTTTAGAAAATTCAGTTGCTTTAAGTCATATCAATGAACTTCATATCTTATTGAAAAGGTCTTCACACACACACGTATTGCACGAGTTGAGTAATCTATTTAAAATTTCTATCTACAGAGAATTTTTGTGCTGATTGAACTCTTAACTCTCTTTTATATCTCTGCATATTTTAAAGATGCTATTTGACTGCTATATCAGTTGATTATACATGTATGGTCTAAAGCTGACTTTAGGAAAAATTATTTTTCTACAAATTTTCTTTTAGTTTCTGTGTTTCAGTGTGAAGCGTCCAGACTGTCTCCTCTTGTGTCCAGACGGGTGCAACTCAAACGGCCGGACAATTAGGTGACACATCTGGACGAGCGCGGCCTTGTCGCATGTTTATGTGGCAATGCGTGTCCAGACAGATTAGTGATGAGTCCGGACAGGGACCCCACAGGGTTAAATATTTCATTTCAGCCCTAGCCGCAGCATCACCTCACCTTTTTCTCGATTTTTCTTGTCATTTTGGTGAGCTTTCTTGTGGGTTCTCGCATAATCTTAGCCTCTTTTGTCCTTTTGTGCTTCTTTATCTCATTTCCAGAACCATGTTTGCTGGCAGTCCACAGTGCATAGTTCATCAAAGGACAGAGGAAGATGTGGCAACTTTCAAAGCCAAGATAATGAACAGGCCAGTCATTCCAAAGAGGAATGTTGTTCGAGCTGATATTATGGTCGCTCCCCTGAATGATATCCATCAAATTATCTAGACCTATCACTGAGGCTACCTCCACAACTACGCCTACATTGTGCTCACCAGACTGGTCTGAGAATTTTATGCTCATCTTGAGGTGGTGCAGAATGATGACAATGGGGTTGTCCTACAGTCTACCATTGCGGGGCATGTTATCTTGGTTGATCCTCAGGTGATCAGCCAAATTATTGGGGAGCCAGTGCTTCAGATTTCAGCCAGTCCCTTCAATGAAGTTGTGTTTGCTCCTTCTTTGGACTCAGTAAGTTCTTTCATGCTGTCCCACATGGCGAGGAGCAAGCTTCTACTATCAGGATTAGTGCTTTGTCTCCATCCCTTGCCAAGATCATCCAGCATAATCTCTGGCCTATTGTGAGGAAGAGTGATCTGATTCTGAAGAGGGCACAGTTTTTATATGCCATCTGTCTGCGATTGCCTTTCTACATGTGCACGCATATTCTTGGGTATTATGCTGGAGGCCCGAGATGAGAGTAATATCGATCTCCCTTTTAGCTGCTTGATTACCCAAATTATTTTGCAGTCAGGCATTGATGTGGCTGGAGAGCCTAAAATGAAGATTCAGGATCTGCTCAGCAAACAGACTCTAATGAAGTTCAATGCCCAACTGAGGCGTGAAGATCAGGATGAAGCTCCTCAGCCGCCTCCTATTCATGTTGAGATGTCGAACATAACTTCTTCATCTCAGACTGCTCCGCCGCCTCCACAGCAGGATGCAGGTAATCCTCATATTTTAGCAGCGCTGGCGTCTCTACAAGGGGCATGAGTTTATGCAGCTGGCTATTTCCTCTATGCAACAGGAGGTTCACTCTATTAACCTCCGTGTGGAGTTGTGCCAGCTGGACATCCAGGAGTGTCTCAAGCACAATTATCCGTCTTGCAGTGATGATGAGGATGATGCACCCATGGGTAGGATGATTGAGTTTATGTAGTGCTTTTTTTTATTTATTTTGAGACATTTTTTATTTTTTGCTTTGGATGTTTGTAAACAATTTTTAACTCTTGGATTATTTTTACTCTGTTTCCCTTGTCCTACTGAGACATTGAGGGGGAGTAATTATTTTGTGGCTTTTCTCATACTCTAGTTTACCCTTTGTCCATTTGTGACAAAAATAGGAAGTATTTTTTGATTTGAACCGAGATTGTATTTTTAACCGGTCAAGTGATTTTTGTCCCAGAATGGCCAAATTGGGAGTTTGTTAGTTTGTGACTAGCTGCATTCTACTGGACAAAATCACTTCTATGTAATGATGCTTTTTCTACAGTGATGTTGTTTTATTCAGAGTCTACACTTCAGTTATGAGCTTCAAGAAGACTCTGTGCATAATTCAAAACAGTGTAGTTCAGTTCCCTTGCATCCATCCGAACGACGTGGAATTTCATTCGGACGCTCATCTGTCAAAGCATCATCCGTCCGGACGACAAGAACTTTCCAAACTTTCCGTCCGGATGTCCCTCTGTGTCCAAAAGCTTCGAACTACTCTTGGTTGCATCCGTCTGGATGTCTCAGCAACACATCCGGATGCCTCTCAATGTTCGACAAGTCAAAGGATTTCTTTCCAAAACATAAATATGGGAAGATAGCTGCAACCGTCCGGACGACGTGGCTATTTCATCTAGACACTATCCTTGATAAGGCAAGTCGTGCAAAAGATGTTCAACCGTCCGGATGTCAAATTCCATAGTCCAGACGCTTAGGCCTTAATATGGAAATTACGTGCAGCTGAAGTGCAACCATCCAGACACTAGGGCAACACCGTCCAGAAGCGGCCCTATTCAAGAAAGAATTTCAAGCAAATTTGGAAAGCCGGTTGCACAATTGTCCGTCCAAACACTCCCAGCTACTGTCCAGACAGTGCCTAGGAAAATCGAATCCGACATGATTTAGGTTTATGTACCCTATAAATAGAGGCCCTTAAATATGTAATTTGTAAGAATTTGGTATCATAGTGCTTATAGAGTTTATTTTAGGAGTTGTTGTGCTGATCTGCTCACTCTCAAGCCGTTGCCAAGTGCTATTGCTGTGCTGAAATTGAAGTCTATCTTAGGGTTGGCTCTAAGGTAAAGGATTCCATTAAAGACCCCTTTAAGCAGGTGACTTGGTTGAAAAGCATTCGTGTTGGGTTACACATCAAAGTTCAAGGTACGACCACTGCAAAAGGGTATGTAGCTGCTACTGCTTTGTAACTAGCTTTGTCTTCTAAATAATGGATATCCTGGGTTTGGCTGCCCCGAAGTGATTTTTCTCTTAATTGAGTTTCCACTTCGTCAACAAAATATTTGTGTCATTTAAATTCCACAAGTTAAATATTTTGTTGCACACTATCACACACTTGGTAAAATAGAAGTCATCTTTATTTTTCACCATCCTTCCTCTCCACCGGAAAGAACACACCAATGGGAGAAGACCCAGACGATGTGTCCAGGAAAACCAACACCTTGCCTAGCTCCTTGGCCATTCTATTCCACCCCCGCCCTCCTTTTCCCTCCGAGAACAAAATGAATCCTTGCCAGCCACCCTCTGCATAAACCGCCAACTCCAAAAATCGACCATCCTTATTGCTACCTATCCTAACGATCCAAGCCTTCGCCTCTTCCCAAAAGGATTTGACAAAATCCTTGGTCCCTTGAGACATCAACGCCTCCTTCACCGCTACTAAAACCCACGCAATACACTGCAAGCCCAATCGCACAACCCCTAAGAAACCTTTTGATGCAGAGTGAAACAAGAATAAATTTGTCATTCTAGTTTATTTAAATTATTAGTTTTATTTGAATTTAATTATGGGCTTAGCCCAAAGTTTTAAATTATTTGTTGTTCAATAATGGGCTTAGCCTAAAAAAGAGTCACATTAGTTTAAGTTATTTGTTATTTAATAATGGGCTTGGCCCTTAGCCCAAAGTGAGTCGCATTAGGGTTAGGGTTAGGGTTTAGCTTATGAGCCTATTTAAGCGTATTATTCTATTGTAAAAGACAGTTTATGAAGTGAAGAAAAAAAATGTTTGTTTCTCTAAGGTGTGATTCCTTTATCTTTTGGTGGTGAGACGCTACCAAAGTCAGTGAAATGTTGGTTTATTCTTTCGTCTTCGTTAATTTGGTGAGACTCTGAATTAACGTAGATTTATTTTAATTTTCTGTTTGTTTTGAATTCCTGTTGTGTCAATTTGGTATCAGAGCATCCTGCAATTGTTTTCTATCAACAATTGCGAGATCCGATTTTAATATCCGTCAATGAGTTATTGGCGGTATGAGGAACTTGACAATGGTCGATCTTCTGAGCATTCTCAATACGGGGGCAGAGTTGTGTCAAATTTTTATGGCGGAAGGGATCCACGTGCGTTCCAAGATTGGCTCGATGCGTTGGAAGACTTTTTTGGATGGATTGGTAGCTCTCCAAATCGAAAGGTGCATTTCGTCAAGATGGCGCTTAAGGGTGAAGCATATGAATGGTGGCACAGTGTTGAAGAATATCATCACCGCCTACGACTACCACCGATCGCCGATTGGGAAGAGATGAAATTCAAGTTGAAAGAGAAGTACGGGGATAACTGTTATATTCAACAACAACGAGATTCCGCCCTTATTCATGCATTAAACCAAGTACGTCTTTGCACTGCTCGGCTAGATGATGGTTTCACACGCATTTTTTCTGGCAAAGCCCAACCGTCAATCACTGACCTTCATAAACCACAACAAACCAAAACACAGCCATCTTTGATATCCAAACCACTATCGAAAAACAATCGAGCTTTCAGTCTGCCAATCGCTCCACCACCCCCAATCCCCACAAATCAAACAAATACCCAAACCCAAAGCGAAGCCCCATCAGACATTCCGTCACAACCACTGTGCGCCAACATCTCACCAAAAGGTTCAGACTTTGTAACCCAAACACAACCACAAAACTCCAAATTTTTAGCACACCCGATACTGTCAACGCCAAAAATCCCACAAATCTCGACCACTCCAGCACCTAGTTGCCCATCAATTCAGCATCTCAGCACAACCCACACCACAGGCATCTCAGACACGCCCGCATCCACCCCAACCACCAACATCGTAGTTCATGCCGTGCACCACAAACCACCAAACACCCCAATCCACCCCAAATCAACAACCTCTGTTCAAGAACACAACGAAACCGAAGCAAGTACCCAAATTCAAAAAGAAATCCCATCAGAAAATCCCAAACAGCCACCGTTGATACCCTTACCGCGAAACCCACAACCACCACCAATACCCAAATCCATACCCACTGTTGAACGACCCACCATCAGGACACAACAAACCACCATCACACTCGAATTTTTGTCTCTGCCTCGTCCCACATCACCACCGTTACCGCCCAAAGACCCACAAAAGGGACTAACTTGGTCCTCCGGTAATCAGCCGAATACCCTTTCCCTTACTAGAGATTTTCTTGGAGTTTCAAAGAACCACAAAAAGAACTATGATTCGACGGACAGATTTTTATACCAGCCGAAAATCGTTCTCCGCCCGGTTCTTCGGCGATCGGCGCCACCAACGGCCACCCTCAGTCTCGCCAGGCCGCCAATCCATCGAACCATGTCGGGCTGCTTTCCATCTGCTCAGTATTTGGCCTTTACGAAGCGACTCAGCTGTGCGACTCCAGCTGAACGACATGGCAGAAGAATTTTCGTTCCTTATGCTTGGTTCAAAAAGAGGAAGAAGAAGAAAATAAAAGAGGAAGAGTAAGAGCATCCTCATTGAGCTCTTTAAAACTTTTTCTAAATTTTGGTGAAATATTCTACTTTTTTAATTTTAACTATCACTTTTTAAAAGGTTCCTACATCAAACTCTCTAATTATTTTTTTATTTTAAACAGATTATTTTTTATTAATTTTAAAAGCAACCACTTTAACTGCCATGAAAAGTTGCTCCAAAACCCATTTGTCTGAATACCCATTTTTCTGCAGACCCATTTTTTCAGCCGTAAATAAGTCCAAAATCCCAGCGCAAAGATATACCATGTACATGCGAAAATGCTTGAGCCCATCCTTATCCTGAACAGAAATAACTATCTTAACTCTTTCACGAGGAGGCTTTGATGGTTGGTCAGTGACAGCCTCCAGAGAAGACTGCATTGAACTACCAATTA
This sequence comes from Alnus rubra, assembly GCA_028654335.1. NCBI lineage: Eukaryota > Viridiplantae > Streptophyta > Magnoliopsida > Fagales > Betulaceae > Alnus > Alnus rubra. The sequence continues at coordinate 1,255,219 of JAJPGS010001029.1, read as the reverse complement.
AGTTCTCTTTTTGCAGACTCCTCCACAGCTCGCAACACATCTTCAGCTGATTGTGCAAATGTGACAAGCTCTTACTTCCTCAACCTATAGGATAAAAATTTGATTGGCAAACATGGTAAGGAAAAAGTGTTAATAAAACCAGAAACAAAGATATGAAGTTCCCATGGTTCAACATAAGCATCTAAATGTCAAAATTACTTCATGAGATACAGATGAAAGTAAGGAACAAATCTGCTGCCAAATAAAATCAATTAAAAAAAAATCAAGTTTGCTGACAACCCTGCCTCTAATGGCTTTTTTTGGCTTTTCCAATGGAGCTAAAAGATTATGTGGATTGATATTGAAGGCTGCACTGCAGATATCGACTGTGCTGAACCAGAGATTTTATTTTTTATTTTTATTTTTTTTGGGTTATCAGTATAAGATAATTGGCAGGCCGCAATGCAATCAAATTGTTACCAAACCATTCTTAAGTCAATACTTTCACCTAGCCTGCACATCCTAATGGCTTAAAATAAGACCTAGGCAGTCAAGGAACCTAGCAGACTTGCACCCAGAAGGCCAAGCTCTATATCTACCTCAACACTCAACAACAGCACAACATGTTAATGTTCAATGATACAACATAAAACACACAAAAAGAAAAGGAGAAAAAAAATTATGTTAAGAAGAAAAATTTACTTTCTCGATTACATCTAAAAAATACTTGCATCTATGAAAAACAATATAAATTAACTTACTGATAAATCAATTAGAGCATGTGACTTTAACTAATTCTAAGTTCATCTGCATCATTTCCAAATTCAAGCACCCCAACCCAATCCTCTGTCAACAAGAAAACAAAGTAGACTTGCACGAATTAATTACAATTAGCTCTTCATAATGTAACACCCACTGAAACCACATGCTGATATTCCTAAATGTTCTCTTCTAAACAAGCCTAAGAAAACTTTTCACCCATTTTACTACAACTGTTACACTTGACTTCCGAAGGAAAAAGTCATCTTTCAGTTAATTAATATCTACATTCCATAATGCTCAGCTAGTTCTGTTGTAATTTTACATCATGCAAAATGCTAAAAGCAACCCACAATGGAGCCACCCAGCCCCTTCTATATCAGAATATATTCATGCATTGTCATAATTGAGTGACCATTATGAGACAAAGGTTTCAAACTTTTCTAAAAGGTGACAAACATCCTATAGAACCTATTACTACCAAAGCTCATAAAAATCCTGGAGTATCAAAATATCTTTATGCATGTAAGCCATTGAATAAAAAGAAAGTTACTTTACAGCATTTACATTTAAGCATTAATTATTCCTTTGAGACATTGTGGCCACACAAAAGTACCAGAATTTCATTGACATTCCAATAAAAAATTCTTACCCAATTTCTTCAAATCAGATGCAAAGTGTTTTGTCATCATTTGTTCTTAAAAGGTATACTTCCATTGTGATGACTAGAATTACATTTCAACCAGCATAGATACTTAATTGGCAAATATTCCACAGATGCAATGTTTAAATGTAGCCATTAGAAGATGAGAGAATCGTTTCTCCTTAAAAACCTTTGGATAAGGAAAAGAACAATGGAAACGGCGGAATTCAAAAATAATAAAATAAAATGTTTAGCATTCCTTCCTTGTGCAATTATTAACACATATTCATACATTCTGATGAATGTCGAACTCCCTGTTATATGGTACCCCCATACTCCCATAGTATCACATATTCATACAAGTTGGCATGTTGCATAATAATTTGGAGATTCCCTTTCTATTGTGGGTTACACCGTAAAATGGTTCTCAATCAAAACTTACAGATATCTTTTTTTTGATAAGTAAGAGTCTTAATTATTCAACCTTAAATTGATAAAGTGAGCAAATTTAAGCTAAAACTAGAACAACAACATAAACCCAAATCATAGATGAAAAAACCCAATGCAGTAGTTCATCATTTATTCACATCTATGGCAATACAACAAGTATTAAGTTCCAAGTTGCAGACAATCATCATACCTAGATGAAAAAAATTAGATCTTTGGAGCTAAAATCAATACCCATATGAAAAAAACCAAATCTTTGTAAAAAAATTGAGATGGGCAACAAGAAATCGTCACCTAGACGTCTTCAAGTGCAAGAGAGGGAGAGGGAGAGAGAGACACTCTCTCTCTCTAGGTGTTGTATAGCAGAGAGAGCGAGAGAGAAGGAGAGACAGTGGGAGAGAGAGAGAGAGAGAGAGAGTAGAACCATGAAGAACTCAGCTTTGAGGAGAGACAGAGTGAGAGAGGGAAATTACCGTGAAGAACTCGTCGTGACAATGAATCAGTGATGAAGAAATTGGGCCACAGAGAGATGACGCGGAAGACGGAAGGCGCGGAGGAAAAGTGAGGAAGGCGGGAAGTGAGAAGGATATAATATTTTACTGAATAGCGCGAGGAAAGTGAGGGTTAAATTTGGTGAGAGATTTTGACAAAAATTAGTTTAGAGAAATTATAAAGAGTTCAATGTATTGTGCTTTTTGAGACTTTTCTTCAAAATTTGGTGAAATGTTTAAAGTGGAGAGGCCAATGAGGATGCTCTAAGAAGACAAAAATAAAGCTACAAGACTCCTTGGTTTTGATGGTCAAAGAGGAAAGTAAAAGAAACACAAACAAAGAAAGTGGGAGTGTGTTTCAAAGTTTTCGTTAGAAGCTATTGAAGAAAATTGAAAAAAGAAAAAAGAAAAAAAAGGAAAGGCCCTACTTGCCCCTTGGTTTGATAAACCGCGTGAAGGATCTCTGTGAGTCTGTGTCTTCCAAAGGACACATGGCAAGAGGAAAAAAAGAGGAGTGCTACACATGCACCCCTCATCCACCTTTCATCCTCCATTTATTTTAAAAAAGTTGATTTTAAGCAAAAAGGTGTCTTTGATGTGACATCAGAGACACCTTTTTGCTTAAAATTAATTTTTTTAAGCAAAAGAGGTGGACAAAGGGAAGATGAAGGGAGGATTTTTAGCATTTCCCGGAAAAAAAAAAATGTTGGTCCAAAACCCAAAAAAAAAAAGAGCAAAGGACCTACCAGCCGGTCAAAAGTACTTAGTTTATATTGTTTGACATGTTCCAAATTGCAGGTTTCATGTTCCCAGCAGCAAGCACAAAAGACAAAATTTCTATTGGGCCTCTTACAACAATGTTCATTATTTTTCAGCCCATGTTCAGCAGCAAGTTCACAAATAAAGGGAAAGCTTGTTTCAGAATTGTCAAATTAGGCTTGGTTCGAAGCATCCTCATTTAAACTCGGGGTCGAGTTTTTTTCGAAGAAGGGGAGAATGATGCAGAGTGAAACAAGAATAAATTTGTCATTATAGTTTATTTAAATTATTAATTTTATTTGAATTTAATTATGGGCTTAGCCCAAAGTTTTAAATTATTTGTTGTTCAATAATGGGCTTAGCCTAAAAGAGAGTCACATTAGCTTAGGTTATTTGTTATTTAATAATGGGCTTGGCCCTTAGCCCAAACTGAGTCGCATTAGGGTTAGGGTTAGGGTTTAGCTTATGAGCCTATTTAAGCGTATTATTCTATTGTAAAAGACAGTTTATGAAGTTATGAAAAAATATGTTTGTTTCTCTGAGGTGTGATTCCTCTATCTTTTGGTGGTGAGACGCTATCAAAGCCAGTGAGACGTTGGTTTATTCTTTCGTGTTCGTTAATTTGGTGAGACTCTGAATTAACGTAAATTTATTTTAATTTTCTGTTTGTTTTGAATTCCTGCTGCGTCAGGTAGTCTGCTACCCGCCTAGTGAAGGGTGAGTCTATACCCCTTAGGAGCTTGTCCACCACTATGGATTTACTCTTGTCCTTCCTTTCCATCTCCATGTATGTGCAACTTCTCTTCAAGTTGGCAATGACTTTGCTCAAATCTCCTGCATCCTCCCGTCGATCTCCCTGAGGGTCGAGCCTTCTGTTCCTTAATTCCAGGGGATCGCCTTCCTGGAAATTATCTACTTGATCATCGTCCTCCTGTCGGTCTTCCATCCAAATATTGGTATTGCTGTTGCGATCTTCTTCTTCACGCTCATCCATGTTCATCTCGGGAGGGGGCTGTCCCAGTCTCCTGACTAGCAATTCTGCATTTCGATGTGTTAATGCTTCATCTGGGCTTCCAACGTTGCTATGCGATTATGATCTCCACCGCCCGGGGGAGGAAACGGTGGACGTGGATGGTTCTGAATAACTAGCTCCATTCAAACTATGGGTTCTGGGTTAATCTGGCTTCTGGAATGTGTGTTCATCACCATGCTGGATCTTCGTTTGTGTATGAGAAACGAATGATCGGTTCCCAAAGACCGTACCAAATTGTTGGTACAGTTTCTGGTATGGTGATAAGCTGTACATTTTTCAATGTTCTTCACACTTCCCAAGAATAATCTGCAAAAAAAAAAAAAAAAAAAACCAAAACTAGAAACCCTTCCGGGGGTCCTGCTCTAATGTCTAAATTAGCTTCTGTGAAAAAAATAATGTTGTGTGCATTAATCAGTCTGAGTTTATATCTGGGGAGTCAAACCTGAATTAGGATTCCTACTCTTTCTCGATCTAGAAGTGCTGTCAAAGTTCTACTTGGACTTTGATCATTTAGTAAACATATAATTTGATCTGACCTAGTAAGATCCGGGATCATATTTGGACTAGGAGTCCTATCCCGATTCTACCGAGAATAGGACTACTAACCAAACTAAACTTGAACTAAGAGTCCTATTCCGATTTTGCCGAGGATAGGACTGCTGATCTGATTATGACTCCTACTTCAATTCAACTTGGAGTAGAGTCCTAATCTAGATTTCCTAAATAATTGATACTTGATTTCTGGGACAAGCTTGTCACGGACCTTGGCTAGCTACTAACTCTTGGTTTTGGGCTATATGCATTTCTGGAACTCAATCTGGATTTACTTCATGTTGCATATTTTTGGGAATGGCTACTTAATGTCTATCCCCCGATATAGGACTTCCCGAGAGTCATGCTATTTCCTTTTAGAGCCGGATTGAGTGAAATTATTCCCCAAAATGTCCATCACGTCTTAAGGTTGTTTTGCAGGCAATAATGATCTTATTAATGCTTTTATGATAATGGATTTAAGGTTTTAGCCATTTTGTCAAATTGCTTGACAACTGAATCTCTTAAGAAATTGGAAAAGGCGACAAATTTATGACAAAAGCTTTGGAATCTTCAAAAAGTGTTTGAAATTATCAATAAAAACACCTCATACCTTAACTTACAATTACGAGTTTTATTGTGAATTTTTTTGTTTGAATAGTAAGAAGTGATTAACGTGATAGGAAGATGAAATGATATTTAAATTTTTTGTTAGAGAATAGTAAAGAAAGTTGTTTGATAATAATTTTGAAAAGTTGTAGACTTCTTTTTTTAAAGAAATGAAAATAAGGGGGAGGTGATTTGTCAAACGATTCCAATGATTTGCCGAGAGAAAATAAAATAAAAAGAAATATTAGAAATTATATTTTTATCCTTATAATTATTTTATATTAATGTTGATGTCTCGATCAATCTTTAGATTTTTTTTTTTTAATAAAAATTTATCAAATAGTTAGTTGAAACTATCACATCAATATTATTATTGTAGATTAGTTATAATATAAAAATATAATTTTCAACGTTACCCTAAAATAAATCTAAATAAAATAGGAGCCGCACAATATATATAAGGAGGTTCAAGATCCCACTCCACTAGGATATGAAATTTGAGTTCAAAGGATTCTTCCATGGATTGTTTTTGAGTTTCAAGTCTCCGGTAGAATTTCAATTACCAAAAAAAGGGATGATCTACAACACCAAAATGGATTTCGATAGCCATAAAAATGCAGAAACAAAGTAGAGGGAAACTGGTACAGAAAGAAAGCGACCCAAGTGGTAGAGTTCCTTTAATTAAGCTCATATTTCCAACTGGTTCTGCACCTCCAGGATGGTGGTAGCCGAATCCCTTAGCCGTTGCGCCTCCTCGTCTGTCAGATGCACATTGGTGACGCCCAAGACCCCACCCCTACCAAGCTGGGACGGCAGGCTCAAGAACACGTCCCCACCTTCAATGCCATAGAACCCTCTTGCAAGGACCGTGACCGGGTGGATCTTCCTCTGGTCTCTAAGAAGGGATCGAGCCAGGCTGGCCACCGAGTACCCAATAGCCCACGATGTGTAGCCTTTGAGGCTTATCACTTCATAAGCACTATCAATCACTGCTTTGTGAATATTCTCTAAGGTTTCCTTTTCGTACGCTATTTGTTGCTTTTCTAGGAAGCTCAATACCGGCACGCCGCCGACGCTAATGCTTGACCACAGCGCCACCGAGCTATCACCATGCTCCCCTATTATGTAAGCCTACAATCATAATTACAATTTACAACCAAAACAGGTTAACTAAGAAACCGACAACATTGCTTAACTTCGCTCTTTTAAGGTGGTTTTTTATTCAGAAAATTTTACTTTATAGTCAAATCTTTCATCACTTCTAAAAAAAATATTTAAATTAAAAAAAAAAGATATTTAAATTAAAAAAAAATGTCAATTTGGGATTTTTATCTTTTAATTTTTTTCAATTTCAACTATCCGTTAGAATTTTTCATTAAATTCTATCAAAATTCTCAAATACTATTTTTTTTATTCCGTTGAATTCTGAACAACACCTAAAATCTTACCAATTTTTTTCTTCTTTTTTTTTTTTCCTAAAAAAATAAGAATATTTTGAAAATTTTGACAAAATTTTACAAAAAAACTCAAACGGATTATTGAAATTGAAAAAATTGAGAAATGAAAATCCTAAATTTACACTTTTTAAAGTTTAGATATATTTTTTTAAAATATAAAACAATTGTCTTGCAACTAGATGACATGGCAGTAAAATTAACTTTTAGATTAGCACTTAATTATTATTTTTTTACCAAGTGCTCATCCATAGCTTATTTTTACTGTCATATCATCTAGTTGTATGATAGTTATAAATTACTCAAATACAAAACACTGACATTACTTTCACATTTATATATGGTTACAACAAAAAAGACAAAAGTACCCTTTGCCAACCAACCTGGTAGTCTCTAATAAATCAAGGAATATATAAGCTACTCACCCCTCATTTTAATCTTTAATCTATTACGATAAACTATTAAGAAGAGCCTAAAATTCATCATCATTCAATTAATGCATGGCTGCTTTATAGGTGTCTGTTGGTCCAATCAAAGATGAAGTATAACAATTAACTAACAAACCTGTTTATAGTTTATACTTAGATGGTAAATCTGTTTTCGTCCTTGATTTTCAAGGAAAATAAATTATTAATGATGATAGAGAAGTGTTGTTCTCTTTTCTCTTAAAAAAAAAATAATAATAATAATTAACATTCGAACACAAAACACCGTTATAAACACAAAAATAGTCCTTCCCTTTTAGTTTTCGCCCTTATGCACATTAAAAAACCAAAAAAAAAAAGAAAGGGGCCTTAGACGTTTTCCATGGATTAGAAATTGAGAAAGGTTACCTGCATTTTTAAGTGTGCATTTTCAAATACACACTTTCTAACATACGTGGTATTGATAATTATCATTAAATTTAGATGATTACTATTATATATTAAATTCAATGTAATTTTTACTTTTTTTTCAAAAAAATGTTTACTAGAGAATTAAAAACTTAAAAGGACACGTATCATCTCTCTTAAAAAAAACAAAAATAAATGCTATGCAAAATATAAGGACCAACCAAGCTACAAAGTAACTCTATACACCTGATTAGTTGTACCGCGAGTAATTTAAATGTTCAGGGTTGTACCACACATGATTAAATATCATTTAAAATATTTTTCAAAAAAAAAAATCATTTAAAATAATCGATTGAATAAAAAGTAAGCACATGAGCTTGTTGAAGAAAATATCTACTTCAACAAAAGGGTGCTGCTACTGACCTGGACGTCCTGAGCGTTTGCGTCGAGATGATCGGCGATGAGGAACCGAAACCTGGATGAGTCGAGATTGGTACCCGACCCGATAACCCGATTCGAGGGGAACCCAGATAGCTTCCAGGCCACGTAAGTAAGCACATCCACGGGATTGGAAACGATCATCAGAATGGAGTCCGGGGAGTAGCGGGCAAGAGGGGGTATGATCCCCTTGAACAGAGCCACATTCCTCTGCAGCAGGTTCAGCCTAGACTCGTCCGGGATCTGGCGGGCCCCGGCGGTGACGATGCAGAGATCGGATCCGACGGTGACGGCGTAGTCGACGGAGGCGTGGATTTTGGTGCGGGGGAGGAAGGCAGCGGCGTGCTGGAGGTCTAGCATCTCGCCGCGGAGCTTGTCGGGCTTGGCGTCGACAAGGACGAGCTCGTCGGCGAGGTCTTGGGTGAGGATGGTTTGGGCAATGGCCATGCCCACGTTGCCAGCCCCAATGACGGAGATCTTGGTGTGGCGCTTAGTCGGGGACGGAGGGGCGGCGCTCTTGATGGGCTTGAAGAAGGCCTCGCTTAGGTCGAGGCCTCCCGGGCCAAGAGACGATCCTGAAGAAGTCTTGTGCATTGTCAAAACTGAGAGCTTTTTGTGCGTGGGTATTTTGGCACAGAGCGTTGGAGTGTGGGAGATATTTGTAGTCGGAGTGTCTTGGAGAGAACGAAAAGCTGTGGTCCTGTACGTACGGAACAGAGACGTTGAGTGGGGAGAACGTTTTTGAATTTCTGCGGTCAACGTTCTGGAAGAACTGCCCTAGATTTCCTATTCGTGCTGTAGACTTTCAACGGTCCACGTTCTGGAAGTAACTGCCCTAGGTTTCCTCCTCCATAAAGAGCTGGAGTCTTTCCTTTCAGCAGTAATGTTACGGATTATTCATTTCTCTTCATTTTGTCCCCTCAAAATTAATGTGACTTTTAAAATTATCATTGGATCAAAATTTATAATGATTTCAAGATCCACATTAATTTTGAGAGGATAAAAAGAGAACAAGAGAATGATATGTAGCATTACTCTTCCTTTCAGTTTCTTCAAGTTCAGGGAAAATGATACTTGATGGACGTTTTACAGTGTCCTAGCTGACTTTTTTAATTAAAAAAAAAAATTAATCAAAAGCAACTTTTGATGTGACATCAGAACTTGCTTTTGATTAAATAAATCTCATTTAAATGAAAATGGTCAGGCAGGGGCCGGCTGATTTGCCCATTCCTATCATTGCTCCAAGTTCAGACTCTCTAGAAGCCTTCTTCATTATTTGGAAAAACTTTTTCTTGAACCAATCATTCCTCATTAATGATGGGCCCCATGGTAGGCCGAATCTTAAAGATCCCTTATAATTTCCAGATAGGCCAATCACAAATTCAAGGGCGAAGAAGATCAAGGAAGCAATGTAAGGATTAGTGCAATCCACTTGGGTCGAGTTTGCAAATTTATCGAGCAAGACCCCAACATTCAAGATGGGCTTGAAAGAAGGAGAACCAACTTTAATTCATGTGATACAAGCGACAGATGGGGCGGCATAGCCTAGTGGTTTCTTGCAAACTCTTTATTTCACTAAGTATAGGCATGTGAGCCTATTTTTTATGTTTCTATGGTTGTAGGCCTTTAGGCCTATTTGTTTCATTAAGTGGACTTCTTTTATTAGCTATAGAAGTGTAGTTTAAGATATTTTGGGCTTGAAGATGTTCAGCCCAGCCCATGTCTTTTAATTGATGTAGGCCTTAGTAGGGTTAGGGTTTCATGGAGAGGTTTTAAAAAAGACTTGTAGCCGCATATGCTAGACAAGTTGATTGTGAATGAAGTTTTGTTCTTCATAGAAAACTTTTTAGTTTTCTCTACTTGTTCTTAATTGAACTAAGAACTTATCAAATGCAAACCCTTTGTGGCGTTCTCACCAAATCTAGGTTCTTGAAACAAGATTTCAACGGGTCTAGATCTTCTTGACTTGATTTTTGGCTTTCTTGGGTAGGTTTCAATTTGATTGTGGGTTCAAGGGAGTTCAATCCCACGGGTTCACATCATTTGGTATCAGAGCTCAGTTACAAATCAGGTCTAATTTATCTTTTTCAATTCTTCCATTTGTTTTTATTTTTTTCTTTTTCTTTTTCTTGTATTAGGCGTGTTCTAAGGTTCTCTAGTCTCATCTGCGATTCCTTCTTCATTCTTGTTAATTTCGTGTGTTTGAATTCGAAGCTATGATTTTTACAATTGATTATTCGTGTACTTGATTCAAGAATTCAAATTTGCAAATTCTTTAATTGAGTATACAAATCTTTGCTTAAATTTTTCAGATTTGAATCATTTTTTTAATTTTCAAATTTGACTCTTTGCTTCAATTTCAAGATTTGAATCTATGCCTTTAATTTCCAGATTTGAATCTTTGCCTTAATTTTTTTAGATTTGAATCTTTGCCTTTAATTTTTCAAATTTGAATCTTTGCCTTAATTTCCAGATTTGAGTCTTTGCTTTAATTTTCCAAATTTGAATCTTTGCTTCGATTTTCCATATTTGAATCATTGCTTTAACTTCCATATCTGTAATTTTTCAAATTTTAATTCCTTTTTTTTTTGCATTAGTGTTTATCCTTTGTCTACTTCCGTTCTTGTTATATAGTTATCATATTCAAAAGTTGCTGCATAGTTATATATAGAAAAAAATAAAAAAATAAAATAAAGAGAGAAAAAAAAACAAAAAAACAAAAAAACAAAAAAACCAAAAAAACCAAAAAAACCAAAAAAAAAAAGAAAAAAAGAAAAAGAAGAAAGAAATTTCGAAAAATAGCTATTTGATATACTTTGCACTCTGAAAATTTTAGTGATTTGGTGTTGATTGATCTTTATCTTCAAAGGGATTAAGTGTATCATCTTTAGTATCTTGTGTCCTAATTGTTCTTTCATCGTACAAATTCTTTTAGATCCGTGTCATTTTATTCATTTCTTGTTTCTGGAATCTGTTGCTGGTTGGAATAATACAAGGTGATGTTTTGATTTAGTTCACCTAGTTCTTAAAGAACTTGAAAGGGAAAACAAGTGAGGTGAAAGACTAAAAGAGTGGAAACACGAGTGGAGTGACAATATTTGAGTGTAAACACGTAAGGGAGTGTGTGAGGTTTTTACCACTAACATTTTTTTTGTTTTGTTGTGTATTGAAAATGTCTCATAAGAGTGACTCAACACCTAAGGAGGAGGTGGATAATTCATTCTTTGCATTGCGGGCCATGCAACAACAGTTTGAACGGTTAAATTAAGTGTTGGATGAGGTGAAGAATAGGATGGATCAACAAGAGGTAGTCATTAGAAATCTGCAAGGTGGGCGAGATAGGAGGAGACGTGCGCCTAGCATTGAAAATGAGTTTGAAAACAAAGGAGATGATAATGATGAAGAAGACATAGCATCTGAAGTTGGAATGGGCAGAGTTGACAGACCTAGAGGAGGTAGGTGTGGAAGAGGACATGGGAGAAATCCAAGGGGTCGAGATGAGGTAGATAAGAACTTCGGGAGCATCAAAATGAAAATACCATCTTTCCAAGGTAGGACTGACCCTGAAGCCTATTTAGAGTGGGAGAAGAAAATAGAGTCGATTTTTTATTGTCACAATTATTTAGAAGAGAAAAAGGTGAAGTTGGTAGTAATTGAGTTCACTGATTATGCAATTATTTGGTGGGATCAATTAATGACCAATAAGAGGAGGAATCATGAGAGACCTATAGAAACATGGGGTGAGTTGAAAGCTTTCATGAGGCGAAGATTTGTACCTAGCCACTACTATAGAGACCTCTACCAAAAATTACAAAACCTTACACAATGGTCGAGGAGTGTAGAAGATTACCATAAGGAGATGGAGGTGGCTATGATTCGGGCCAATGTAGAGGAGGATCGGGAGGCCACAATGGCCAGATTTTTAAGTGGTTTGAATAGGGACATAGCCAATGTAGTTGAGTTGCAACATTATGTGAAGGTAGAAGATATGGTGTACATGGCTTGATCATTTCTAGCACTCCTTGGAAACCAAAGTGGGATAGAAATGATCAAGCTGTAGTAAAGGGGAAGGCCTAACCACCTAAGGGAAAAGATGAGGGAACTAGCAAGAACAAACCCAAGGTTGATTGCCAACCTTCAAGGAATAGAGATATTAAATGTTTTAAGTGTTTAGGTTCAGGGCACATTGCGTCTCAATGTCCAAACAAGCGAGTGATGGTTATGGGAGACAATGGGGAGGTGATGACTGATAGTGAAGATGATAGTGATGAGATGCCCGAGTTGGCTAATGCTAGTGATGATGATGGAGTGGAATACCCCGTAGAAGGTGAGTCTCTTGTTGCCAGGCGTGCTCTCAATACGCAAATTAAGATAGATGATACGGAGCAACAGAGAGAGAACATATTTCATACCAGATGTTATGTAAACAACAAGGTGTGTAGTATGATTATAGACGGGGGAAGTTGCACCAATGTAGCTAGTACCACCCTAGTTTAAAAGTTGAGCTTACCTTTATTGAAGCATCCTAGACCTTATAATTTGCAATGGTTGAATGAATGTGGGGAGGTCAAGGTCAATAAGCAAGTTTTGGTGGCTTTTACCATTGGGAGGTATAGTGATGAGGTGCTTTGTGATGTATTTCCTATACATGCTGGCTATATTTTGTTGGGGAGGCCATGGCAGTATGATAGGAGGGTGATTCATGACGGGTTTACAAACAGGTACAACTTTGTGAAGGATGGAAAAACATTCAAGCTTGCTCCTTTGACCCCAAAACAGGTCTATGAGGACCAATTGAAGCTGAAAAGTGAGATTGAGCAAAAAAGAAAGAGTGAAAAAGAAAATAGAGAGGTGCTTGAGAATAAAGAAAAGAGAGTGGAGCCACGAGAGAAAAAAGAAAGAGAACTTGCAGAGAGAAAAGGGTAGGCAAAGATGAGTTTTTATGCAAAGGAGAGTGAGGTTAAGAGGGCCTTCTTAGCAGATCAGCTTATGATTTTTCTTGTTTACAAAGAATCTTATCTTAATCTTGACGAAACTAACCAATCTCTTCCTAGTTTGGCTCTTTCTTTGTTGTAGGAGTTCGAGGATGTATTTCTGGAGGAGATGCCGAGTGGGTTGCCACCCATTAGAGGCATTGAGCACCAAATTGATTTCATACCCGGAGCAGTTATTCCAAACCGACCAGCCTATAGGAGTAATCCGGAGGAGACCAAGGAACTTCAAAGGCAAGTTGAAGATTTGTTGAGCAAGGGGTACGTGAGAGAGAGCATGAGCCCATGTGCAGTACCAGTGCCACTAGTGCCAAAGAAGGATCGGACTTGGGGGATGTGCGTTGATTGCAGAGCAGTCAACAATATTACAGTAAAGTACTGTCATCCCATTCCTAGATTAGATGATATGCTTGATGAGTTGCATGGCTCATGTATTTTTAGTAAAATAGATCTTAAAAGTGGATATCATCAAATTAGAATGAAAGAGGGAGATGAATGGAAAACTGCTTTTAAGACTAAACATGGACTTTATGAATGGTTGGTTATGCCATTTGGACTTACAAATGCGCCTAGTACTTTCATGAGATTAATGAACCATGTATTACATGCATTCATAGGCAAATTTGTAGTCGTGTACTTTGATGATATCTTAGTGTACAACACGAACTTAGATGAACATATTGAGCATTTAAGATGTGTGTTAGATGTGTTGAGATGTGAAAAGTTGTATGCTAATTTTAAGAAATGTACCTTTTGCATGGAAAAAGTTGTTTTTCTTGGTTATGTTGTTAGTACAAAAGGTATTGAGATAGATGAAGAAAAAGTAAAGGCTATCAAGGAGTGGCCAACGCCTAAAAGCATCACTGAGGTAAGAAGCTTTCATGGTTTAGCTAGCTTCTGTAGGCGTTTTGTTAAAGATTTTAGCACCATTGTTGCACCACTCACTGAAATAATTAAAAAGAATGTTGGATTTCATTTGGGGAGTGATCAAGCAAATGCACTTACTACTATCAAAGAAAGGTTATGTTCTACACATGTGTTAGCATTACATGACTTTAACAAAACTTTTGAGATTGAATGTAATGCCTCAGGAATAGGAATTGGAGCCGTTTTAATGCAGGATAGGCGACCCATAGCCTTCTTCAGTGAGAAGCTAAGTGGGGCAGCCTTGAATTACCCCACTTATGACAAAGAACTTTATGCTCTTGTTCGCGCTCTAGAGACGTAGCAGCACTACCTTTGGCCTAAGGAATTTGTGATCCACACCGATCATGAATCATTAAAGCATCTCAAGAGTCAAGGTAAATTAAATAAGTGACATGCTAGATGGATTGAATACATTGATACCTTTCCCTATGTCATCCGTTACAAGCAAGGTAAGGAGAACATTGTTGCTGATGCTTTATCACGAAGGAAGGCCGAATTGGTGAAGTCAATTCATAAGAGGGTACGACTTCAAATTGCGCAGAAGAATGAAAAGTTTGCTTCCCAAGCCAATAATGGGCGAAGGCGTGTCATCTTTGAACCAGGCGTTTGGGTTTGGGTTCACATGCGCAAAGAACGATTCCCAACCCATAGAAGGACTAAATTGCATCCTCGAGACGATGGACCTTTCCAAATCCTTGAAAAAATTAATGATAATGCTTATAAAGTGGATCTTCCCGGTGAGTATAATGTCTCTGCTACTTTCAATGTTTCTGATCTTTCTCCCTATGATGCAGGTGACGATTCGAGGTCGAATCCTTTTGAGGAGAGGGGGAATGATGGGCCCCATGGTAGGCCGAATCTTAAAGATCCCTTACAAGTTCCAGATGGGCCAATCACAAAGTCAATGGCGAAGAAGATCAAGGAAGCAATGCAAGGATTGATGCAATCCACTTGGGCCGAGTTTGCAAATTTATCGAGCAAGACCCCAACATTCAAGATGGGCTTGAAAGAAGAAGAATCAACTTTAATTCATGTGATACAAGCGACAGATGGGGGCAGCATAGCCTAGTGGTTTCTTGCAAACTCTTTATTTCACTAAGTATAGGCATGTGGGCCAATTTTTTATGTTTCTATGATTGTAGGCCTTTAGGCCTATTTGTTTCATTAAGTGGACTTCTTTTATTAGCTATAGAAGTGTAGTTTAGGATATTTTGGGCTTGAAGATGTTCAACCTATGTCTTTTAATTGATGTAGGCCTTAGTAGGGTTAGGGTTTCATGGAGAGGTTTTAAAAAAGACTTGTAGCCGCATATGCTAGAAAAGTTGATTGTGAATGAAGTTTTGTTCTTCATAGAAAACTTTTTAGTTTTCTCTACTTGTTCTTGATTGAACTTAGAAACAAAGGCAAACCCTTTGTGGCGTTCTCACCAAATCTAGGTTCTTGAAACAAGATTTCAACGAGTCTAGATCTTCTTGACTTGATTTTGGCTTTCTTGGGTAGGTTTCAATTTGATTGTGGGTTCAAGGGAGTTCAATCCCACGGGTTCACATCAATTAATCTTTCAAAATTTTTGTCCAGCATTGCCACAACTTTTTCTTCATCCTCAGAGTTGTCTTCACATAAACTTCGACTTTCTTCTTGGAAGCTTTAAGGGCAATGGTCTTCACCTTTTTGACCGGAGGCAGGGACAGTTCATAACTTTGAAGAGATCCCACCAACTCTTCAATCTTCATCTCTTCCAAGTCTTTACTTTCTTCAATTGTAGTCACCTTGATTCTGAAACACTCAGGTAAAGATCTTAAAATTTTACGAATGAGTTTTACATCCGAGGCGGTTTTCCCAAGACTCATCATTGAGTTTCTTAGGTCGCTTATTTTGGAGTAAAACCCTACGAATATCTCATCTTCCAACATCTTAATTTCTTCAAATCTAGAAATCAACATTTGAAGTTTGGCAGATTTAACAAGTTTGGTGCCTTCATATGTTGTTTCTAAGATTTGCCATGCTTCTTTAGCAAATTCACTGTTTGAGATTTTAGCGAATTCAGACAGTGAAAGCAATTGATATAGAGCATGGAGGGCTTTATCATTGAATAGTCGTGCATTTTTATCAGTGACTGATTCGGGAGTTGCATCCATTGGCTTAGTCCAACCCGTTTCAACAATTTTCCAACAGTCAATGGATTTTAAAAAGAATCGCATACGAGCTTTCCAATAGCCATAGTTCGTACCATCAAAGGCAGAAACATCATTAAGATTTTGAGACATTTGAATTAAAACTAGAAGTCAATAAGAAAGGTAACACTTAAGAATTGAATCTAAACAGAGTGTACTAAGCTGTGATAACAATTGAAAATTAATATGACTTCATAATTTACCAAGTATATGTAATAATGTGCAACAAAATATCACAATGCGAAAATTAAAGAGACAGATATTTTGTTGACGAAGTGAAAACTCAATTAAGAGAAAAATCACTTTGGGGTAGCCAAACACAGAATATCCACCATTCAGAAGACAAAGCTAGTACATAAACAGTAACACTCACATACCCAATACAACGATCGTAGCTAGCACTCTGACGTGTAACCTAACACGAACGCCTCACAACTAAGTCACCTACTTGAAGGGGTCTTCAATGGAATCATTTACCTAAGGGCCAACCCCTAAGATAAATTTTAATTCAGCACAATAATAACACTTGGCAACGGCTTGAGAGTGAGCAGATCTGCACAATAACTTATAAAATAAACTCTTTAAGCACTACCGAATTCACTACCGAATTCTTACAAATTACATGCCTAGGGGTCTCTATTTATAGGTCACAGAAACCTAAATCTCGTCTGATGCGATTTTGCTAGGCGGCGTTCGGACGATAGTTGAGGGCATTCGGACGGACAACTATTCACTTGAAATTCTTTCCTGAATAGAGCAGCGTCAGGATGGTGTTGCCCTAGCATCCGGACGGTTGTACTTCAGCTGCAGGCAATTTCCATATTAAGGCTTCAGCGTCCGGACCATGGAGTCTATCGTCCGGACGGTTAAACTTCTGCGGCAAACTATTTCTATATTAAGGCTTGTGCGTTAGGACCATGAAGAATGACGTCTGGACAGTTGAACTTTGTATGCACGTCTTGCCTTATCAAGGATAGTGTCTGAACGAGAACACACATCGTTCGGACGGTTGCAACTTTATTCCCATATCAATGTTTTTGAACGAAGTCCTTTACCTTGTTTCACTAAAAGGCGTTTGGCTGTGTTGCTGAGACGTCCGGACAGATGCAACCTAGAGTAATTCGAAGCTTCTCAACACAGAGGAAGGTCCAGACTAAAAGTCGACGAAAAGTTCTCGTCGTCAAGACTAATGATGCTTTGACAGCTGAGGGTCCGAACGGAATATCACGTCGTCTGGACGAATGCAAGGGATCCGATTTCTCTGACTTGGAATCTGTGCAGAATCTTCTAGAAGTATGACTCTGAATAAGAAGACTCTGAAAATAACTGAATCCCTGTTTTAAAGCATCATTACATAGAAATGATTTTATCTAACAGAATGCAGCCAATCACAAACTAACTAACTCCCCATTTGGCCATTTTGGGACAAAAATTACTCGATCGGTTAAAAATACAATCCCTGTCCAAATAAAAAAAATACTCCCCCCTTTTTGTTACAAAAAAACAAAGGGTAAAACAGAGTATTAAGAAAAACCACAAAATAATTACTCCCCCTAAATGTCTTAGCAGGACAAGGGTAAATAGAGTAAAAATTAACCAAGAGTTATAAAGTTTTACAGATTATCCAAAATGTCTCAAAATAAAAACCAAGCACCAAGGAAAAACTCAAATAGCCTCAACCATAGGCGCATCATCCTTGTCATCACTACTACTACTAGACGGATGATGGTGCTTGAGACACTCCTAAATGTCTAGTTGGCCCTGCTCCACACGGAGGTTAATAGAGTGAACCTCCTGCTGCATCGATGACATTGCCTGCTGCATAGAAGAAACAGTCGGCTGCATATAGAGCTCATGCCTCTCTGTAGAGATGCCAAAGCCTCCAAAATTTGAGCATAACCGACATCCTGCTATGGAGGTGGCAGAGCAGTTTGAGATGAAGCAATGTCCAGCATCTCAACATGAATAGGAGCTGGCTGAGGGTCTTCATCCTAATCGTCACGCCTCAGCTGTGCATTGGACTTCATTAGGGTTTGTTTACTGAGGGGATCCTGAATCTTCATCTTCGACTCTCCAGCCACATCAATGCCTGACTGCAAAATGATTTGACTAAGCAAGTAGCCAAAAGGGAGACCGGTAATATTCTCATCCTGGGCCTCTATCATAACACCATAATATGCTTGCATAGGCAAAAAGGCAAGCGCAGATAGATGGCATATACAAACTGTTCCCTTTTTAGAATCAGATTAATACGCCTAACAATAGGCCAAAGATTATGCTGGACGATCTTCGCAAGCATGCGGTGTGAGGGAGACAAAGCACCAATCCTGATAGTAGAGGCTCGTTCCTCGCCCTGTGGGACGGCATGAAAGAACTCACTGAGCTCATCCAAAGACGGAGCCAAAACAACGTCATTGAATGGACTAGCTGAAATCTAAAGCACTAGCACCCCGATGATCTGGTTGATGACCTGAGGATCAACCATGATAACATGCCCTGCAATGCAGGACTATAGAACAATGCCATTGTCATCATTCTGCACTACCTCGAGATGGGCATAGAACTGTCTGACTAGCCTGGTGAGCACAATGCAGGCGCAGTTGTGGAGGTATCCCCAGTGATAGGTCTGGATGATCTCATGGATACTATCCAGTGGAGCAACCATAATATCTGCACGAACAACATTCCTCTTAGGAATGACAAGCTTGTTCATAATTTTGGCTCTGAAGGTTGCCACATCCTCCTCAATCCTCTGTCAGACTTTGCGCTGTGGACTGTCAGCAGACATGATTCTGCAAAAATAACCAACAAGGTATGGCGAAAATATTCTCAAAAATATTAGGTTTTTGTTAGTTCAAAAAAAATTCGACATTATAACGGCAATAAAATTGACTTTTCCAAAAATTACAACCAGTAAATAACCCAATACAGTCCAAAAGAATGCCAAAACAGATAATCCCAACATAGGAGATATCAAAAATATGCAATTTTAATCTCAAACAAATTCCCAAAAGATTCAATATTCTAACAGTTAATATAAAACACTGAAAAGAATAAAAAGAACTAGAAAAATACCTGGAATGAAGAGAAAAATGCACAAAAGGACAAAAAACACTGAGAAATCGTGAGAGATCCTCGAGAAAATCGTACCCAAAAGAGACAAAAAGAGAGAAGAAAAGCCAAAGAGGTGCTGCAGCTAGTGTAGAAAGCGATTTTTAATCCTGTGGGGTCCCTGTCCGGACATATCACTAACCAGTCCGGACTCACATTGCCACATAAGCATGCAACAAGGCCGCACACGTCCGGACGTGTTACCTGACCGTCCAGCCGTCTAAGCCGCACCCGTCCTAACGTAAGGAGAGACTGTCCGATGCTTCACACTGAAAAACATAAATTGAAGGAAAATTTGCAGAAAGAATATTTTCCCTAGTATCAACTCCAGAACACGCATATATAATCAACTGATAAAGCAGTTAGATAGCATCTCAAAAATATGCAGAGATATGAAAGAGAGTTCAAAGTTCAACCAGCACAAAAATTCCCTGTAGATAGAAATTTTACATAGATTACTCAACTCATACAATGCGTGTGTGTGTGTAAAGACTTTTTCAATAAGGTATGAAGTTCACTGATATAACTTAAAGCAACCGAATTTTCTAAACAAGAGAGAAAATTAATGAAAGATCAGTCAAAAGTCAAACCTTATTATTTAATAGGGCCTAGCCACCCTCATCTAATTCACTTCCCTTTAGATGCAGCACATAATTGTTTTACTTATACCATGAAGGACAATATGAGTTTTTACTTCCACCATAAAGGACAAGATATAAAGCTAATTCAGTACAGAAGCAGTGAATATATGCATATTACTAGGAATTTAAAAGAATAACTGCTTGTTTCTTTTTGGTGGTGCAACCTAGAGAGAATGTTAAAATTTTTAGACTCTAGGTTCAACTAGCATATTGGTCAATTTGACCATCTTATCAAAAAGAAATCTCTCTCATCAGAAATTCTAGAAATAAAAAGTCATAGAGAAAAAAAACAAAATGTACCTTAGAAAAGTAAATATCTAGCATTTGGATGCACATGAAAAACTTAGCAGATATTTAGGCATAAACTCTCAATCATATAAAAGTATAGTCAATTAATGCGTAATGAAATGAGATATCAGGCAAGAATACATGCAATATTTGACATGCCAAGAAAAGAAAAAATAAAATTCCTTGCATTTTCTCCTCCAATTTTTTTTATTATTAAAAACAATAAACATATGCTATATGGAAAAATAAAAAATAAAAAAATCATAAGACTAGCATGTAAGGCAAGATCAAACCTGTGAAGGATCAAAATTACCAATATAGAAAAGCAGTCGCCCAACATGCTTTGTCTGTCTTCCCCAAATAGTACCTGCAAAGTTCTCACAAGAGAATTAAATAGGGGGTAAATAACAGTAGTTCCTAAATTGCAAAGCAAACAAAAGATATAACAAGTAGAATATCATGCAATGCAATCAAACCTGATGCTCCAGGATTATGAACCATATCCTAGGCATGAATATCCTCACCAACTAGGTGAGTCCATTCCCCCTCAAGGGGTGAATGTCTTCCTTCTTACTGACCCATGCCTGCCTTCCTGTCGGTGGTTGTTGGCAGGTCTTCATTTGATGATCCATCCACTGTATTATGCTCTGCATCCAAATAGGTAGCCCCTTGTAGTATTAATCATCCTTCACCTTTTGCAGCCTTTTGAAGTGCTTGGATTTGTTAGTCTTGGATTTGTTAGTCTTGGATTTGCCATTTTGCTTGGCAGGAACAAATCTCTACTAAGACCACTGATGCTAAGGAGCATGGCACCGTGGGGCATGATGCCTTGGGACTTGATACCATGGGGCTTGATATTGAGGAGCCTAATGCTTTGGAGCTTGATTCTATGGAGCCTGATGAGGAGCCCGATGCCTCGAAGCTTGATTCCATGGAGTTTGATACTGGGCCAGAGGTTTTATGCCAAAATTTGCTTGTCTTGGCACCTCTTTCTTGGCCTTTGCTCTCCAAGCCTTGAGAAGGGAGCACTGGGGTCGGACATTCTCGCTTAATCCACAGTGATGGCATATGGGCGATCTTCTAATAGTAGGGAGCTTCTGAGTGACCAGTAGAGGGAATGTGGGCTTAACAAAGACAGTCCTAGAAGTAGGGGGAATGTTAGAGGGATGAGTTACATACCCAAGTCCAGTCTTTTCTGTTGACTCTTCTGGATTGATAGCATACAAGTCAGCTTCTCATCGGTGACCCTCTCCAATTGTAGCTGTGTCTCCAGTAGCTTCTCCTCTAACCCTTGTATCTTGAGCAGCGGTGAGCTTTTCTCTGTCTATAAGCTATTCAAGTCATGAATGTGTTGCTTGGGAGCCTCCCTCAGCTTCTCGAACTCCACATAGAGGATTTTATAAGCCTCCTTGAGTTCTTCCATGTCTTCATCACTATGCTCTGAGTAGTAAGAACCCTCCTCTACATTTGGAACTACAAAGGCTAGAAATTTCTCTTGCTCATGAGCTTCTTCTTCTTCAGACTCATCACTGAGAGTCGCATTGTATGCCATCTTTTTTCTCTACTTGAGGTTCCCACAATCAGCCCGTATATGCCCAAACCCTAAGCATTCAAAACATCTTGGGCCTTTGGGGTCTTTTTCTCAGTTTCCTTAGGTTCAGACTCTCTGGGGCCTTCTTCATTCTTTTGAAAAACTTTTTCTTGAACCGATCATTCCTCATTAATCTTTCGAAATTTTTGGCCAACCCACAGCTTTTTCTTCATCCTCAAAGCCGTCTTCAGATAAAACTTCGACTTTCTTCTTGGAAGCTTTAAAGGCAATGGTCTTCACCTTTTTGACCGAAGGCAGGGATAGTTCATAACTTTGAAGAGATCCCACTGATGTGAACCCCGTCAAGAATAACGAGACCCAACAACGAAAGGGAACCCAAGATCGTTCTATGGACAGATTCGAATGGAAGACCTCAACCCGTTGTTTATGACAAACAAGAACCTCGGTATAAGGAAGACGCCACAAACGGTGGTGGAAACTCCGTTTGATAAGTCGAGATGAACACCATGGGAAATCCTGATAATTCGCGTAGTTCTTCAAAGAACCAAAGAGAATTAACCTCACAAGTTTTATGAATAATCAATGTCTGCGTTTTCCATTGCTTATGAAGAAGAATTAACCTATTTAAAGGGCTGAACATTACAAGAAAAAAACCTTAACATAGAAAACCTAATTAAAGCCAAAAATGGGTAAGGAAAGAAATCCTTACCTTCCTAAAACACACAAGACATATAAGGCAATAAAGGCTAGACGCCCACCCTCCTAATCAAAGCTAAAATAAATCCCTGCTTGCCTAAAAAAAAAAGACGCTAAAATAGGAAAGAAGAGCTGGACGCCTAGAGTCATATAGAAGGAAACAAAAGACAACATAAAAGGAAAGAAAGTGGCGCCTAGAATAGCCATGCAATCCGATCCTTCTCGAATAGACCCAAAATATTTCTTACCAATTCTTAGCCTTGACCGGATCCTTCTAGAACTTGAATCAAGGTGACAATTCTTTGTTGCCCACGTGGATCATGCTCATTGGGCCTCCACGAATTTGCTTGAGCCCATAACTCTTGAATGAGTCCGTTGAGTACATCCTTGAACTTCTTTGCTCGTGCTCTCATAACCGGGCCATTTGGTACTTGAACGAGATCCTTCGAAGCGGTGCCTTGATCTCCATCACACGGTTGCATCGGGTTATTGGGTAGTCCACCACCAACGAAAACCACTAGAGAATGGCCTCCAACCGCCGGATTTTAGTCCCGGCCACCGATTATGGAGGATCGGGCCCCACGGGTTCAGCAGGTTACAAACATGGGTCAATGGTTTTTACACCCGGGTCTGGCGGTTGCGGGTCACGGGCTCGCCGAAAATCAGCTTATGGCCGCTGGACATGGAGGATCAGACTTCCGGAAGGATCGGGTTCGGCTCATGGTCCACAAACCGCCTGGTTTCTCTTTCTCGGGTTTGGCGGGTTGCGGGCTCATCGACGACATCCACCGGAAGATCCAGGTTTGATCTTCCCGATTTCTCTCCTCTCCGATCTCCATCTCTAATCTCTGATCTCTCTATCTCCCCGAATCTCTCTCTCAACATCTCTCTCTCGTTCTCACTCTCGGGTCCGTGGGTGAGAAGAATAGAAAAGAAGGAAGAAGAATAAAACAAAGAAAAAGAAATAATAAAAGGAGACAACTTGTTGTGCAAGTTGAATTTTTTTTTTTTTACTTATTGATTAAGTTAACTTAACTTACAAGATAATAATTTAATTTTTAATTTTTTTTTATTAATAAATTGTGTCTAATAAAATTTAGGGCATTACAAGTACAGTTTTCGGTTATAAAGGAGTGCTAGAGTCATTGATCAGATCGAATCTCGTGATTATTAGGATTCAAATGTTGTTGGTGGAGGTTATCATTATCCCTAGATATCCGAATTCTGATGAGGCTTTGATATAAAACATTTTCTTGGGATGTCAACAATTTCTGGATTCTCGGTAGGGATTTAGAGAGAGAGAGAGAGAGAGAGAGAGAGAGACTTCATTCTCCTTACCCAATCTATTCTTTATGAGCCATTATGCCCCTGTTTAGACTTTTTCAATCTTACATTTTGTGGAATATCTCACCTTCTGACAAAGTTCTATGATAACTACTATGAAGTTTTGTCAAAGCATGACTTTTTTTTTTTTTTTTTTTTTTGGGAAATGCTGGATGGGGGCACTCATCCGTCCCATCACCCATATATAATAAAAAAATAAATTTTTATTAAAAAAGTTGGCGTTGATGGGACATCAAAGCCAACTTTTTAATAAAAAATTATTTTTTTATAATAAAATGTTTACAGGGGACGGATGAGCATCCCCTGTGTAGCAAGTCTCTTTTTTTTTTCCTGCTAAATTCGATGATAAATTGGTGGAACTGTATCAACGCCCATAGAATAAGAAAGCCAGCGCCGCGGTTTGGCAATTCCTTCCCTTTATATTTGAGCTTAATTTTTTTTTTAATGATAATAAAAATTGATTGATAAGATATGAAATATAAATAATTTTTATGAAAAAATGAAAATAATTTGTATTCTAGTGATATGAAAAATAAAATAAAAATAAAAATGTTTTGAATTTGATATTTTTTTTGAAAAAAATTAAAATAAAAAAAGAAGAGGAGAGAGAATTGTCAAACCGGATATATTCTTTGTTCAATGACTCTAGAACTGGTATTATGTGATTTACCGCTTCCTGCTAGGACAAGGTTGAGTAATTGATGTTTCCCTTTGTTGACAATCAACGCCATGGTACAACTGTAGTAATTTTTTTTTTTTACCAAGTGCTACCATATATTGGTAGGAGCCTGAAGGCGAGTACAGTGAATAGAGGCATAAAGACACCCTACACACTAAGCCAGATTCAAGGATTCTAACTTGGGATTGCCTACAAATAAACAAATATTACATGAACAAACTTTTGAACTCCTCTTTGACACTAAGGCTCTTCCATCAAATAAAAGATGATTAATCTAGCTAAATATAAGTCATTTCATAGTCCAGTAATATCAGCACAATTAATAGATAGTCTTTTGAATACCACACTAGAAAAGCAAAATTAGAAAAACACCCAAACAGGATCGTCGTCAGGAACAGACCATCACCGGCGACGGCGCGTGTAGAACACGTGCCGTCACTGCGGACCTCCCTCTACACCAGACAACCGCTGAAATCAACGATCTCCACCAACCAAGGCCTTGAGGACAGGCCGTGGCCCTCACGCGTGGGTCCAAGGAGTGACCTCCCTGGTACGTGATGGCCACGCGCCGAGTAGGACAAACCGATGTGGCCGTGGCTGGGGGCTACGCGACCGAAAGACGCCGGCGACCACCAAGAAGAGTCGCGTGTCTTGTAGAACCCAGCCGAAGAGAACAGATCTGGCTCCAAAGAAACAACCAAGGAAAGCACTGCCAGAAGCTTCGCCAGAGACACACCAGAGAACGCCGCTCCCGATCATAACCACCATGTGAAGTCATCTGCCAGGATCTAATAGAAAATGCAAAGAAAAAGAGAAAAGGAAAAGCAACAAACATAAACCACCATAGCCCTGAGAGGGCTAGGAAAAAATTAACCACCATCGGTAGAAGATCTATTGGGGGGAACAAATCTCCACAGCCTTAATGGCTGGGAGAGATCTAACCTCCACTGGTTCACACCAGGGAGGAACAAAAACACTTCATAGCCCAAAAGGCTAGGAGGTAACCACCACCGGGAGGAGGGAAACATGAAAACCTCCCTGCCCTGGCGAAAATATTCAAAAAAAAGCCGACTCTCTCTGAAGGGGGAGGTACAACTGCAATAATACTTGTGCATATGTTTAAAATTTTCAAATGTGCATTTTTTGTTGTTGTTGTTGTTGGTAAGAATGTGCATTTTTTTTTTTGAAGTATTTTATATATACTGTTATGTAGGTGGCAGATCCATACATATTTTTATGAATTTTAATGAGATGATCTTAACATTAGGGTTTTCCCCAAATATTATTAAATTAATCAATGGAAGATTCGTTAGAGACTTTCAACTTGTTTAAAATTAAGTTAAAACACTTAAAAAGTACTTTTAGTACATAAAAAATTATGCAAAGCAAATGAATATATTTGATAAAAAAAAAAAAACTCAAAAAGCACTTCTTTGTTTTCGAAAAACTTTTTAAAAAAAGGTTTAAAAATGAATTGTTTTCTGAAAAGATGATTTTGAATATAAAGTTTATTTCCCGACAGAATCCTCATGATTGATGTTTGGGTTGAGGTGGGTGGATGTATTGGGCCTTGTGGGCTGGGCTGGGCTGGGCTGGGTGATGTCTTTGATGCCGTGGATTTTAGTGATTGTGGAAAAATGCCGGGTCACTACTAAATAAAAAAAAAAAATTCGCCGTTTCATCTTCTCGCCGATTCTGCCACTCCTCTTCCGTCACCAGATTCACACGGAGGTCATGACACCTCCCTCTCTCTCAGATTTGATTTTATTTCGATTTGTTTAGTTCTGAGCTAACAAAATTTTACTCTCTTGTGTGAAAATTTTCTCAGATGGCGGTGCCGTTGTTGACGAAGAAGATCGTGAAGAAGCGGGTCAAGAAGTTCAAACGCCCCCAGAGCGACCGCAAGATCTCCGTCAAGGTATAAAACCATGAAACTATTGTGTATGGTATAATGTAACTTAAATGTCATGGATGATCTGTCTGTCTGGTGGGTTTTTGGGTCATTTCCAAAATTTATGATTTATGGGTTTTCAATATAAATAAGTCTATAAGCTTATCCTACTATTTTCCTTCAAATCACCCCAAAGATCAACTGTTAGTGCTGAACTAGGGGGCCCTGTACAGACCTGAATCACAGCATTTGTAATGCACCTGATTTTCATTATGTTCTACAAAATATAGTTTTGTATCTTCCTGCATTAATATTAGCTCTCTCCTGAATGTGTCCAAGTTCTCAAATGTTCTAAATTGAACAAATGATAATAACTAGTTATTCAAGCTTGCATGAACTCAAACACAAAGCCAACCGGAAAGAGATGTGGGTCAGCTGACATTTGTCTACATCACCACCATAAATTTTTAAATTTCTAAATTTCTATTTACGGATTACAATAAATTTATATTGTATTTATATGTTTATGGATATGGGTATTTCGTTTCTTTTGCTCTTATTTCATGATTTTCTCAGTTTGTCTTTTAACTCTGTTTTTTGTGTTGAATATGATGATAGTGTTTGTCGCCCCAGTCATACTTGCATCTCATGTTGCAAGATGGTGATTGACAGGTTATCTGATTCCATACTTCCATTAACCTTTTCATTCAATTTTTATTTTTTTTTTCTTTGCTTTTTACTATGTTTCTGACATGACTGAGAGATAAATGAATTATTCTTTCGTTTTTCTTTCTATTAATGTCATGTCATATAGTCTGTGTTTCTTGCACCCATGAGTGCAAAATGGTGATCAACCTTTTATTTGATCCCCTTCTTTTTTATTTTTTCCTTAGGGTAAAAGATCTCAATGATATATAAGCAACGAGACGTGATGATCTCTAACCATCATTACTGCAGTTTTGTGATGAATTCAAACATGCACTACCATCTGATCTCTGTTGGAAAATTGCATGCTTGTATTTCTCCAATTAAGAATTTGTTAGTTTTTTTATTATGTCCTTTTATGTTAATTATCTTGTAAAGATTTCAATTTCTGCTTTGAGGATCTTTTTTTATGCAATCAATGATGCAACCTATTTATCATTTCTGAATTTTCTGTGATTATCATCTAATATATCACCATCTTTCGGCTGAGGTTGCAGTTGTAAATTCTCAATTTTAGACTTTGTTTTGTTTTATTGTGTTTCTTGGTTTCTGTGCTTGTGTTTGTTGTTGTCTTGTAACATGATAGTCATTTTTGCCCGTGGTATCTAATGTCCAGACTTATTCTTTTAGCTGGTCATTTCATTTTAAGGGCATAGATAAAACCTCTTACAGGTCTTGCGACACAGTGAGCTTGATTTCTCAATGGCTCACTGTTACTAAATCCCTGTTTACATTTTTCCTTCAATATTATTAAATATTGGTTGAAACTATGTATTAATAATTTTGTTTGAAACTTTTTTGTATTGATGATTTTGATTGAATGCAACTATGGCAGACAAACTGGCGTAGGCCAAAGGGAATTGATTCTCGTGTAAGAAGGAAGTTCAAGGGATGCACATTGATACCCAACATTGGTTATGGTTCAGACAAGAAGACCCGTCATTACCTTCCTAATGGTTTCCAGAAATTTGTTGTGCACAACGCCAAGGAGCTTGAGCTGCTGATGATGCACAACAGGTGAAGTGAAAGCAGCCCTTACTATAACTTGTTCATTGTCCATGTGGCTGTATATATGCTTATGTGCCTATTGTTGTGTTTTCTTGCCTTTTACTGTGCTGAGGTTGCCCACAATGTGTCCACAAGGAAGAGGAAAGAGATTGTGGAGAGAGCCGCCCAGCTTGATGTTGTTGTGACCAACAAGCTTGCCAGGTTGCGTAGCCAGGAAGAGGAATGAGATTGAAATTCATAATGTCTGTTGGATTATGTTTTGTAGTGAGCTTTTATTAGCATGTGCACATTTATGGGGTTTAAATCATGTTGAGCTCTCTTATAGTCATTGACAAGAATTTTAGGTGATATTCTTTATTCTTTTTTTATTTTTTGAATTTTAGAGTGAGATAATGGAAGAGCCGTATAAACTCTTCTAAGTTTTCTTGAAGTTTATAGTTTTACTAGTACAATATTCAATATTCAATATTCACCGCTTTTCTCCCGTTCCCTTCTCAAATAAATTAGTAGGGGCTTTAATGTTATGTCTTCTTTTCACCATTTTTTTTTTTTTTTTTGAAGTGTAAAATACTTTTCATCCAATAGTTTGTCTTTTCAAACCTCTCTACTCGTTTTGAGGGATGGTTTGGGTCACCAGTTGTTTATTGCGTAAAATGTGTTTTTCTTTTTCTTAAAGCGATAAACATGTTTGTTTATACACTTCTATTGATTCTCTTTTCTTTCGTTTTGAGGGATTGCTCCAAACAAACTGAGTTGAGAACATATTATTCATCCAAAAAGTAAAACGCAAGAGTTTTGTCCTATAATTAGTATTTTCTGCTTCCCTCCATGATGAAGTAAATAATAAGTCATTGATCTAATAAAGTGTTTTTTCTTCTCTTTTTTGGGCCAAGTATATATTAATTGTTCACATAATACAGCTTCTAATAACATCTTGTTGGTGAGAGTTGCATTCTATGTTTGGATCTCTGACATGACAGAGTATTATTTAATATCAGCTCATCTCTATCAGCATTTACGTAGAAATAAAAAGAAATTAAATTTTGATTAAAATATAAATAGAAAAATACATACTTTTCAATAATTTAATTACAACGAAAGTTATGTAAAAAAGTTGACACATATAATTGAGGAAAACCATCACCTGTGTCGCTGTATAACGAGTAATTCTATCCGTCTAACCTAAAGTCCAACTTATGTCCAACTCTGCTGACGTGGCACCACGCCACGTCAGCCCTCATTTAAAAAATAAAAAATTGAAACCAGCGTTAACAATACGCAGCGGTTTATTTGTTTCCAAAATTTTTTTTCCCCCAAGCTTTCCCTCCATCTCTCCATCTCTTCCCTCAACCCCACCGACCACCGTCGACAACCAGCAACCACCGCCAATGGTACGCC
Source organism: Alnus rubra (assembly GCA_028654335.1). NCBI lineage: Eukaryota > Viridiplantae > Streptophyta > Magnoliopsida > Fagales > Betulaceae > Alnus > Alnus rubra. Next base: position 1,225,838 of record JAJPGS010001029.1, on the reverse strand, counting down.
CAGCACCATCTCCGGCCGTCTCCATATCCGGTTCGGCTCCGACGAGTCAACCACCGTACCGCCATGAGCAGACCTAGCCGAACCACCACCACCCCCGACGTGCCCATCAATTGTAAGGTTTTCTTAGTTTTTTTTCGATATTTCCTTTTGATCTTCTCTCCAGATCCCCTTTTTTTAGTTGTTTTTGGGTGAGATTTGGTTGAGATTTGGGCCCTTCCCTCCAGATTCCGGTTTTTTAGTCGTTTCTTTTTTTTTTTTCTTTGAAGGTTTTCCGTTTGGCTGCGGAGAAAATGCAGGAAAAGTTAAAAGGAAAAAAAAAAAATTCAACTTTGACTTAGTTTATATTTTCTGTTTTGTTTTCCCTGTTTTTGGAAGATATGCTTGTCGATCTCTAGTTCAGAAGTTCATTTTTACTTGTGCTTTACACCCATGTGCTTCATATCCTCCGTCGACTCCAATTTGCTTTAACCTTGTGGTTTTCCTGTCCACTCTTGCTCACCTTCACTTATTTTGTGATTGTCTGGAGCCTGTTTTAAGGTTAGTGTAGTTGCTGTTTAGCATTGATCTTTCAAGTTTTATTATTATGTTAGGCTCAGTGTTCAAACTTCCTAAGGTTTGTTGTAAATGGACTACTTATAAATATTTTTGGGATTTCAATTATGGTTAGCTTCATCTGCAGAGCATATATTGTAGTATAAGTATGGAATGTTAAAAGTTAAAACAGTCTTTTTTAACTCCTTGGGAGGCTTGAAGCTATCACGGGAGTAATCCAAGTTTTTTTACCCAAACTAATTGTGTTTTCTTATTTGTGAATATTATGTTATATTCATCTGAAAATTTCTAATGTGTATACCAAATATACAACTGCATTTGTATCTGAGCCTAAAACCTTGGGTTCAATGTTGAATCTGATCATTTGTATATAACCATGGTCTATGGAATTGGTACTAAAACCTTGGGTTCAATGTATTTTTGGTCGAATCTTTCATCCGGGTTTTTGTTATATATGGAATTTCTCATGTTACACAGAGCTAGATGTGGATTGCAGAATTATTCTTGTAAGGCCTTGTTTGGCCAAAAATAATTACCAAATTATGTATTAAACTGATTGGTGTTATAGCTTGTAGGGATGTGTGGATAAACTGGAACTTTTGTCTTATGTTGATTCATTCAATTGTTGAGCTTTGATTTGATGGTCCAAATTGGTGATGCCCTATTAATTGCCTCTACCTGTTGATTGATCTAAAAATTCCATTGCTAATTATTTGCGGATCTACAAGGTTGTTGTCTTGTATCCGAGAAACCTTGATTTATGCCAGAATCTGCAGTATATTCATTTCCCTTATTTAGGGAACACGTGGTACCAATGTTGCGTCGGGGAAGGGTTTTCTCTGTATGGTTTTCTCGTGAACTATGGTTGGTGCATTTAGATGGTCAAAACACATATCGTGAAATATATATTTCAAACTGTTGGAACACATCTTTTTGTAATATCTCGACAAAAATGTATGTTTCTATCCCAATATTTTTCTTGGTTAATGCATTAGCTGTTAAAGTATGAAATGATGTTGGGTTATTTTCATGCAAACTATTAATCATGTCTCTATTATTTGTTAATTTGAAATAATTTGTTTGTTGATTTAGATGTCGTCGAATTGGCCATCCTCAAGGAAATGGCAGTGAAGCGGTTCGGGAATGTTATTATGGTATGAGAACATATCTAAGTACTTCATGGATGGAGAAAAATCCGGGAAGACAATTCTTTGGATGCGCTCAATACGGCAAAGGCTCGCATTGCAAGTAATTTGAATGGTTTGAACCACGCATTTGTGAATGTGGCGGCAAGCTTGTATACGAAATGAGGGTGAGGATTAAGATTATGGAAGAAGAACTTCGTAAACGAGCAAAAAAAGAGAAGCGATCAAATGTCCTTTGTTTGTGTCATGGGGATTATCTGTTGCACTTTTGTTTGCTTTTGTGTTCATTTTAGATCACGTTTGTTTATGTAGTAGCAACAGATTAAATTAGTCATGATTGTATATAAGCGTGGATGCCTTTTGTTCTATGTAATTACCTCTAATTTTAAAACTTTTGCTTTATTTATAAATGCCTAGGTAGAAAATCCAATCCTAAGGTACTGAGGTTCACATCTATACAAATAAACATTGAAAATTGTTTAGACAATGCTTTAGATCAATGCCTAATTTTAAAAGGCATTCTTTTGACATGCCATTTCCCATTGTCTCACAACTTAATCTCCACATCAATTTCTACTTGTTCTACAATCCTTTATTTTTCTTCTATACACTACTTTAACATTAACTACTAGATATGATACATAATAAAAAAGGAGGACGTAGAAATTGACAAGAACATGAAATTGATGATAATCAACAATCTTGATACCCGTTTCCATTATTTGGCAAAGGGAACCAACCACTTGCAGTTCAACGCCTAAAACAAATGCATGTCACAGGATAAGATTATTTGAAAAGGAATGTTTGGCATAAGTTTTGGAGGACCATTTAACTTGGACCATAATTGAATCAATTTTGTGGTTTACACTTTACGGCCCAAAAGAAGCTCTTTTCGATTTCACTTCATCCATCTAGCAAAAGAACATGACATAAAAGCTCCGGTCTCAATTGGCAACACAATAAAAATCCAACTCCATTACACATCAACTCCCATTACAGAACAAATTAACTCCATTACTTGAGTATTACATAACTTCCAAGTAATAATAAATTAACACAAAAAATATTAAAATAGAAAATCAACTTCAAAGAAGGTACATATTTTGTTCTTTTGTCATCATCCTCAAAGAAGGCTTCTTAAGAGTTCAATTTCATTTCCAGCTACATCAAAACGAATAAAACAAAGTTAAGAGAAAACAACTATAAATAATAACATTCACTATTATTTGAAGCAAGATTAAAGGAAGAATGAAACATCTAACATATAATTTTGAGAGTCAATTTCAAAGGGCAAAACATCATCAATCGGAAGCTGTGTCAAAGAATGATCATCTCCGCGTTCATTCCCTAATACGAATGGTGACAAGTACATATATGAGTTATTGCACGAAAACAATAATAATAATAAATAAATATACAAACTTTATGACAAGTTAGTGGCAAAATCTATTTTTAATCAGGTAAGAGTGCTGTTATGTGTAATTAACAAATCATAAGTTAGTTTAAGCACGAGGTGATAACTGAATTTTGGGCCTACTACAATCATTGTTGTCCCCATTAAACATGGACTGGCACAAACTTACAATTATGGACAGTAAAAAGATATTTCGATCTTCTCATTTGTGCTTTTACAAAGCCACTGCCATGAAAGATTACACTAGGAGAGAGTAAAGATATTTTTATCTTCTTTTTGTGCTTTGTATGGCACAAAAACCAAATTAATTCCTACCAAATGCTCCAGAATTTACCACTCACCCTGCTTTGGACTTGTTTTTCTGGTTAAAAGATTTTGCTTGGGGGTGCACAGCAGGACTATCGAATAAAAACAACAAATATATAATGTCAATCTTACTCAAAAATCTACACAATAAGTCAAGCTACCGAACAAAAAAAATAATAATCTAGGAGAATTTTCTTTAAAAATTAAACAAATAAAAGCTACTGTAACAGCTAAGTCATGCCCTTTCTTTCAACCCCACAGTTCACTAAGCATTTAGTCCTTCTGTTTCTCAAAATTTAAACCAAGTAAAGTTGATTTCTTTTTCTTTATCTTTTTCCTGTATTTTCTCTGAAGCCCCATAATCAAATCCCAGCATATGACCCCACTCCCAGATCCCACCAACAACACATGATACTTCATAAGTTTGAAAACTTCCTGGCCTCCAAGCTAGCAGAAACGCCCTAGTACCACAATTTAATTAGCACAAATCAATTTTTTTTTTCTTTTTTAACAAAAACTATCAATAATAAAAGTTTTTTGACTGGAAAAGAAAAGAAAAAAATTAAAAACCAGACGACAAACATGGCAATAGTAGGGGCTGCACAACAGCAACACAAATTGTGAAGTTGTGAGAACAAGTAAGAATTATTTTATGAACAACTAAACTTGTGTATATATAAGCCAGCTCCCATTTTTCAACCCACTTCTCTTGTGAATCCTTTAAGGATTCCTAAACATATACGAAATGGGTGTCCTACGACTTACAGGGATACCTATAATTTATTGCATACCTCGGGTAGAAATAGTAGTACTTGTTTTTTGGAGCAGATTTGTGCTTGTCTGTGTATGGCCAGTGGAACACCAGATTTTCTAGCAAGTCGCAACACAGAGGCTGTTGTTTCTGTGAACTTGCGGCTTCATCGGGTTCGTCGGAGCTGAACCGGAGATGGAGCTGGGCGTACCGTTGGCGGTAGTAGCTGGTTGTCGACGGTGGTCGGTGGGGTTGACGGAGGAGATGGAGAGACGGAGGGAAAGCTTGGGGGGAAAAATTTTTTTGGGAACAAATAAACCACTGCGTATTGTTAATGCTGGTTTTCAATTTTTTTTTTTTTTAAATGAGGGCTGACGTGGCGTGGTGCCACGTCAGCAGAGTTGGACATAAGTTGGACTTAGGTTAGACGGATAGAATTACTCCTGTATGACTCATTTTGTTTCAGGGACTTGGAAAACGTAACCTCATGGGTGGTGAAAGGAGCAGGTCTATTCTGATAGATCTCAAAAAAACCAAGTTGTCAAACTTATAACATACCTCTAATTAAGCAAAAATATATAACACTTGCTTTCTTGTTTGTTTATTGTTGGTATAGTTTCTAGTATGGTGGGGACAGCTCACTCCTTTCCAATGATCCAATTGCTGGAAAAACAAACACAGTGAAGAGAACACGCTAGGGGTTGGCCAGCGTTTCTCCCTCTAATGCTTAAGTCAGTTTCTAAGTGTACATTGAGTGTAAGTATAACAAATTGTAGTATTGGTTTCATGCTTGAGGTTCCGGACCATTTATAGGTTGAGAGGAAAATTACCTTTTTATCCTTAGGGTTTTGTCTCTTTCTTTTCCTTTGACCTAGGAGCCCCGCCAGATTCAGACCCTAGTCTAGAATTGCTCACCTTACAAACCGAGACTCTTTCCTTAATAATCTAAAGGTGAAACTTACGGAGACAAATCCTGGATTTTTAGGGATAAGGCGTGGCTTCAGGAAAATTTGGGATGGGATGGGGCCCTGTTCCGAAATATCCGGGGTTGAACATAACAGACCCCCGGTCCAATGTGTTAGCTCGGGACAATACGATGTCTGATAAGTGCTGAATGTTACACATTCAAGCCCCTTAATTTACATATGTTAAGCTCTTAGTTTTGTTATAGTTTGATGTTTTGTATTGTTTTTGTGTTTTCTTGTTTTTTACAGGTTTTGGAAGAAAATCCATCAAATTATGAGATTATAACAAAGTCGGAAAACTTGTTTTTGAAAAGATTCAACTCCAAATCAATTTTGAATTTAAGAAAAGAGAAGTCGGCAAAATCCGTTATTTTTGGAAACAATCCAAAATGAGCACGTCTCGGTATTTTAATTATAACTTTTTATTCGAGTATCGGATTGCAATGAAATTGGTGGCATCGGAAAGATAATAAAAAAATGTATCAAATATGTCAGAAATAGATTTTTTCTAATTCAGATGTTTACTACGCCAGAATGACCTCGCAATAAAGGATCGCAAATCTGTACTAATTTGGAATCATTTTCTTACTTGGATTGGAATTTTTTTTTTTTTTTTTGATAAGTGGATTGGAATTTCAAAAAGAAAAAGACTTATACTTATTCTATTTGGACTAGGAGACCTATTTATAATTTTTTTAGGATTCCTAGGGCTTCTAGAGCTTCTTTAATCCCTATAAATAGGCTTCTAACATTTGAAGAGAAGACACACAAGTTTTAGGGAAGAATCATAGGCTACTCAAGAATGAGGTTTTCTCTAATTTTTCTTTTCCTCTATTATTTTCTAATGAGGATGATTTCCATCCAAATTAGTTGTAGTTAATTACTTTTGTTAAAGCTCAATTGAAGCCCTAATCATGTCTCTTTAAGGTTTCCAATTGACGCATTTGCTACAATTCATATATTGATGCTTAATTTGATTAATTTTAGTTTCTTGAATTCTTCACATGTTTGTGTTTGGCTAGCATAAGCTTGTGGTATGGATTTGTTATTTATGTCAATTTGGATGACTGAGTCTTGGGCACAATAGAGTAATAAAAGAACCCCATCACAAGTTCTTAGATTAATCAACATAAAGACAATTGGAATAGATACCATGTTCCAATCTGAGTGTTGATGTGAACCCCGTCAAGAATAACGAGACCCAACAACGAAAGGGAACCCAAGATCGTTCTATGGACAAATTCGAATGGAAGACCTCGACCCGTTGTTTATGACAAACAAGAACCTCGGTATAAGGAAGACGCCACAAACGGTGGTGGAAACTCCGTTTGATAAGTCGAGATGAACGCCATGGGAAATCCCGATAGTTCACGTAATTCTTCAAAGAACCAAAGAGAATAAACCTCACAAGTTTTATGAATAATCAATGTCTCATTTTCCATTGCTTATGCACCTATTTAAAGGGCTGAACATTACAAGGAAAAAAACCTAAAATAGAAAACCTAATTAAAGCTGAAAATGGGTAAGGAAAGAAATCCTTCCCTTCTTAAAACACACAAGACATATAAGGCAATAAAGGCTAGACGTCCACCCTCCTAATCAAAGTTAAAATAAATCCCTACTTGCCTAAAAAAAAGGCGCTAAAATAGGAAAGAAGAGCTGGACGCCTAGAGTCATTTGGTATCAGAGCAAGGTTTCTAGTTCAGGTTTGCCTATTCTTTAACATCTTTCATTCCTGTGTTTCTTCTTTAGCCGTCCACATCATTTATCTCTTCTTAGCCGAATTTCCTTTACCCTATCTGTTCAATCTTTGTTTGTCTTGTTGATGTCTAAACTATTGGTCTGGTCTCACATCTCTTAGTTATTTCGAAATCTTATTTCATTATTCTCAAAAGCTAGTTGTTGATCATATATATAAAAAAAGAGAGAGAGAGAGAGAGAGAGAGAGAGAGACTAGAAGAAGAAGACAGAAAGGAGTCCGAAAAAAAAAAATTCACTATTCTATGCTTCCAAAATTCCAAATTGCCATATTCCTTCTAATTCTAATCTGAAAATTTTCATATTCCTTGTGTTTAAATCTGAGATTCCTTGATTAGTTCTGCGTAAATTGTTGCTAGAAATTTTGAGTTTTTTGTTTACTTTCAAAAGAACTAAAAGAGAATTATCGAGTGGAAAAAGGCAAGAGTGGTGAGAACATCAGAGGGTAAAAGCCATATTCTTTAGAGTGAAACACGAGTGGAGAGTGATCCACATTCTTGAGAGTAAACACGTAAGGGAGTAATTCGTGAGGTTCTTTTTTTTTTTTGCTGCAATCATGTCTCACGATAGTGGTAAGAGAATTGCCGAAGGTGATACAAAATTGGCTGATCCGAAAGTGTTTATGGAGGCCATGATGAGTGAGATGAGGTGTGTGATGAAGATGGAGATGGAGCAGGTTCACGAACGGATATTTTTGGGATTTGTTCTTTCCGTTTATGTTGTCTTTTGTTTCCTTCTATATGACTCTAGGCGTCCAGCTCTTCTTTCCTATTTTAGCGTCTTTTTTTTTTTAGGCAAGTAGGGATTTATTTTACCTTTGATTAGGAGGGTGGGCGTCCAGCCTTTATTGCCTTATATGTCTTGTGTGTTTTAGGAAGGTAAGGATTTCTTTCCTTACCCATTTTCAGCTTTAATTAGGTTTTCTATGTTAGGTTTTTTTTCCTTGTAATGTTCAGCCCTTTAAATAGGTGCATAAGCAATGGAAAATGGGACATTGATTATTCATAAAACTTGTGAGGTTTATTCTCTTTGGTTCTTTGAAGAACTACGCGAACTTATTGGGATTTCCCGTGGTGTTCATCTCGACTTGTCAAACGGAGTTTCCACCACCGTTTGTGGCGTCTTCCTTATACCGAGGTTCTTGTTTGTCATAAACAATGGGTCGAGGTCTTCCATTCGAATCTGTCCATTGAACGATCTTGGGTTCCCTTTCGTTGTTGGGTCTCGTTATTCTTGACGGGGTTCACATCAGCTTCTCTATTCCCATACCCACGCTCAAACTTGCCTCGGTTCAAATATGGCTCATCAAATTCCTCCAACTCTGCCTCTTCCTCAACATTTCGCCACGGAACACACCCACCTTGTTGCCTATTGGGATTGTCTTGTTGCTGTCCCCTAGGAGTTTCTGCTTCTACCCTGTCCAACCTCTCGTGAATAGGTTCTAATTTAGCCCTCAACATACGCCTCATCTCCCCTAACAACGCTTGCATTTGGAGGTTCGAAGCTGGGGGTTGTCGAAATTCTTTGGTTGTTTCTTCTTCTTGATTATTGGACATGTTTAGAATATGCAAAACAAGGTTAGAATCCTCACAAGCACTCAAGAATTGATACACTTGCACTCATGTTTTCACTCTAAATGGCTTTTACCCTCTTATGGTCTCACACAAGAGCCTTTTTCCACTCTTTTGTGTCTTCTTAGTTCTTAATCGAACTTCAAGAAACTAATTCAAAATAATCCAGCAGCAATTCAAAAATGAGAAACAACCAAAACTCATCAAAAAGGTCAAGAACTTGAATAAGGTGAGGAACAAGATAGAAATGAAGAAATTTTCTTACTCAGAAAGGTCAAAAACTTGAATAAGGTGAGAAACAAGTTTGAAAGGAAGAAATCTTCTTACTGGAATCGAGTACTTTTTCTTTTCTTTTTTTTTTTTTTTTTTTTTTTTTTTTCATAGCAGGGAACAGGAAATAATAATAAAAATAAAAGATAGTCAAACTTGCCTTAAAACCAAGGCTCTAATACCAAAATGTTATGAACTCCACAAACAATTGTGATGAAACCCGATAGCAATGATGGTTTGAAACCCCAAGATCGTGCAGACAAGAATTGTTGAGGCTTGACCCGTCACCTAACTAGATGAGAAACCAAGACTATGAAGGATTGAAACGCCACACCAAGAATCCGAATCTCTTCAAGAATCAAGGTGATAAATTTGGTTGTTTGAACGCCACAAGATTAACTTGATAAACTCAAGTTCTTTCAAGAACAAAGAGGAACACAAGACCTCACAATAATAATAATTTTCTGAAAACAAATATCTATCCCTTACAAAATTCGTAATGCCCATCTATATACTTGGAACAACCCTCACTACAAAAAAAATTGTTTTTTGCCACTTGCAGTTCGCCACGTGTACGGTCACTGTACACGTGGCGGATCCGGGTGACACTAACTGCACAGTTGGCCGCGTGTATTAAAATACACGTGGCTAACAATTGGCCGTGTGTATTTTAATACACGCGTTTTTTTTTTTTTTTAAAAAAATTATATTTTTTTGGGCCACGTATACTTAATATTCTGGAGTCTTTATTTTTTTATTTTTTCCTTCGACGTCGAGAGTGAGAGAGATACAGAGAGTGAGACAGAGTGAGAGAGATACAGAGAGTGAGACAGACAGAGAGTGAGAGAGACAGAGAGAGAGAGAGGTATTAGAGACAGAGAGAGAGACGTCGACGTCGGGAAGGCCGGCCACACGGTGGTCAGGGAGCTGGCCGGTGGTGCGCGCCTGATGGAGAGTTGGCCGGTGGTGCGCGTCTGACGGAGAGAGAGAGAGAGAGAGAGCGAGCGAGAGGGAGAGAGAGAGAGAGAGAGCGAGTGAGAGGGAGAGAGAGAGAACACTGAGAGAGAGAGCGAGAGAGAGCGAGAGTGAGAGAGAGAGCGAGAGGGAGAGAGAGAGAACACTGAGAGAGAGAGAGAGAGAGCGAGAGAGAGCGAGAGGGAGAGAGAGAGAACACTGCTAGAGAGAGCGAGCGAGAGGGAGAGAGAGAGAACACTAAGAGAGAGAGAACAGAGAGAACGGAACGAGCGAGAGGGAGAGAGAGAGAACACTGAGAGAGAGAGACACTGAGAGAGAGAGAGAACGGAAAGAGAGAGAGAATATATATATATATATATATATATATATATATATATATATATATATATATATATGATATATTTCAAAACTGGTGCAGGTAGGCGCGCGGGACAACTCCCGCGCACCTACCTGCACCAATTTTGGCCACGTGGCCTAAAGCCACGTGGCCAAATTCTTTTTTATTTACATTTTAAATATATTTTTATTTTATATATATATATATATATATATATATATATATATATATTTTTATTTTAAATATATTTTCAAAAACAGTTGGCCACGTGTATTTAATACACGTGGCCAATTGCAAATATAAATATAAAAAATTATAAAAAAATATAAATATTTTAGCCACGCGTATTTATTACACGTGGCTAATTGGCCACGTGTAATTAATATACGTGACAAATTGCAAATATAAATATAAAAAATTAAAAAAATATATAAATATTTTAGCCACGCGTATTTATTACACGTGGCCAATTAGCCACGTGTATTAATTACACGTGGCTAATTAAATACACGTGGCTACTTGGCCACGCATATTAATACACGTGGCTAATTACAAATATAAATATAAAAAATTATAAAAAAAATATAAATATTTTAGCCACGCGTAGTAATTACACGTGGCCAATTGGCCACGTGGCTACAGTAACGGCTACTGTAGCCACGTGGCTAATTGCATGTTTTTTTGTAGTGCCTCCAAGAATAGGAAAAGTCTTAACTATAGCTTTAAAAGCAACACAAACACCAACATAAACAAGTCCCCACATTTTTAGGTCTCTTTGGACTTCTAGAGTCAGCCAAAATAACTAAATGACTAAATTCAATGTATTTAATATAATCAGCCAAGACCAAGTTCATTCCCCTATTTAATATCCTTGAAACTCAACAAGTTCACACCCTTTAATGGTCAAACCATGCTGGTCACGTTTTTGCATGCTAATTATCCTCTTCAATTGCTTTGATGACATGGACTAAGCCTTGGTTATTATTTGAGCCCATCTTGGTCTTTTTAGAATCAACCCAATTCTCTTGGATTAGCCCATTTAGTGCTTCCTTGAAACGTTTGGCTCTGACTCTTGTAATTGGGCCACTAGGAAGTGACAAAGGGTCTTGCGTAACTTCAGCTCCATTCCCATGTGTATGATCAGCATGTCCAACTCCTTGGTTTGCATCATTCTCCCCCTCGGTGGAACTCTTTCCTTTCTATGCAAATTACGACCGTTTTGTGGTTGCTCCTCACGTTTATTCTCCATATGATCTATCCGTTCGTGAACCTGCTCCATCTCCATCTTCATCACACACCTCATCTCACTCATCATGGCCTCCATAAACACTTTCGGATCAGCCAATTTTGTATCACCTTCGGCAATGCTCTTACCACTATCGTGAGACATGATTGCAGCAAAACAAAGGTTAGAAAAAAAAAAGAACCTCACGAATCACTCCCTTACATGTTTACACTCAAGAATGTGGATCACTCTCCACTCGTGTTTCACTCAAAAGAATATGACTTTTACCCTCTGATGTTCTCACCACTTTTGCCTTTTTCCACTCGATAATTCTCTTTCAGTTGTTTTGAAACTAAACAAACAACTCGAAATTTCCAGCAACAATTTACCCAGAACTAATAAAGGAATCTTAGATTTGAACACAAGGAATATGGAAATTTTCAGATTAGAATTAGAAGGAATATGGCAATTTGGAATTTTGGAAGCATAGAATAGTGAATTTTTTTTTATTTTTATTTTTTCCGGACTCCTTTTTGTCTTCGTCTTCGAGTCTCTCTCTCTCTCTCTCTCTCTTTGATGATCAGCTACTAGCTTTTGAGAATAATGAAATAAGATTTCGAAATAACTAAGAGATGTGAGACTAGACCAATAGTTTAGACATCAACAAGACAAACAAAGATTGAACAGATAGGGTAAAGGAAATTCGGCTAAGAAGAGATAAATGATGTGGACGGCTAAAGAAGAAACACAGAAATGAAAGATGTTAAAGGATAGGCAAACCTGAACTAGAAACCGTGCTCTGATACCAAATGATGTGAACCCCGTCAAGAATAACGAGACCCAATAACGAAAGGGAACCCAAGATCGTTCTATGGACAGATTCGAATGGAAGACCTCGACCCGTTGTTTATGACAAACAAGAACCTCGGTATAAGGAAGATGCCACAAACGGTGATGGAAACTCCGTTTGATAAGTCGAGATGAACGCCATGGGAAATCCCAATAAGTTCGCGTAGTTCTTCAAAGAACCAAAGAGAATAAACCTCACAAGTTTTATGAATAATAAATGTCTCATTTTCCATTGCTTATGCACCTATTTAAAGGGTTGAACATTACAAGGAAAAAAACCTAACATAGAAAACCTAATTAAAGCTGGAAATGGGTAAGAAAAGAAATCCACCCTCCTAATCAAAGCTAAAATAAATCCCTACTTGCCTAAAAAAAAGACGCTAAAATAGGAAAGAAGAGCTGGACGCCTAGAGTCATATAGAAGGAAACAAAAGACAACATAAAAGGAAAGAAAGTGGCGCCTAGAATAGCCATGCAATCCGATCCTTCTAGAATAGACCCAAAATATTTCTTGCCAATTCTTAGCCTTGACTCGATCCTTCTAGAACTTGAATCAAGGTGACAATTCTTTGTTGCCCACGTGGATCATGCTCACTGGGCCTCCACGAATTTTCTTGAGCCCGTAACTCTTGAATGAGTCCATTGAGTACATCCTTGAACTTCTTTGCTCGTGCTCTCGTAATCGGCCCAATTGGTACTTGAACGAGATCCTTCGAAGCGGTGCCTTGATCTCCATCATGTGTGAATCACAAATTCCTTTGGCCATAGATAGTGCTGTCAATTTTTCAAAGCCCTTACCAAAGTATACATCTCCTTATCATAAGTGGGGTAATTTAGGGCTGCCCCACTCAACTTTTCACTGAAATAAGCAATTGGATGACCACCTTGCATCAAAACAGCTCCAATACCTATTCCTGAAGCATCGCACTCAATTTCAAAAGTTTTAGTAAAGTTAGGTAAAACAAGCAAAGGTGCATTAGTTAACTTTTCTTTGATCAGATTAAATGCCTTTTCTTGTTCTTTTCCCCACTTAAATGGCACATTTTTCTTGATGACTTCAGTAAGAGGGGCGGCTAAGCTACTAAAATCACGCACAAACCGTCTATAGAAGCTAGCTAAGCCGTGGAAACTCCTCACTTGGCTGATTGTTGTAGGCGTTGGCCACTCTTGGATTGCCTTCACCCTTTCCTCGTCCACCCCAATTCCTCTCTTACTAACAACAAAACCAAGAAACACAAGCTTATCCGTGCAAAAGGTGCACTTCTTGAGGTTAGCAAACAACTTTTCTTTCCTTCGAATTTTCAAAACAGATTTTAAATGCATCACATGTTCTTCCAAGTTTTTGCTATAAATTAGGATATCATCAAAATACACAACTACAAATCTGCCAATAAATGCATGCAAAACATGGTTCATCCAACGCATAAATGTGCTCGGCGCATTAGTTAAGCCGAAAGGCATCACTAACCATTCATACAAACCATATTTAGTCTTAAAAGCAGTCTTCCATTCATCACCTTCTTTCATCCATTTGATGATATCCACTCTTAAGATCAATTTTTGTAAAGACACAAGAACCATGCAATTCATCCAGCATATCATCTAACCTAGGCATAGGATGACGATACTTACCGTTATGTTGTTGATGGCCCGGCAGTCAACACACATTCTCCATGTTCCATCCTTCTTAGGAACTAATAGCACCGAAACTGCACAAGGACTCATGCTTTCACGCACATACCCCTTCTCCAATAATTCACCTACTTGCCTCTGAAGTTCCTTGGTCTCCTCGGGATTGCTCCTATAAGCAGGTCGGTTTGGAATTGATGCAACAGGTATGAAATCAATTTGATGTTCAATCCCTCGGATTGGAGGTAAGCCACAAGGTACCTCTTCGGGAAAGACATCTTTAAACTTCTGCAAAAGAGAAACAATATTGCTCGGCAAAGCACTGACGAGATCATTAGTACATAAAAGAGCCTCCTTGTACATGAGTACAATAAGGGGCTGGTGTGAAAATAATGCTCTCTTGATCCCAAGATCGTGTAGACAAGAATTGTTGAGGCTTGACCCGTCACCTAACTAGATGAGAAACTAAGACTACGAAGGATTGAAACGCCACACCAAGAATCCGAATCTCTTCAAGAATCAAGGTGATAAGTTTGGTTGTTTGAACGCCACAAGATTAACTTGATAAGCTCAAGAAGTTCTTTCAAGAACAAAGAAGACTCACAATAATAATAATTTTCTGAAAACAAATATCTATCCCTTACAAAATTCGTAATTGCCCATCTAAATACTTGGAACAACCCTCCAAGAATAGGAAAAGTCTTAACTATAGCTTTAAAAGGAACACAAACACCAACATAAACAAGTCCCCACATTTTTAGGTCTCTTTGGACTTCTAGAGGCAGCCAAAATAACTAAACGACTAAATTCAATGTATTTAGCATAACCAGCCAAGACCAAGTTCATTCCCCTATTTAATATCCTTGAAACTCAACAAGTTCACACCCTTTAATGGTCAAACCATGCTGGTCACGTTTTTGCATGCTAATTATCCTCTTCAATTGCTTTGATGACATGGACTAAGCCTTGATTATTATTTAAGCCCATCTTGGTCTTTTTAGAATCAACCCAATTCTCTTGGATTAGCCCATTTAGTGCTTCCTTGAAACGTTTGGCTCTGACTCTTGTAATTGGGCCACTAGGAAGTGACAAAGGGTCTTGCGCAACTTCAGCTCCATTCCCATGTGTATGATCAGCATGTCCAGCTCCTTGGTTTGCATTAGACGTCCACCCTCCTAATCAACGCTAAAATAAATCCCTACTTGCCTAAAAAAAAGAGACGCTAAAATAGGAAAGAAGAGCTGGACGCCTAGAGTCATATAGAAGGAAACAAAAGACAACATAAAAGGAAAAAAAGTGGCGCCTAGAATAGCCATGCAATCCGATCCTTTTAGAATAGACCCAAAATATTTCTTGCCAATTCTTAGCCTTGACCGGATCCTTCTAGAGCTTGAATCAAGGTGACGATTCTTTGTTGCCCACGTGGATCATGCTCATTGGGCCTCCACGAATTTGCTTGAGCCCATAACTCTTGAATGAGTCTGTTGAGTACATCCTTGAACTTCTTTGCTCGTGCTCTTGTAACCGGCCCAATTGGTACTTGAACAAGATCCTTCGAAGCGGTGCCTTGATCTCCATCATTTGTGTTTACCGATTTTCATAAATTTATGCTTTCTTAAAGAACAATTTAGTAGATACTATGCTAAATCCTTTAAGGAAGAAAAGAGTTAGAGTAGATACCATGCCTGATGGAGATCAAGGCACCGCTTCGAAGAATCTCGTTCAAGTACCAATTGGGCCGGTTACGAGAGCACGAGCAAAGAAGTTCAAGGATGTGCTCAACGGACTCATCCAAGAGTTATGGGCTCAAGCAAATTCGTGGAGGCCCATTGATGATTATTCATAGAACTTGTGAGGTTTATTCTCTTTGGTTCTTTGAAGAACTACGCGAACTTATCGGAATTTCCCGTGGTGTTCATCTCGACTTATCAAACGGAGTTTCCACCACCTTTTGTGGCGTCTTCCTTATACCGAGGTTCTTGTTTGTCATAAACAGCGGGTCGAGGTCTTCCATTCGAATCTGTCCATAGAACGATCTTGGGTTTCCTTTCGTTGTTGGGTCTCGTTATTCTTGACGGGGTTCACATCATTTGGTATCAAAGCACGGTTTCTAGTTCAGGTTTGCCTATCCCTTCACATCATTATTTCGAAATTTTATTCCATTATTCTTAAAAAAAAAAAAAAATCGTCTGTCAAAATTCAGATTTGTGATTTTCACAATTTATTACTCGTGTATTTGATTCAAGAATTCAGATTTGTGAATTCTTTAATTAATTACTCAAGTCTTTGCTTTAATTTTTCAGATCTGAAATTTTCAGATTTGAATTCCATTCTTAATTGATTACGCGAATTTTTGCTTTAATTCTCAGATCAATAATTTCAAGATTTGGATTTTCTTTCCATATCTGCAACTTCCATCTTTGAATTACATGTCGTTATCAATAATCCTTTTGTTTATGTCCATGTCCTTGTTGAAATCTGATCAATAATTTCAAGATTTGGATTTTTCTTTCCATATCTGCAATTTCCAAATTTGATTTACACGTCACTTTCAATTGTCCTTTGTATAGTTCCATCTCCTTGTTGAAATCTGATCAATCGTTTCTGGCAATTACAATTATTATTGCTGCTTGTGACTAGAAAAAAAAAAAAATCCGGACAAAAAAAAAATGAGCTTGAAAAAAAAAAGAAAAAAGAAAAAAATTAACTATTCTGTGCTTCAAAAATTCCAAACTGTCATATTCCTTCTATTTCTAATCTGAAAATTTCCATATTCCTTGTGTTCAAATCTGAGATTCCTTGATTAGTTCTGGGTGAATTGTTGCTGGAAATTTTGAGTTGTTTGTTTAGTTTCAAAAGAACTAAGAGACAATTATAGAGTGGAAAAAGGCAAGAGTGGTGAGAACATCAAAGGGTAAAAGCCATATTATTTTGAGTGAAACACGAGTGGAGAGTGATCCACCTTCTTGAGTGTAAACACGTAAGGGAGTGATTCGTGAGGTTCTTTTTTTCTTTCTAACGTTGTTTTGTAGCAATCATGTCTCACGATAGTGGTAAGAGCATTGCCGAAGATGATGCAAAATTGGCTGATCCGAAAGTGTTTATGGAGGCCATGATGAGTGAGATGAGGCGTGTGATGAAGATGGAGATGGAGCAGGTTCACGAACGGATAGATCAGATGGAGAATAGACGTGAGGAGCAACCACAAAACGGTCGTAATTTGCGTAGAAGGGAAAGAGTTCCACCGAGGGAGGAGGATGAAGAGCGTTATGGGTCTGGTTTTGATGAAGAAGAAGATCGGGGTTCCATTGTTAACAATAGGAGACCTGGAGGAAGATTTAGAGAACCTAGGAATCGCGAAGATAACAACTTGGGTGGTATTAAGATGAAGATTCTGTCCTTTCAAGGTAGATCTGATCCTGAGGCATATCTTGAGTGGGAGAAGAAGATGGAGTTCGTGTTTGATTGCCACAACTACTCCGAGACAAAGAAGGTAAAATTAGCCGTGATTGAATTTTCTGAATATGCTATTACTTGGTGGGATCAGCTTGTGATAAACAGGAGGCGGAATAGAGAACGCCCAATAGACACATGGGAGGAGATGAAAGTAGTGATGAGAAAGCGGTTCGTTCCAAGTTACTACTACCGAGAGTTGTACAAAAGGCTACAAGGTCTTAGACAAGGGAGTCGAAGCGTAGAGGACTACTACAAGGAGAAGGAGATTGCTATGATCCGCGCTAATGTAGAGGAGGATCTGGAGGCTACAATGGCTAGATTTTTACTTGGCTTAAACCGGGAGATCCATGATAAGGTAGAGATGCAGCATTATGTGGAATTGGAAGATATGGTGCATATGGCTATCAAAGTGGAACAACAACTCAAGAGAGGGAGTGGGACACGTGCATGCCATAACTCTAGTTCTATCGCTTGGAAATCGAGTCATGCCAAGCCGCTGGACAAGTCACAAACACCCAAACCCGAGCCCAAGTCCGCGACCACCAGCCATGTTCCTCAAGGTAAAACCGAAGCCTCTACCTCTTGGAATCGTGATATTAAATGTTTTAGATGTCAAGGCAGGGGCCACATAGCAAGTCAATGTCCAAACAAGCAAGTCATGGTGTTGCAAGCCAATGGAGAAATTGTGACCGATAATGAAGATTCCGACACCGACAACATACTGCCATTGGAGGATGTTTCCGAGGAGGAGTATTTAGCCCCTGACGCATTGACATTGGTGGCGAGGAGAGCATTGAGCTTGCAAGCAAAAGGAGTTGATGAAGTACAACAAGAGAACATCTTTCACACTAGGTGCTACGTTAAAGACAAGGTATGTAGTGTGATTATTGATGGTGGTAGTTGTAGTAATGTTGCAAGCACAATTATGGTGGAGAAATTGGGATTGCCCATGATAAAGCACCCTAGACCGTACAAGTTGCAATGGCTAAATGATAGTGGTGAGATATGGGTGAACAAGCATGTGTTAGTTGCATTTCGAATCGGTAAATACGAATATTAAGTGTTGTGTGATGTAGTACCGATGCAAGCGGGACACTTATTGCTAGGGCTTCCATGGCAGTTCGATAGGCAAGTGAAGCATGATGGCTTTACGAACAAGTACTCTTTTATACTTAATCAACGATCAATCACTCTTGTACCATTGACACCACAGCAAGTATACGAGGATCAAGTGAGATTACAAAAGGAGAGTGATCAAAAGGAAGAGAGTGAGCAAAAGAAAAAGAGTGAAAAACAAAGAAAGGCCGAGAAAAATGAGAGAGAAAAAGAAAATCAAAGTTCGGCCCTTGAGAGAAAATCAGAGAGAAAACAAAAGAATTTCTATGCAAAAGTGAGTGAGATCAAGCGAGCAATGTTTTCGAAACAGCCGAAGATTGTACTTTTGTACAAAGAGGCACTTTTAAACACTAACGAACTTGACCTTGCTTTGCCTAGTTCTATTGTTTCCTTTTTGCAGGAGTAGGAGGATGTGTTCCCTGAGGAAACACCACATGGATTACCTCCAATCCGAGGGATTGAACATCAAATTAATTTTGTTCCCGGTGCAACAATTCCAAACCGACCAGCTTATAGGAGCAATCCCAAGGAGACAAAGGAGCTTCAACGGCAGGTAAGTGAATTGTTGGAGAAAGGGCACGTGAGGGAGAGCATGAGCCCATGTACGGTTCCGGTCTTACTTGTACCTAAGAAGGATGGGACGTGGAGAATGTGCGTTGATTGCAGAGCCATCAACAACATAACGGTAAAGAATCGTCATCCTATCCCACACTTAGATGATATGTTAGATGAGCTGCATGGTTCTTGCATATTTTCTAAGATTGATTTAAAAAGTGGCTATCATCAAATTAGGATAAAAGAAGAAGATGAATGGAAAACCGCCTTTAAAACAAAATATGGTTTGTATGAATGGTTAGTTATGCCTTTTGGTTTGACTAATGCTCCGAGCACCTTTATGAGACTTATGAACCATGTTTTGCGTGCATTTATAGGCAGATTGTTGTTGTCTATTTTGATGATATACTCATTTATAGCAAAAACATAGACGATCATGTAGTACATTTGAAATCCGTTTTAGATGTGCTAAGGAAAGAAAGGTTGTTTGCTAATTTAAAGAAGTGCACTTTTTACACCGATAAACTTGTATTTTTGGGATTTGTTGTTAGTGCACAAGGTATACAGGTTGATGAAGAAAAGGTACGTGCAATCCAAGATTGGCCGAGCCTCACAAGTGTAGGTAATGTTCGTAGTTTTCATGGACTTGCTAGTTTTTACTGGCGGTTCATGAAGGACTTCAGTAGCTTAGCCGCACCACTTACCGAAGTGATTAAAAAGAACGTTGGATTTCGGTGGGGAGTGATGAGTGCCAAATATTGTATATTTGGACTCCTTAATTTGCATTAGTTAGACCTTTAGTTTTGTTATTTTCTAATATTTTTGGTTAGTTTTTTGTATTTTGGTATTTTGCAGATCCTGGAGAGAAAACCGTAGATTTAAAGTGAAAAAGAAAAAAATTGCAAATTTTGGAAGTCAAAATCGGATTGGATTAAATTTCAAGTTCTGCACAAGTCATAGTATTTTGATCATAACTTTCAGGTCAAGTATCGGATTGAAGTGAAATCAGCGGCGTTGGAAAGATAATTCAAAATTCTACAAATCATTGTGAAAAATAATTTTCCCAATTCGAATTTCTGCCACATCATAAATGCCTCGCAATATAAGACCGCGAATTTCCTTGTTCCTGTCGACTGCAGACACTCCAAACCCTAGCATTCTTTTATCTTATTAGGGTTTTTGAGGGGTACAGGTGCCATTTTGAAAATATGGCCCTAAACCCTAGCGTTCTTTTCTCCTATTAGGGTTTAGAGGGGTAGAGGTGCCATTTTGTAAAAGATTGGTTTAACCTAATCTTCTGCTATAAATACCCCATGCTAGGTACCACTTAGGGCATCAACTTTTCTCTTCAGAGCACTTGTCTTAGCTCTTTTCTTTTCTTTTGTAAGTTGTTACTCTTTCTTTTAATTTTAAGTTATTCAAATTTCAGTTGTTCTTCTTTATTTTATTTGCTGTTTAATTAATCGCTTTAATTTTAAGTTATTTAATTTGCAGTTGTTCTTCTTTCTTTTCATTTTTATTTATTGCTTACTTTTTATTTAATTTTCGTTCTTTCTTTCTTTGACATTGTTATTTAATTTTCAATTGTTCTTCTTTCTTTCTCATTATTTTAATTTTACTTTTTTTTTTAAAAAAAAAAACTTCTGTTCTTCTTTTTCTTCTTCGCTTTTATTATTTCATGATTTCATTTCACGAGTTGTTGGTGTTTTTAATCATGAGAGGCTAAAATCCTCAACTAAGGTTGAGGATGAAACCTCATCAATGATAACACCTATACTCTTGTCATGATATTCATAGATTCATTGTTCTTATATATATATATATATATATTCAAATTCCACGTCAATTTATTTTTTTAGATTGATGATCTTTATTTAATGTTTGTTGTAATTCAATCGATGGATACATCGATTGATTTCTTTGAGATTGGGATATCTATTGTGATTTCCGGATACAATAGATGATTTCAATTAAAAAGGGATAATCGTTGTGATTTGTTTGAATTGATTTCTTCAAATGTTTTCATGTTTTGAATTTGAATATTGAGCCCATTGAATTGAATTTATGAATAAAATGCAAGAGTAGGGTGTTTGATTTGGTTTGGTGAATTCCGATACCTTAGTGTCTTTCTTTATAAATTGTTCTTTTTTAGTTTTTTTTTTGTTTATTATTTTGTTAACAAAAATTCTAAAATCTTTGGGTCTAGGTTAAAACAAGATTTATTTAAATAGAAAGTGATTTTCTTTTTTTTCACACACACTTCTCTGCGGATTCGACCTCGCACTTGCACGCACTATACTACATACGATTCGTGCGCTTGCGAGTTAAACAAATTTGCACATCAGGGAGAAGAACAAGAGAAAGCTGACTTTGTGAAGCAGATTCATGAGAAAGCAAGACTCAACATTGAGCGAAGAACGGAACAATATGCCACACAAGCCAACAAGGGACGTCGTAACCTGGTTTTTGAACCTGGAGATTGGGTTTAGCTGCATATGAGAAAAGAAAGATTCCCGGCGAAAAGATGTTCCAAATTGCTCCCAAGAGGAGATGGCCCTTTCCAAGTCCTCGAGCGTATCAATGACAACGCTTACAAGCTAGATTTACCTTGTAAGTACAATGTAAGTACCACTTTTAATGTTATTGATTTGAGTCCTTTTGATGTAGGTGATGATTTGAGGGCAAATCCTTTTCAAGAGGAGGGGAATGATGGAGATCAAGGCACCGCTTCGAAGGATCTCGTTCAAGTACCAATTGGGCCGGTTACGAGAGCACGAGCAAAGAAGTTCAAGGATGTGCTCAACGGACTTATCCAAGAGTTATGGGCTCAAGCAAATTCGTGGAGGCCCATTGAGCATGATCCACGTGGCCAACAAAGAATTGTCACCTTGATTCAAGTTCTAGAAGGATCTGGTCAAGGCTAAGAATTGGCAAGAAAACAATCGTAGGAAATCTAAACCAAATTGATGCGAAATAAATTGATGGTGGACTGACATGGAAATATGTTGGACTACAGGAAATAATTGACGGTGGACCGGCATGGAAATATGCTGGATCACAAAGATAATTGATGGTGAACCGGCATGGAAATATGAAGAGTACCATATTTAGAACGATTTCATGCCTTATTTAAGTTAGATATTTAAGTATATTTTGATTTGATATTTCTAAGTTTTCCATAATGGGTTTGTTGCCCAAATAATTGCTTGCCGCAAGAGATTGCATAGGGATAAAGAGCTTGCTAGTCTTTTGTAAAGCCTATTTAAGCATGTGGTTGTAAAGAAAAACATAGACATTGGTTATTCATAGAACTTGTGAGGTTTATTCTCTTTGGTTATTTGAAGAACTACGCGAACTTATCGGGATTTTCCGTGGCGTTCATCTCGACTTATCAAACGGAATTTCCACCACCGTTTGTGGCGTCTTCCTTATACCGAGGTTCTTGTTTGTCATAAACAACAGGTCGAGGTCTTCCATTCGAATCTGTCCATAGAACGATCTCGGGTTCCCTTTCATTGTTGGGTCTCGTTATTCTTGACGGGGTTTACATCAATGCCTAACTCATTACTTAGGGAAATCAACAGCTTTAGGAGAAGATACCATTCCCTTGTGGGTGGTAAACATTAAGTATTATGTTATGATTGTAGCATTGGAATTATGAATCTTAATTGAGTATGATTAGCTGTGGATATTGAAGCCCTACTCTACTTTTTATTATATCACATCAATATTTTTATCTCTTCTCTTATTATATTTTATTAATATTTTTATATCTTCTTACACATCTCAGTTATTTAGGAATATAACTTTAAGAATTATTTATCAATCCTCGTGGGAATGATCTCATATTTTCCTACTATACTATCGTTTTGATCTTGTGCACTTGTGAGTAAAACGTACAAATCTTTATCTATTTATTCAAGTAGATATTTGCACAACAATGCCCGAAACTTCTAATTGTCCATCCTCACTGGCTTGTATCTGGTGGGCCATGGGCTTATATTTCTGCTTGAACTGATACGGACTGAAAGGCTTGTAGGTACAAACATGGGCCAAGCTAGGTGGGATTATTCCCAATAGTTACCCTCCAATTCCCTTATCTGAGCTTGGAGTTCAGATAATGGGAATTACTGCCCTTCTCATGATTTGGGTCTTGACTTTCTCGAGACTTTAGGCAGATTGTCCCGGGACTTCAAACGGTTCATCTCTCCTTTACACAATGTACCGTAACGACTCCCACGTGCTGAAACTTTGAATTTTTGCTAGTTGTAACCCTCGAGGTTCCACACTTGTGACGTAAGCTTGGAAACATGTTCCGTATCTAGTGGTGTAGCCATGAGTCATAATGAGTTGTCTCCATACTTCGCGTGCTGTCTGACCCGTCTGACATTTTGGCAGTTACACTTCTCGATGTACGACATTCCAGGTTTTTACACGGCGTGTTCATTGATTGCCTGCCGTCCTCCATTGTGTTGCTGCCATGTGTCCCAGGAAATTGAAAGGTCGCCTCATGATGAGCTGTCGCCGGAACCTCGAGCGTTGCCCAACTCCCAACACTTCAACCGTTGCATTTCCTGGGGTGCAATGGTCGGATTCTCATCTAATGCGTTTAATGACAACCACAACGATTATGCCACGTATCCCGAAACTTCAAGTATAAATACCCTTCCTCTATCTTCCGAAATCCTCTCATTCATTTGCACCCTTGCTTCCAAGAAATCTTTCTCTCTCTCCTCTCTTGAGCTCTGCAACCTAAACTCAACTCACCAGCAACCATGTCTTCTTCCGACGTCTCTATCTTTAGGGAAGACAACCTCGCCTTCCACGGCAAAGACCAGCCCCGGGATCCAGCTGAGGGCGGCGAAACCTCCTCCACAAATGAGGTTTCATTCGTCGAAGATGTCCCTCCGGACATGGAGTACGCCCATAGTCTGTGCTCCAAGTATTCGGTGGCAGATGAGACCTTCCTTTGGCATAATTATGATATCTTTTTCATCCATACACCTTCATTTTCCCGGACCTGATTAGCACGTCTTCCTGGAACCTAGGTCCGGGGACATCTATCTCCACAAGTGGATGCTCTTGGCCGGTTTTCGCTTCCCTCCAACCCATCATCCGGGAGCTTCTCAGCTACCTCTAGTTGTCACCATTCCAAGTGTTGCCCAATGGGTGGAGGCCGTTCTTGAGCCTTATATATATATATATATATATATAAGCTTTTGAGTTTTGTTTTTCTTGTACATGTACCCTCCATAGCCAGGGTTAAATACTAATTCAACCCGAGGTACAAAAGGGAAATGAAACAAAAATTTTGCAAGTGTCAAATCTTGTCCAAGGGTCAAATCCTGCCCCCCGGCCCTTCCTTTGAGACTTGGTTTTAAGAAAAACCAAGTTTAGAGAACCCGGGCCGGTGAAAACCCTGTATCTTGGGTGAAATTCGGCCCTTCCTTTGAGACTTGGTTTTGGGAAAAACCAAGTTTGGAGAGCTCGGGCCGAGAAAACCCTGTATCTAGGGTGAAACCCGATCCTTCCTTTGAGACTTGATTTTGAGAAAAACCGAGTTTGAGGAACCCGGGCCGGGAAAACCCTATATCTAGGGTGAAACCCAGCCCTTCCTTCGAGACTTGGTTTTGAGGAAAACCAACTTTTGAGAGCCCAGGCCGGGAAAACCTTGTATCTAGGGTGAAACACAGCCCTTCCTTTGTGACTTCCGGCCTTGTGTCTTGCTGTCATGTTTTTTAATAAGGTTTTCTCCTTGTCTGGTTTTTTAACAAGGTTGTCTCCTTGTCCATTTTTTTAACAAGGTTTTCTCCATGTGCGGTTTTTTAACAATGAGTTTTTTAACAAGTTTTTCTCCTTGTCCAATTTTTTAACAAGGTTTTCTCCTTGTCCGGTTATTTAACAAATTTGTCTCCTTGTCCAGTTTTCTAACAAGGTTTTCTCCTTGTTTGGTTTCTTACCAAGGTTGTCTCCTTGTCCAGTTTTTAACAAGGTTGTCTCCTTGTCTAGTTGCCGAGACTATCAAATGCTTCATAATATCCTTCTCTTTATTGATGCCGACGCATGGCAATAGAAAGATCATAACATTGCTTGAAATACACTAATCAAAAAGAAAAACAAAACATCGGGCATTATTGATAATATTTTTTCAATTGATTGACGTTCCAAGGTCGAGGTAGGGACTTTCGTCGGCCGCTTGGAGGTAGTAGGCACCCGGTCTTTGGGGTCTGAGATAAGGACCTTCCCATTTCGACCCGAGCTTCCCATCTTTCGCCCAGGGTTGTAGTGCTCCACATGGTAACTCAATGACCCGACTTCGATTGGTATCACTACTTCGGTACCAAAGGTTAGGGAGAATGGGGTCTCCCCTGTGGGGGTTCGGGTGTTGTTCTGTACGACCATAGCGCCTCTGGTATGAAATCAACCCAGGCTTCCTTTCGGTCTTCGAGTTTTTTCTTTAGAGTTTTCAACAATGTCTTGTTGGTTGCCTTGACTTGCCCATTCGCTTGGGGATGTATTGGTGTGGAGAAATAGTGTCAAATATGCACTTCTGCACACCACTGCTAGAAGGAGTTGCAGTCAAATTGATTGCCATTATCGGTCACAAAGGCATGTGGGATGTCGTGCTGACATAATACCAACTTCCATAAGAAGTTTCAAACATTCACGGGTGTTATCTTGGCTAGAGCCTCGGTTTCGGCCCATTTGGTGAAATAGTCCACTGCCACTACCAGAAACCTGCACCCCCCCTTTTCCTTTTGGGAAGTTCGATGAAACCACTGAACTCTGCAAGGAAGTCGGCCAATGCTTGCCCCTTGATTGCCATTCTCGGGAGGAAATCAATATTGAATCCCCGATTTTGATTGCCCAGTTCACCATTCTTCCCGAGATGTTTGGCCTTTGGAGTATCTTCTTGAGCAGATGTTCGGTGAGGACCTTGATTGAATGCGCTTGGAAGTAGGGTCTCAACCTTCTTGCTGAGAATACCAGTGCCAGCACTAGTTTTTCAATTCGGGGATACCACTCTTCTGCCCCTTGAAGGGCCTTGCTTGTGAAGTACACCGACTTATGGACTCCATCTTCTCGTATCAAGACGAAGAGCGGAAGAGCGATTCTCCCTCCATGGGTCTGCTGAGCAATGGGGGACTCCCGACGTATCGCTTTAACTAGTTGAAAGCTTCATTGCATTATTTGCTCCAGGTGAAGGCATTCCTCAATATGTTGAAGACCAGGAGACTTGTCGGTCGACTGGGAGATGAACCTATTCAAGGCAGTTATTCTCCTGGTCAATTGCTGTAATTGCTTGGTATTCCCAAGAGACTGCATGTCTAATACAACTTGTACTTTTTTCGGGTTGGCCTCTATCCCTCGCCGGGACACCATGAAGCCAAGAAACTTCCCTAAGGATTCCAAAAGCACATTTGGAAGGGTTAAATATCATACCGTATTTCCTCAGTGTCCGGAACATCTATGCCAAGTCGAGGATATGCCCAGCCGCTTGTATGCACTTTACCAGCATGTCGTCCATGTATACCTCCATGTTTCTTCCAATCTGCTCCCAGAACATCTTATTCAAAAGACGCTGATAGGTTGCTCCAGTGTTCTTCAATTTGAACGGCATGACCTTATAGCAATACAATCCCCGGTCGGTGATGAAGACTGTCTTCTCTTGGTCCATCTCATACATGCGTATCTGATTATAGCCTGAGGAAGCATCCATGAAACTGAGAAGGTCATGTCCCTAGGTCGAGTTTACGAGCAAGTCTATCCGGGGCAAGGGAAAGCTATCTTTTGGACATGCCTTGTTGAGGTTGGTGAAGTCCACACACATTCTCCACTTGCCATTGGATTCCTTCACAATTACAACACTTGCCAACCAATCCGGATAGTATACCTCTCGGATAAACCCGGCCTAGAGCAATTTCTCGACCTCTTGATGTGAACCCCGTCAAGAATAACGAGACCCAACAACGAAAGGGAACCCAAGATCGTTCTATGGACAGATTCGAATGGAAGACCTCGACCCGTTGTTTATGACAAACAAGAACCTCGATATAAGGAAGACGCCACAAACGGTGGTGGAAACTCCGTTTGATAAGTCGAGATGAACGCCACGGGAAATCTCGATAAGTTCGTGTTATTCTTCAAAGAACCAAAGAGAATAAACCTCACAAGTTTTATGAATAATCAATGTCTCCTTTTCCATTGCTTATGCACCTATATAAAGGGCTGAACATTACAAGGAAAAAAAACGTAAAATAGAAAACCTAATTAAAGCCGAAAATGGGTAAGGAAAGAAATCCTTACCTGCCTAAAACACACAGGACATATAAGGCAATAAAGGCTGGATGTCCCAAGATGACGGGAATCAACTTATTTGGATTTGGGACAGGTTCTGTATCAAGAACGATAAAATCTACTGGAAACTAGAACTTGTCCACCCTTATGATCACATGCTCAACAATACCACGTGGTTTCTTAACTGATCGATCAGCAAGCTGTAAGACAACTATCGTGGGCTTCAATTCTCCCAGTCCTAACTGCACGTACACCGAGTATGGGAGTAAATTCACACCAGCTCCTAAATCAAGGAGCGCTTTCTCCACAGCATGGTCTCCTATTATGCATGAAATGGTCGGAGCACCAGGGTCTTTAAATTTGGGAGGGATGTTGTGCTGGATTAGGGAGCTCACCTGTTCTGTGAGAAGGATTTTCTGGGGAGTGTGGCTCCTTGTCCTTCGCTTTTGCATGCACAGGTCCTTCAGAAATTTGGCGTACGGGGGTATCTGCCGGATTGCATCAATGATGGGGATATTAATCTTTACTTGTTTGAACACCTCCATCATTTCTTGAAATTTGTCTCCTTGTTTTCCAGCACAAGGAGGCTCCTTGAGACGATCAGGGAATGGGGCCCTAGGCTCATATGTTGTCTCAAGAGTAGGAGTAGCTGAGAATGGGGTTTCATTGCTTACTCCTTTATCCTTGGCCATATTTAACTTCTTTGTTGGCCCATTATGCTCATTCTTCTTCTCCTCCACCTTATTGTCAATCACTTTCCCGCTCCTCAGCGTGGTAATGGCTTGGACTTGATGAGTGGGGTCGCCTGACGAACTTCCATCGACCATATAATGTCCCTTCGGATTAGCCACTGGCTGACTGGGGAGCTTCCCCTCTGCTCTTTTATTGAGCGAATTAGCTAGCTGCCCAACTTGGGCTTCTAGCTTTGAAATGGATTGCGAATGAGAGTTGAGAGCATCTGTGGGTTTGCCTCAAGATTGCTCAGAGCAGACAGCACCTTATCCTCAAAGGCAGAATTCCTAGGAGGAGGAGGAGTTGCCTGATATTGATGCTGGGGGGGTCGATAGTTGGATGCCGGATTAAAAGACTGATGGGGAGGCATTCCTTGAGGAGGTGCTGAATTTCCCGGAGCTTGAGCTCGCCACGAGAAATTAGGATGGTTTCTCCAACCAGGGTTGTAGAAATTTGAATATGGGTCATTACCTGGTCAAGAGAATGCTGCATTTACTTGCTCATTATTCATCTCAGAGAATTGTCCAATGATGGGACAATCATTCGCATGGTGCGAAGGGCTAGAGCAAAAGGAGCATGGCTCATGTGGAACTTGTGGTTGAGAAATAGTTGGAGCAAAGCCAGCTGCCATGAGCTGGTCTAATTTCCTTGATAACGCATCCACCTTGGGGGTTACGTCCGAAGGATTGCCCATTTCAAAAAGACCTTCGGTCCTTCGAGTTTGGGGAGCAGGTGCTCGACGACTAGACGATGCATGGTGTAACGAATTTTCTCCTAAATTCTCAAAGAGGGTCCATGCCTCGTTTTCACTTTTCTGCATAAATGTGCCTCCACATGATCGAGGCATCAACCATTTGTCTATGTGGCTCAGTCAGGCCATCATAGAAGCATTGCACTAGCTGCCATTTTGGGACAGCATGGTGTGGACATTTTCGCAAAAGGTCCTTCATCCTTTCCCATGTTTCATAGAAAGGCTCTCCCTCAATTTGCGAAAACCCAGTGATGGATTTTCGAATTTGATTGGTCTTCCCAATGGGAAAATACTTCTTAAGGAACTCTTACTGGATTTGAGCCCAAGAAGTAATGGAGTTTGGTTCCAAGCAATTTAGCCAATACTTGGCCTTATCCTTGAGGGAGAATGGGAAGAGACGCATTTTAGCATCCTCGGAAAAATTCTGCATCTTAAAGGTGGTGCAGATTTCCAAAAATTCATCGAGGTGCTTATATGGGTCCTCGTTATCAAGTCCATAAAAGGATGGGAGCATTTGAATAATGCTGGACTTAATTTCATAGTGAGCTGCTGTGACGTTTGGCAGCTGAAGGCATGAAGGTGAAGTGTAAGTCGAGGGAACATAACGATCCCTCAACAGAGTGGTTCTTGCTACCTCTTCAGCCATAGGGTCGGTCTGCTCCCTTAGATTCGAGTTCCTTTCGGTTCTACGATGTCTAAGAGTGCATTCTAAGTCTAGGTCGCAATTCAAAAGTGGTAAAGATAAAGACCGACGACCATGCATACGCTACTGGTTAACAGTAACAATGTTACCCACAAACATTATGCACAAGCACGTTATCCAAAAGAATGGAGTATCACACAAATAATGGTTATCATTCATGAGCAAATTTAAAATGCTGAACACTATCTTCACATTTCTTAGGATTTCCAAAATCCACTTACACATGGCCGGCAAAGATACCACAAGTTCAACTTCGTGTGAAGTGAACTAACACATGAGTATGAGGCTTCCAATAAACTCCAATGTGAATGATTCAATACCTCAAAAGTTACTAGGATCTTCATCAGATAATACAACCAAGGCATAGGCAAAAGTTTTCCTCTCTTTTTCTCATTTTTTTTTTTTTTAACAGGCTGTGCAATGTTAGCTTCCTTAAGCTTTCTAATTGACCCATGTATCAAGCGTTAAGCCAATGACTCCCAAACCAGATAGTTTTAGGGCACTAAGTGTGAACACCCTTCAGGCTTAATAACTCGAGTCAACAAGGCTACGAAACTAACTAGCCAGATAATATTTTTCCTTTTGTGTGCAGTTGTGCAATGCTTAGCTCCCTTAAGCTTTCTAATTGACCCATGTATCGAGTGTTAGGCCAATGACTCCCAAACCAGATGGTTTTACACTATCAAAATGGGGTTGAGAGGCATCATGTCTCTCCTGGACATTGCTCCAAGGCGTTGACATCTATTACACGCCTGATAAAACTCATAGGCGTCCTTAAACAAGGATGGCCAGAAGAATCCACTTTGTATGACCTTTGCCGTGGTCTTTTTAGCACTGAAGTGTCCTCCACAAGCCAAAGTGTGGCAAAAGGTGAGGATGCTCTGAAATTCGCTCTGGGGAACGCAACGGCGGATGATCTGATCAGCACAGTACTTGAATAGCTCCGGATCCTCCCAAAGGTACGATCGGATTTCCTTGAAGAATTTGTCCTTTTGTTGCCTGGACCAATCAGAGGGAATCTTACCTATGGCTAGGTAATTTACGATGTCGCCGTACTAAGGTGACTCTCCTTGAGTGATTCCAAACAGTTGCTCATCTGGGAAGGAATCATGAACTGGAATGGGGGATGACTCAAGCAGAATCCGTGAGAGGTGGTCAGCCACGACATTGTCGGTTCCCTTTTTGTCCCGGATTTCTAAATCAAACTCTTGTAATAAGAGTATCCATCGAATCAACCGGGGCTTGGTTTCCTTCTTGGCTAGCAAGTGGCGCAGGGCGGCATGGTCAGAATAAACAATGACCTTGGATCCTAAGAGATAGGAGCGGAATTTGTCCAAGGCAAAGACAACAGCTAGCAACTCTTTTTCAGTGGTGGTGTAGTTCACTTGAGCATCAAGAAGAGTTTTACTAGCGTAATAAATGGCGTGAGAGAGCTTCTCTTCACGCTGTCCTAGGATTGCACCCACAGCATAGTCAGATGCATCGCACATGATCTCTAATGGGAGAGACCAATTTGGTGATTTCATTATGGGGGCAGAGGATAAGAGGCCGCGGAGTTTCTCGAATGCCTCGAGACAGGCTTCATCAAAATTGAAAGGCGTCTCCTTGGCAAGTAGATTGCACAAGGGAGGTGAGATTTTACTGAAGTCCTTGATGAAGCGGCGATAGAAACCGGGATGTCCGAGAAATGACCGAATTTGCTTCACTGATGTAGGCGGTGGAAGCTTGGAAATCAGCTCAACTTTGGCTCTGTCAACCTCAATACCTCTTTTGGACACAATGTGTCCCAACACAATCCCTTTTTGCACCATAAAATGGCTCTTCTCCCAGCTTAAGATCAGATTAGCCTCCTTACATCGTTGAAGAACGAGTGAAAGATTATGGAGATATTTATCAAATGAGGGTCCAAAGACAAAGAAATTGTCCATGAACACATCCAAAAACTTTTCCACCATGTCTGAAAAGATAGACATCATGCACCTTTGAAAAGTCGTAGGTGCATTGCATGACCCAAAGGGCATGCGTCTATAGGCAAATGTACCAAACGGACAGGTGAAAGTAGTTTTTTATTGATCCTGGGGATCAACGGCCACTTGGTTGTACCCAGAATAACCATCTAGGAAACAGTAATAGCTTTGGCCCGCATGTCGTTCTAGGATTTGATCGATGAATGGTAGTGGGAAATGATCCTTCCTAGTGGTGGAGTTGAGTCTCTAGTAATCAATGCACACACGCCATCCAGTGGTCGTGCATTGCAGAATTAGATCTCCAGCCGAATTCTCAACCACGTGATACCTGACTTCTTAGGTACCACTTGAGTGGGACTGACCCACTTGCTGTCAGAGATGGGGTATATGATACCTGCATCTAGTAACTTGACGACCTCCTTCATGACTACCTATTTCATATTAGGGTTTAACCGATGCTGCGCCTCTCTAGAAGGTTTGGCGTCGTCTTCCAAATGAATGCGGTGCATACAGATGGAAGGGTTAATCCCCTTCAAATCAGCCACACTCCACCCAATCGCTTCTCTATACTCCTCGAGTACTTCCATCAAGCTGCTCTCTCGGTCTTCTCTTAAATCAGAAGCAATGACGACCGGGAGAGTTTCGTTCGAACCTAAGAACGCATATTTGAGTTTTTCAGGGAGTGGCTTGAGCTCTAGTCTTGGTGGGGAAATGAGGGAAGGAATGGGAGGAGTGCCTGAAGTAATAGGTAAAGGCTCCTTGGGTGCTCTCCATGGGGGAAAGTCTATGGCGGCCGCAGTATCTAGTAAGGAACTAACCTCGCTGATATAATGCTCCGTGTCGAAGTCTTCACTACCGAAATGAGTTAGGCAGGCCTCGAAGGGGTCTTTCATTAACTGATAGGGGAGTGTGTCTTCCACAGTTTCCTCGATGATGTCCAAGAAGAAACACTCACTCATGTCCGGTGGGTGCTGGAAGGCATTAAAGATGTTCAACTTGACCTTCATGTTGCCAAACGTGATTTCCATCTCTCCGGTCCTACAATTAATGCACGCATTAGCCGTGGCTAAGAAAGGACGTCCCAGGATGACGAGAATCAACTTATTCGGATTTGGGATAGGTTCTGTATCAAGAACGATAAAATCTACTGGAAAGTAGAACTTGTCCACCCTTATGATCACATCCTCAACAATACCACGTGGTTTCTTAACTGATCGATCAGCAAGCTGTAAGACAACCGTCGTGGGCTTCAATTCTCCCAGTCCTAACTGCACGTACACCGAGTACGGGAGCAAATTCACACCAGCTCCTAAATCAAGGAGCGCTTTCTCCACAGCATGGTCTCCTATTATGCATGAAATGGTCGGAGCACTAGGGTCTTTAAATTTGGGAGGGATGCTGTGCTGGATTAGGGAGCTCACCTATTCTATGAGAAGGATTTTCTGGGGAGTGTGGCTCCTTGTCCTTCGCTTCTGCGTGCACAGGTCCTTCAAAAATTTGGCGTACGGGGGTATCTTCCGGATTGCATCAATGATGGGGATATTAATCTTTACTTGTTTGAACACCTCCATCATTTCTTGAAATTTGTCTCCTTGTTTTCCAGCACAAGGAGGCTCTTTGAGACGATCAGGGAATGGGGCCCTAGGCTCATATGTTGTCTCAGGAGTAGGAGTAGCTAAGAATGGGGTTTCATTGCTTACTCCTTTATCTTTGGCCATATTTAACTTCTTTGTTGGCCCATTCTGCTCATTCTTCTTCTCCACCACCTTATTGTCAATCACTTTCCCGCTCCTCAGCGTGGTAATGGCTTGGATTTGATGAGTGGGGTCGCCTGACGAACTTCCATCGACCATATAATGTCCCTTCGGATTAGCCACTGGCTGACTGGGGAGCTTCCCCTCTGCTCTCTTATTGAGCGAATTAGCTAGCTGCCCAACTTGGGCTTCTAGCTTTGAAATGGATTGCGAATGAGAGTTGAGCATCTGTGTGTTTGCCTCAAGATTGCTCAGAGCAGACAACACCTTATCCTCAAAGGCAGAATTCCTAGGAGGAGGAGGAGTTGGCTGATATTGATGCTGGGGGGTCGATAGTTGGATGCCGGATTAAAAGACTGATAAAAAAAAAGACTCACAACCAAACTCTTTATCAACGATGCCCTTAAGCTTTTAGGCCACCTCTTTAGTAGTGTAGTGAATATTAATTTTCGTAATTAAGCTTTTAGGCCACCTTGCCACTTTTAATTCTGCTAAAAGCAATTTAGGATTTTTTTTTTTTTTTTTTTTTTTGAAATGTGTGTTGTAGTTAAAATCAATAAAAAAAAATTGGGTCTTTTTAACTAAAATTTATTTGACCTTTATATAAGTAAATTTATATAGAACTTTAGAATTATTAGTTTGTCCTTTTTTTTTTTTTTTTTTGTATATTGTACCATAAGGAATATTGAATAATTGGACAGAAATTTTCTACAACCCACATATAAAAGTGACATGTGTCCTTTAAGCATATGAGAATCACATTTTTTTTATTAATGCTATTAAAAATGCATGTGAGAAGCACATGTTACTAAAAAAACATGTGATTCTCACATGCTTAAAGGATATATGTCACTTTTATATGTGGGTTGTAGGAAATTTCCTATAAACCGGTTTGTAGGAAATTTATGTCCATAACTTTATGCCTAAGATTCAACAATTAACTATCATTACTTTTTTAGTCCACCTCTAGATTATATTTTGAATGGACTTAATATCATAATCTTGGTTTCCAAACTCTCTCTCTCTCTCTCTCTCTCTCTCTCTCTCTCTCTCTCTCTCTCTCTATCTATCTATCTATCTATCTATCTATCTATCTATCTATATATATATATATATGATTGTGTACATGCAATCAATGTATATTACTTCCCTAGGCGAAAACCAATAAAAAATAAACTAGGTGTTTTCTAGTATCATACATAATTTTTTGCAATTCTTAAACGTGGTCGATTACCATCCAAACATGCATGTATGTTAAGAGTGGTCGAACGACCTCTAAAACAGGCATTTCAGGATTGTTGATCAAAGATCACCCCATAATATGAGAAGGGTTGGTTTGACTTTTTCAATGAACTCGGATTAATTGGTTGAGTGAATAGAGTTGAATATGTCAAATCAGCATAAACATGTCCAATTAGAGCACTAATAATTTGAATATGAATTTATATCGGTTATTTCTAGGATCAGAACTACTATTATTAAATGGTTCCTCTCAAGTTCAAAATATTCCTAAAACATTTTTTTCAATGAATAGCAATATTTTTGGTCAAATCAATTGGATTAAACGAAGAATTAACATAAGAAATAATTTCTGAAAATACTTCATCTTATTATTGAACCCATCTTACATATATTGATAAGACTATTGAAGAGAAAAATAAAATAAATAAATAAATTCATGTCTAGCTAAGGACAAAACCCTCCAGGACCTCCAAAGGAAAAGGCTTGCCCCATAAAAGAAGAACTAAAATTGTCCAAGCGGTAACATTGTCCACGAATGTCATTAAAAGGATGCACCATTTCGTAATTGATGTCAACCATTTGGTTCTCAGCATTGATTATTTGAATATGTTCACACTTTGTTCCTGGTGTAACATCTTTTTTTTTTTTTGGGAAAAATACAATTTAGCCCCCCAAACTACCATCGATTCTCCGGATGGCACCCCAAATTACCAAAGCTTGGATTTCGGCCCCCCAAACTACCAACTGCTTGTTTTTTAGCCCCCTCCGTTAATTTGTGCCGTCTAAGTTGACGAAAAGTGAGTCACGTGCGCGGCACATGACTCTTTTAGTTAAAAGGTTCGAAAATGCCCCTCTCCTTGTGTTTGAAATTCCTCCGTTGTTTTGATTCTTGTTTTTCAACAACTTTTCTTCTCCTCGAAACAATTGTTCCCGGCCGGTCTCCGACGACTTTTCTTCAGATGGATATCTTCAGCTGATACTCGGACCCTAATCCATTTGGGTCTACCTCCTAGAAGCCGGAGGGTACTTCTTCGTTTGCCGGCACCTCTGCTCGCTCGAACGAAGAAGTAGTTCTAGCTTCCAGCATGCCCAAGAGGTGCGCAGACAGGAAGAAATTCAAGGAGACGTGGCGGCTTTGGCGCTTAGGAGAACCTCTGCGTGTCTCAAATTGGCCGACTCGGCGTGGAGTGTGCACTTGCAGACTTCGACGGACACGGGTGAGATAAGAAGGGCGTGGACTGGCTGGATGACATGGAAAGCTCAGGTGGGGTTCCTTTATGGAGCTTCTCAATCTAAACGACGCTGTCAACTCTGTGGTGGCCGGCTCGACAGCCTAGTCTTCACTGGTTCGGCCGACGGAAGCATCAAGGTGTGGTGAAGAGAGGGGAGCAGGAAGGCCACGCGGCACTTTGTCGCCAATTGGATTGCCATGGCCGCCCAAGTTCTCCATCCCGGCGAATGCTTCAGTGGTTTTGAGAGTGACCAGTGTTGATGAAGACAGCAGTAGCCTTTCGATGAAGGGTCTTCTGAGGCACCATGAAAGAAGCTCATCGCCACTGAAGTTTCCGGGGCCTAACATGCAACAAATTTTCACCCCGTTTCGAAGAACTTGGCTGCTTTAAAGTTGACCTCTTACTATAAATAGCATTATTTGAACTGGATCTCCCTCTCTAGTTATCTACATGAAAGTTAACTTAAGCCTCCAATTCTTCTGTTAACATCGTCATTGGGTTTCGCCTCTGTTTTCATGTTGTAAAACAGAGGTGAACAGAGTCATGAAAAGTGGGCAAAAAATGACTTCTGGTTTGTGAAAACAGAAGCTATTTTCCATCCCGGCCAAATGCTTGGTTGAGTTGGAGGGGCTGAAGACGGTGGATGGGGAGGACCCACCTAAGATTCTGCATTTCAACCCCAGGTTGAAAGAGGATTGGAGTGGGAAGCCTGTGATTGAGCAGAACACATGTTATAGGAGGCAGTGGGGCTCAGCGCTGAGGTGCGAGGGGTGGAAGTCTAGGGCCGATGAAGAAACTGGTAGGTAGAGATTTGATTTCAACGGGTTTTGTGCTGATTTTTAACTTGAGAGAATGCGCAGGGCCTTTTTTTTTTTTTTTTTTTTTTGTTCTGTGTATGTGTTTTATTGCTACTAGAATGAGTGCATGGATATAAATGCAAGGTAGATTGGTAGATGCATAACGTTTAGCATTATCGAGTTGTTGTTTATGTGATTCTATTTTGTTGTAGGCTTGTAGCCAATGATATCCATGTTTTTGGGATGCAAAGTGCGATTTAAATTTAGGTCGTTATACCTGAATGTAGAAACTTGATTCTTCTGAAGTTGCCGCCGTACCCTATGATGTGATTTTGTTTACTAACACCTGGTTTCTTCTCTTGGTCACAAGCTTTGGGTGGTTTTCAAACAGCTTGAATGAAGAATTCTGCATCTTTATATAGTTCTTAGTTAACTTTCATTTAATTAAACATGTCTGTTGAAAGGGGCATTATTGTTTACCTTTTCTGATTCGCTGGATTTTATGAAGTTGATGGGCAGGTGAAATGTGAGAAGTGGATTCGGGATGATGACAATCACTCGGAAGAATGGAAAGCAACATGGTGGTTGAAAAGGCTGATAGGGGCGACAAAGACAGTGTCTATAGACTGGTCATACCCTTTTTTTTCTTTTTTTCTTTTTTTCTTTTTTTCCAACATTTTCTCACAACACAAACAAAATGAGAAATGAAATGACGAACCTTCATGCAGAGGAAGACCTGTTCTTGTCTCTGTAACTCGGCGAGAACGGCGACAAGATTAGACTTGACCAAGCGGGACACGTGGGATCGGATGAACTGGTCGAGGCAGACCGGGTGCGACTTGAGCCTCTTGAGCTCTTTGGCCACGATAAGACCGACAAGCCATCCATGTGCACGGCCGACGAGCTTCATGCCGGAGTTGGGAGGTGCCGAAATGAGGACGTCAAACGTGTTTTGAGAGTGAACGAGGAGGCAAGAATTTCAAAGGGTTAGTTTCGGAATTTCTAGGTGTAGGGAGAGGGGCATTTTCGGGCTTTTTAGCTAAAAGAGCACTTTCCATCCATTTAGACGGCACAAACTGACGGAGGGGGCCAAAAAACAAGCGGTTGGTAATTTGGGGGGTCGGAATCCAAGCTTTGGTGGTTTGGGGTGCCATCCGGAGAATCGATGGTAGTTTGTGGGGCTAAATTGTATTTTTCCCTTTCTTTTTTTTTCGATAAATAGTTTAACATCTTTCATAAAGTTCTTATCTTTAAGGAGGACGAATACAGAAATAAATAAATAGAGATGCAATAAGAAGAAAATGCATTTTTCATGGACTATGTTGTTGGCTTTTGGCTGAATTGAATTGGGAAGGATTTTGGGATCTATCGATTACTAATTGTATTTTTTTCTAAATAAATTTTAGGTGGTATTTTTTCATTTTTGAGTTGAACGAGTGTACTTCCTAAGGAGATATCTTTAAACTAGATTGTTCTATTATGTAACTACAATTATTATCTCTATATTTCTCACCTTGCAGAGATATTGGCAGAAGTGTCAAGAGAGAAGACAACAAATTTTGCAGAGATATGACAGAAGTACTAAGAAGAGAGAAGGCATCGGATTTCTATGTAAATACTTATTGAGAGATCTTATTGTAGTGGATAGAAGTTTTGCAAAAATTTAATATATGGAAAGGTTTCGCTGCTATGTTGAGAATGCTGAACAAGTTGATCACATGTATTTTGTTCTGCTGTTAAATATTGTGATAGGATGGGAAGAATATAATCAATGAAGTAAGAAAATATGTTGTTTTTGTAACTCTATTTTTGTAGTTCTTATTGTATTTATAAGATCAGTGCATTTTTTTAGATCAAGACAATTTCTGAAGCTCTTTGAGCAATGTCCTTGTGTATGTGATTAAAGAAATTACAAACAATTTTTTTGATTCGTTTAGTTGGATGTTGGTGGGAAAGGATTTTTTATAGTGCTAATGGTTTTGACATTTTAGGGTAATGCTGATAGCTTGATATTTGTTGTAGAATGTTGCCTTATTTCAAGCTTATGGGCTTTTGGTATAAAAATGATGCAAATGCTTGTGTTAAATGCTTTACAATTCCATATTGTTTTTTGTCTCAAAACAAAGAAGTATTATAAACTGATTGAACCGTTGATGTCTAAAATGGAGCTCAAATTCCTCCAAATGGGAATAGACGTCTAAGTTTCATTAAATATTTACATTCGGCTCTCAAGATGCTATAGAGTAGTCTTTAGACAATCAATAATGTTTACAGAGACGTTTGGTAAAGATAAGGGTGTCTTTTTACAGAGTTGCATTCAACAATTTACTTGTACATTAGGTAGGCCCTGAATTGGAAAACCGCAAACTATTTGACATTGAATAGATCTCTGGAACTTGAGGGTGAGACTTACCTTGAACAAAAAACTCATGGACAGTTCCCTCGAGTTCAATCTAACTGCAACCAGGATTTTTCTTTAGGTTTCTTTTTTTCATCATTGTCGTAACTCTACTAACATGGTTCCACATACCTCAACCAGCATACATGTTAGACAGAAGCACATAAGAACTTGGATTACAAGAATCCAACCTGATTAGATGGTCAGCTATGGGCTTTCCAATAGATGTAATATGATAGAGGTTTAAACACAAATTCTATAATGTTGTTTACCCATTCCATAATTTAAACACACAAAACCCATCTTCTATCACTTCTCTAGTAAAAATAAATTGCCAAGATAAAGTGCACAACTGAAGTCTGATTCACCAAAAAGATTCAAAAAAAATAACTGAAATTTACTAGAAAAGGCATGAACTAAGTAATGAAAGAAGCCACAGTATGAGAAGTTCATTAAGAACTATGACAACACAAAAAGGGACAAGCTACTAGTACATATGAAAATCTACAAATTACAACATAAAAAGATATTCACTTGTCCATACAACACAAAAAAAAAAAAAAAAAAAAAAAAAAATGCCAAAACAACAAAATACTTTGTAACTTGCAATCCTTCCATTCCACTTATTTCATTTACCATTCCAATAGCTCAGGCTACCATATATCCTGCAAAATTATGAACAAGATTTTAGATAATA
Organism: Alnus rubra; assembly: GCA_028654335.1. NCBI lineage: Eukaryota > Viridiplantae > Streptophyta > Magnoliopsida > Fagales > Betulaceae > Alnus > Alnus rubra. Next base: position 1,186,393 of record JAJPGS010001029.1, on the reverse strand, counting down.
CAATCTACCTTCTTTTAAATCTCATTAAGATTTTTTTTTCTTTTTAATTTAGCGAAACAACATTCAACAAATGTTGCGTAAAATCTATTAATGAGAGAGGAAGAGCCTAACAAACCATTTTGAGGGACAACTTGGGGATGTGGATCATCATCAACCGAATATGTCAAAGCAAATTACCATCATCATCATACTCATTCCCCAAGTCCATCTAGGAGTTATTACAAGAAAAATTCAAATTAGATGTCAACCTAAACAAAACCACAAGATGAAAACAAAAGTGTATTATGCACAATCAAAATGTAGCTTACAAACCTAACAGCAATTAACAAAAACCACTTACAAACCATAATGTCAAAAATAGCAAGCAGAAAATCACAAAAAACAATCAATGTGTGATCATGATTTCCTAACATGCTTGGACTATTGGATGTGACATAGAGGGATTTAAAATAATTCCATCATAGCAAATTATAATCAAATTCAGATAATTAAGTTTCTTGAAATCCAAAGGAGTATGGTGAAACATGATTTCAAATGCATCTAATGGCTTCAACATGGAAATGATGCAACTTGGTCTCAAACTTAGGAAAGCAATGATGGCAATTTGTTTCCACAGCATTCAATACAAAAAAAAATTGTTTTTTGCCACTTGCAGTTCGCCACGTGTACGGTCACTGTAGACGTGGCGAACTGTTGGCCACGTGCAAGTGGCCACGTAAATACATGTGGTGGATCCGGGTGACACTAACTGCACAGTTGGCCGCGTGTATTTTAATACACGCGGCCATTTGCTAAATGTATTTTTATTTTTATTTTTTTTAAAAAAAAAATTATATTTTTTTGGGCCACGTATACTTAATGCACGTTGCCAATAATTATATTATCTTTTCTTCTTCTTTTTTGTTTTTTTTGTTTTTTTCCTTCCTAATATTCTGGAGTGTACGTCCAACTCTCGTCGGGAAGGCCATACCGAGAGAGATACAGAGAGTGAGAGAGACAGACAGAGAGTGAGAGAGACAGAGAGAGAGAGGTATTAGAGAAAGAGAGTGAGAGGGTACTGACGGAGAGAGACGTCGACGTCGGGAAGGCCGTCGGGAAGGCCGGTCACGCGGTGGTCGGGGAGCTGGCCGGTGGTGCGCACTTGACGGAGAGCTGGCCGGTGGTGCCCGTCTGACGGAGAGAGAGAGAGAGAGAGTGAGAGGGAGAGAGAGAGAACACTGAGAGAGAGAGAGCGAGCGAGAGGGGGAGAGAGAGAGAGAGAGAGAGAGAGAGAGAGAGAGAGAGAGAGAGAGAGAGAGCGAGAGAGAGAGAGAACACTGAGAGAGAGAATTGAGAGCGAGAGAATATAATTTATAATATATATATATTATATATTTCAAAATTGGTGCAGGTAGGTGCGCGGGACAATTCCCGCGCACCTACCTGCACCAATTTTGGCCACGTGGCCAAATTCTTGATTTACATTTATATTTTAAATATATTTTCAAAAACAGTTGACCACGTGTATTTAATACACGTGGCCAATTGCAAATATAAATATAAAAAATTATAAAAAATATAATATTTTAGCCACGCGTATTTATTACACGTGGCTAATTGGCCACGTGTAATTAATATATGTGGCCAATTGCAAATATAAATATAAAAAATTAAAAAAAAAATATAAATATTTTAGCCACGCGAATTTATTACACGTGGCTACTTGGCCACGCATATTAATACACGTGGCCAATTACAAATATAAATATAAAAAAATATAAAAAAAATATAAATATTTTAGCCACGCGTATTAATTACACGTGGCCAATTAGCCACGTGTAATTAATACACGTGGCTAACTGTCATCTAGCCACGTCTATTTATTACACGTGGCTAATTGGCCACGTGTAATTAATACGCGTGGCTAATTGGCCACGTGGCTACAGTAACGGCTACTGTAGCCACGTGGCTAATTGCATATTTTTTTTTGTAGTGATTCAACATTTGGAAACACAAACACCATCCATGCATCTAATGGCTCAGTTGAGTTCTAGACTAACCAATTTTGTGAAATTTCTAGTTAGTTGGAACAAGAAAGCAGCATCAGGAACGCAAACAAATGTACAAGGACAAGAAAAATGTGTAAATAAACCATAAGAAGACAAGGAAATTTTTAAGAAGATTTTTTTCCCCCAATGTTTAAAATTTTCTACTAAAAAAAAACAAAATCCAATTTCAAAAACCCATCTAGTAAAAAAAAAAGTGAATCTTACGAAAAGCGTATTTGTATTACTTCAACTACCAAATAGTCCAAGTTCTAAGAAAACCCAATAAATTTCAAAACCCAGACCAAGCAATGGCCATTCTAAATGTTCGTCACTAGCATATTTTGGTATCTGAAACTAGTATTTAAAGGAACCAAAAACAAAATTTTTAAAAAAATAAAGGATTATGACAAGGAGGCAAAATATATGAACAAACCAAGCAAAACCCAGATGAGTGAACAAAAAAAAAAGACAAAGAACCAAAAGCAAAACAGACCGGTGGTGTCGTGGTGGGTGGGCGTCGTTCGGTGGGCGGAGGCTACCAAACCACGTGAGGTTGAGAGAGATCGGCCAGATGGCGGGCGGCGGCACTGGTGGTGATGGGCGGAGGCACTGGCAGTGGCTACACTGCTTGGCTTTTGTGCGGCACTGCTTGGGTGGAAGAGGGGGAGGGAAAAGCTTTGGGAGAGAGAGAGAGGGAAAATGAAAATGAAAATGAAACCACAAAGATTTCGTTTTGGTTTTGAAATTTATTTATTTTTTGTTTTTTTAATAGGCTGGTAATTACATATAATAAAGGATAAATTCAGAAAAACCATTAACAGAAGTTCAAAAGGATACGGTTCAAATAATCGACAAGTTTCAAAGGAGAAATAATCCCTCCTCGAGAAGCTAAGGACCGTTCAACATGGTCAAGGAGAGCACAAAGAACACAGAACCCTTCACTACCACCTGAAAATTGTAACACTGAAAATTGAACAAAAAGGTGCTAATTCCAGGAGTAAATCACATAAAACAACACCCAAAAAAAGGGTTAAATTAAAATGCGTAAATGCAATAGAATCCTTGATCTTATGGTCACAGGGTGTTGCATGATGGCAAGAACGAAGAGCCTGGACAAGTGGTGTACGTTATGATTGACTTGCATTTAATAAGTCTTGGGAAAGCATCTTGTTGGATAAATTAAGATGATGAAATAACTTATAAGATAAGTAACTTTGAGAATATATTTGTTGAGAGAGATATTTAGGAGCTAACTTCATTGAAAAGTTATGTAAATATCTCTTATCACAAGGCATCTTAATCATGACTCCTCAAGTAATGATCGTAATTCGTAAAGATGACTTTGAGAAGAAGCAACTCATGCCAAGTTGCTTTACTTCTCAACTAAGGCCTTGTTTGATAAATGACAGGCATACATAGAGTAATGGATTGTTAATTTTAAAATTATAAAAAATAATAAATATGATATAAAGTAAAAAATGTTTGTATAGAAAAATTTGTAGTGAATTTTTTATTTGAATAATAATTAAAAAATTATTGACGTGATATAAAAAATAAAAAAAATAAATAAAAATATTTTGATGTTGATTGTTATTAAAAACTGTAAAAATAAAATAAAAAAATTTAAAATCTCTCTCTCCCACTACTCTGCACATGGCAGAGTGTTTCCAAACAAGCCCTAAGTATTTTGTAAAAATCTTCTATTCTCTTCCTATATAAGAGTGCAGATGGTTTGAAGAAATATAAACAAAAGTGAAGCAAAGCAAAAGAAATAGAGATTTTCTCTTCTTAATCTGCCGTACAACAATACATAAAAAGTTTTTTTAATTTTCTTTTTTAGAGTGAGGAAAATCTGGATGTATTAGGACTTTGAATTTTGAGTGATTTTCTCCCTGTAACTATTTTAATAGTAAATTTTCTCTACTTTTTTTACCGTGAATGTATCTCAAATTGAAAAAACCACTTAAATCTTTAAGTTATTTGTGATTGATTTATTTATCCTTGTCTTCTTAATTTTTTTTGCTTCTCACAGTCCTGAGAAATAGGACTTATTTCTTAACAAGTGGCACAGTACGCGTAAAGCATTGCAAGGCGGCATTGATAAAGCATGTGTTGCTTAGATTTGCAAGCCCTGCACCCTACAAAACGGAATAGAGAAGATTCTCTCCATTTAATTATAAATTAGAAAAATAATTGTCTTTTCATATTTCATAAAACGAAATCGATCCTTTCCATTTCATTTGAAATGAAAATGATCCAAATTCCTACAAAACCAAGCACCCAGACCAAAAAATATTCAATACCCCCAAATTGTATATATATACACACGTATACACATACTTATATAATAATCCTGAAAAAAACAAACAAATACACAAAGCGTGCCAGCATATACGGCTTGATATCGCCGACAGAGAACGAAAGGGCTGGAGGCTTGGTTTCTTCGGAAGAAGGCGATAAAGACCCGGTGCCTCTGGAGGAAGAGCAAGATGGCCATGGCGAAGAACCATGTGAAGAAGACCATCGCGATGACGAAGAGTCCAATAAATTGTTACCCAAAAAGCGATCAGGGGAAGCGGTAAATGGTTCCAGTTGTAGGGTTTCCTCATCACTACAGATAGAGAAATTGGGATAATCATCAACGGGTTCTGTTTGCGCGGACATAGAAGAACACCCACCTAGGGTTTCGCTAATAGGAGGTAAAATTGTTGAAGACCCAGTTGGATTCGATGCCGAAAGGACCAAAGATCGATCATCTTGGGCTTTTTTACCTAAATGTGGAGAAGACCCGTTTTGATTTGATGCAGCAACCAGAGAAAGATCACCAAGGGCTTCAGAAGGAAAAGATGTTGAAGACCCAACAAGATTTTCTTCAGAAACAGGCATTTCAGGAGACAATGATGAAGACCCATCAAACATTTCTTCGGAAATAGTAAAATCTGAAGGAGCAGAGTCGGGTTCTAGGGTTTCTCTGAGATGGGTTTCCATGGCAGATTCAGACGCTCTATTTTCCCATAATCATTGAAATTTAGTTGAGTACTTGAGCCAAGCTAAATAATGGGGAAGACTCCAACGGCAAAATCCAGTAAGAATGGTCTTAAAAAGTCATGGCTGTTAGAATGTTTAAGGATATTAACCTGAGCAGGGCAACCTCATGTTGGTGTCACAACTTCTAACTATACTTGTATTTATTTACTTAATAGTTCGGAAAGCCAGCCTTGGTGAGGAATTGTAAAAGGTCTTGTCTGTATAATCAAGCTCATATGGCGAGATTCCGAATAGCCAATTCCCTCAATTTGAAATCAGAACATAATGCTCTCGAGGTCAGTATTATGAATCTATTTCATGTACTACTTATTCAGAATCTTCATACAAAAAGGCCAAAGTAAGTTTTATGGCTGCAACACTAAGTTTGAATAGACTCAATAGAGTATGGCAGAAGAGTACAAGCGCGGTGATTATTAACTGTTGACTGTTAATAATTATAACTGCAATCTTCTAAGTCATTTGAAGTTGACGATTTTATAGATGACCGAAATCGGTTAATAAACGCTAACCAAATATATCAATTTGTGATTTTGGTATAGTGACTGCACGTGCTCAATCAGATTTTGAAGTACTCTAATGCTCCGTTTGTTTCGGCGTAAAATGATTTCTGGAAAATGATTTCGGCATTTTCCGGTGTTTGATTGGGGCGAAAATAACAGTCAACGAAAATCATTTTCGGTTTGACCGTAAAAGCTTCTTTAATTTTCGGAAAACGATTTACGATTTTTAAAACCGTAAATCGTTTTTCGAAATTAAGCTCTTCGTCTTTACACGCATGTTTGATATTCGATCGTTAAAATTTAGCAATTGTCGGTCATCGGGATCCGGTCAGCGCCGGAGTCCGACAACGGCCATTCGCCGGAACCCTGCCGGCGCCGGAATCAGGCCACCGGAATTCTGCCGGTGCAGGAATCAGGCGGCCGGAATTTCTGCCGTTACCGGAATCCGGCACCGGCAGACCAAATTCCGGCCGGGATATCGCCGGATTCCGGCCAAGCAGGTCGGATCCTGCTATTGATCCGGCCGGATCCGTCCAGATCCGGTCGGATCTTGACGGATCCGGCTACTGATCCGGCCAGATCTGGCCAAAACGGCCTGGATCCGGCCGGATCTGGACGGATCCGGCTATTGATCCGGCCGGATCTGGCCAAAACGGCCTGGATCCGGCCAGATCTTGACGGATCCGGCTATTGATCCGGCCGGATCTGGCCAAAACGGCCGGGATCCGGCCGGATCTTGACGGATCCGGTTACTGATCCGGCCAGATCTGGCCAAAACGGCCGGGATCCGGCCGGATCTTGACGGATACGGCTACTGATCCGGCCGGATCTGGCCAAAACGGCCGTGATCCGGCCGGATCTTGACGGATCCGGCCATTGATCCGGCCGGATCTGGCCAAAACGGCCGAGATCCGCCCAGATCTGGACGGATCCGGAAGATTCCGGCATGAATCCGGCCATTTTGGCCGGATCCGATCAAACTGTCTCGCCGGAATCCGGCAATGTCCGGCCGGACGTTGCCGGATTCCGGCGACAATTACCAAACTCTTATTTTTGCATTTCGTAATTTTTTTGTGCGAACCAAACACCGAAAAATATTTTCGAGAAAATCATTTTTTCTGAAAATGATTTCGTCGAAATCATTTTACGTCGAAACAAACGGAGCATAAGTCTATAGATTCTAATGTTTGAAAACTCTAAAGTATGCTCAAAATAGTTTAAAATATGTCCAAAAAAAAAAAAAAAAAAAAACCCAAAAAATGCCCAAATCGCTAAAAAAAATACCCAAAAAACCTATTACTTGATAAACGGTTAGCGATTACTATTTGGCCTTCAAAAACCACATTACTAATAGTTAGCGGCTAACCGGCCCTAAAGAAACGAGTGTGGTTCTTAAAAAGTAATAACTGCTTCCACACCCATAGAGTATGGTGCAATGGAATCTTGATAAGAAATTAGTGGATTTCAATGACTATTAACTCCTATTTGTATAGATATTACAATAACAATAAGCTTAACTAGCGTGGGTTTTTCATTAAATTTTGATTTTTTTTTTTTGAAAAACGTTTTAGAAAAGATCAAAGTAAAAAATATAAATAATAATAATGAAAAAAAAAAAAAAGGTTATAAAGGAATTTATGAAATTCACATAGCTCTTGATTTTTGCCCTATGCTGATGGTTGAGGATTGAATTAAACCCATATTAAACAACAACAAAAACAGTCATTAAATGCTTCTTGTCATATATTTAGTCATTCTAAAACCATTTGATATATTAAATTTTGGTTATTTTTCAACCTTGTTAATTAAATTTTTGCACACCTATTGAACTAATAAGCACCCAAATATGAAATTGCATGTTGGAAAATTTTGGCCTATTTAACAATTTCTTTTTAGGAGCCATATCATTTAACAACATAGTGAAGAGTACAAATGGAACAATAAATCTCATAATCTATAATAAATTCCCAGAACCCAAAACAACTTGTACACAACTTTTACTTCCAAATGTAAGCTATAACCACTTTGCAATACAACATCTTTATTAAAAATAAACATTACTTTGAAGTTCATATATCTTTTCTGCTTCCACTACAAAGTTGGTTGTGAATCACCAATACTTGGAAAGCATTTCAAAACAAGACTCAATAAATCTGTCCACAACTCTAAAATAGTTATGCCTCCAACTCTTCTTAATGATTAGGATCCCAAAGAAAACCCAAAATTCAAATGCATAAGAGACAGCAACAAATGCATAGAAGAATAAAGGGCTATCAATTATACTAGTCCCTTCTTCTTTCTCCTTACTTTGGCCCTTATGTTCAGGTTCAAGCCTGTTTGTGATTGAGCATTTTCTCGGCAGAGGATCTCCACAAAGATTCGGATTGCCATCATAGCATTGCATCCTAAAAGTTGAGAATTGCCTCTCAAATGGGATTCTTCCTGAAAGATTATTATATGCAACACTAAATGTAGATAGAGAAGTGAGTTCAACCAATTCATAAGGGATTTTCCCACTCAATTTGTTGTGAGAAAGATCCCAGCTCTCCACGTTTTTCAAGTTTCAGAAAGAATTTGGAATGGGACCTGTTAGAAAATTATTTGACAAGTTCAAGAATCGAAGTAGTGACAAGTCTCCCATTTCAGAAGGAATGCAACCTGTCAATTGGTTGGATGACATGTCAATTCCGGTCATCAACCAAAATGGTGCCCCTTTGAAATTATATACAATATTTTTTATTCGCCAAGACACTCCAATTTCAAATGAAGTTTGAACATTAAATGGAAACATAGAATTTCGAAACTCTTCCATTGGAGAAGTCTTCCTCCAGAATGTAATGTTATCGAGGCAAGCGGGAATTCGGCCTGAAACATGATTATCAGAGATATCAAAAACTCGCAAATGTTCCATTTGACAGATTTCTCGGAGTAGGTGACCTTCAAAGCGATTTCTACTAAAAATAACTACAGCCAAACTAGGATGATCATACAACCACTTTGGAATATTACCAGACAAGTGATTGTTTCGAACATCTAAGATTTCCAAAGTGGGACTGTTTGATATTGTGGGTGCGATGACTCCTTCAAAGTGATTGTTGCCGAGTAGTAAAAACTTCAACGATGTCATGTTGGAGTTCCTTGGGAATATTTCTCCTTGCAATTTATTGTTTGATAGATCTAGATATCCTAGGTAGGTGCCATCTCTAGTCAAGCTTTGTGGCAATGTTCCTGAGAACATGTTATAAGAAAGATCTAATATTTCAAGAGTCAAATTACCAAATGACTGAGGGATTTTGCCTTCTAATGCATTTGAGGACATGTTAACTTGACGTAAGTGTGGAAGAACATGTCCAACATATTCCGGAAGACAACCTTTGATGCAATTATCAGATATGTCAAGAACCACAAGCGATGAAGTTCGATTAGCAAAGCAATCAAGGAAAAAGCCATCAATTTTGTTGCTTCTCAAGAATAGAAATCTTATGCTCGTGTTGAAAAACAACTGACAAGGTATGCTTCCCTCTATTGCGGAGTTAGACAACTCTAGATAGCTCATGGAAAATTGGGAGGAGATAAAACTTGGGATAACGTGACCGTTCTTCTTGTTAATGATGCAGCACTCTAAGCCCAGACTTCTTAGTTGAAATGTTGGGACCCATGAGGGAGACTCGGTTTCAACTTCCAAATCATAGTTTCTTGAAAGATCAAGTTCTACGAGACTTGAAGCATTTGCAAAAATGGAAAATGATAAAACCCCATCTAATTGATTATCCGAAACATCAAACCACGCAATCTTGTTTTGTTTTGAGAATATTGATGGAGGTATATTACCATGAAGGCGATTATACCCTAGAAAAAGTGTTTGAAGGTTTGCAATCATCCCAAGACAAGAGGGAATAACGCCTTCCAATTCATTACTCGGAAGAGACAGTTCCGTCAGATGTTTTAGTCGCTTCAATTCGCAAAAAGCTGCAACAAAGTGAGTTTGAGAAATGAGTGTAGTATTAATTTGTGGGTATAAATGGTAGGATCAAGTAGCGAGTAAATATTTATTTCAAGGAAATTTAGTCTAACTGGCTTTAATTGCCCAAGTATGAGAAGCAAATTAAGCACAACATGCATGAAAACCCATCTACTTTCTTTTCTCTTTGTTCTGGTTGCCGAGCAAATAGTGGAAAAGAAAACGAAAACAAATCGGCACACTGAACGTACAGTGAGCAAAGTAATTTGGAACTTGATGAATTAGTGAATATGAATTGAGTTGGAAGTGAGAGAGCAAATATAATTGAATAAAGCACCTATAGATAGGTAAACAAATCATGGATAAATCAAGTAAGAGTTCTCACGTTGAAGGCCCCCTCCAATTTGCATGTCACGAAGTCCCAGTCTTTCCAGTTCCTCAAATATGGTGAACCAGGTTACATTTGGATACCATGTACTTGATGTGACGTTGTCCAAAGTGATAGAGCTAACTCCCCCATTTCTACCGTAACACAAAACTTGATCCGCTTCACAACAATTCCTTCCGTCCCAGTGTTCAAAGGCTAAACCATTTGTGGAGTTTCTGATCTCCAAGAGAGCTCTGTTTTGCTCTTCACTGCAACCTTTGCCACAAGCCAAAGGGAAAAAAGTGATTGCCATAACCCAAAGAAAAATGACAGTATTGCCAAAACAAGTCTTCATTTCTAAGAGATTCTCAAATGAATGGTTATATGCTTCTTCATCGTACCATATTTTAAATGAATTGCTGAACGGTGGGAACCCGAAGAAGCAGCCAGAACGCAAAGCAGGGAAGCTGCGGAGTGGGGCCACGTGGAGCACTTAAAGCAAGTAGGGCCCCAGGGATTGCTTTTGAGAATCAAAGGACGCCGTAGGATTGGGAGTCAACTGGTCATGCCTGGTGGGCTGCCGTGGCATTGGGATTCAATTCAGACCCCCTCCCTTTGAGTAAAAAGTACCACAAATTCAAACACTCCAAAAGTTAAGGGTTGAAAAAGCATCTCGGGTTGACAAAAAATTTTCATTTTACCCGTGCTTTTTCACAACTCGGAAGACGGTGCACAAGCCGATTTTTGCAAGGAAGTTGCTTTTCATGGCAGGGGTAAAATGGAAAAAAAATGTCAAAAATATCAAGCGTGTTGAAGAAGCTTCACACCTGCCAAAAGCCGGGGAGAGGGGACACGGACAAGTGAGGTATAACACTCCAATTTCATATTGGAAAGAGATAAATAACTCACATGAGTGGTTTATAAAAAATAGATGAGTGCTAAGTTTCACATTGTCTAATTACTAGGTGAAACTTTCCTTATAATCACTTATAAAGTCCAGTTTCACCTAGTAATTAGGCAATGTGAAACTGAACTTTATAAGTGATTATAAGGAAAGTTTCAAATTGATTAGTCCTTTTAGAGTAATAACACAAATATAGCTAGAGATTTTTCTTGAGTCTTTACATGAGGCGTCAGGGGAAAATAGGGGGAGGAGAGGAAAATGGGGTTAGCAAACAAGGCCTCAATTTTATCATTATTCACAACCTTATTCTTGGTGGTTATTGGCCAAAATCAAGAACCGATTTCAGGGTTCTCAATTATTATGAATTAGAAATCGGCTCTGGTAATCTGATAATCGGCTATCCAGTTAATCAACGGTTACTCAATTACCTTTGGTGGTATCCGGTTATCTGGATTCGGTACTGAATTTTTTTTAAAAAAAAAATGATATATTGGGCTTACTTTTTAGATTTCATTTAAACATTTTTTGGGCTACATTTAAACGTTTTTAATCATTTTTTAAGGTATTGGGCCTAATTAATCAAGAAATTCGATCACCTACCATCTGGATTTAAAAATGCCTTTAGTGCTAATTAGCTAGCTAGTGAGTGTTAGACTAATACATTTTTCAATGTCAAAAGCATGAATACTAATAAAAATGCTGATCAAATAATGCTCTACATAACAGAGTGCTTTGAATATAAATAGGAGATCATGCAACAAATGGCAAGGAAAGCATCTGCAGATGGATCTAGAGAGGTGGAATCACTTTGCATCTCCGTAGTGATTAATTCAAGCAGTCCCTGGATTGTGGAAACACTGATCTGGGGATTCCCTTTATCAAAGAAATAAAGGTACCTGCAAACAAAATGAGATAAAATAATTCCCATCTTTAGAAGAAAAATGTAGAAACAGAACTGAGGTTTGGGGGAAAATCAAGTAGTGGTTGCCATCTACTTTCTTTTCTCTCTGTTTTGGTTGCCGAGCAAATAGTGGAAAAGAAAACCAAAACAAATCAGCACACTGAACAGTGGCGGAGATAAATGTCTAAAAAATTAAAACATGTAATTTTTTAATCAAAACTCTATTATGTCCCTACAATGATGTCCCTACAAGGCTACAAGCCCTACAAATTAAATCAAAACATTCATTTTCATGTATTTGCTCATTAAAAAAAACAGCTTAACCCAGCGACAGCAGCACTCTTAAAAAATGCAAGTTACCATCAAATTTGGACTGATATTGAACTAAGAAAACCCAACCCAAAACTAAAATTAGACACAATGAATGATCGACATGTCTCAAATCTTCCTCTACACGCTACTACGGTACTAGCGAATCTTCCTCTACATGCAAATCTTCCTCAAATCTTCTTCTTCAGTTCTTCAGTTCTTCAATCTCCTATCGCCGAGGCCGAGCTGCTACGCTTCTCCTACGCTGTACAAGTATTTTTGTATTTGAGTCTCTGTCTCTTATTTTTATTTTAAACTATGAACTTTTGAGTATCATCACATAGAAAAAAAAAATTTATTATTTAAAATATTATATTTTATTATTTTAATTTCATCCCTACTAAGATAGTTTCCTGGCTCTGTCATTGACGGTGAACAACCTAATTTGGAAATTGATAAATTAGTGAATATGAATTGAGTTAGAAGTGAGAGAGCAAATATAATTGAATAAAGCACCCGTATCATGGATAAATCAAGTAAGAGTTCTCACATTGAAGGCCCCCTCCAGGCCCATGGCCCCCTCCAATATGCATGTCATTAAGTTCCAGTTTTTCCAGTTCCTCAAATATGGTGAACCAGGTTACATTTGGATACCATGTACTACATGATAAAACGTTGTGCTTCTTCGTCGTAGCATATTTATATATAAATATTAGGAAAAACTTTACTTACGATCTATGATATTTTATCACTTTTGAAAAAAATGTACCTAAACTTTAAAAGGTGTAAATTTAAGATATTCATCTTTCAATTTTTTTTTTAATTTAAAAATTCCGTTAAAATTTTTATTAAATCCTGTCAACATTTTAAAAAAAATATGATTCTGACATGGGTACTTTTGCAAATACCGTTAAATTCTAACCAATACTTAAATCTCAGTAATTTTATTTTTTTTTTCTCTTTTTTCTTTCCTAAAACAAATTAGGGGTATTTTAAAAATTTTGACAGGATTTAACAAAAAATTATAACGGATTGTTGAAATTGAAAAAAAAAAATTAAAAGATGCCTAAATTGACACTTTTTAAAGTTTAGATACTTTTTTTTAAAAGTGATAAAAGTGATGAAATATCAAGAATTATAAGTGAAATTTTTCCTAAATATTATTTCAACAATCAAAATTGTTAGTTTGTTACTCATCCATCACACATTGCATCTATCGTCCCCAACCACGCGTTTCATGTCTTCATCTAACAATAGACATGATTGTGCTTTAGAATGCCGTACACCAGATTGTGGAAAAACTTGACCAAAATGACAATTGTGAATGTATTTTTCTTTTTTCAAATATCCACCATGGTTGTTGGAAGTTGTAGAAAGTAGAAACCTTTGGTTTTGGGTGGCAGGCAAAGACTCCTTCTCACACTTTAATTTAAAAGTTTTCCTCCCTTTGTCTCCTCTGCTTTTGTTTTGTTATGTTTCTTTCACTTTTTATAGTCATTGCACGAAATTTCCTAATGTGAAGTTAATTAGATCAAGCTGCATGCAATTGTAAAAACTTTGATTTCACCTGTGATAATTATATCATTATTTGGCCACTTTTAGACCGAGTCACTCTCTTCACACGCATTTCATACTGACGGATGGGACGTGTTTTAAGTAGCTAACACTTAAACGTCAGTCAGTATAAATAAGTGTGATAAATAAGTGTGAAAAACGACATTACTCTTCGCTTTGAAATGTGATTTTGGGATTATTTCATTTTTTATAATTTAGTTTAAAATCGTACTTTTAGTCCGTCAAACGCACTCTAATTATCTCATGATATGTAAATCTTAATGGATTTCTATCATGTTTTATGACAGAGGGTGGTATATATTGAAGGTGCAGTTGCATGATGAAACAGTGAAGCAAAAGGCCATGATGGCAGTCTCTGGTCTTCAAGGTATAGAATTTTTACCTGATTGTAATTCTGCAATAACCCCTTTGGTAGTCTCTAATATTATATATGCTTCATGTCGATGTAATCATGTTATTTGGGTTCAAAAGTGGAAGGAAAATCTGCCCTCAATAATTTGAGTTGATTAGGCGAATTATGGTCCGTTTGGATTTGCAATTTCAAAACATAAGATTTAAAAATAACGATTTGAAAAACGCAAATTTTAAAGATGTAGTTAAGTGTTTAGTAAATTCATTGTTTAGCCTTTAAAATCGCAGTTTAACTTTTAAAATCGTGTGTTTTTAATAAGTCTAAACTTTCGATGTGAGAAAATCTAAACGTTCTTTTTATGTCCTTGTTTTCATTGAATGTGAAGCGAAATCTAGTTTCATACCTTCAGTTATTGGGTTTTACAACTCTAGTGATTGATTTTTAAGAATATTATATGAAAGAAAGACTGGAGATCGAATGACAAATAGCAGTTCTCTTTCTATTTATGTCCTTTAGCATGACCATGTGGTTGGAAACATGTGAAAACTTCACACCGGCCAACTAACTTCAAAGGCCCACGAGACTTGCTGAATATTATAATAAGGCCAATACGATGCAGATATTCCAATAAAGATTATTGTGGGCCTTTCAAAGCACAGCAATTCTTCAGTCTCAAAGTCAATGAAAGATGTAGGAATAGGTCTAATCAATCCGCGTCATTTCCTCCTTAATTTAACAACCCACCAACAAATCAAATTTCGTGGCTCTCTCTCTCTCTCTATTTACTGTAATTGACATCACTGGACCCTTTAAATGGCCTTGTTTGGTAAGGTCAAGGAAAATCCCACTCTCTTCTTCACCTTTTACAAAAATAATTAATTTTAAAATATTTTAATTTTATATCACATCAATAATTTTTTATTATTATTTAAATAAAAAATATTTACTAGAATATTAAATTTTTTCAATTTTTTATATAAATTTTTTTTACTTTATATCATGAGAGCCACTTCTATACGGTTATGGCAAAAAACAAAAGTTTTTTGCCTACCAATAAACACTCAACACGTCAGTTTAGTACACCAAAGTACCATAGGGTGAAAACACCCAATCACACCAAATTCATGCACCCAACCCGTTGAAACCCATTCCCTTCTCCATCACCGCCTACCCAACCCAACCCGCCACCGCTGCCACCACAACCAGAGTCGCCACCAATGGGCCGGCCGGCGGAGTCGACCTGGGCCGATGATGAGTGACAGCTCGGCCGACGGGAGTGACGCCCGGACAGAAGGGTTGGCCCAAAGGCCACCCCCAGGTTTGGGCCCCCATGTTCGGGCCAACCCCAGACCCCGGGGGCGGCTGCGTGGCCGCCCAATGGACCGAGGGTAGCTGCGCGGCCACCCCCAGTGGCCGGGGGTGGCCGCGCAGAGCCTGGGGTGGCCATCGGGCCAACCCTAGATCCATCTATGGCTGGCCCGAAGGCCACCCCAGACCCTGGGGATGGCCGCGCGGCCGCCTCATGGACCGGGGGTGGCCGCGCAGGGCCTGGGGTGGCCATTGGGCCAGCCCTAGATGGATCTAGGGTTGGCACGAAGGCCACCCCCAAACCCTGAGGATGGTCGCGCGGCCGCCCCATGGACCGGAGGTGGCCGCGCAGGGCCTGGGTTGGCCCGAAGGCCACCCCCAAACCCCGAGGATGGTCACGCAGCCGCCCCATGGACCGGGGGTAGCCGCGCGGCCACCCTCGGCCAACTTTGGGTCCAAGAAGAGCGAACAAGACTACCCACCTCGTTCGGCTCCGTCTCGTCCGTGGAATTGCCGATCTCAGGTGTCCGGCGTGGAGTTGCCGATCTCAAGTGTCCGGTGTGGCCGCGTGGGGTAGTGGCTATGTGGCTGGGAGGATTTTTGGTTTTTGTTTAGGGTGAAAGAAGGAGGGATGATCCGGTGTTTTGCCAAATATGAATATTCTGTATTGTAAATTAATCAAGCAATAAAAGCAACAATGTAGCCCTTTGACATTTACTCTGTAGACATAGGTCATAGGCCGAACCACGTAAAATCTCTTTGTTCTTATTTTATTATTTTCGCTATTTATCTTTTTCTTTTTTCTTTTTTTTTTTGTCCATTCGATTTTATTTTCTTTCATGGTATTAGAAATATAGGCTAACGTCAATATTCATTCCAATGGTCGTGTGAATTCTTTTGTTATTCTATTTTATTGTCTTCTTCTTGACTTTTCAAATCTTCTCATCATAGATTTTGCATACTTAATTTGATAGAAAAAATAAAATAAAATCTCACTCCATTGTTTTGTTTTTCCTACATCCACACCCAACTCTCCGCACCCAAATCTCCACACCCTGAATCAATTTTTATTTTTTATTTTTTAAATGGAAACGCTCTCTCTCTCTCTCTTCCGGTCGGCAAATGAAAACGGAGACGGAGAGAGTGCCGGAGACAGAGAGTGCTGGCTAGAACGGCCAGAGATCCAGCCTTTTCCAAGCCAGAACGACTGGATCCTGGCCGGGATCCGGCCCTTTCCAGACCGGTGGTCGACTGGAGGTGGGAGGAGAGGGAAGATGGAGGGAGGAGATAAGGAGGGGAAAAACAAAACGAAAAAAAAAAAAAAAAAAATCTGATGTGGAATGCCACATCAAGGTGTAAGGATTTGGGTGTGAGTGTAGTAGCTCTCTTTTCTTCACGGCAGAACTTGTTTTTGCTTCTTTTCTTCTTTTTTTTTTTTTCTTCATTTCCTTTTGGTTTGTGTTTTGTCAAACAAGTGGTGTGTGTGAGTATGAGATCAGTTTTACTCCAGCCCACGCCACCTGTGACTCATTTGGAGACAAAACAAACCAAAATCTCCTTGTTTTGTTCTTGATTTTGTTGTGATTTTATTAAAAAAAAAACTCATACACAGCAAGCATCAGATCTTGCTTCGTTACTGTTACTCTCCACAAGGCCCAGCCGAGTTCCACCCTTCACAGCCAAGCTCGGTCTCTCTGCCGCCTTCCACTTCTCAGATCCGACGCCTCCTCCTTCGGTTGTGCAGGCCCAGCGTCGGCGCCCACTCCTCCGGCCATCCATAGCCCGTTGGAAGTAGAGTTTCTCCTCACCGTCACAGTCACCACCTTACTGCTCCTTTGTCGGCCGTCCATCAGGCCCACCGTCCTCTTCAAGGTTGCGATCCCATCTGCTCTTATTCCTGCAAACTTCTTGTAGCTGTTATTGGTAAAGACGATTGTTGCTCCTTTGATTGTTGTTCAAAGAAAAGGTGAAAAAAAAAAAAAAAAAAAAAAAAAAGGAAGAAAAAAGAAGAAGAAGAAAGAAAGGAGTGCACTATGCACTACGCCTTTTCCTTTTCCAGAAACCACTCGCTAGAAACAAGGAATTGAGTGGATGCCAAAAATAATAAATAAATCAATAAAAAAAGGAAGAAGTAGGAAAAAAAAAAAGTTGAGAAAAAAAAAATCAAAAAAAGCGAAATTACCCACAATATTTTGGACTTTTTGTTGGCTCATAATTATTTTGATCATTGTTGGTCCAATTGTTAACTCATACCTATCTTTTAACCTTTGTGGTATTGTTTAGAAACCCAGGCCCATTTCAGCCAATAATTGGCTCTTATTTAGGCCCATAGTTGGCCCATATTATTTTGACATTTGTGGTATTGTTTCAAACTCATGCCCATTTTAGTTCATAGTTGTCTTTGATTTTGGCCCATGGTTGGCCTATTGATATTTAAGGCCCATCTCCACCGTCACCAACTTCCTCCGGTCATCATCGTCGATCGTTGTCATCTCCAAACGAAGAAGAAGAATTTATTGCAAACTCATCAAGTTTTCAAAATCTTTGCACCTTGAGTTTGAGTGGGAATGTTAGAGAATATATTTCCTATCAATATATGAAATATATTATATTCATATTGTACATTTATATTACGGTACTTTCCTTTATAAAGTCGATTAATTTGATTATCATCATTACCTATTTCAATTCTTCTATAAATAAGAGTATTTTATGTTGTAAATTAATCTAACAATAAGAGTAACAATGTAGCCCTTTAGGCTTTACTCTGTGAACGTAGGTCATAGACCGAACCACGTAAAATTTCTTTGTTCTTATTTTATTATTTCCGCTATTTATCTTTGTTATTTCCATTTGATCATATTTTCTTTCGGTCTATACAGTTGGTTACAAACCAAGTTGAGAACATAAATTGGCTTGTACATTTGAGAGCACAACCTATTAATTTGATATGTGTTGGCCTTTTTCTTGTACATTGCCCTAGTCCATGTGTTTTGTTTAGTTGAGATTTGTGTATAAACTTAAAAACGAAAAATAAAAGTGGAATAATAGCATAAGCAAGAAAGATAAAATAGCACAAAGAATTACAGGTGTTCAGGTGTTAGACACCTACATCTACAACTCTGAATAGCCCCTACGACTACGTTAACCACTCTGAATACCTCACGTCTCCACTAATGGTATCAGAGCAGAAGTCCTGAGTTCAAACTATGTCTCATTCATTTGCCTCCAATTTCAATTAAATATTCAACGTGTTAGGTCTCACATATTAAGTTGAGCCTACATGTGAGAGAGAATGTTAAAGTATTGATTAAATGATTAAATTTACCTCTTTCTATTAGCTTAAGCTTATGTGATAAGTAGTAATTTAAAATAATATCAAAGACAAATGTCATGAGTTTGAACTGTGCATGACACTACAACTTTACTCTCGTTCTCATCTGGTTAACATTTTGAAATAAACGGTAATTTAACATGTTTACTGGCGTTTGCACGTCCTTTTTTGCTGTGGTATATATGTAAACTGTCTTCTCCTCCCAAGCTTTTGTATGTTAGCCTCTGATCCTTGTGTTGACATATTCTGTATATTCTATATAAGATCAATACAACATACGGTTTTTGTAAGTTTACCAAACCATTCACAGACAATTCTTTCACATTAATCTTCTTCTCCAGTAAGGCTGTAATTTTGTAATTTTTGGTATAAGGTCTCTGACTTAATTAACTCATGATGAATTCAAGATGAAGTAGATGTTTGATTTTTATCAAAACACTGTTAAACACTAATAGACGCTAAAATATTCAATATATAATTGAGCAAAATTACTAGTCTTATCGAAAGTCAGCATCCTCATTGGTCCTAAGAACCAAAATTTACAACACAGTAAAGACCACAAAGGGAACAACAAATCCCATAATCTATAATGAAATCCCAGAACACATACAATTTGTAAACAACTTCTACTTCTAAGTGTGAGCTAGAAGCATTCAGCAGTACAACATATTTATTAAAGATAAACATTATTTTGCAATTCAGGTGTCCTTTCTGCTTCCACTACAAGTTGGTTGTGAATCACCAATACTTGGAAAGCATTTCAAAGCAAGATTCAATAAGTCTGTCCACAGTTCTAAAATACTTATGCCTCCAATTCTTGTTAATGATTAGGATCCCAAAGAAAACCCAAAATCCAAATACATAAGAGACAACAACAAATGCATAGAAGAATAAAGGGCTATCAATTATTCTAGTTCCTTCTTCTTTGTCCTTACTTTGGTCCTTATGTTCAGGTTCAAGCTCGTTTGTGATTGAGCAGTTTCTTGGTAGAGGGTCTCCACAAAGATTCAAATTGCCAACATAGCATTGCATCTTGAAAGTTGAGAACTGTCGCTCAAATGGGATTCTTCCTGAAAGATTGTTATATGCAACACTAAATGTAGATAGAAAAGTGAGTCCAACCAATTCATAAGGGATTTTCCCACTCAAATTGTTGTGAGAAAGATCCAAACTCTCCACCTTTTTCAAGTTTTGGAAAGAAGTTGGAATGGGACCTGATAGAAAATTATTTGACAAGTTTAAGAATTGAAGTTGTGATAAGTCTCCCATTTCAAAAGGAATGCTACCCGTCAATTGATTGGATGACATGTCAATTCCGGAGATCAACCAAAGCGGTATACCTTTGAAATTATATACCATATTTTTTATTTGCCATGACGCTTCAATTCCAACTTGAAGTTCATCTGCATGAGTAAGTCCATTTACAAATGTTCCAGTTGGAGAAGTCTTCTTCCAGAATGTAATGTTATCAAGGCATGTGGGAATTTGACCTGAAACATGATTGTGAGAGATATCGAAAATTCGCAACCTTTCCATTTGACACATTTGTCGGAGTAGACGACCTTCAAAGCGATTTCCACTTAAAAGAACTATAGCCAATCTAGGACGATCATACAACCATTTTGGAATATTACCAGACAAGTGATTGTTTTGAACATCTAAGATTTTCAAAGATGGACTGTTTGATATCGTGGGTGAGATGATTCCTTCAAAATGATTGCCGCCAAGTAGTAAAGTCTCCAGCCATGTCATGTTGGAGTTCTTCGGGAGCATTTCTCCTTGCAATTTATTGTTTGATAAATTTAGATATGCCACGTGGCTGCCATCTCTAGTCATACTTTGCGGTATTGTTCCTGAGAACATGTTATTAGAAAGATCTAATATTTCTAAAGACAGATTACCAAATGACCAAGGAATGTTTCCTTCTAATGCATTTGAGGACATGTTAACTTGACGTAAGTTTGGAAGAAGATGTCCAACATTTTTAGGAAGACGACCTTTGACATGATTATCAGATATGTCAAGAACTGTAAGTGATGAAGTTCGATTAGCAACACAATCAAGAAAAGAACCATCGATTTTGTTGCTTCTCAAGGATAGATATGTGATATTCATGTTGAACAACAACTGACAAGGTATGCTTCCCTTTATTGAGTTTCTAGACAAGTCTAGGCGTAACAAGGAAAATTGGGTGGAGATAAAGCTTGGGAAAACGTGACCATTCTTCTTGTTGATGTTGTTGTCCTCCAAGATCAGACTTTGTAGTTGAAAGGTTGGGACCCATGAGGGAGACTCGGTTTCAACTTCCAAATCGTAGTTGCTTGAAAGATCAAGGGTTACGAGACTTGAAACATTGGCAAAAATAGAAAATGATAAATCCCCTTCTAATTGATTGCCTGAAACATCAAACCTCAAAATCTTGCTTTGATTAGAGAATATTAATGGAGGTACATTTCCATGAAAGAGATTATCTGAAAGATCGAGGATTTCAAGGCTTGAAGCATTGAGAAAAGTAGAAAATGATAAACCCCCTTCCAATTGATTACCCGAAACACTAAAGAGCGCAATCTTACTTTGTTTGGAGAATATTGATGAAGGTAGATTACCATGAAGGTGATTGCCTGATAGATCAAGTTCTTGAAGATTTGCAATCATCCCAAGACAAGAGGGAATAACGCCTTCCAATCCATTATTCCAAAGATCCAACACCCTCAGATGTTTTAGTCGTTTCAATTCGCAAAAAGCTGCAAAAAAGTGAGTTTCATTAATTTTTTATTTTAATTTTTTGTCTTATGTGTCAAGACGATTGAGTTAAACGTCTTGAATATGAAATATAAAACCAAGTTAATTCAAAATTAAATGAAGTCTTATTCATATAGTGAGTCATGAGAATCATTCTATTATAACAAATCATTTGGAACTACATAAATTAGTCAGTATGAATTGAGTATGGAAGTGATGAGAGAGCAAATGAAATTAGATGTAGATGAACAAATCATGGGATTAGAGAAGAAAAAAAAAACACGAACAAATCAAGTTAGAGTTCTCACGTTGAAGCCCTCCTCCAATTTGCATCCCAAAAAGTGACAGTTCTTCTAGTTCATCAAACATGGTGAACAATGTTACATTTGGATACCATGTTCTTGGTAGTGCCATGTCCAAATAGATAACGCTAACTCCCCCAGCAATACCGCTACACACGATTTCATACGTTTGATTACAACAATCCCTTCTGACATCCCAGTCTGCAAAGGCTACACCATTTGTTGAGTTTCTGATCTCCATGAGAGCTCTCTTCTGTTCTTCGCTGCATCCTTTACCACAAGCAAAAGGGAAAGCAGTGATGATGGCCATAACCCAGAGCAAAATAACATTATTTCCAAAACAAGTCTTCATTCTCAATTGAATGGTTGTGCAACTTTTTCATATATGCTGCCTTTTATGTATATATTATATGTATATATAAACATTATTTCCAATAATTAACTGCGAGTTTTATGGAAATAGCTTGGAAATTGCATGAAGCTTTAGTCACAAGTCAATGTTGTGGATGCATGTTAATAGAATATGTGAGAATTGAGATGCCCTCGCTCCCACTCTTTCCCACAAACAAACATATATAGACGAGGGATATAAAAATGTTTGGATGACTTTTGACCTGAAAATGAAGGAGACAAGGGAGGATGAGTAACGGAGTCGGATATCAAGCTCAAGGGTGAGATTGAGGGTCGTGTAGGTTTGCGATTCAAAAAATATTTTCAAGTGTTTCTGGTTTGTATTGATGGGAGATCCAAACTTTTTTTTTTATTATTTTTATTTTTATTTTTATTTTT
Source organism: Alnus rubra (assembly GCA_028654335.1). Lineage (NCBI taxonomy): Eukaryota > Viridiplantae > Streptophyta > Magnoliopsida > Fagales > Betulaceae > Alnus > Alnus rubra. The sequence continues at coordinate 1,163,974 of JAJPGS010001029.1, read as the reverse complement.
TATATCCTAGCAAGATTACTACTATTATATTAAAATAAAATACAATTACAAGAGGCCAGGGATCGATCCGCAACAAACACATGGCATTTGACGTTTGTGTTTGCCAAAGGGTATGAAAAGTACTTTTCAATTCAAAAACTTTAATAACCAAACAAAAACAAAGAGAGCCGTCCAGAACCTCTTTGAATTCCTATTACTATTAGATATATATGGTCAACATATTGAACCGAGCCACACGTGGCAGATCAACCGAAACATGCCGGAAAGAAGACTAAGGGAGAGAAGGGGGAAGGCTCAGCGGCTTTGTCTGCCTCGGCGCAGCCAACACACGGCGGCCGCCCGCTGCTGAAAGTGAAGAATAATATTATCCGGATGTTTCAAGAATATATAAAACATATATATGTAAATAAACTTTTAATCCAGTTGATCACGTAATTTTTTTTATTTTATCTACGTATAGTAGACCTAAACGAATTAAGCTTCTTTTGATTGCATAAGCATTGCGTGAAACCAACCACCATTCCATGTGCCATTATCTCATCATAAAATGCCATTCATGATTCCAGTAAAAGACAGGAATTAGTGCTATTCTACTGCTAAGCCCACTATCCGATATTGTTCAAGGTTTTATGCCAACAATTACAAAGACAGTTGCAGTACTGCTCACGTTTGACATTTATTTGTAGCAGAATTTTTTCTGCATTCTTGTATTTTACTTTGTTTAAATATTGATTTAGCATGGTATCAGATTGAACAGAAGCGGCCTTGATCGAGTTTAAACTTTGTATTTTTCATTTATCTTAAATTTCAATTAAATATTTCACGTGTTGAGTCTGATCACATATTAAAAAGAAGTTTAAGCTCACACGTGAAAGGAGTATTAAAGTATTGATTAAATGAGTAAATTTACAATTTCTATCCGCTTAAGTTTTTGGGTCAGGTGGGGATTTAACAGTTTCATATTAAAAAATAAAAATAAAAAATAAAGAACTTTTGGTGCTTTGAATTGTCTTTCATTAATTAAGTCTAAATTTACTTCTAGGTAGACACATGTTTGTGGTGTCACTAAGTGCGAATCACACGTTGCATTTGCGCTATAGGCACACTTTGCACTTATGCATTGTCACACACTCGCACGAGCCACGTTCCTATTATTTTTGTGTAAAATCTGATGCAGTTTATTTTTAATTTTTTGAACTTGCATAATGCACAATTGAGATTCTAACGGTCATAAATTGGTTTGAATTTTAACATTAACAACCGCTTTTTCAACCATCATTTTTTTAAGAGTAACTGTTGTTTCAACAGTAGTACGCATAAACTGCTATTATAATTCTATATAAAAATTATGATTTCATAAAAGTGAACTACCACTACTTTTTTATAATCTTCCTCGATCTTTAATATATGCAGTTACACGTTTCTTGAACAAAGTTAGAATTGTAAGAAAATATATTTAGGGAAAATTTCATAAAAAACATCAAAAAACCTCCCACAATAGATGCCCTATATTTAGATGAAGGGGTTGGGAATGAATAGTGATTCCCAATGTATACATATCTACTATTCATTCCCTATGTATTATTTTAATATAAAAGAAGTATAATTAATTGATATAGGGAAGAGAGAAAAAGTAGGAAAGAGAGAAAAATAATAAAATAAGAGTAAAAAAATAATATTTAATTGATATAGAGAAAAGTAAGGGAATCTATTGTGGAGTATTTTTTTATAGGGAAGCAAAAAGTAGTTTTGTTCCCTAAATATAAGGAAAATAGTTGAAAATCTGCTGCTAGTGCTCTTACGGTCACAGGGCGTGGCATTATAGGGGTGGACCCACGTTGGTGGGTGGGGGGACGAATGTCCCCCAAAAATTTTAAAATTTCACCTAAAATATATAAAATTATTAATTTGTCCCCCCTAAAATTTTTTCTTTATATTTTAACCCCATATTTTTTTCCCCCCAACCCACTTTCTCCCTTCTGCCATGCCAGCCTTTTACTTTTTGCAGACCATTTCAGTTTCTTTTCTTTTTTTTTTTCCTCTTTTACCCTTCTCACCTCCGAAAAATAAAGTACACCCATCTCTTTTTCCCCCTTTCCCATGTGTGTGGCATCCCCTCCCCCAACGCCTCTCTCTCTATTGATATTTTTTTTTACCCCTTCACCTCTGCTTGGTTCCTTCTTGGGCTTTATCTGGAAATCTCTCGCTAATACTCATGGAAGGCTCAACGAATGGACGCATTGATTTTGGGAAGATGGGTTATGGGTATGTTGCGTCTCATTTCTCCTTTTAACTTGATTGAATAGGTTTTGGTGTTTTTCCTAATAATTTAGGTAGGGACCGTAGGGTCTTGGGGTTTTTGACAATTTTCCTTGGTTGGTTTTTGTTAAGTGCAAGCATTACACAACGGCCACCACCACTTTCTCAAGCATTACACACAGAAATTGCGACAGCTAACCAGAGATCTTTGAAGGTGTAAGAAAGTTTCCATGGTGGTCTGGACTCTGGACTGTTTGTGTATACGTAGGCCAACAAGAAAACAAGAGACCGTGAGGTATTGCCGGTAGGCCAGCATTGTGAAGAGCAGAGCAAAACAGAGAAGATAGACAGGTCATGTATGTGGTGTTTGACAATCAATTACAAGTCTTTTTATTGGAAGCTTTTCTTTTTATTCTTCTCTTGGTGAACTGGCATATTAATTCTTGTATATATATTTAGTAAAAAACTTGGATTATTGGGGTATATATTGGTTGAACATTAATACCCACTTAATGGGATAGGTTTCTATAATAGTTGTGTGGTGTTTTCTGGAATGCCCATTTGGTTATGCTGACTTAGCAGTATATCTACAGGTTTTCTATAGCAGTTTGCAATCTGGGTTCATGTTGCATTTAGAAGTTAGTATAGAGTTCATAAATGGTAGAGCCACCATTTATGTGAGAGGGGGGAATATTGCTTCTGGAGCATTGAATAATTCTTTGAAGATCTAAAGGGTACTTGTGGTTATGGATGTTTTGGTAGGTGTGTTTTGTTGTATATTGATGACTAAAGGAGCTGAATATGGGGAAGCTCGTTGAAGCTCTCAAGGGCTCGAGCCCTAAGCCCTCTCTAGTGGGTTTGATAACTCCCTCAAAGGTACCCTTCTTCTTTTTACACTATAAATTGTGCTTAGTTTATTTTACTAGTACTTTATATTATTGTGTGGTGGTGATATCATGAAAATTTAAAACTATAATTTGAATCAAATGAGTATTTTGTTGTAAAAAAATTATACAAGTTCATCCCCCTTACCAAAAATCCTGGTTCCACCCCTCGTGACATGATAGCAAGAACGAAGAGCCTGGACAAGTGGCACGGTATGCGTAAAGCATTGCAAGACGGCATAGATAAAGCATGTGTTGCCTAGATTTGCAAGCCCTGCACCGTACAAAACCAGAACCCAGACCAAAAAAAATTCAATACCCCCAAATTGTATATGTATACACACGCATACACATACCTATATAATAATCCTGAAAAAAAAACAAACAAATACACAAAACATACCACCATATACGGCTTGATATCGCCGATAGAGAATGAAAGGGCTGAAGGCTTGGTTTCTTCGGAAGAAGGCGATAAAGACCAGGTGCCTCTGGAGGAAGAGCAAGGTGGCCATGGCGAAGAACCATGTGAAGAAGACCATCACGATGACGAAGAGTCCAATAAATTGTTACCCAAAAAGCGATCAGGGGAAGAGGTAAATGGTTCCAGTTGTAGGGTTTCCTCATCACTACAAATAGAGAAATTGGGATAGTCATCAACGGATTCTGTTTGCGCGGGCATAGAAGAAGACCCACCTAGGGTTTCGTCAATAGGAGGTAAAATTGTTGAAGACCCAGTTGGATTCGATGCCGAAAGGACCAAAGATCGATCATCTTGGGCTTTTTTACCTAAATGTGGAGAAGACCCGTTTTGAATTGATGCAGCAACTAAAGAAAGATCACCAAGGGCTTCAGAAGGGAAAGATGTTGAAGACCCACCAAGATTTTCTTCAGAAGCAGGCATTTCAGGAGACAATGATGAAGACCCATCAAACCTCGGAAGTAGTAAAATCTGAAGGACCAGAGTCGGGTTCTAGGGTTTCTCTGAGATGGGTTTCCACGGCAGATCCAAACGCTCTGTTTTGAGTGTGTTATTGGTAAGGAATGTGAAAAATGAGAAGTGGGTTTTGAAGGGTTAATCTTTGAGAGAATGTTTTGGCTCCAAATTTGAGTTTGGGAAATTCTAGGGTTTTGTACTGGGGAGGGGGTGAAGAAAGAGGGAAAGTGAAAAGTGTTTGAAATATGGTTTGGTTTGTGGGGGATTTGAGATTTTGAAAATGGAGGGAAACCTCAGTACATCATTATTTTGGTTTTTCCGCTCAGACCAAATTTTAAGGAAAGAGAGCCACTTCTGTCAGGTCATGGCAAAAATCAAGGGTTTTTTGTCCACCAATGACATATTGACACATCATCTCAAAACAAAAAAACTCAAAAAATTATATTGTTGTTGAAACACCAGATTTGGACCACCCTGAGAACCCCCCTGCCCAAATCCGCACCACCATAGCCAGGCCGGACGCCGTCGGCACCGCCCAGGCCAGACCACGTTGCCATCGACCGGGTCGAAACACGCCGCCACGGCCAAGCCAACCCCAACTCCTCCGACGTGGGTCTGGACGCTTCCAGCAACGCCCAGGTCGAAAAACGCCACCAATGCCCGTGCCGGACCACACCGTCCAGGTCGAAAACCGCCAATGTTCAGGTCGGAAGACGCCGTCACAGCCAGGCCAAACCCGACGGTGAGTGACGCCCGGATAGAAGGGTTGGCCCGAAGGCCACCACTAGGTTCGGGCCAACCCCAGACCCCGGGGGTGGCCGCGCGGCAGCCCCATGGACCGGGAGTAGCCTCGCGGCCACCCCCCAGTGGCCGGGGGTGGCCGCGCAGAGCCTGGGGTGGCCATCGGGCCAGCCCTAGATGGATCTAGGGTTGGCCCGAAGGCCACCCCCAGACCCCGGGGATGGCCGCGCGACCTCCCCATGGACGAGGGGTAGTCGCGTGGCCACCCCCCAGTGGCCGGGGGTGGCCGCGCGGCCACCCTCGGCCAACTTTGGGTCCAAGAAGAGCCGATCCTTCCCGTCCAGGGACTACCCACCTCGTTCGGCTCCGTCGCGTCATCGTCTTCTCCTTCGAGTTCCGACGCCGTGGAGTTGCTGATCTCGGGGTCCGGCGTGGCCGCGTGGGGCAGTGGCTGGGAGGAGGATTTTTGGTTTTTGTTTTTTTTTTCTTTCTAAAGACCGAAAGAGTGAAGGAAGGAGGATGATTCGGTGTTGTGCCAACACTGAATTTTTTTGTGTTTTTTTTGTTCCTTACTGATCTGTCAACTTCTTATTGGTGGGCAGAAATGTGTTGGTTTCTGCCGGTACTGAATTGAAGTTATTCTCTTAAGGAAAGAGATAGATTTGTAGGACTTTGGGAGAAAGAGATAGATCATCAAGATTTTTCCTTTTCTTTATGCGCAAGTAATACACCAGAATTTTTTATTTTATTTTTTCCTTTAAGAATTGTTATTCAACATTCTTTCATCCCCATACAATATATGTATACGTAGTCTTATAAATTTAATAGTAAATTTGACCCAAAAAAAAAATATGCAAGAAAATAATAAGAAAAACATATAATAGTAGAAATAGAGCCAAACTTTAAAAAGGGTTTAGTTTGGGGCTCTATCTTCCCATAATCATTGAAATTTAGTTGAGTACTTGAGCCAAGCTAAATAATGGGGAAGACTCCAATGGCAAAATTCAGTAAAAATAGTCTTAAAAGGTCATGGATGTTAGAATGTTTGAGGATATTAACCTAAGCAGGGAACCTTTGCTGTGGAAACGAATCCTCTCTCCAGTTCAACAGCACTGGAGAATATCCAATTAGTTATAAATGTAGGGAAATTTTTGTCTTTTTACATTTTTTTAGACAAAAAACCTCCTACACTACTATTAACTGGATCCTCTCCATTTAAGATCCTAATACCTTTGTTGTCGGGGCAAAAATTTGATGATTGTTGCTTGTGATTAAAACTACAGATGAAATTCCGAAATTATTAATCCTCATTTTGGTGTCACAACTTCCAACTATACTTGTTTTTATCTACTTAACAGTCTGGGAAGGCAAGCTTTGGTGAGGAATTGTAAAAGGTCTTGTTCGTATAATCAAGTTCATATGGTGAGATTAAGATACCCAATAGCCAATTGTCTCAGTTTGAAATCAAAACATAATTAGGGACGGAGCCAGAAGCTCTTATGGCAGGGGCTAGTGGCCAAAAAAAGATTTTGCCAAGGGCCAATAGGCTAAATTTTTATTTTTTACCTTATATTTTTTAATTTTTTTTTTCAAACCTTATTTTTTTTTTAGAAATTCCCCCCCGCCCCCCGCGGCGGGTTCCATGAACATAATACTCTTTAGGTCAATATTATGAATTTATTTCAAATACTACTTATTCAAAATCTTCATATAGAAAGGCCAAAGCAAGTTATATGGCTGCAATACCAAATTGAAATAGACTCAATAAAGTATGGTAGAGGAGTACACGTGCAGCGATTATTAATTGTAAACTGCTAATAAGCATAATTGCAACCTTCTAAGTTGGTTGAAGTTAACGATTTTAAAAATAAGCGAAAGCGGTTAATAACCGCTAACCAAATATATCAATTTGTGATTTTTGTATAATGACTGCATGTGGTCAATTAGATTTTGAAGCATTCGAAGTTTATGGATTCTAATGTTTGAAAACACTAAAATATGCTCAAAATAGTTTAAAATATGTCTAAAAAAAAAAAAAAACTATTACTTGATAAACGATTAGCAGTTGTTATTTGGCCTTCAAAAATCGCATTACTGCTAGTTAGAGGTTAACCGACCCTAACGAAATGGGTGCGGTTATTAAAAAGTAATAGCCGCTTGCACAACCATAGAGTATGGTGCATTGAAATCTTGATAAGAAATTAGTGGACTTTAATAAATATTGACTCCTATTTGTATAGATATTATAATAACAGTAAGCTTAACTAGCGTGGGTTTTTCATTAAATTTTGATTTTAATTTATTTTAAAAAAAAAAACCGTTTTATAAAAGATCAAAGTAAAAAATATAAATAATAATAATGAAAAGGGGAAAAAATGTTATAATGGAATTTATGAAATTCAAATAACTCTTGATTTTTTTACCTATGATGATGGTTGAGGGGATTGAATTAAACCCATATTAAACAACAACAAAAACATTCATTAAATGCTACTTGTCAAATATTTAGTCATTCTAAAACCATTTTATATATTAAATTTTGGTTATTTTTCAACCTACCTTTTATTAATCGTTGTTAATTAAATTTTTGCACACCTATTGAACTAATATGCACCCAAATATGAAATTGTATGTTGGAAAGTTTTGGCCTATTTTACAATTTTAACCACCTTAAAACCATTCAAAATGTTAAATTTTGGTCATCAATGAGGTAATATTATTATTTTTTAGTGCACTATTTAACAATTTTTTTCTTTAATATTCACGTTTAGTATTGCCATTGGAATATTTAAACTTAAGAAAGTTCTTTTAGCTTACAGCTTAACTATTAATCTTCCGATTATTGCGCTTCTTTTCAGGAGCCATATCATTTAACAACATAGTAAATAGCACAAAGGGAACAATAAATTTCATAATCTATAATAAAATCCTAAAACCCAAAACAACTTGTACACAACTTTTACTTCTAAGTGTGAAATGTAAGCATTCAGCATAACAACATCTTTATTAAAAATAAAGATTACTTTGAAGTTCAGATATATTTTCTGCTTCCACTACAAAGTTGGTTGTGAATCACCAATACTTGGAAAGCATTTCAAAAAAAGACTCAATAAACCTGTCCACAACTCTAAAATAGTTATGCCTCCAACTCTTCTTAATGATTAGGATCCCAAAGAAAACCCAAAATCCAAATGCATAAGAAACAAAAACAAATGCATAAAAGAATAAAGGGCTATCAATTATACTGGTCCCTTCTTCTTTGTCCTTACTTTGGCCCTTATGTTCAGGTTCAAGCCCGTTTGTGATTGAGCATTTTCTTGGCAGAGGATCTCCACAAAGATTCGGATTGTCATCATAGCATTGCATCTTGAAAGTTGAGAATTGCCTCTCAAATGGAATTCTTCCTGAAAGATTGTTATATGCAACACTAAATGTAGATAGAGAAGTGAGTCCAACCAATTCATAAGGGATTTTCTCACTCAACTTGTTGTGAGAAAGATCCAAGCTCTCCACGTTTTTCAAGTTTCGAAAAGAATTTGGAATGGGACCTATTAGAAAATTATTTGACAAGTTCAAGAATCGAAGCAGTGACAAGTCTCCCATTTCAGAAGGAATGCAACCTGTCAATTGGTTGGATGACATGTCAATTCCGATCATCAACCAAAATGGTGCCCCTTTGAAATTATATACTATATTTTTTATTCGCCAAGACACTCCAAATACAAAATAAGATTGAACAAAAAATGGAAACATAGAATCTCTAAACTCTTTGATTGGAGAAGTCTTCCTCCATAATGTAATGTTATCGAGGCAAGACGGAATTCGGCCCGAAACATGATTATTAGAGATATCAAAAATTTGTAAATGTTCCATTTGACAGATTTCTTGGAGTAGGTGACCTTCAAAGTGATTTCCACTAAAAATAACTACAGCTAAATTGGGATGATCATACAACCACTTTGGAATATTACCAGACAAGTGATTGTTTCGAACATCTAAGACTTCCAAAATGGGACTGTTTGATATTGTGGGTGCGATGACTCCTTCAAAGTGATTGTTGGCAAGTAGTAAAAACTTCAACCGTGTCATGTTGGAGTTCCCTGGGAGCATTTCTCCTTGCAATTTATTGTTTGATAGATCTAGATATCCTAGGCTGGTGGCATCTCTAGTCAAACTTTGTGGCAATGTTCCTGAGAACATGTTATTAGAAAGATCTAATATTTCAAGAGTCAAATTACCAAATGACCAAGGGATTTTGCCTTCTAATGCATTTGAGGACATGTTAACTTGACGCAATCGTGGAAGAACATATCCAACATATTCCGGAAGACAACCTTTGACATGATTATCAGATATGTCAAGAACCTCAAGCAATGAAGTTCGATTAGCAAAGCAATCAAGGAAAAAGCCATCAATTTTGTTGCTTCTCAAGAATAGACGTTTTATGCTCGTGTTGAAAAACAACTGACAAGGTATGCTTCCCTCTATTGCGGTGTTAGACAACTCTAGACCGCGCAAGGAAAATTGGGAAGAGATAAAACTTTGGACAACGTGACCATTCTTCTTGTTGATGTTGCAGCTCTCCAAGCCCAGACTTATTAGTTGAAATGTTGGGACCCATGAGGGAGACTCGGTTTCAACTTCCAAATTGTAGTTTCTTGAAAGACCAAGGTATACAAGACTTGAAGCATTGGCAAAAATAGAAAATGATAAAACCCCATCTAATTGATTTTCCTCAACATCAAACCACGCAATCTTGCTTTGTTCTGAGAATATTGATTGTGGTAGATTACCATGAAGGCGATTATTCCATAGAAAAAGTCTTTGAAGGTTTGGAATCATCCCAAGACAAGAGGGAATAACGCCTTCCAATTCATTATTCCAAAGAAACAGGTCCATAAGATGTTTTAGTCGTTTCAATTCGCAAAAAGCTGCAACAAAGTAAGTTTGAGAAATGAGTGCAGTAGTAATTTGTGGGTATAAATGGTAGGTTGGAGCAGCGAGTAAATATTTATTTCAAGAAATTTAGTCTATGTGGCTTTAATTGCCCAAGTATGAGAAGCAAATTAAGCACAACATGTATGAAAACCCATCTACTTTCTTTTCTCTCTGTTTTAGCAAATAGTGGAAAAGAAAACGAAAACAAATCGGCATGCTGAACAGTGAACAACGTAATTTGGAACTTAATGAATTAGTGAATATGAATTGAGTTGGAAGTGAGAGAGCAAATATAATTGAATAAAGCACCTATAGATAGATAAACATATCGTGGATAAATCAAGTAAGAGTTCTCACGTTGAAGGCCCCCTCCAATTTGCATGTCATCAAGTTCCAGTTTTTCCAGTTCCTCAAATATGGTGAACCAGGTTACATTTGGATACCATGTACTTGATGTGACGTTGTCCAAAGTGATAGAGCTAACTCCCCCATTTCTACCGTAACATGAAACTCACAATTCCTTCCGTCCCAGTCTGCAAAGGCTAAACCATTAGTGGAGTTTCTGATCTCCAAGAGAGCTCTGTTTTGCTCTTCACTGCAACCTTTGCCACAAGACAAAGGGAAAAAAGTGATTGCCATAACCCAAAGAAAAATGACAGTATTGCCAAAACAAGTCTTCATTTCTAAGAGATTCTCAAATGAATAGTTGTGCTTCTTCATCGTAGCATATTTATATATAAATAATATTATTTCGACAATCAAATTTGTTAGTCTTTTACTCATCCGTCACACATTGTATCTGTCGTGCACAACCACGTACGTGTTTTGTGGAAATTAATAGCTTGGAAATTGTACCTGCCCACACTCTAACAAAGCACTAGATTTTTATACAAATTAACTTTACATCAATTGACGTGTTGCATTTTAAATGACTTTTTATGTGTAACCATATCTTCATCTAACTAGATGTTACTATGCTGAATAATCTAACTAGATGTTACTATGCTGAATAATGGAAATATTCCATGCACAAAAACCACATGTCTTCATCTAGCAATAGGCATGACTGTGCTTAAGAATGGCGTGCCCTAGGGTGTAGAAATAGCCATGATGGAGATATTTCATGACTTTGCTTAAGAATAGCGTGCTCCAGGGTGTAGAAATAGCAATGATGGAGATATTTCGTGTCTTCATCTAACAATAGTCATGATTGTGCTTAAGAATGCCGTGCACTAGAGTGTAGAAAATAGACATGATGCAGATATTCCAATGTTATGGAATTTTCCAATAAGGATTATTATGGGCCTTTCAAAGCACAGCAATTTTTCAGGCTCAAAGTCAATGAAAGATGCAGGAATAGGTCTAATCAATCCGCGTCATTTCCTCCTTAATTTGACAAACCCACCTGCAAATCAAATTTCGTGGCTCTCTCTCTCTCTCTCTCTCTATTTACTGTGATTGACATTACTGGACCCTTTATATGGTGACATTTCTGAACCCTTTAAGGGGAAAATATATTTACCTCGGTTAATTATTGAATAATTACAACATCAAAAATAGATTGGGGATATTGAATAATTAAAAATTCTAAAATACACAGCAAATTACTTAGTTCTTAAAAGGGAGTTAAATGTACTTTTTTTCAATATTTAATCCTGAAAAGTTAATTATTATGCTTGCCAATTGTTTGATGAAATGTCTATGTTAATATATTATATTGATATTGTATATTTTATATTACGATACTTTCCTTTATAAGGTGATTGTAATTAAGTTTGATGGTAATCAAATCAATCCATCCTTACCTATATCAATTCTCCTAATAATAGGAGTATTCTGTATTGTAAATTAATCAAGTAGTAAAAGCAACAATATAGTCATTTGGGCTTTACTTTGTAGACGTAGGTCATAGACCAAACCACGTAAAATCTCTTTGTTCTTATTTTATTATTTCCGCTATTTGTCTTTGTTTCCATTCGATTATATTATTTTTCATGTTATCAAAGGCATAGACTAACGTCAATATTCATTTCAATGGTCGTGTGAATTCTTTTATTATTCTGTTTTAAAATTATATCATGTTTGCCAATGGGCATGAAAAGTTTTCCATTCAAAAACTTTAATAACAAAACGAAAACAAAGTGTCAAAGAGAGCCATCTGGAACCTCTTTGAATTCCTACTAGATATATATGGTCAACATATTGAACCGAGCCACGTGGCAGATCAACTGAAACACGCGGGAAAGGAGAATAAGGGAGAGGAGGGGGGAAGGCTCAGTGGCTTCGTCTGCCTCGGCGCAGCCACCCGCCACTGAAAGTGAAGAATAATATTATTTGGATGTTTCAAGAATAAAACAGATTTAAATAAACTTTTAATCAAGTTGATCATTACGTAATATTTTGTTTTATCTACTTAATTATGGTAGAAACGAATTAAGCTTCTTTTGATTAATTGCGTAAGCATTGCGTGAAACCAACCACCATTCCATGTGCCATGTATCTCATCATAAAATGCCATCCGGCCAATTCCACTCCTGAAGTAAAAGACAGGAATTAGTGCTGTTGTACTGCTAAGTCCATTATCCGATCGATCGATCTTGTTTCAATTAAGGTTTTATGCCAACGCGCGACTACAAAGACAATGGCAGTGCTCACGTTTGACATTTATTTGTGGCAATCTTGTATTTTACTTTGTTCATATAATGTGATTTAACATGGTATTATAGCAGAGATTTTGCATGAGTTTGAACTTTATATTTTTCATTTACCTTTCATTTCAATTTAATATTCTACGTGTTGGGTGTCACATGTTAAAAAGAGAGTTCGAGCTCACAAGCGAGAGAGAGTGTTAAAGTATTGATTAAATGAATAAATTTATAATTTTTATCCGCTTAAACTTTTGGGACAAGTAATGATTTAACAGTACCATATTAAAAAAAATTGAAGAACTTTTGGTGCTTTGAATGGTCTTTCATTAAGTCTAATTACATTGACTTCTAGGTATACACATGCTTGTGGTGTCTCCAAGTGCGAATCATGCCACGCTATCGGCACACTTTGCACGTATGCATCGTCACACACTCACACGAGCCATGTGCCTATTATTTTTGTGTAAAATCTGATGCAGTTTATTCTTTTTTTTTTTTTAATTTGTACAATTGCGATTTTAATAGTCATAATTGAATTGGTTCGAATTTTAACATTAATAACCGTTTTCTCAACCGTCATTTTTTAACAATAAGTAATTGTCGTTTCAACAGTCATAAACTGCTCTTATAATTCTATGTATATATATAATTTCAGAAAAGTGAACTACTACTACTTTTTTTTTCATCTTCCTCTTTAATATATGCTGTTACACGTACGTTTCTTGAAGAAAGTTAGAATTGTAGGAAAATAAATTTGTTATAGAAATTGAAGAGATTAACGTACAAGCCTAGTGATGTCGAAGACGAATTGGAAGTCCTTTTTGTGGAGTGGGCATCATGTCACCAGTAATTTTCTCCATGGGAAGGACCACCTCCCATTCGAACCTCTTTACCACATTGTGAACAAAAGTGAGTATTGCTAGCCGAGCGTACTCTTTCCCAGGGCACATGCGAGCTCCACCTCCAAATGGAACAAACGTGAACGGAGGAAATGCATTTGCATCATCGTACCTCGACGGATCAAATTTTTCTGGTTCTGGAAAAAATTCACTGTTCTTGTTTGTTGAGCTCACAGTCCAGTATATCTGCCAAAAAAGAACACAAATGATAAACTTTAATTTATGTTTTGTGCGAATCTTTTCCAAGTTTCTTGGAATATATATATGTATACCTTCCACCCCTTTGGAATGGTGTAACCGGCAAAGGTAAAGTCAGTGAGAGCCTCTCTGAAAGTCCCCTGAAGCGGTGGTGTGAGCCTCATGACTTCATTTATGGCATTCCAAGAATACTTCATTTTCTGTATGTCATCCCAATCCAATTCTTCCCCAGGCTTCTTTGATGCTGAGACCTCCATTTGCTCTGGTATTCGGTTAATTAAATAAAAAAAGAAAATAAAACAACCCATATATTCTCCATTAGCATTAACGCTATGATATATCAAAAAAACAAAGGACAAAGTTTCCTCTAATCTAGTCTATAAAATTAATGTCATGTGTACGTTCTTTTGTAGGTAAGTAATACGTCTCATTTAACATAAGAGAAACACTTATTTTGTTAATTAACATGTGATTTTCTCATATATACATTTTTAATAACATTAATAAAAAAAGCACGGGTACTTGCCAGCAAAAAAGAAACATATCATGATCTGGTCGTAAGAAACTCTTAAAACCTATTTGTAGAAAATTTTGAATGTTATAATTAATATTTTATATTCTCAATATTATGATCGATTTAGTTTCTTTGTTAGGTTTATTACCCTATAGCTTTATTATTCTAGGGTTAATTTCCTCCCTTGTGTACGTATTATAGGATTTAGCCTAGGGTTTCTTATCCACTACATGCACGTACATTCTCTTTCTATAAATAAAGAGCTATATATGTAATCAATTCAAATTACTTGAACATAATAAAAATGTAGTTCATGCCCTTCTTCACGCTTCCATTCTATTTCTCTTTCATATATTTCTTCAATATATTTAACATCGGAAAAGATAAAGTTGGTACCAGCAAAGATCTTCTCGTAGATGTCGGGTCTCTCTCCAACATATTTCATGAAGAAAGTCATGGCAGTAGCCACAGTGCTATACCCTGCAACAAGCAAACCCATAATCTTGTCGACAATTTCAGCCTCCGGCATATATTTCCCAGACGGGTCGGTGACAGCAATCATGTGCGACAGTATATCCTGCATGGTTGCTCCCGTTGCCATGGCAGCCTTCTTCTCCTGAATAGTTGTCCTTAGCTCCCTACGGATCCCCGCTGCTGCTTTGCTTGCTTTATAAAATATGGTTCCTGGTGTAGAAAAATAAAACCACGTAGGAAATTAAATATAAAATAAGAAAAAGAGAAGAAAGAAAGCGGGAGGGTAAAGAGGCGCATGAGCTATAATATATTTACTATATTTAGGGCGGTGCCAGGGGAAGAAGATTCAAACGGTGCGTTTGAGCTATAGTGTTTGAGTTGTTATTAAACGCCCCGTTTCATTAAAGGACACTGACTCCGTGACTCTTGGAGACGGAAAAGCGCTCCGTTTCAAACTCTCAGCATGAGTAGCGTGGGTTCGTCTCATACGGAAAAGAGTTTAAAAAGTTTAGAACTTTTTTTCCTGAACTGCCCCTGCCTTTTAACTTTTTTGACTTTTCTTTTTTGTCTTCTACGATTTAACAAATTTTTTGCCAACTATTTATCTGTCGGATAAATTTAACAAATTTTTGAAAAGGTGATAATTATGGTAATATACATAAATAATTTTTTTCTTTTTTTTAAAAAAAAAAAAAACTCATGATTTGAGAACTAATTTATGTTTTTTCTTTTCTTTTTTTTGTTATGCTTATAGCTAATGCAAAATATAAATTACATTTAGACAATAGTTAATTAAATTATTTATGAATTTTGTTAGTTATATTTTTTTAATATTTCTAATCAATTTCTTTTTTTTGTTTTTAAAAACTCTTTTAATCTTGCAAATTCTTGCCCCCGTGAGTCGATACTCTGGCTCCATCACCCACTAAATTGACACTTTTAAAAGTTTACGAGCATGATTACAAAAGTGATGAAAAATTAAGGGTGGTATGTGAAGTTTTCCTACCTAAACTAATTAATGAAGGGAATAAACCATACAAGAAAATAGAATAAGGGTCCGTTTGAGTTTGCGATTTCAAAAAGTGTGATTTAAAATGTGCGATTTGAAAAAATTGATTTTTAAAAACGCAATTAAACGTTTGGCAAAATCGCAGTTTAGCCTTTAAAATTTGCGAATTTACCTTTAAAATTTTGCATTTTCAAAAAAACACCATTTTATCTGCGATTTGAAAAAGCAAATTTTCTGCGTTTTGAAATCGCAATTTTTACAAACGCAGTTTCCAAACGATCTATATTCTGCAATTTGGTTTAAAATCGTACTTATTATCTACGAAATCGCAATCTCAAACGCACCCTAAATTAAAGAGAATATAAAGTCGATCTTAATACAATCAAAACTAAATAAGAAATATTCTTAAAGATGAAACCAAAACAATTAATATTTGTGATATATATGAAATATATATATTAATTTCCAGCATATATGCATGCACCTGGGAAATTCACAGGAATCGAATGCATCCCCATCGTAATGTCATCAAAGCTGCCAACAAGCCTAGCAATGAATTGTGGATCATCCGCGCCCAAGAAAAATCTGAAGGCAAGTCTCAGCGTGAGGGTTTTAGCAAAAGAGGAGGCCTTCACCACCTCTTTTCCCTCCCACTGAATTTCCAGCTCTTGCTGTGTGATGGAATCCATTTTCCCCAAGTACCGCACCAACACTTCCGGTTTCAAAAACCCCGGCGACCGCAACGTTTTTGCCACCTCGTCGGGTGGGAGTTGCGCCGGCGGAGCAGCCGCCCGGTAAGACCGGAAGATCTTTTGCATTGAATGAGGACGGAATGCGGTGAAGAGCTTTTGCTCGTTGGAGAAGAGGAATTTGTGTCCGCCGGGGCCGCATAAGACGGCGGTTTCCTCTCCGAGTATTTTGGTCTTGAATACATCCGGCGAGTACTTGTTCATCCGTTCAAAGACAAACTTTTCCGGCTTCCCAAAGAGGAACTCGAGAGTTTCGCCGATGATGGGCCATCCCAAGCTCCCTGGTGGCAGGTTTCTACAACCCTTGGACCTGCGAGTGAAAGCAAAGACGGTAAGAACAAGAACCAGAGGGACCAAAGCTACGAATAGGAAGAAGGCCGCCATGGTTGATGTTAAAGAGGTTATTGAGATTGAAGATAGAAGGGGAAATGGGTTAAGTACAGGATTTTTACAGAAATTATTGGATCCAATTATTATGTTTTGTTTTTTTCTTGGATCCAATTATGACGCCAATACTTGTCAATATTGAATCATTACCTTTAGAAACTGTTCATTTGAAAAGATTTTTTCTTTTCTTTTCTTGTTTGTATTTGCTAGTAAAAACAAAAGGCTAATCATTTTCAGTGAGAAATTCTACTAAATAGCATTAATTTTAATTTATTGAGAAGTCAGAAACTCAGGCCCCATCCTAGTTTCAGAGTCTGAAACTATTGACTTTTTTGCTAATGTTTTCATTTTTTCTATTTTTTTTAACAAAATCGTAAAAGCATTAACAAACAATTCAACACATAGAGTCTTTAAAATTACTCTCACGTTTATGTCAAATTACAGTCAAGTGAACCCTATGTGCGAGTCTCCTATATTTGAAATTGAGGGGTTTGGCAATTCAGCAATAATTTGCCGCTCGGATTTCTATTCAAGTAGCAAATACGAGAGAATAGCGAATAGGCGGGCAATTCAAAACATACTTAGGCAAGTGAGCCCTATATCAACTTTCTTATATTTATTGTCTAAATTGTTAGCAAGACAACAAAATTATTGAAAATATGTATCCAATACCGACCGATACAAATGAGATTAAGCAGAGGAATTCTACATGTACATTAAATGTCTATAAAGTGTCCATAAAAATTAAAGTAGCTTTTAAAATTATCATTTGATCAAAATTATTATTTGATCAATTGCACATCCAATGATAATTTTAAAAGCCACCTCTTTTTTTTATAGACACTTAATGTACATGTAAAATTAGTCAATTAAGCAACCAATCCACATAGAGAAAGGAGCTTACTATCCGAGAATTTCTTCCAATCCACCATTTCTCCCATTTTCTTCCTATCCTTTTTACAAACTCCACCAACAAAATATTTAAATGGCCTTTTAATTTCATCTCTTTTTCCCTACACATTGATTTAAAATAATATTTAAATGGTATAAAAAAAATATAAGAAAAGCTATTAAAATTTATTTGAATAGAAAAACAAAAAATAGTTTGATTCCCTAAAATTAAGAAAATTCTAAAAACTCTTATTATCCTATATTTCAAAGAACCATTGAGAAATTTTTAGGGTATGATAATGATTTGAGAAATACTATACTTATTAATGCTTATTTCAACAGTAAAAATAACTATTTCATATGCAAATTAACCCGACCAAAATTCAATTGTGATTTTCACGCCCACGTCAAATGAATAAGAGTGGCTGTGGAGCCACCTTCAACTAGGGCAGAGGTATATGAAGTAAATGTAATAAACGAAATTCTCACAGCCAAAATGATCTTATAAATTTGCTTGATTCATAGCAGGAAAGTTCACTGAGGTTCTACATATTTATATAAAGATTAGAAAACAAAAGTAACTAAAACACATATAATCAATCTTGAAATAGGGGTGCAAACAAAATAAGAACACCGGCCTGTTACAGGCATGGAAAGTTTTAAAATCTTATTTTGTCTCCTCAAAGAATTTATAATGAAAGCAGTTTATATTCACTACATATTTGGCTGGTCTCCGACAGGAAAATATTTATATCATAGAATTCTGTCCTGAAGATCTGTCATTAAAGTGGATGCCAATGAACTGAGTTTCTTTCCAGTCTCTCCCGCAATGCTTTTAAGGTTGGAAATGTCCTGTTGTGCCTGGAGTGGAGAAAGAAAAGAACATAATAAATATTATCCAATATATCTCATACATAGATTGCAATCTGTCAATCTGATCAAGCAAGAGTAATGCAAGTCAACTGTGAAATGCAGTGAAGTTGAAAGGCCTACCTGGAAAGAGAGTCGGTTGAAGATGTCGTTAGTAAGATCGACAGATGACTGATCTCCGCCGTTTCCAAAAAGATCAGCACTGGAGATGGCGGTTGAACCCTGGAAATAACAAGAACATAATGAATATAATTAAGAATTCCTATTTATTTGATATCAATTTAATGGGGAAAAAATTCTGATGCTTGTTATCCAATTTCAATACTTAAAACTTTCATGTAGCAGTTCAATAACATCACATCGGGTGATTCACCCAAGCCAGGTCAAAATGATCAGGCAGCTTTTTCTTTTTCTTTTGTATCATTTCCAAGACGTGTTATAAGGCTATAAGTCCCTTGCAACCATAAAAAGTTAGACTAATTAATGTTAAGAGAAATGTCTCTCTTTATTAATTCTTTTTTTTTTTATCCCCTTTGGCCAACATCAGGTCAAGCAATATGGAAACAGGAACAGACTATATAGGTTATTGTCCAAAATAAGATTAAACATTCAAAAAATCTGAAAAGAACGCTTGAAACTCTATTTAGTAGATAATTTTTCAGTATGTCGTGGTAAGGACACATACTGAGAACTTCTGCAGAGATGCTTGAGCTTCTACATCAGTAGCTTTGTTCTGATCCCCAAAGAATTGGGCTGATGAAATAGATTTTGCATTTGAGAACTTCTTCCTTGCTTCATCCGTTTCTTCGATCTGATAACAATAACATTGTAATTAAAAAAGATAATAAATAAATGAGGAAAGCCAAGCATCACTCAGAGAAACAGTCTAAAACAGTTAACTGAACCAAAAATATTTTTTATTTTTATTTATTTATTGATAAGTAATTCAATCTCATTAAAAAAGAATAAAAGAGCGCAACCTTAGTACCCATGAAATATACAAGAGAAACCTCTAATAATCATGAGGAAAAGATGAACACAAGTTCAAAAAATATGCAAAACTAGAATACAATAAGCTATGATGTGCGGATATCCAAGTATATAACGTGTTGAACATAATCCTCCCCATCTCTATCATCGACGTCTCAACATCTTCAAAGCTCTGAGCATTCCGTTCTCTACAAATGCACCACCACATTAAACATAACCAAGCCAACCTCCATACTTCTATAATACTAACACACCCTACCTGACCCAACACAGCAACGAATCTCTCACTCTTCTAGGCATAACCCAATCAACACCAAACAAATTAGGGATAAGCTCCATAACTATCTTGCTACTTCTTTGCTTACTTATCAAAAAAAACTATCTTGCTACTTCACAATGAATAAAAAGGTGATCAATGGGCTCCCCAATCTTCTTGCAACTGCAACACCACCCCACTACCATAACATTCATCTTTCTCAAGTTATCTAGAGTCACTATTTTCCCTAAAACTGCCTATCACACAACAAACACCACCCTCAAATGACCCTTTAACTCTCCAGATACTCTTCCAAGGAAAAGAGGATCCATTATGACTAGTTAACAGTTGATAATACAACTTCACTTCAAACCTACTCCTTTTGGAAGGACTCCAACGTCTTCTTGTCTTGCTATGAAAGTATACAACATTTGAAAAAATGAGAAGACCACATCCACCTCCCAATTTTGTACCGGTCTAGTAAAAGTAACATTCCAATGAATATTCCCCTCAAAATTGCACGTTATCCGCCACCCATGCATCCTTGCTACGTGCAATACTAAACAAGTCCGGATAAGATATCTTCAATGGTGTATCCCCACACCCCACATCATGCAAAAAACTAACCTTTGACCCATCATCCACCTCATATTTAACAAATTTTGAGAACATTTCCCAGCCCCTTCTTATAAATTTCTTAACTCCCACTCCAAATATCCACATTACCTCCTTAGAGCACCAACCTCCCCTTAGGCTCTCATACCAAGTTTCTATCACCAATCTCCATAAAGCATCTCTCTCCGTAGCATACTGCCACAACCATTTTCCCAGAAGAGCTCTATTAAACTAAACTAGATTTCTAACCCCCAAACCATCAGATTTCATTGGAGTACAAATTGTCGACTAGTTCACTAAATGAAATTCAAATCCATCCCTAATACCACCCCATAAAAAATCCTTCTAAAGCTTATGATTGGTAATATATTATATAGGTATGCCTCAATTGTAGAGAGACAAAATATGATCTCAAAAGAATGATACTTGCAAGAGGTAACATGCTGTAGACCAAGGAGGGAACTACAACTGACCTTATAATAATTATAGTTGTGCCAAAAACAACCCTTAATCCAAAGATACTAAATAACAACACACAAGTTCTATTCTATTGCTTCCCCACTATCTACCATAAAATATAAAATTAGAAAACCACCTAAAAAATGGTTTGCAGATCTCCAAAATTCAAAACTTTTGGTCATGTCACCAATGAAAAACTAAAAAATGCCAAAAGAATCTCTCAAAAACTATAAACACGCTGTTTACTTTTCTAAATAAAATGAAGTTTATGATGTTTTACAGTTGCAACACCAATAAAGCAAATGAAAAACCTACTTCAATATATTCATCGTAAAAGATTCTTTAACACTACATTTTGTGTGAGATATGAGTAAAGTAGTGCAAGCAAATTCAGGGAATATTAAAAACTTGATATGCCTTATTGCTGGACTGAGCTTTATTTAGTCTGTACACTAAAAATTCCATCATGCGAGCGCTACATCCTATATAGCCACCCAACTCAGCTACCAAGCAACTAGACTCTCTCATTGGCATGTTGAACTGACACTGGAAAAAACAGACATTGGACACATGCCCCAACAATAACAATAGATTTCTACAATATAAATTTTAGTTTCAGACACTCAGCTTACAAGCATTAGACTCTTTTTTTTTTAATAGGTAATCAAAGAAGTTTATAAAAAGCGTAAAGGTGCCCCTAAGTATACAAAAAAGGCACCAAAACAGGAAGAAAAAAAAACACACATACACACAAGGAAAAACACCCGCAAAACCCAAATACAAGAGGAAACCCAAACACCCCATCATAACCAGCCCACAAAACCCAAAGACCATTACATCATAGCAAGGGCCCTCTTGCCTTGCCCCGGCTAGAACCAAAACTCCTAGCATCATAATTAATCAAGCACTCTAATTTCTTCACCTCACACCTCCCTTTAAACCCATTAACTCATTCTGAATACATTAAGTTACTGGTTTCTCCTATTCAGTAATGCAGTAAAACTCAGGGAAAAAGAAAATTCTAAGCATTTATAGGAAAATAATAGTAAATTTGAGCCACAGTTAGGAATAGAAAAAATCAAATGTAATGTAATTTTGGTGAAACAGTCAGAAACATATAACATAGATGTGTGTGTGTGTACATGTGTTTCCATGTGTGCGTTATAGCATACTGCCATAGTCTTGCTGTATCTATTGAGTAATTTCCACGTTGGAATAATTTTTTGTGCCTAAACTTTGGCCCTGGTCTGAATCTTTCCATCATAAACCAGTATAAAATTGGCCTATAACCCCAACCCCCTTTTTTATTTTATTTTTTTCCTGAGCCAACCCCCCCCCCCCCCCCTCCTCTTCCTTGTTAGTTTTTAGGATTTTACACAGCAGGATTATATCAAGCAGCTGAGCATTGTGCATATTATAATTCACATTAACCATAAACAATAGTCTAAGATATAGCATGCCTATGTTGTAGGTCATAAAGCATACTCGCACCTTTGAGGAATTTGAGCCAGCTTTCTTTGGAAACCCGCTGTCCATTCCGAAGTCTGCAAAAAAGCTGGTTGACTTTGGTGGAGCTATGTGGCTAATCATTTGTGGGCCACTAGAGCTATTCTCTGCTGATTGGACATTCTCTACATATTCAAAGCGTGATGCAAATGATGAGCCAGCTGTTGGAATGCTATTTGTGGAGGAGACAGGAATAACTGGTTCCTCAGGCTTCTGATCATAGAGATTTTCACTTGGCTACATTTGGAAAAGATTATTTCATAAGGAGAAACACATTTTAATCAGTGTAGGGTAATTGAGTGACAGACATTAAACCACAAAACACTGCTGGTAAACAATTTGCTCACAAAGACAAAGCAATAAATAATCTACCTTGGCAGTAAGCTTTCTAGCACCAAGCCCCCCACCAGTCTTCCCAGTTTTCTTTGCACCAAAAGGCTTCTTGACAGCAGTGGTCGCAACTGCACGAGGAGCTTTAGGTGCAGCAGAGGTATCAGGTACTTCTTGCCTTCCTAAAGAGTTTTCTTTTGGAGCTTCATTTGTCACGACATCAGGAAGTACGTAAGCTGCTTGTGCTGACTGAGAAGAAACGGGTGATGATGGCAAACCAACCTCTTCTGCCATGCTTTTAGCAACTTCTTTTGAAAGTAACTGCCTATATAAATCGGCAGCTCGTGATGTATACTTGGCCTCAATTTTACCTCCATCACTCCATCCATGCTGCTTAAAGAAAACCTGTGCGCGGTTGTTTCCCCCAAAGCTCATCATTTTCAGTTGTTCAGGAGTCCACGAGTCTAAGTTTGTAGACCTACATGAAAGAACTCATAATTTTATGATATCTAACAAAATAATACAGTTTAAAAAAAAAGGAAAAAAAAAAAAAGAACAAGAACAAGAAAGAAAAAAGAAAATAAAAAGATGCCACATAAAAATAAAAAAGAAAGAAAAAAGGTTGAACAAGAAAGATTATGCCCAAGTCAAGTGCTGAGCTTCACAACTCTGACACATGTTCCATACCACTCATTGTACTCACGAGACCAACTGATCACTCTGCGCTAGAATTAGGAAAAAGTACACATATCCCCCTCAAATTATTACTTCATTGTCAATGTCCCCCCTAAACTACCAAAATAGTGTCAATGTCCCCCCAAGCCAGCAAAAAAACAAAAATGACCATAAAAAATTTTCAATAAGCCAAATATATCCTTATAAATTTGGAATATATATATATATAATGAAGAATAAGAAAACAAATATTAATTTAAAAAAACGAAAATTTAAAAAAAAAAACACAAAAACCTCAAATGACCCCCTTGGTTTTTCTTTTTCTTTTTTTAGTTTTGTTTTTCCTTTTTTTTTTTTTTTTTAAGAACCACCAAATAATTGACACCCTTGTTTTCTAGCCAGAGGAAGGTATCCCCAAGAGTGAAGTTGGCATATCCTCTGTCCTCTGAGTTGAAACATGAAATGCACATAATTATTCTGTTTTCCATTACCTAGGAATATGAACCATAATCGAACCCAATTTGCAACATAGACGCAAAATATGTTAGCTAGTCAATTTCAATCAGAAAGGCTTTCTCCATGTAAAACAAAAGCAAGCTATTTACAGAAGTGCAAACTTGGAAAGATAACATTTTTTTTTTGATAAGTACAAATTTGGAAAGATAACATAAAATGCAACCAATGGACAGATGCATTATGTAAATCAAGGAAACATATAAAATGGCACCAAAAATTGTAAATATAATTACCAACAATTGCTATGAATAAAGGGCTCGCTCTTGTTCTACATAGGCTGTATGTAATTTTTCTGTTGACTTGTTTTTGCAATGCTAAAGACAACATCAGCTACAAGCATGTTTTTACCTCCTTTTTTTTTCATTTGTGTATAAATGCAGCCAGCATGTTTTCTTCTTTAATTTGTGATACTGAAAAGAGTGGAGAATATAAATTCAAAATTATCCAATTCAAAGCCACAACAGTGACGATAGAAGCTCTATCTTCACAAAACCATCCTAAGGAATGCATCTAAAGATATTTAAAAGAAAGGAAGAGTATGAATTATGTAGACTGAAAAGTATGCACGACAACAAGAAACACAGAAAAAGAAAGCCTCTAACATATCCTCCAACTTCTCTCTAAACATTTACAGTATACGGAAGACTAAAAGAAAATGTTTCCAGCTTCTTGTCTATAATAAAAGCGTAAATCCAACAAAGTAATAGACACCTTTTGATCACCAATATTTTAGAACTCCAAGTGACACAGATGGAAGAAGAGTCAAGTTGCTGTCTTGACAGTGAGTTTTTTAGTTTTGGCAATTTAGAGCTTTTCAAGTGTGAGGCCAACATGTGACGCCCTATTGAAATACAAATGGTTTAAAAGACCATCTCATAAGAAATTCTAGATCTAAAACAGTTTTCATTTGAGTCAGTAAATTAAGAGTCATAGGTGTTCTTATGTACAGGGTCAGAACAGGGCTTCATATGATCCTACACAGGAATTTATGTTAATGTCAAGATCTATAAATTACGTAGTTATTTACTAACTTTAGGATGGTGTCTCTTGAATATTAAGTTGGCACTTGGTCTTATATTTGTTACAGTAATTTTCAAATCCAAGACTTCTTGTGCTTATCAGAAAAAATAATGTCCAAGAATCTTAAAATATACTCCAATGTACTAGAGAAAATCTAGATTTGACAAACAAATTATAAGTATTTGAGTTTGGAGGCGAGAGTGTCTAGTGTGTTCTTCTTTTAGCCTCTTATTACCCTCTTCCTTCTTGGTACACTATTCACGGGATACTATTCACAGCCCCTTGAACCTCTCTTTTCTTCTCTATCAACAGACCCGAGTCAAACCCTTTCCCTTATACGATAAAAGCCCTAAAATCCCACATAGAAGAGGCAGTCAAAGAAGTTGAAGAAAGCAAACAAGAAGCAAGTAGTAGCAAAGAACAGAGAAATTAAAGACAAGAGGGGCTACACCTGTAGAAAGCAGGTTGCAGAATTTTGCAGGCAGTAGCAAAAACCTTGTCTTTAGAGATGTCTTGAGAGGTGATTTGATCGCTAAAGCTTGTGGAAACTTCAGGGTTTTTTTTTTATGGCTTTCATTAAAAGAAAAGGAAAGGAAGGTTACGTGCTTTTGCTGTGGAAAGAAACCTGTGACTAATATATCAAAAAGAAGAAGCAGGCAGTAGCAAAGGAACTAATTTTAGAGATGTTTTGACAGGTGAATTGATGGTTAAAACTTGTGGAAAACTATAGGTTTTATGGCTTTCACAGTATATAAGAAAAGGTGTAAGATTTCGGGTTGTTAAAAGAATGTTCTGTCCTTCTGCTAGGAAAAATACCCAGAAGTAAAAGGCAGACAGTAGCAAAGATTGTGTTTCAAGAGATGCTTTGAGAGGTGATTTGAAGCTAAAGCTTCGGGAACCTTATGTTTTATGGGTTTCAAAGTATATAAGAGAAGGTGTAAGGTTTAGGGTTGTAAATAAAATGTCCTGTGCTTTTGCTTTGAAAAGTAACCCATGGCTAATGCACCAAAATGAAGCAGGCAGTATCAAACATCCTGTTTTTAGAGAAGTTTTGAGGGGTGATTTTATGGCAAAAACTTTAGGTTTTATTGCTTTCAAAGTACATAAGAGAATAGGAACCTTCAGGTTTTTTGGCTTTCAAAGTATATAGGATAGGTTGTAAGGTCTAGGACTACGAAGAACACACTAAGTATTTACCTCATTACTCAATATTGTGAGTATCAATGCATATCTATTTCAGTAAAAAGGGTATATTTAGAGACTCTTGAATGTTACCTCCTACTGAGGCAAACTCCTAAATTGAATTGTAAACTAAATGTAATTAAACTCAAGAACGCTTTCATGAGGGGTGGATAAATTCTAGACTCCATCTCATAGCCAACCTTTGCCTTTATAGCAGGATCAATCTAGGGAGCCAGATGTACTTTGTAAGTTTGATATTGAAAAGGCTTATGATCATGTCAATTGGGATTTTTCGTTGTATATGCCATAAGGAGATGCGGTTTTAGGGAGAAATGGCATAATTGGATAGTGCATTGTGTTTCTTCGATTAGCTTTTTTGTTTTGGTGAATGGCACTGCGACCAATTTTTTTTGTTCTCTTGGCTTGAGATAGGGAGACCCTTTGTCTCCCTTGCAGTTTATTATTGCCACACCGGCTTTTAGTAAAATGATTTCTGCTACAGTGAATGGGGGTCTTTTATCAGGATTTTCTGTGGGGCCTAGGAATATTGGTGTGCTTAACATCTCCCATCTTTTCTTTGTGGGACGACACCTTAATTTTCTACGGGGCAAACCCAAATCACATTCGTTACTTGCAATGCTTGTTCTTATGCGTCAAAGCTGTCTCAAGTTTAAGATTAGCCTGGCTAAATCAGAATTGGTCCCCATTGGCAATGTCTATAATGTTGATGGTCAAGCTAGTATTCTAGGTTGCAGGGTCTCTTCTTTGCCTATGAAGTACCTAAGTCTTCCACTGGGTGCTTCATTTAAGGCCAAATCTATTTAGGATAGTATCATTGAGAACATAGAGTGTCGTTTGGCTGCATGGAAAAGAATGCATTATTTGTAAAAGGGTGGGAAGGTTACCTTGATTAGAAGCACTTCATCTAATATGCCTACTTCATGTCTCTTTTTGTGGGATGGCATTGATGAAGAGTTTCAATTTCACAGCTGGTCCAAGGTCTGTTCTCCAATTTAAAAGAGCGGTTGGGGTCAGAAACTTACTTCTTTTCAACCGTGCCCTCTTGGGGGAGTGGTTATGGCGCTATGTGCATGAGAGAGAGGCATTATAGAGGTTGGCAGTGGATTTGAAATATGACAGCTCGTGGGGCAGGTGGTGTTTTAATGCATGGAAGAGTGCTTAGATAACGAAAAATAAATAAAAAAGTTGCACCTATAACTTCTTAAACATGATTACCCACGATCACACATATAACAGACAAAAGGGTATGCTCTTTCACAGCTGAATCAAATTAAAAAAGCCAACCCAACATCAAATCAGCTCCTTGAACACCAAAAACAGGACAAATTCTCAAAGAATTAAAATAAAATAAAAAACAGTTGAAATCGATACCTCACGAAGCTGATGTGAACGCCGAGGCTGCGATGCACGGCCGAGCAGTCTATGCAGAGGAAGATCCCGTAAGTCACCGACGCCCAAGTAGGGTTCTTTGCATTGCAATCGAAACAAATCTGAATTCACGAACACACAAAACCGAAACAAAAACTCAAAACCCGCAATCCCATTACATGCATCCCAGATCTGATTCAGATCCAACCAAAAGAAACCCAAAAAAAAAAAAAAAAAAACAAAACAAAACACAGACCTTGTTTTCTGACTTTGCTTTCAGTTTTCTGAACAAAGCGTTCTTGTCTGAGAACGCATCGGACGCCATGGCAGAGAGCCTCAGAGAGAGAGAGAGAGAGAGAGAGACTCGGGAAGTGCACGAAATCACGAATCTAACACCTCCTGAGAGGAGAGGAGGAGAGAAATATATGTAAAACCGCAAAATTGTATTTTGTTTTTTTTTTTGTGGTTTTTCTTGTTTTCAATATGGAATGCTTTTATTGGTGTGTGGGAAGATTTTATCAAGTGACGGAAATAGCCTTTTAGTTTTATCAAAATTCCCGAGTTGCGTTTCGGACGTTTCGGTTTCGGAGTCGGTGATTTGTCGCTGTCTTTGAATTACTTAAAGGTCCTCGTCTGGTCTACAGGTGACGGTTATTACCGAACGAACGTTAACAGCTTTTCTTCAAAATCAATTAAAAAAAAAAAAACCGAGATGGTGATCTCAACCAACTGAGCACGGTTCCCCTCCAATTTAAATGTTAATTAATGTATTTATTTTAAATTTCAAAATTATTTAAAGTGAAAATAGTTGAGTATTTTATATTTTAAGTTGTTGCTTAATATTTCAAAATTGTTTAAGATCCATATGTGTCACGTTGATTCAAATTTATCTTATTACCTCATTATAATCGCCAGGATTTTTTTTTTTTTACTAATAATCAATTGAGAGTCTCCACAATATGGTTCTAATTATACAGCTTTTTTTTTCTTTTTTTTTTATTAAAAAAAAAACTATTTAATTTATGTTTCTTCAACCTTAATATTCGTTTTTTTTTTTTTGTTCAATAAAGTTTGGTTTATGATAAAGATGAAAAAAAAAATTAAGTATATTTTTAGAACTTTTTATTGATAATTTCACAAAAGAGTATCAAATTATACGTCGTTTAGAAATAAGGGTACTAAACTAGTAAATATTTCAAACTGGGGTATCCACGTTTTTAAACGTCTCATTTAAGAGTATTCCGTTAAGATTTGCTGTTAAATCTTGGCAAAATTTCTAAAATACTCCTTTTTTTTTTTTTTTTTTTTTTGAAAAGATTTATAAAAAATTTCAAAGATTTAGGTATGGGTATTTTTATAAATTCCTTTAACTTCTGGCAAACACTTAAATCCAAGCATTCTTTTTTCTTTTTTCTTTTTCTAAAAAAAAAATTGGTATTTTGAGTACTCCGTTAAGATTTGCTGTAACGGAGTAGCATTTGTGAGACGTTTGAAAACGTGGATACCACTGTTTAAGACGTTTGCTAGTTTAGTACTCTTATCTCAAAACGATGTATAATTCGATACTATTTTGTGAAGTTATCCTTTTTTTTCTTTTATGGGGGCACTATATAACTATAGAAAAATGTTATTTAGTAAACTATTATATAATTATCATACAAATAGCACGATGTAGTAGTGAAAATTAATTATTATTTTTTATTTTTTCATAAAGATATAAAAGAATTAGCCGTACGGTTGTTGCCATGAAGGCCATTACGGTAAAACACATCAAAAAGTAAGAATTTGTACTATTCCTTCAAACAAAGGGGGATCACAATGCAAGTACTCGAGGCTTGGGCTTGGGCTTGGGCTTGAGATTGGGCCTCTTTACTTGCTTCTACATGTCAGCTTGGGCTGGAGTGCTGAAATTTGCTTTTGTCTTAATTTGGGTCTTATCAAGTTTAGCCTTGACTCTTGAGCTTGTAATCAAATAGACTGATTACATCAATTGCCAAGACAAATTCTCAGGTTTTTAGATTTCAATGTAAGATCTCTACTTTTTATACCAAGATAGAGGGTGCTCCTTTACCCCAAAACGAGTTCTTCTTAAGTTCAGCTTCAGTTGAAATTAGACTCGTTAAGATCGAAACACATATCGTTTTTGTCCGGTTACGAGACACACGTCCCAATTCCAGCTATAACTAAGCTCGAGGTTATTTTTAAATGTTACCATGCCAAAATTTGGATGAGTATTAATTGAATCTCCATTAGAAATTTGTTCAACCATATTAATTAATATCTTCTCAAATAAAATTGACAAAAAGGAAAACCAAAGAAAAATGGGATGGCCCAACTCATATTTTAATAGACTGCTTTTCCTTAAACAACACGACAACAATTGGGTCCACCATTATTTAACATGAGTGCTTCCAAGATTTGCTGCTGATAATGAATATATCAGATCATATATGCCCTTCATGTCGGTATAAACTAACAAAACAAAGCTTTCATTAGTTTAAGCAGGTTGGACTCTAATTTTTCCAGCTACTATTAAGTCTTGTTAATCTTAATTATCTGTTTGGTTCTTTTCTGGTCATCCAAAACTTGTGCTTCAACATGCACTCTCAAGCTCAATGGTAAGAGGTTAAACTTGAGCTTGGATCAAAGTAGATGAAACCAATTGGATATAATAGGTTTAATAAAAATATTTAGGGGTGTACAAGCAGTTACGGTTAGCGGTTAGCAGTTATTAGTTAAAACCACAACCCCTTAAGACGGGTATTGAATTTTAACAACTGCAACCGCTTCTATTAAAACCGCTAGGCGGTTAGCGGTTATTATATTTATAACCGGGAGTTTGAAAACTGCTTTTTAATTTGGGCTTTAGACAGGTTTTAATTTTTTTCAAAAATTTTTTAAAAAAAAAAAAAAAAAAATTGACCTTTTGGTATAAAATTAACAAAACTAAATACAAATCCGAAATCTCTATTAAAAACAAATAAGATAAGATTACTACATTTTATATATATATAAAAGGGTAAGCGGTTAGCGGTTACTAGCCGTCTCTGCCTATTCCTAAAACTGCTTTTGAAAGACGTTATGCAGTTGTGGAACGGTTATAACCGTCTCGTTTGTATATGCCTAAAAATATCTGCAAACTAGTCCTCAAGAGGATGGTCCGACACTTCCTCGAGGATGTCAAAAATGTAATTTTAGAACCCATGTTTATAAATATTAAAATTCCATGAGTGCTTTTGTAATTAACAGTTCATCAGAATTCAAAGCAGGTTTCCATGTGAAAGGAATTTTTGTTTTTTTGTTTTTTTTCTCAACAGTGGTTCAAATCTTCTCTTAATGCAAGGGGAGTGTAACCAATTAAGGTCTAATCAATGAATCAGTTGAAAAAGAAGGATTGTAATCCCCACTTGTGTTTTCCACTTAAAAAATTAGATGCTTAGACCCTGGCCGGGACCATGCTTTGGCTTTTGATTATGATAAAAGGGTAAGTTTTAAGGCATTCACTGTCGGCTTCACAATTATAAAGGCAAGACATTTCAACTCCTACTACTATTTATTATTTATTTATTTATTATTATTATTCAGAGTAAATTATACGTTTACATTCTTAAACTTTCACTCGTTGCAACTTATATTTTCGAATTATTATTTTGTTTCAAATTGATTCATAGGTTAGATTTAAACTTTAGGGTTGAAAGAATCCGTCACGCGTAATATTCACATGAGAAAAAATATATATTTTTTTAAATATATATATATATATATATATATATATATATATATTGGCAGTGTGTTAGGGTGGAACACATGATTTTAGATTCACTTAAAAAAGAGAAAACACATCTATAACACTTGTGAAAAAACCTTCAGAATATACGGAAATATGTAACCTAGGAAACTTGGCATCCTCCACACGTTCGGACAAGAATGTATTGGCGTCAGTACGATATTAAATCAACGGTCAGGAATCTTGCACACGCGCAAATCTAATGGATGGGACAGATTTTAAATGAGAAAATAAGGTCTCGTCTAATATTGTATGTTCGAATGAAATAGTATTACCACTTGTCAAGCAACGAGTGGAACAATAAGACTCTAACGAGATTCGTTTTTAATGATCCCAATAACCTATCTGGACGAGCTTGCACAATAATTTTTTTTTTTTTTAAAAAAAAAAAAAAAAAAAAAAAAAAAATTTCCTATTTAAACGAATCCTACAGAATGGCAAAACACTTTGTTTGCCTTTGTCTTAGTTAATTAGTTTCCAAACGGGAGAAAAGTGAGAGGAGAGTGTGTTTAAGGCTTCTTGTGAAGTTCTTCAAGTAAAGGAAGGTGTAGGAGCTTCTATTCTTCTTTGGTTTCAGAAAATTGAAAGAACCTTAAGCTGCCCACCACTCGGGCAGCTAAAAAAAAAAAAAAAAAAAAGTAAAAAGTTATTCTAAAAAGCTGTCAAATTTTAAAATTATGGTTAATATATCTCATTCATTTTTCTACTTTTTATTCTCGTTTATTTAATAAGAGTAACAATAAATATTATAATTTTATCTTACAATTATTTAAATTAATTATCAGATTTTTATTTTTTTTATTGAACAAGAATTAATTCAAATATTAATTAAGAGTACAAATCATCCTTATTAAATAGCATTTCTCATTTGAAAAACATCTGTTAATCTTTTTTTTAAAAAAAAAAATAAAAAAATAAACATCTGTTAATTTAGTCGGCCATTAATGTCTCCATCCTTAATCAGGACAGCTCATAAAAAATTTCAAAATTTTATAAATATTTAGTTATTTAGAAATGGGCTTTGGCCCAGTTCATTGAATGTCAGATGTAAAGTTAAAAACGACATGTCCATGCAACTTGTCACCACAACACTGAGGTGTGAATCACGTGCGGCTTGGCTTTTTTGTCCCCACCCAATACAATCTGATTTACCTCTTTGCCCTTGGCCTTGGACATCCGCAAAAGGCATTCAAACACCTCACGCGTACACCTCACGCGTAGCTCGTGGGTCCTTCTTTGCCCTACCACACTTCTTTACTCAGAACTGGCACCTTTTTACACTGCAAGAAATTAATCACGTGGTGATTTTTATTTTAAAAAAATAAAAAAAATGTAAAGCCTGTCTTTTTTATTTACAATTAATATTTTAAATAGTATTAAAATGAATTTAGAGATCTCGAAATATATCAACAAAATAATTTATTTCTTATAATCAAATTATATTATTTGAATTAACAAATAGAATACGTATTATAATTTTATTAGTTTTGACGTACGTGTAACGTGTCACGTTATTGGAATCTGTTAATTTATGGAACAGAATTTAGTTGTAGGAAGTAAATTATTTTTTTGACATATTTCAGGAATCTCTGAATTCATTTTAATACTTGATTCGGTCCCAACTAACGGTGAAACTTAAACCGATGGATTTTCATTAGAAAAGTTAAACTCATGTCCTAATGTTTACCTAACCAGATCAGGATTCTCCTGAGACAAATATGGCCGGGGATTCTTGCTGTGGGTGCAATTGCAACCTGATATTTGTGAAGACCACTTTTTGACTCTTATGACTTTAATTTCCCTTTGTTTTATACAGGGTGGTGCTATCACCCTGCAATATTAGTGCATTGGTGGCCAAAAGTAGGGCTTAGTATTGTGGAGGGAGCTGTGTTGGGTGGATGAACATCCAGCAGGCAATATTATAGCAGCCTTATTGCAGTGTAACATAACAGTTTCAAATGAGAGCATGGGGGCAGATCTCATTTACTCCGATAAGTGTTCGGATAGTCTGAATAATTGGAGTTGGAATTGTTCTGTCCGAACATCTATTCGAGCAAGTAAAACTTACATGTATTGGATTTTTGTCTTCGTTAGGTGTGATTAATTGGTAAATATTTTTTCTTGTTTCTCTTTAAAAAGTCAACATCAGTTTTTGATTTTTTTTTTTTTCCTATAAAAATTTAAATTTAAAATTCAAAACTCATTTCTCGTTTATATTACATCAATTAATTATTTCCTTCTTTCTCCTCTCAAACCTCTTTGCCAAACACACTTTTGGGAAGGCATGTATTGCTTGGATGGGGAAAAACATTGCTGTTCCCCACTGGGGATTATAAGATCGAAGAAAAGCAAAAAGCATAGAAATAATTAAGGTTGTTTTGTCTGTTAATGGAAACTAATTTTAAGATAAAAAAAACAAAAAAAAATTGTTTTATACATGAATATTAAGGTTGTTTTGTACATAAATATTATATTGTTTCAATTTTAATTTTTCTCAAATATTTTATTAGTTATACAATAAATAGTGAATAGGTTATAAAGTCTATTAACTATTCATTCGATCGGTAGAGAAATAACAACTTTGTCTCGTCTGCTGGATTGGAAAAAAAACTTAATAATAGTCAAATTTAACTATTTATAAATGACAAAAATATCCCTAATTTATAAATGAACTAAGGAATAATTTGAATAAAAAAAAAACATGCGATTGAGTCGACACTTTTGAACACGTAGAGTGCTATTTTATGGGTTTTAATGCGGTCTTATCCCCACATCTCATAATTAATTTTCAATAAAAATTGTACAGAGGAATCGACTTGTTGATAATCGAGTAAATTAATCTTAAAGAATGATTTAATAAAATTTAAATCTTAAAGAGTGATGTGATCAATATCTTCCTATTTTAAACAAAGAATATATATATATATATAATTATATATGATACAATTATTATTGTTCTAAGGAATTCCATCACCAAATTTCAAAACAAGTACAAATGCATAACGCATACGGTTGCTTTGCGTAGGAAAATAGCATTCATTAATTCAATCACAGCGGAGGAGTCAAATTGACTCCTCGGCTGTGCCGCCAAAGTGGAAGGCGGCCCTTTCTTCCTTTACGGCACAGCCGCACGGTCACGGACACGGTCAAGTTGTCAACGGTGTGAAAGAAGGAACGCCAAAAGCTGACGCGGACGCGGACGCGTCGGGACGTGACGCCAATTGGAAAGGGTGCATGAACCACGTGCAGTTCCCGCCCACAGATAAATAAATAAATGAAAGCACGCCATGATTGCGTTTCTTTTGGCACGACCTTACCCACTTGCCCCTTGGCTTTCACGTTTATCTCCTGCGCCCCCCCCCCCCCCCACTGTTCATGCTTCACGCGCTTCCTCCTTTCCCCTCCTTATCTTACCCTCTTCGCTTGGGTCCTACTCGCTTAACACTTTGCTCCACCCCAATTTTGGCCGTTTTTGCTTCTATGCATGCATCTTATTTTTTCATATCATCATCATCATCATCATCATCATCATCATCATCATCATATATATATATATATATATATATATATATATATATATATATATATGATGGTGATGATGATGATGATATGAATATATATACATATAGGGTAATGTTTGGCAGTAGCAAAATTTCTAGAATTCTTCCGGAAATTTTGCTTGTGGATGCATTTCTTGTAATTATGAATAATTACAAGAAATGCCATCCACAAGCAAAATTTTCGGAAGAATTCCAGAAATTTTGCTACTGCGTAGCACTGCCCATATATATATATACACAAAATCTCGAAAGAATATACTGACTTGTTTGCTTGTTAATTTTTTTTTGGGTTATTAGTTAGAAAAAAATGTTTTGATGTGTCATAAATGTAAAAATAATTTTAAGTGTTTTGTTTTTTAATTTATTTATTAATGTTTTTGATTTTAGAACAAACAAAACTTATTTGTGTTTTGCAGATTCTGTTTTAATTTATATCTTTTTTGACAAAATAAAACCATATTTCATGGGGCAGAGGTTAAAAAGTAATTCAGTGTAAATTCTTTATCTTTGCAATACGATGAGTCAATGACTGATAATTTTTTATATAATTAGCAAATTCGACAATTAGAGGGTTAGTGTTGATGGGTTTGACTTATTTAATTAAATAGGTTAGGTTGGGTTGGGTTGGGTTAGGGTTGACTTATATAGTCTTCTATATCTATGTTTTAATATAAGAGTGACAATTTTTTACACAACTTACAAATTCGATATGAACCCAATACAGAATTAACGGGTTAAAATTAAAAAATTTGACTCGTTTAATTAAATAAATTGACATAATCTAAACCCGACACTCGAACGCAAATCGTTACTGGTCATGGCCAGTATGATCACCACGATGACAAGAGGTGCCAAAATTGTCCAACTAAATATCTGATGCCCCCCATGTGCAATAGCATTTGAATAAACCCACTTGCCGGCCAAACAAATATACCGTACAAATTATGGAACCATGTCGTCATTAATTCTTGACCTTATTAGAAATCATTATCCTTTGTGATCACTATATAAAGCGTGACTGTGCTTACCTAATTAACTATATATATATATTTCCTTTACAGCAGATACAATAATTAATTGCTTCTTTCCCTTCAAAAAAAATAATAATAATTAATTGCTTCTTTGTGGGGGCAAAATCAAAATTAGCGTTTGGTATTACTATTCCTAATGATGGGAAAGTTGGGGCCCCTTCTCAATTTCATGTCTATTGGAAAGGACTAATCTTAGAATGATCAGAGACATTAATTCATCTCATTTCTTAAGAGGAAATAGTAAGACTAAATTCTAAGTTTGATATTAGTCAAAGGCCAATCTGAATAGAAACACGTGTGAAAGCTTTGAACCATATATATATATTTTATATAGTTAAATATAAGACATAAATTTTCTACAAATGAATTTGTACGAAATTTTTTACGATATCTTATATGTGGGTCGTAAAAAATTTCCTACAAGCCGATTTGTATGTGTGCAAGTCTAAAATTTAGTTTAAACTTGACCCCTCGTTAAAATGATTTGGCCCCTCCGAATAAAAAATTTCGGTCCGAACTCGGACTAAAGCAAAGGAAAAAATTCAAAAAGGATGTAAACTATACATATTTGAGTGAAGACAGGAATGGAGTCCAGGTCCTCAATGACATGCTTGAATAAGTTGTTGCTATTCAATTCAGTTGTCGCTCGGACCAGACAAGATGAGATGGAATGGACCACTATTCCCATGGAGGAGAGGAATATTTGTAGTTCATCTTTGATCCTTAACCGAAAACAAAAACCAAAAAATCTCCACCTCTAGTTTGATTTCGGGAAGACTTCAGCTTTATTTGTTAAAGAGATAATTACACCGTTGGTCCCTGTTGTATGCCATAATTATTTTTCACTCCCTATGGTTTAAAAAGTGCATGGAAGGTCCTTGTGCTATGCAATAATTACAAATCGATCCCTGACGTCAAATTCTGTTAAATTTTTAGCAGATTCCGTCAAATGCCACATCAGCGACACATGTCCATCTTAATAAAAAAATATAAATTTATTAATAAATAAATAAAAATACTTATTTTTTTTTAAAAAAAAATTCAAATTCAAATTTTAAAAAAAAAAGCTGAAAGGGTGGCCTGGCCGCCGGGGTGGCGCGCGGCCACCCCCAGTGGTTTAAGAGGAATCTAGGAATCAATGTTTCATATTTGTTATTAAGACTTAAGAGGAATCTAGGAATCAAGGAAAACTTGTGGTTTGGTTTGAGATTTTTGGAGTTAGGTTGGGGTTTGAACGACAAGATATGATATGCAAATCCTTACTGTCGTCTTGTTGGAAGGTTTGTGCAAACTAAGGAATTAAGGCACGCTAGCTGGATATAACGTTTTGCAAAAGCAATTCATGCCGTTTGTGTTCCCAAGTGTAATTAGTAACAAAAAGTTTTCTATATATGTTTACTTTTTAATTATATTTAAGGTTGCAACTAAAACAAAATGCATCTACACCCATCCTCCTAACCGAAACCTCGTTTCAGATCGACCGAACAATCCTAATCTTTAATAAAAGTTACCTTCTTGTTAAAAATTCTTGTTGTTTGTCTTTTGTTTTCTGTTCTCAAAACAAAAATACTAACAAATAACTTAAAATACAAAATACTCCTAAAAACACAAAAACAGTTTTAAGCTTTATGTCATATCGTAACACTTTTTCCGAACCAACTGATACAATCGCATCTACACCCATCCTCCTAACCCAAACCCGTTTCAGATCAACCAAACAACCCTAATCTTCAATGGAAGTTAGCTTTTTGTCTTTTGCTTTCTGTTCTCAAAACAAAAATAACAAACAACTTGAAACACAAAATATTCTTAAAAACACAAAAACCGTTTTCACTTTTATGTTTTATTAGAATACTTTTTTAAACCAACTAAAACAAACGCGTTTACACCCATCCTCTTAGTCCAAACCCCATTTCAGATGGACCAAACAACCATGATCTTCAATGGAAGTTAGCTCTTTGTTAAAAAATTTGTTGTCTTTATTTTTAATTTTTTTCTTAAAATACAAAATACATCTAAAAATACAAAAATAATTTTCACTTTTACATCATATTAAAACATTTTAACCATAAAAAACACATTATCAAAGATAATCTAATATTTGGAATAAAGTACAATAGATCCCAATGACAAGACCAAATATCTTGTCTTGACATAAAAAGAAAAGAAGAAAAGGAAATGTCTATATATAATACTAACTTTTCCTCTCTCTTTTTTCATTTTAAATTCAAAATGATGCTAACTTCTTTTGAGCACCTAAAATCTTCTAGAGAGTATTAATCCAAAGCTCTTAGGTTGCTTTATCTTTTCGCAAAAGAAGAAAACTAAAGCTATCTCTTCTTAAATAGAGATAAGAAAAATATATATAAAAAGTACTAGGTGGGGTTGATACTTTCTTATTCTATCATGGGTTCATTTCAATTGGGTTTCCCGTTGAAAAAAATGGGACTGGGTTTGAGTATAAGCGAAGATTTAATACTGTATCAGAACAGAGATAATGAGTTTAAACACTGACTCTAATAGTTTACCTCAATTTCAATTGAAATATTCAACGTGTTATCAAAATCCCACACGTAAGTGAGAGCGTTAAAATGTTAACTAAATAATTAAAAACACTTCTTTCAACAACCATAAACTTTTGAGGTAAATGCTGATTTACGGGTGCGTGTTAATGTCTTCTAATCTTACCAAATAGTCTTGACCCTCTATGTTGGAAAGTAAAGGATCAAGTCTGATTATAGTAGACATAGTCAAAGTTGGTCTGGTCTGTGCAAATATGAAGTTGAAGGCTTTTTGATGGGAAGTCATTAGCCAAAAGGAGTTGTTGAATGAATTAAAGAAAGTCTTGGTGCTAAGAATGTTGCTCAGTGGGTTTCAATATTTCATAAAAGGCATGTGAAAGGTGTTTTAGCTACTGGAGGTTTCGTTGCTCTTGTCGAGAAGGTTGCCTCAATAATTGCTAACCTTTTTTTTTTGTACCTCGGTCCTTAAAGAATGCCATAATTTCTCTCATGCCCCTATGCTTTTGTGTCCTTCTGGATTTCGCATTATTACTCAATTCCCCAAATTCAGTTTCATTATTGAATACACTTTTAATGTTTGCAACCACTGTTTTCTAAGGTACCTAAACCCTATGAATTTACTTTAAACAAAAAAAGGACTTGTTTGACAAAGACTGTACAGAACAGAATAGTGAGTTGTTAATTTTGAATTAGTAAAAAGTGATGATAATATTAAAAGTTTAAAAAAATGTATAGAAAAGTGAAAAAATTTTGGATTGTAGTGAATAAAAAATTATTGGTGTGATATAAAAAGTGAAAAAGTTGGAATATTTTGATATTGATTGGTATTAAAAAATATGAAAAAATAAAAAAATAATTATATGTACAGTACCCCCACTATTCGGTATTGTACCGTCCCTTAATTAACAAACAACCCCAAAAACCTATGAATTTAGCCCTCTATGTAATCCTAGGTTTTTCACTGTTTGGTTAATAATGTGTCTTCAAAGGTAATCCATAAACACTTTTGAATGGCAAGATGAGAAATAAAATGACAAA
Source organism: Alnus rubra (assembly GCA_028654335.1). NCBI lineage: Eukaryota > Viridiplantae > Streptophyta > Magnoliopsida > Fagales > Betulaceae > Alnus > Alnus rubra. The sequence goes on along the minus strand of JAJPGS010001029.1, from coordinate 1,124,700 downwards.
AAAGAAGAAGAAGGAATTATAACCTTATTTTCATTTTTATTTGTTAAAACATATCTTTAAGGTAGTTCATTATAAAAACTTTAATGATAAGAAAAGAGTTCAAAAAATTAAAAATTAAAAAAAAAAAAAAAAAAAAAAAGAAGAAGAAGAAGAATACCATGTTAAATCATCTATTAGATAAATGAGATTAACACTTGAAATATTTAATAGAAATGAAAAGGGAATTATGAAGACAAAATTTAAACTCATAACTTTTTTTTTTTAATATTATGTTTAAATAAATAATTATTTTAAAAGTTGAAGTTAATAAGAAATAATATAATTAATTATCTAGTAGAATATATTCGAGAACAACTAGAAAACTGATTAAGAAAAGTTCACAAAGTTTTGGTATAGAAAAGCAAATTTGGAGAATAAAGAGGAGGTAATTAATTATTACAAATGCAAAATGGAGATCGAGGGACTTGGAGAGAAAGAGAAAAGAATGAGAACAGAACAGAAGTAATTAAAAAACAAATAAAATGGTAGTGGTTATTTCACATGGGGAAAGTGGTATATACACTAATACACGTGCCCCAACATAAAAACAATATAAAACGTTATTTTCACGACACGCATCGAGCAAAACGTGTCGCAATAATCAATTATTATTATTTTTTATTTAAAATATATTTAATCAAAGAAGTTGGGGGAGTAACTAGTTTGACAATTTGCGGATCGGACAAAAGAGGACGAACCAATCAAAGGGCCAGGATTAACTCCCGTGACGCCAACGCGTCCCTTACTCCTTTTCTTTTCTTTTCTTTAATTTTTTTTTTTTTTTTTTTTTTTATTCTGTCTTTTTGTAATAATTATCAATGTTGAATATGGAACATCGAGAGTGGGAGGTAAAAATTTAGAGGGGCCCAAGGTCTGGTCAAATGCGCTGGCGATTATTTGGAAAGTGAGACGCCGAGTTTTTGGTTTTTACGGCTGCCGAGTGGCGGCTATTTCTTGGAAGTGTCCGGAGATGGTGATAAACTGATAATGAGGTCTGGGAGTGGAAATAGTACTATATGTAAGAGCTTTCGCGGAATCGGATTACTTAAGGTTGTTAATTTATTTGGGTAAAATTATAATTAACCTTCTCAAACTATTACAATATTATTAAAGTCCTCCTAAATTATTAAAAAAATGCAATATTCTCCTAATAACAAAAATATCATTCATAAAATTGTTATCATAATTTTTTTTTTTTTTAGAAATTGTTTTCATATTTTTCAGTTATTTTTTCCTTTGTTTTTTTTAATAAAAAACTGTTTTTCCTTTTTCCCTTTTTTTTTCATCTTAAAAATATTTTTATAATTTTCAGTTAGTTTTTTTTTTTGAATTTTTTTTTTCGTTTTTTTTTTAATTTTTTTTTATTATTTGTTTTTTATTATTTATTTTTTTCTCGAATTTATAAGGACATTTTTTGTCTTATTCAAAAAAAAAATTGGGTCATTTTTATCTTTTTAGTAGTTTGAGGGGGAGCATTGACATAATTGATAGTTTGAAGGATACATTAACAATTGAGTGGTAGTTTGAGAGGGATATGTATATTTTTCCATTTATTTGAATTTATATAAGTTTTTAAAGAAAATAAAATTAAGTAAATGGGTGGATTTCCCACCTTAATTCTTGAGGAGGAGACCATCACCATTTTGTTTTGTAGGGAGTGTTCAGCTACTGAAAATGGGGGTTGGAGTTAGAGCTATAATTTTTGACAATACTTATGAACTCAATACACGATATGTTGGCAAATAACTTTTAACATGATCTGCGAATTCGATATGAACTCAATACAAAATTAGAAGTTTATGGTTGAGAAGTCTGACATGTTTAATTAAATGAGTCGAGTTATCGTTGACTTATACAGTCTTATAACCATGTATCGACACAATCTGAACCTGACATATAAATACGAATTGTCACCCCTAGTTGAGATAGTTAGACTAACTTTGAGATGATAGTTAGCCACTCCAAAAGGTATGGTTGGAGTGGGCCGACCACCCTCAATAGAGTGGCCGACCACACAACCACTTTCATGGGGTAACTGAGGATCTCGTTGAGGTTTACGGGAGTTGTCGGTGTAACGTCCGACTTAAATATTGAGTTGATAAATAAGATATTCACATATTTTACGTGACCCTACTACTATTACCTTTGATTTACACAGTAACAATGGTACATATATATATATATATATATATATATATATATATGAGAAATGATCTCTACACTTATTTCTCACAACAGCTCCACAACAAGCTGACGTGGCTGGTAATATTTTATTATTTTTCTGTTTTGTTTTGTTTTGTTTTTGTAAAAAAATAAGAGAAATGATCCTTACACTCATTTCTCACAACAGCCTCACAACAAGCTGACGTGGCTGATAATATTTTATTATTTTTTTGTTTTGTTTTCATTTCTTTTTGTAAAAAAATAATAAAATATTACCAGCCACATCAGCTTGTTGTGGGACTGTTGTGAGAAATGAGTGTAGGGATCATTTCTCAAAAAATAATAAAATACTACCAACCACGTCAGTGGCAGACCCAGCCTTGCAAATATGAGAGGGCCAAATTGAAAGAAAAAAAATTTGGAGGGGCAAAACTAAAAAAGTAAACAAAATTAAGGGTAAAATTTATTTTATTTTATTTTATTTTAGATTTTTTTTTTTTGAGAAAAATTCTGGGGGTTGGGGGGGCCAGGGCCCCCCTAGCCCCCATGTAAGTCCGCCATTGAGCCACGTCAGCTTGTTGTTAGACTGTTGTGAGAAATGAGTGTAGGATCATTTATATATATATATATATATATATTCTTCATTTTTTTAACCACAAGTTCACCAGAACAAAATTTAAATTGAGCACTAGAGCTATAAATACAAGTTGCAACCCCTCTTGGTGGGTTGCTTGTATCCACCGGAGAATTTGATTAGACATCATGGGTTTGGGCTGTTTTTTTTGTCCCTGTGACAAGATTTTTTAAGATTTGCACAGAGGAAGATAATTAATACAAGTAAAGAGAATAATAAGAAAAAATCTGTTAAACCTCTTCTTCATGAATGTCATACTACCCAACTGTAAAGTAAAAGAGAAAAAAGAAAAAAGAAAACAAAGTATCAATCACTCTAATCAATTGCTTAAGCATCTCATCGATTATGAGTTATCTTATCAATTTGAAAAAAAAAAATGATAAAAATTATTCTACCCAAATAATATATATATATATATATATATATATATATATATATATATATATATATATATATATTTAAATTTGAAAATATCTTAATAAAACAAACATAATCATGATGATCTCATTGCCAATATTGAAGTCAAGCCATGATGGGACTGTCAATTTACTACTTTACACTGTAAATAAGGAAGAACAGTCTTTTAAAGGCAAACTTATTGTCAATTTGTCACACAAGTCAAGAATATGGATTTCCTCTCCAAGGTTAAGGGTGATGTTCCATATCATGAATCTAACTAGTTTTTCCTCTTTTCCATTCAAATAACATGAATGTGATGAGAAAAGAGAGCATAGATGTTACACATACGTATAATGTTACATATCATCATTTTGTCTTCTTAAAATTGACGTGGCTCTTAAAATCACCATTTGATCAAAATTCAATAATGATTTATCATAAATTCAATGGTGATTTCAAGAGCCACATCAATTTTGGGAGGATAAAAGGAGGACAAAAAGATGATATGTAGTATTACTCTACGCGTATATCTCTTATTGATCGTTTGTCAATTTCTTTTGTAAATTTATTATTTAATCTCTGGGAACATATGTTAGTTTTACCTATTCAATGGTAGATTTGCTTATTTCTTGTATAAAGATGAGCAAAAAATTGAAGAAGATGAAAACAAAACATTTCTCTTATTTTTTTTTTACAAATAATTTACAAATTCAATGATTTTTAATTTGCATATTCGCTATACGTAAATGTTAAAAAAATGATTTTTTTAGGTGAGAAAAAAGTCAATACCATGGATTTCCTCTCCAAGGTTAAGGGTGATGTTCCATATCATGAATCTAACTAGTTTTTCCTCTTTTCCATTCAAAATACCATGAATGTGATGAGAAAAGAAAGCTTAGATGTTACGCATATATCTCTTATGTGGATCGTTTGTCAATTTCTTTTGTAAATTTATTATTTAATCTATGGGATCATATGTTGGTTTTACATATTCAACGGTAAATTTATTCATTTCTTATATAAAGATGAGCAAAAAATTGAAAGAAGATGAAAATCAAACTACCTTTTTTTTTTTTGCAAATAATTTACAAATTCAATGATTTTTAATTTGCATATTAGCTATACGTAAATGTTAAAAAAATCATTTTTTTTGGTGAGAAAAAAGGTATATATTCATTCATTCATTCATGAAAACAAAAAGTATCTAAAAAAAAGAAGAAAAAAAAAGGCATGTGGTTAGGAATCCGTGAGGAGGCACGTGCGAGTCTGTGAGCCACGAGGTAACCCTAGTGCCAGTTATTATTACTACAAGTGGTAAATCGGCCGGCTTTTTTTCCATCACATACCCTCCCCCCCGATTTAATCGGCTGGGTCCTTCGTAGAAACCGCCCAAACCTTTTTGGCCCTTTTGTCTAAAAATCAGCTCAAATAAATCCCCACCTCCACGCCCACCACTTGACCCTGCACCATCTTCGCCAAACACTTGCTGTTACTCCTAAAGTGCATGGAATGACGGATTACAGGATAACACCGTCGATGAATCTCTGGGGCTCCGACGAGAACCCCTCGGTGATAGACTCCTTCATGAATTCGGATCTTACCACTTTCTGCTGGCCGGGGCCTCCTGCGGCGCAGGCGCAGCATCAGCAGCCGCAGCCGCACTCGGCGGCCTCCACGTCTGCGGACCCCACGAAGGCTCTGGTGCAGTCGCAGCCGTCTGTGGCCATGTTCAACCAGGAGACGCTGCAGCAGCGGCTTCAGGCGCTGATAGAAGGGGCGCGGGAGAGCTGGACCTACGCTATTTTCTGGCAGTCTTCGTATGACTACTCTGGCGCGTCGGTGCTGGGATGGGGAGATGGGTACTACAAAGGCGACGACGACAAGTCGAAGGGGAAGGGGAAAACGAAGACGTCGTCGGTGGCCGAGCAGGAGCATAGGAAGAAGGTGCTGCGGGAGCTGAACTCCCTGATCTCGGGGTCGGCGGCGCCGGCGACGGACGAAGCGGTGGACGAGGAGGTCACAGACACCGAGTGGTTCTTCCTGGTGTCGATGACCCAGTCGTTTGTCAACGGCGGGGGACTCGCCGGGCAGGCGTTCTTCAGCTCTAGTCCGGTTTGGGTCACTGGGGCGGACCGGCTGGTCGCGTCGACGTGCGAGCGGGCTCGCCAGGGGCAGTTGTTTGGGCTCCAGACCATGGTGTGCATACCCTCCGCGAACGGCGTGGTGGAGCTGGGCTCCACCGAACCCATCTTCCAGAGCTCCGATCTGATGCAGAAGGTGAGGGTTCTCTTCAATTTCGATAGCCTGGAAATGGGTGGGTCATGGGGTATTACCGATCAGGGCGAGAACGACCCGTCATCGCTCTGGCTCAACGATCCGACTCCGACTCCGCCTGCGGCGATTGAGATCAAGGACTCGCTCAATAACACTACTGTTCCATCAGTTCCGGGCACCACCGCAAACAACGGCCTTCAGATTTCGAAGCCGATTCAGTTAGAGATCCCAAGCTCCAGTAGCTTGACCGAGAACCCGAGCGTGATTCATGCCCAGAGCAGCCACCAGACGCGCCACCAATCGCAGACCCAGAGCTTCTTCACCAGGGAATTGAACTTTTCGGACTATGGATTCGAGGGTAGTAGTGTTGTAAAGAATGGGAATTCACATTCATTGAAGCCCGAATCCGGCGAGATATTGAATTTCGGGGAGAGCAAGAGGAGCTCCTACGTTTCGGGTCAATCCCAATTTCCGGCAGAGGCGGAGGAGACGAATAAGAAGAAGCGTTCGCCGGCGTCGAGGGGTAGTAACGAAGATGGAATGCTATCGTTTACGTCGGGTGTCATTTTGTCGAACACTTGTGTGGTGAAGTCCAGCGGAGGCGTCGGAACCGGCGATTCCGACCACTCAGACCTTGAGGCATCGGTGGCGAAGGAGGCCGATAGTAGCAGGGTGGTCGACCCAGAGAAACGGCCCCGAAAACGGGGTCGAAAGCCGGCGAACGGCCGTGAAGAGCCTCTGAATCACGTCGAAGCAGAGAGGCAGAGAAGAGAGAAGCTCAACCAGAGGTTCTACGCGCTCCGAGCCGTGGTTCCCAACGTCTCGAAGATGGACAAAGCGTCCCTTCTCGGCGACGCGATCCTGTACATAAACGAGCTGAAAACGAAGCTCCAGGGCACGGAGTCTGACAAGGAGGACTTGCAGAAGCAATTGGAGACGTCGAAGAAGGAATTGGCTAGCAAAGACCCGCGCTATTCGGCATCCTCTCCCCCGCCTCTGCCGTCCGATCAAGACCCAAAGACGTCGAGATTGATAGACTTGGACATCGACGTGAAGATCATCGGATGGGACGCGATGATTAGGATCCAATGTAGCAAGAAGAACCACCCAGCTGCGAAGCTCATGACGGCTCTGATGGAGATGGACTTGGATGTGCACCACGCCAGCGTATCGGTGGTGAACGATTTGATGATCCAACAAGCAACGGTGAAGATGGGTAGTCGGTTTTACACGCAGGAGCAGCTCAGGCAAGCGCTCTCAGCCAAAGTTGGGGATTCCCGATAATTTTGAGAAAGCAAGCGAAAGCCCGAATAAGAACTACTGTGGAAAGGCAGAGAGATTCATTCTTTTGCCAGTGGGTGTCGGTGCTCTGGGACATTTTAAGGTTCCCTGGAGCTGAGAGAGCAGCTCTGTAATATACACTGTTCTGTATTTTTGGTAGTCTATTCTCTGTTAGTGTAATTTGTGTTGAGATTATTGTTCTTTTTTGTTCTTCTGAGGAGCTCAAACTAGTGAACATTTTTCGACTTCCAAGGAGATGGAGGTGTTGTATAGCTCCCCCATCATGCTGAAAATAGCTTCTTCTTTTTTCTTTTTCTTTTCTTGTTGTTTATATGTATATATACATATGTATGTCAGTATTCAGTCAATTGGAACCTCATCAAGTTGCTGGGTTTAGTGGATGTGTTACATGTGTATGAGTATATGAGTGTCTCTGTTTTTCCACATGCTATATCCAGATGTGTTTATTTTTTGCTAGATTCATTCAAATCTTTTACTTCTTTAATGTTGGGCACTTGTCACGTCTGCATGTTTATTCTGTTTCTGCAACTCTCACGTTAGGGAGAATCTCTTGGGTTTTATGTTGGATTTGCACAATATTGTTTGGTGGAGTTTCCTCATCTGCATGACCCAATTGAGTTCATTCAGGCTTGAAGATTGCATGGTGGGAATAAGACCAGCTGAAGTTCTTGTCTGTCTCTGCTCTTTAGCCATGTGAAAAATGGACTAGTTTGTGATGAGGTCATTGTTTCAAGTGACAATCATTAGCAGATCAGATGTTTTTGGACATGAAGCATTGCACTACATAATTCTGTGGGTTTTTCTTTTTCTTTTTCTTTTTTTAATGGTAAGTGATTTATTAAAAAAAACATAAATGGATAAATGCCACTTTTTAATGAAACATGAACTTGTGGGTTGTGGCAGGTGTTTTGGACTTCGAAGTTTGAACACCATAAATGAAATAAGTCCCATTATTTAGCTCACATGCAAGGTGTGGGAAATGCTAATTTAATTGTATCCTTTCTTCTTCTTTTTATTTTTTTAAACACCAGAAGAACTAGGTTTAGCTGGCCCATCCCGCCTGAAACAATACCTAATTTTCAGCCAGCTTTTGCACCATATATGTATATATATATATATTCTTGTATTGATCAACACATGCATGGTTGTGTTGTGGGCATCGAAATCCCTCCAAATTCCAATGCCTTCTCAGTGTACGGTTCATGCTTTAACAAATTTTCTTAGCCTCTCAGAATTTGTCTGCTTTCTACCTCTTGCATTCTGTTGAAGAGAATGGACCCAGGAAGTGAAGAGAAAATGGCTGAAACAGGTTCCCAAAGAAATTGAAAAGTTTCCAAGAATTAATTATGTCCTTAAACGCATTCAATTGATGTTTCCTTAGTTATCACGCACCCTACAAATTAAGGGCTTTTCTCCTAGTTTTCACTCACCCACTTTAGCAGCATCATGTGTGCTCTACAGGTTCTTGTTAAGGTTGATTTAATCATTTAATTAGTACTTTTTTTAATATTCATAAATTATGAAAATAGAATTTGAACTCAAGACTCATTGTGCTGAAAGAACCAAATCATGTCGAAGCTGATTGTCATTTCATTAGGGATATGATACTGTGTAAGCTAATAAAAAAAATAATGATTTTAATCGGTTAATTTATATTCAAACACATTTCTTATTTTTCTATGGCTTCTTCTGACTTTAAGACAAATAATTATGTGATGAATACAAAACAAGCTAGATTGTGTAATGAGTAGGGCATGGTGCAGAATCATCTTAGGTTTGAGTTGAGTTGTAGTCCATGGTTGTAATAATTTGGATCAAGTGATTTATTGGCCATGGTTCCACTAGGTCAGAATATCATGAATATAATTAATGGAGTTCACATATATTTATTACACCTATTTTACACCGACTAACGTTGTGTATTTTAAGTGTTTTTCCATGTTAGATATATATATTTTTTTTTTTAAAAAAAAAAACCACTTAAAACGCGCAACTCCAGCTGAAATGAAATTGATGTAATAAATGAGCGTGAAGACTAACACTACTCATGTAAATATATAATAAAGTCTTAAAAGCATGCCCCCTAATTTGCATGATAAGCAATCATAACTTCATAAGAATATGAAAGGAAAAGGGTGGTCCAAGCAAATTGGGTGGAAGTAATGTTTTCATATGAAAAGGAAATTCTACAGATAAGAAATCAGTGTCATCTGATTGTAGCTTAATATATATATATATATATATATATATATATAATATTGCATGCAGGATTAAATATAGAGCCTTTTCTTCCAGTGTTAGTTATTAAGAATCATTCTGCTCTTCTTCTTTTTTCATTGAGGCTCCATCACTGATGTATTTTGCTAAAGAAAAATCTGCAAAAGAAACAAATTATATTCACCAGACAACTAGAGAGCACCAAGAACTTATTATAGACTAAAGTTAGGTAAACTATAGAGTATTTTATATGAGAACAGTGAGCTTCAAAAAGAAAATAAACAAGAAATTAAAATAATGGCTTTAGACTAATCATTCTGTTCTTTTCTGTTTCTATCAACTTCTATTTGTTTCTTTTTTAATTATAAAAAAAAAAAAAAAATTTAAAAAAAATCTTAGCAGAGCTAAAGCAAAAAGACACCTAAAACCAACCCAACCAAAGACACCAACAAAAAAGTACAAAAGGAATAAACCCCAATACTGTTTCTATTAACTTAATTAATCACAGTACTGATCCTTGGCAGTTGGCAATATGCTTAACTGGGTGATTGCAGCTAGAAATGAAAACAAGGCAACAGACTTTCCTAGGTTATAGAGTTGCATCTATGGACGGATATTAACCGTAACTATTATTCGCATATAGAAGATAGTGATTTTAGGATATTTAGATGTGGTTGCGGTTAATAATAGTATTTATATGCAACATATATATAAAATTCACCAAAATAACGTCGTTTTGAATTTGTGATACATATATATATATATATATATGTATGGACAGAAATTTCCTACAAGCCGGTTTGTAGGAAATTTCTTACAACTCACATATAAAATTGACATGTGTCCTTTGGCATGTGAGAATCACATGTTATTTAAATAGTTTGTGCTTCTTACATGCTTTTTTAATAGCATTAATAAAAAAGCTTGTGCTTCTCACATGTTTAAATGACATATGTCCTTTTTATATGTGGGTTGTAGGAAATTTCTGTCATATATATAATGTTTGTTAGATTTACATTTAAACAACATCACTTTATAATTTATATGCTTGTATTTTTTTTTGATAAACACATTATAGAGTGTTTGTATTTTCCTTTTTATTTTTAAGTTGAAATGTCAAATCAAAAAGATTAAAACACTTGGGCTTAAAAAACACTAGAAGAAGGCCTAAGTTATTTTCAAAATCGTTTAAAATAGACTCTAATAGAGGCCATGTTTAGTAAATCCCTCCCTCCTCCCCTCCCCTCCTTTTTTCCTGTTTGTGTCGGTATGGAAAAGTAGTGAAGTTTGAAAAAGAATTCAACATTTATTTCTATTCCCATTTTACCCCCAATCTTTCAATATGAAAAACAAAAAAAAAAACAAAAAAGGAATAAATTGAAACGTTGGGGGTAAAATGGGAATAGATTGAAATGTTGGCTTCTAGAAGAAGCCAACCATTTCAGTTGTCTAATCATCCGTACTGACAAGGGGGGAAAGGGGAGGGGAGGGGAGTTTACTAAACAGGGCCAGAGACTCAAATAAGGTCCAAAAGATTAAAATCGGCCCAAAAGACACATTACTTAATATGCGGATAGCGAATAATAAGCGCAATAACCGTGTGGATGCAGTTAGTAATTGCATGATGCAGACGCAAATACCTAAAAGTAATAACTACATTATGCAAATCAATATGACCAATAACTATATCCACATGTACAACTTTACTATGTTAGATATCTAATCAATATGCCCAAAAGCTCCATAGCCGATAGAACGCGAAAAATTAAGCCCCTTAAACTTATTTCATGCTAGCTAGGCTAGCACATACCCCAAATTGAGCCCTACCATAATCATAACAATCCACCATGCTTCCATGCCAACATCTTTGACATTCCACTTTATGAGAGCTTTTACTCCAAATCCAATAGCCTTTCCTAATTTTGTGGCAGCTTCACTCGGGTACCATGTAGCCATTTTCACCATTGGTGCAATTAATGTTACGATCCCAATTGTTAGGATTAAACCAAATCAAAATATCAAATAGTGATCGTATGAATCTTGGATCAATAGATAATTGGTGTTAGAGCAGTTACCAAGTCACAGTCATGGAAGAGATGACCTATACAATGAATTAAATACTTATAGGTCCAAAAGAGAAATAGCAAGTTAGTGTCGATAGAATAAGTTGCCGGGAACGTAAAATTCAGAGCCCGATTCAATATTCAGATATTTCTAGAAGTTAAAGATCTTGCTTAAGATCTCATTATCAAAGATGTTCAAAGAGTTCTGGACATATCGTATTAATTAATCTTGTCTCATTGACATTGCTGGATCCTATAACCACTTGATTCTCTTAGCTTAAGAATATTTGTACACACGATTTTGACATTTTTGGTTGATGAATTTGGACCTGGCCATTGCTTGACGCCTCAGCCAAAGAAGAACAGAAAAAGGCTTCTTGCTAAACAAGCTTATTGTTTATATCTGTCTCAGTCATTATTCTTTATTCTGACACTGTTTTTAAGATGTTGCATAAAGAATTTCCTTTTTGAGTGTATGAAAAATTAAGTGCATAATGGCTTAGCGGAAAACTAAAGCAATTAATTAAAGAGCAGCGTTTTTTATTCTGTAAGGAGAAGCGTCTCCATCTTTTACCCAAAAAGATAAAAACAAACCCGCATGTTAAAAGAAACATAAAATTCCGTAAAGTATTTGAGAGAAGTCTCTGATTTGATAATAATTCAATTGATTCATTTTTACATAATAAGCAAGCATATTTATGATCAACCATTGGATCTAATTAAGTATTTTCCTACCCGGGATTTGATTCATACACAACACTATCACAACAACCACACAATAACCCCTCACATGAGAGTGGGCCCCAGTGTGTGGGATTCACCCTCATGTGAGAGGTTGTTGTGTGATTGTTGTGTTGGTATTGTAAATTTAACATTTTCCTACCCTCAAATATATATCTTATGATCGTGAAAAGTCCTTGCCACCGGGGGGGTGGATCCGGACCTATCTTATGGATCGGGTGGTCTTTGGCAATCCAAAAAAAAAAAAAAAAAATCTTTATAAAAATTTTAATTTTTATACCATCGTCTGTCAATGATGACTTTTTCACCTTCTAAATGACTTAAATGATTTAATTTTCCACTCCATTATTCTTTGTATCAATATATTTATTTATTTTTATAGTTCGACAAAAAAAAAAAAAATCCTTTTTGTACCGCTGCTTAGCTTGCCCCTAGATTGGCTCGTTGTTTTTGTTTGTTTCGTTTCTCATTGCTTAATCATCATCGTCATCATGGAACTTTGAAACCAGATCTTGTTTAAAACTGGTTTCAAAATTATTAGAATTATTATTATTATTATTATTATTTTTTTAACAAACAAAAAAAAAATGGGTCGATTTTCTGAATGCCCATTTCTGACTTCCAACCTTACAGCTTGACAAGTGTCAAAAAATGAAAAGTCATTCGCCCGAGTTGACGTGTCAAAGTTTGGGTCAGCTTTTGTTAGTTTTTTATTTTTTATTTTTTATTTTTTTTAAGTACAATTAGTAATACAGCCGAAAACGAAATCAAGGAATAAAAAAAGAAGCGGAAGATTTCTTTCCTAAACATGGCGGAAAAGAATTCGGGAAACAGGAAGGAGTGGGAATGCAGCTAGAAGAAAATCTAGTTGCGGCCCAAGATGCCACATGGTGGGTACAGAAGTTTGCACTTCGATTGATATGACTAGCTGATCAGCTAGTCGTGGATGGAATTGTAGAGAAGAAATCTGAAATAACGAAAGATATTCGTCAATCCTGCATAATAGAAGGATTGTTAATGGCAAGAGTTACCATAAGATAATCACCTTCAAAGATAACTGAAGGGAGCTTGAGGAACAGGAATAATTAAGCTGCAAGAAGAGCCGCAGAGGCTTCACCATAAATAACAGTACAAGGGGGTTAACTTGAGCTAAACAATGAATAACCGAACCGTTAGAATCACGACAAATAGCCGATTGAGCTGAAAAAGTGTCCCTATCCTGCATATGTAAGGGTTAATAAACACATGTAGCAAGCAGCTTAACTGCAAAAAAAAAAAAAAAAAAAAAAAAGAAGAAAAAAAAAAGAATAAAAAAAAAGAACAATGAGAGCAAAAAACACACAACAGAAAAACAAACAAGCTAAATATCAAATAAGACAGAAAATACACGTGCCACGTGCTGCAGAGAGTTCGAAGTTTTACATACATTTCTTGAATTTATATATATGTGTGTGTGGAAAATGTAAAATCAGTTCTTATGATTTTTCTGACTTACAATTAGCTTTTTATAGTGTTTTAAATTTTTTTTGGCACGTGTTTTATATAAGGGATTGTTTGAGTTTACGATTTTAAATAACGATTTAAAAATGTGCGATTTGAGAAAGTGATTTTTAAAAACGCAGTTAAGTGTGGCAAAATCGCAATTTAGCCTTTAAAATTCTGGATTTTTAAAATATCACTTTCTTACCCGCGATTTGAAAAGACAGATATTTTTAAAAACCCAGCTCTCAAATGATTCATGTTCTACAATTTGATTTAAAATTGCACTTATTGTCTACAAAATCGCAATTCCAAACGTACTTATATCAGTATTACACTAACAGAATCAGTTAAGTCAGTAGACAAAATTTGACTATAAGAAATAAATTATTATTTTTTACATAATATAATATTTTGGGTAAAAATTAAAAATAAAAGAAAGTGCTAGGCGTTTATCTTAGTGCGCGCCACACGTTGTGTAGTGGACTTATCACATAAAATATTAAATTTTTAGCATTCTTTAATGTAGCTTCCTATAAAACTTCGAAAATTTAATAAAATAAAATAAAAAATCGACTGTTTATATTTTGAGTAGAAAACTATTAGTAATGCTAGAGATTTTTTTTTAATCTTTTTTTATCATCTCAAAGTTGATGTGACTTAAAAATTACTATTGAATCAAAATCTAATAGTGATTTTGTTACGTGAATGATTTCGCAAACACATAATGTGATAGGTTTTTAGGTTACGAGAGAATCTAGATTTTATATTCTAAGAGAACTTAGACCCTTTCAAACATAAGATTTTGAATTAATTTTGCTCTTTTTTTTTTTTTAATAAATTCATATATTTAAATATAGGAACATAACTTACGCAGAGTTGAGTTTCACAGCTCGAAAAACAACTATCATGACTCGATTAAGTGGAGATAAATATTTATTGGAACTAAACATCTATATGTAAGTGATAACATAAATATGGAAATAAGTTCTATATAGAACAATAGAAACCTACTACTAAATGACTTCCGTACTATAGTGCTACAAATATATAATTAAAAAACTCTGACTTAGATAGATAACTATAGCTATTTTTATTTAATTAAACTACGATTACTCTAAAATAAATTAATGCAAGTTGTGTCAACGTGTTCTACATGCCGTAGAATTTTACTTTCATAATAGTTCTATTCCAAATCCAACAGTAATTTTTTTTATAATTAACTATTTGATTTGTTTTCCTACATTGTAGGACCTAAATCTCAAATAATTGATCTTAAAAAAAAGTAAGTTGATAGAGTTGTACAAAAATTATGCAATAAACATTATTATTTGTGTAGTCTAATTGAGATATGATCTTTTACCGCCTTAAACCTTAAGACACGACTCTCAACCAGGTTGACAAGGTGGACCTTTCTTATAAATTTAGTGGCCTTTGACAACCCAAAAAAAAAAAAAAAAAAAAAAAAACAATTGAAATCTTTATATAAAAATTTTAGTTTTTATAGCATGGCCGTCAATGATGACTTTTCCACATTCTAAATGACTTTTTGTTTGTTTCGTTTCTCATTGCTTAATCATCATCATCAGGACTCGGAAACCAGATATTGATTAAAACTGGTTTCAAAACTTTTCCACATTCTAAAGTCGACTGTTTATATTTTGAGTAGACAACCATTAGTAATGCTAGATATTATTATTTTTTATCTCTTTTTACCGTCTCAAAGTTGATGTGACTCTAAAATTACTCTAAGATAAATTAATGTAAGTTATATCAACGTGTTCTACATGCCGTAGAATTTTACTTTCATAATAGTTCTATTTCAAATCCAACGGTAATTTTAAAAATAGCATCAACTTTAAAAAAATAAAAAGAGATAAAAATATGGTCATAGCATTACTTGAACGAGTAATGTTTACTGCACAACATTTGTACAAATTATTTTTAATTTTTTTACAAAGTGTGTAATGTTGTGCAATAATTTTCACGTCAGCTTAATTTGTTGTACAAATGTTGTGCAACAAACATTACTCTACACGAAAAAATGAAAACTATTAATTTGACGCTTGAGATTTGATTCATGCACTACACCATCACAACAAGTGTACAACAACCCCTCACATGAGGGTGGATCCCGGTGTGTGGGGCCCACCCTCATGTGAGGGGTTGTTATGCACTTGTTGTGTTGGTGTTATAAATCTAACATTTTCCTTGACGCTTTTGGGACAAATTTTCTATTCGTTTCAAAATAGGAGAATATCACAGCACACAACTGCCATGTATTTGACTGGATGCCACCATCATTAACACTTATCTTAACAGATCATGCATATGGCCTTTGACAACCTTCACTTTGGATAAACCCAAATCAGGACTATTCAGCTAAGTCATACCCTCGTTGAAATCCCAAATTAGAACTGGTTAAGCTGTCTTTCCGGGTGTAATTTTCCATAATCCATATCAATAAATATGATTAATTGGGTGGTTGTTAATTTTCCAATCAAAACAATTTGCAACCATATATACAACAACAACCTCAAACAACTTTATAATTCAATCCCTCCTCTCCTTAAACACCGTTATTTTAATTACCCATCTCTCACTCTCCAGCCCCTCCTTCCCACCTCGATCCATCAACAAACAAACAACTCTTTGAGGGGGTTCTCAAGATTTAATTTGGCATTCAAAGAGCTAGCTTTAATTTCTTGGGATACAAGCAACCATGGCCCTAAATTGCCTTACCAGCTGCCAGTTCATGGACGGTAACAAGTCGGACTCTGACAGCGAATATCGCCGAGGAGAATGTTGTCAGAAACTGTGTTGTGTAAAGGTTTGGAGGCGCCGCTGTCAAGGGAACATATTGCCGTACGAGAAAATGAGAATAGGGTCTTTAAACATGGCAACTGAGAAGGTGAGGAAGAGTCACTGCCGGAGTTATAGTACCGGAGTTGTTGCATTCGTCGGCGGCACGGAGCCAAGGTTGGTGAGGAGCTTTGCAATGAGAAGGGATTGGAGCTTTGAGGATGTGAGTCAGGGATGAGAGGAAATTAAGGGAGAAACTTATGATATATACATTGCTACAACTCTGTCCTTTTACTTAATAATTATATACATATATCCTTCCTTTGAGGTTCTTGTTCGATCTTTTGAATTTCATTGCCAGTTGTGTGATATGTTTGTTAAATATGATCTAGGGGTGGGTTGGGATATGCTTATGAAAATGATGCTTCAAGCTGTTGTTAATTAACTAAATATCTTGCTGGTTATGTGTATATAACTCGCTTTAATTCCTATTTTATCAATAGGGTTTAATTTCCTATTTAATTCCTTTTCATCTCAAGTCTCACCATTTGTGTATTAATTTGGATAATTTATAGGTGTGATAGGATATTAGCTTTTATGCAATAAAGTGTAAGATTTAGGAAGATAATGTTGGTTGATGATGAACTGTACGTTATGGACCTTGATCTCATGCATATACATGCACGGCTGTTAAATTAAGTTTGAAATTTTTGGCATTTGTCACTGGTCCAAAAACTTACAGGTACTCATAAAAAATAAAATAATAATAATAATAATAACTCACCTGAGCATGGTTGATGGAGTAGCCTAATGTAGAAAGGCATAGAGGCCCAGTAGAATGCCCGTTGGCTTAAAGGTAGCCCCGGCCAAGCCTAAAGCTCGGCTCACCAAGTAGCACTCGCACACGATACATTGTCACCATTCTCCTTGCATAAGCCCTAGACGATAATAAATCTTATAAGGAATTGTGTCTACTTATTTATTGACTTGTCTATCTAAGATTACATGATAAGGAAATGAGCGGTTGGTGGTTGGTGATACTCTCTCAAAGGTGAGCAAGGTACGAGCCTTAATTACCCTGCCATTTCAAACCCACTCGATAAAAAAGAAGAGCTATTAGATTCGACATCTAAAAGGAAACAAATCACGATGGTACACCGCATTCAATATGGGTCCCTTTGCCCATCGATACCTACTTTATCAAGTTCACTTGCCAACTAAGGACGGAAAGCCTCTACAAAAGGTGAAAATGAACCACGTCATAGGCATGCCAGTTCTTTCACATTTCTTGTTTTCACTTTGCTCATACATCCTTTAAAATTCACTTTTACTAAATTAAGCATCGGATGTGGTTCTGTCGTCACTCTCAACGTGTCATTCTGACCTTTAACCTTTTTGCAGGTCTCTAAATCGAAGACTTGACTTGCGTGGCCACGGTATCAACAGTTGGTACTCCTTACTCAATCTTTTTTAAGCTTTCTCATGTCTCAACGAAGATGCGTACTCCTTACTCCATCTTTTTAAAGCTTTGCCCACTTGGCCAGGGGTCAGCATCAAATCAGTGCTGTTTTTATCATATTAACATATGGTTGGTTGGATGGATCAAGAAAGCTTGAAAGCAACAACCTCAATGACGAGTCCAACCAACCAACCCTACCTATGACCTAGGATAAAACATCCTAGTCCATTTGCCAATTTTTCTACTCCCTAAAGTATAATATAGTTAGCTTTTAAATATAGAGTGGAGGAATCACGTTTGCTTATTGGTTAACCCTTTGACCTAGGAAAAACACATTCTAACCAATAATTTTTTAATTTTTTTAATTTTTTAATTTTTTTTATGGGCTGCCTAAAAAAAATCGTGGTGATTTAATTGATGTTGGGTTAGGATTGGGACACCGGACACGTGCTTCAATCCCGACAAATTCAATTTCAATTAGAACTAGACCTAAGCCAAATTCAGTTTAGATTCTACCGACCATCATAATATGAGTATAGCAAGACTTGCTCGAACCAAGGATTGAGCGAGGAGAACAAAAATATTTACCACGTATTCACCTACTGAAGTGATATGAACCGACCCGATTGAAAACAAAGTTGTCTAAGTTTGAAGATAATTAATAGCTAAGTAATGTTATTCTTCACGCTCATTTTACACCGGTTGACGTAACGTGAAGTGTTTTATATGATTTCTCATATCAACCACTTAAAAAATAAAAAATAAAAAAGTCACTTAAAACATGTCATATCAGCGAATGTGAAATACGTGTAAAGAATAGTATTACTTTTAATAGCAATAATCAAGGAGAGGTTGATGTGAATCCATATCCTGAGATTTGGGAATAAATGAAAGAGTAGAAAAATGGGCTGGGTTGTCGACGTGCTAATTCTCCCCGTAATCAAAGATGAACCAAGAAGCTTGGTGAGATGCATGGGCCATTTGGGCATTAAGAATTTTATATAGTGAGGCTTTTGATTTTCTAGTTTCAATTCTAACATGTCTCCTCCCTTCTCCAGAATGGCCCAAACTAGTTTATGAACAAATTTGTACATGATCTCCATTTACATGTCCAAGACACCCTTGAGATGTGATTAAAACAAGCTCGGAGAAGAGAAAAATGTGATTACAACACAAGTACTGATTTAAAAATAGACGTGTCCAAAGTGCATGTGAGAATCACGTGCTTATTAAAAATTCACTTAAAAATAACTTGTGTTTTAGAGACGTGTCAATTTAATAGTGACATGTAACTTGGTTGATGGGCTGACATCTATTTATTTAGAATAGTAGTATTACTTTTCACATTCATTTATCATACTAATTTTGTATCGGTTGACGTGGCGTGAAAAGCCACATAAAAGACGCCTCATCAATTGGTGTGAAATAGGTATAAAGAATAGCATTACTCTTTTTAGAGACCAATCAACAGTGCAGACATATCAAAATACCAGACTGGCTGTAAAATGGAAAGAACTTTATTAAATCCCATCTCAAATATACAATTTCCACCTATTGTAGAATAGCAATTCTCAACACCATAGCTATTAATCAAGACAGCTCTAAACGCATCCCCAAGGCAACCAACATCCAACCATTACTAGGGTGAGGGAGAAAGCACAGCTTGCAGAGATATGTAATTTCTAATACCACAAAAGCCATGACAGTAGAGTAACAGAGATTATGCTAATATGAGATACCCAAATAATCTGACACGTTCATAAGAAAGCTCTCATAACTACAAACATAATGGAAGAGCTTCTAAATTATTTTTTCTGGGCAAGTAATAATAAACTTTAAGAGAAGCCACAAGAGAAGCCTTTAAGATCTGAAATGACAAAGATTTAGAAAATCCAGTGAGGGTTAACCACTGAAATTGTGGAAGGACTCTAAGTGCCTTCACTTAAACTAAAAACAGATATTTATAAATACAAATCATATTCTGCAACTTATTTTCCATAATCATCTTTTTTTTGGGATAAGTAACCGTTTTCCTCAAACATCTGAAAATCAATACCCCTTTTTTAGGCCAGACCATAATTTCTTTAGTGCCTCAAACATGATACAGATCACAAATATTAGATAAGATACTCTGCTTTCCCAGAGTGCAATCCAGAAAAGGATTGATAAAGGGTGTTTAAGATGAGTTAGAGCATTTATTTATACATTCAAATGCTTGCTTTTGTGAAATCATGAACCAAAACATTTTGCAATATGATATGTTGTCAGAAATTACTAGAAAATCATGAAGTCAATATTGGTTCCGCGATATATGATAATAGTTTTTGTAAATGAATAATTACAAAGGGCCATGTATTCTTTAATATTCATGCAACAGCAAAACTCCACTCCAAAATTCCATAGCACTGGCAACATCCAGCCACTACTACCACAACCACTATTGGCAACACAAATACAATGACATCGATATTGTATAACTATTTTAGTTCAAATATTAATGGCATAGGCAACAGTATATAAGATAAGAGCCAATAGAGAAGGAATAAAGCATTGTATATGAAACAGATATAACTTGCACAAAACAACTGCCGCAGCCACCACCACTACAAATATACTGCAAGAATACTATTAATACTATTGTTCCTATAATTACTTTCTATAGGAATATCTACACTGACGTGCAGCCCCCAGCTTCTGCATGAAAGGGTATCGCATCTTATAGTATGTTTCTTACCATATTCATGACATCTCTTAGCTATTACCTTAGAAAACAGAAGATAAATGATATAAGATAGGCCATCAATAATGATGACGCAGCATTGCACACTACATTATTCCTGCATTTAAATTAGCCAAAAATTCAGTCCTTTTCTCACATAACAATATAAATAAATAAAGAAAAAAAAAAGTAAAAGATATTCCACGTTAAAGGGATACCTAGAGAGCACCTCACTCTTCCACAATATCCTATTTATGGAAAGAGTTTTATAACAACAAACTCTTTACATGGAAATGATATAGGTCCACACTTGCACCACGTATGCACTAACACGACTATCAAAAATCGGGATCAAAATAGCAAAGCTTATTTCCCATACACAGATGCAAAGACATGCAGTCAGATGTGAAACATGTGAGATGCACAAGAAACATGAATTGCATTCAACAGGGAAGGTAATTCAGTTAGCCTTTTGATTATGAAATATGAAACTATTTTCATATATTTATTTGTTAATGTTCTCACATTAGAATCATACATTATGATCATTCTTGACCATTGATACTGGCCTTTCTAAATAAAGCAGGATTCATGCCTCAGATTGTCGTTTGGCACTGTCATCCTTCTGGCTACGAAATCTAGCAGTATCGTAATGGTAACTCTTCTTGGCATATTTTGAGTGCCTTTCTTCATCTGCAACAGCAAAGGTTGAAAAGGTGACAGAAAAAACAAGAAAAATTTCCCTAGACAACACAACAACTTGAGTTAGCACAACATCACATGTTTTTTGAGAAACTACAACTTCAGAAACATCCAAAACAACAAAGTCAGGAGTTATCTGACACTCTATGACAGCCTATCTGTAAGATGTTCATTGCACGCTACAAGTTGGTAAACACGCTAGCATTTTTTCTTTCTTGCATCTGCTTTCCAGTCTCTTCGACCAACTATAGTTCTATGTGTTTCAGAATTGACCAGGCTAGGAGATATCTCAGAATGGCATTCTCTTTCTAATAATGGCTCTGCCTTGATTCCAGAGGGCAAGCATGATGTCTGACTTTCACTAGTTAACGTTACAGTACCATTAGGTATGACTTCTTGATCCTTAGGGTGTGAGCCCTTCTCGCGTCCTTTTTCCAATCACGTTTACAATGCACACGGTTCATACAAGGGCTATGTATTCCATTTTGTTGCAGTTCTACTTGTGGTAGAGTTGACTCATTTGTAACACAAGACTTCTTGATTTCTGCTTCAAGCCGCTTTCGTGCCCTGTACCTACGTTGCCGTTCTCGGTTCTTCAGCCGACGAGTCACAATGTCAAGACGGCCCCTAGTGCGTTGTCTTTGTTCAGGGGGATTCATCATAAAGCTTTCTTGTGTTCCAGTGGCATTCATATTATTACTGTTCTCCATTTTGGATTAAGGTTAGCATCTGCATTAAGAAACTAATTAAAGATGAATCGGAACCATCAATCCTCATCTCTTTTCCAATCTGTTGAAAAGCACTTCACATTTATTACCAATGAAAGTTGGGTTTTCCGGTCCATGCAACATCCATTTGGTAATCACTCCAACTCCATCATTTCAGTGTCTTGCCAATCTAATGTCAACAAACAAAACATGGAAACTATCGCTGTTTATACACCCAGCGCCACATCATTCAGGTGGTCAAATAAATAAAAATAATTTTGGAACAACCTAATTGATGAACCTCGAAAAATAAACAAAATAAAACATAAAATAAAATAAGATAAAATGCTTGCATGATCCACAATGTGGTCCACAATTCTTTTTACTAGTGTTTGTGTACATGAAGGCTAAATATGGAGACCCCAGAAACTGGGAACTAAATTCAATGTCTCTTTTTCACCCCAGTCAATGCATGTACAATTTAGTTAATTACCCATCTCCAAGTGTAGGATTTAGTAGCAATCCCATAATTACACTTGGATCCAACACTGTAGAATTGCACTATGTACAACTGATATCGTTGTCATTCCAACAATAAACACCATTCCACCAATTAGACTTGACTGTCAAATCAATTTTAGATTAGGTATGTATTATTAGTAACGGCAGGTTTTGAAGCCCCGCTGAGATGAGATAGTCTGATCTTAATTAATGATACATCTTAAACGATTTTTTTTCTTTTATTGGTATGTTAGTTAGACACTGCACCTAGTGGGCTTTGAACTCACGACCTCACCCTCTACAACATTTTTAAGGAGGGGAGAGAAAATGCTATTTGAGCTAAAATTCAATGGCATATCTAAATGGTTTCCTTTGCTCTTAGCATTTAAATGAGTCATTTCATCCATTCTAATAATACAAAAGTTTGGGATATCATAACATTATGATGATATATCCATCTTGGTGATGGCGGATTTCTTTCCCAGATGCTACATATAATAAGAGAGACCAACAACTTCAAGTCTAATGAAAATCAGATGGAATGGTTCCATCCCAAGGAAAATTGTTGCAACAAACCTGCATTTTTTTGGATAACGAGAAGAGACTCCATACAAACAACCAACAATACAAGAATTACACTGTATTAACATATGGATAAACTCCGAGCACTTGAACTATTCCTCACCAAAGTACTAATGGCCAAGGGTTTCAAACCTTGGCTAACAATGTGGGGGGGCATATCCATTTGCTAGCTGAGGCGGGCGGCTCCATGGGACCAAACTAGTATTAACTAGGGCTTAATCTATATATTTTGCTTCTGTGATTCTTTCTACTTTTAAGATTAGGCATCATGGACTGACGATATCCCATTATATGTGATATTAATAACAAAACCTACAGTCATGCTATCAATCCAACAGCGCATCAACAACGTGACCAGCACACCCATTGAAGTTACCTTTACAAGAGGTATCAATATGTTAAACCCGAGAGCTGCGCACCCTCTAAGCTTAATTCGGCCGCCTTCAAGTTCAATGTATTATCATAATTCTGCAACCCAAAAAGGGTGGGGGGGAGCGGGTATTAGTCCCTTTCTATATTCATCTATCTCTAGTGGGTATTCTTCATGCAAAGTTCCTTAACTCTGGCAGAAGTTCGATCAACCCATTTGTTCATTAGCGAATACTAACTAGACCCTGGCACATAACCCTAAAAATAGTAATACCAAAAATTTAAAAACCCACAACCACAACAACAACGTTGGACTTGTTATTTGTTAGCAGTCTGGAGGGACTTGTTCTGGGTTTACAGAATGAAGACATCAAAGCACTAAATGCAGCAGTGAAACGTGAGAAACTAAGCTCGATTGAAAGCAATTAATTAGGAAGGTAAAGCCGGGGGAAGTAAAACGTGTACC
Source organism: Alnus rubra (assembly GCA_028654335.1). Classification (NCBI taxonomy): domain Eukaryota; kingdom Viridiplantae; phylum Streptophyta; class Magnoliopsida; order Fagales; family Betulaceae; genus Alnus; species Alnus rubra. Next base: position 1,101,082 of record JAJPGS010001029.1, on the reverse strand, counting down.
TTTATGAATGCAGATCTGTGTTTGTCCAAATGGGTTCCCACAAGTAAAAAACTTTGCACAGAGACAGACACAGAGAGAGAGATGTTTGTGAGAAGAAGCACAAGTTGGTGTTTGTTTGGACTTCCAAGTGCGGAGACAGACAGGGTTGAGCTTTTTCAGGCCGATGTTAACGAGACAGTACCCGAGCTTATTCTCTACTTTTCTATTAGATAGTAGTTGCCAAGACTTAACACATCGTGGGGTGGTGGCGCAGTTGGCTAGCGCGTAGGTCTCATAGCTTCTGAGTGATCCTGAGGTCGAGAGTTCGAGCCTCTCTCACCCCATTTACAATTTTTTTTTCTTATTTCCATACACTTGTGCATTTTTTATTTTTTTTATTAATAAATACAATTTAGCCTTATAAACTAACAATCAATTTTTATTTAGCCTAATAAACCAACAAGTGTGACACTTAAATCCATCAAACTGTTATTTTGTTGCAACTTAGACTCATTTGTCAATCTCAACCGTTATATTTGATGGAAAATTAAATTTGATAAAATATTTTGAAAATAAAATTATTTTGATTCTTGAAAAATCAAAATTACCCTTTGTAATTATTAATTAGCAGAAAAAGACTATTAAAAAATTAAAAAAATAAAAAACTTCACTTACCCCTTGAATTGTCACAAATTTTGCAATGCTCCCCTTAAAGTTCAAAACCTTTCAATTTAGTATATTTAACTTTTACTTTTTTGCAATTTCTCACATTCATTAGAGCATTCCTAGTAATTTTATCAAATTTTACTTACCAAAGTAGCTAAAAATCACTTTTCTCTATTCTGGTGAGCCACTTTTTTAAAATTCTCCCAGCAACCTCATAATTTTAACTATTTACTATCACTATTCAATTTAAATAATATTTTTTTTCTCATATTTCTTTATTCTTTCTCTATTTAATCTTTTTGTACAATAAGTTATCATACACCTTCATCTTCAAATTAGATCATTGCTAAAAAATTCACAAAATTTTTCATTTGCCTATCAACCAAATTCAAAAAAGAAATAAAGAAAAGATAAATGAAAGAACCATAAAATTTATGTCAAGGACAAAAAAACCTTCATGTCCATGAAATAAGAACATCATCGTGTGAGAGAGATGGGAGAAGAAAATAGGAAAAAAGTGAAGAAAAAAAAAAGGTGTGATGATCATGTGAGAGAGAAATGAGAAACAAAATTATGAATGGGTTGGTGAGTAAATATTACTCATTAAAATTTGTGAGTATTTTCACTCACTAAAACTTTTTTGTTAAAGCGGTGACGCTGCTGAGAGTGATTTTTTAGTGTTTTCATCAAATTGGCTCACCAAAATAGCTAAAAAATTATTTTAATGAGGCTATTAGTAATGCTCTTAAGGCCCCTCACGTGTTGTGCATGTGGTATTTTGATGTTGCTATTTCTGTTATACCCATTATCCCTTCGAATGAAATTCCCAAAAAAACCCTCATCAATTTGTCTTCGATATTTCAACCATTTTACTCGGTTTACAGAAATGGTAAATTATGTAAAAATACTTGTGGTCAAACTCTTACCTACTCAAGCCCCCTTTACTCATCACCTTTGATAAAACCTAAAAAATCTTGCAAACGAACCTAAAAATCCTTCTTGACGAACATTGAAATATCCTTCTTTGTTATGTTTTGCACCTTCTTTAATAGGATTTGTGGCGATTCATTGGGATATCTTACAAAACGACGTTCTTCGTGACTTCGTTCATTAGGTAAATTTCCCTTTGGTGACTTCTTTCTTAAATTTATGTTGGTGTTATGGTTTTGTCAAACTTTTGCATGATATTTTTTTTATGAAATTTTGGAAATATTTAGGTTCTCTATTTCTATTCTTGTTATGTGACGTAGTTTGATTTGGGTATAATGGGTTTCGTCTTTTCGGTCTTATTGATGTTGCCGAAAAGTTGAACCTTAGAGTATCTCAAGCAGCAATAAATAAAATACCTAGTGAAAAAAGAAGAAGAATGCAACTTTTTATTTTAACTATTGCTTTTTCTATACACTCTCAAACATATTTTATATTATCTTCTCTAATTACTTTAAAAAATTATTTTTATTATATTATATTTTCATAATAAAAAAGAAAAAAAAAGATAAACAATAAACAACTAAAAAGTAACATGGACAAACAATAAAATATTTATCTAATATGCTACAATGAATAGCAATAGAGTCTTCTTCACTGTAGCACTCTATGCGTTTTGCCTAGTCTATGACTAATTTGCTGGAGGAGAAAAAGTGGTCATATTAGTTAAATATAGTTAATATTAAACTTTTACCTAATTTGATAATGGAGAAATGATAGGACCGTCCCCTCTCCCCCTATTTTCATTAAAAAAGAAAAAAGGATTTTAATCAAAAAGTAGCTCCCCCCAAATTCTCAAGGCTAGGTTCGCCACTAGCTGACACAGCAAAATAAGTGAAAACTCTAGCCGCAGCAAACCCTAGTGGCGGCTAATCCGTATATGGGAAGCAAGGAACAAGTCAGTGCTTGAAGAGCACAACTTGTGGTTAGGAAAATTCCTAAAAATAAGAGATTGATATTCCCATTAGTAGCAAAAATTTAAGTAGACAAATGAAAGTTCCTTTATGGAAAAAAATTCCTAAGAACAAGGGAATTATGTTCTCACTAGCTAATATGCATTTATTAGTATTTTGTATTGCTGAGGGGTAGGTGGGGGGGTTGGGATAAAAAGGATATGCATAAAATATTTACTCAACTCTTGTATTTGCTTGAAAGGCAAGTGTACCTTGAATACCCTATTATCACACCCTTCACACTCACCATAAGTAAGCTCAGGAAAATTGATCATGCAGCTTTGCCTCTCACCAAACCTTTCACCCATTCCAAAACACAGGCCCATAACATTTTCTGAAGGGAGAGGCAAAGAGGTTAGAGGTTGCTAGTGGCCAAGCGGATAAGCTCCTAGTTGTTGGAGGAAATTGTAGAGCATTCAAGGAACGGTTTTTGTAATTTGCTGGACTTTAGAGAATAAGATTTGTGTTCTTGGGCCTCAAAGATTGATTTTTTTTATTTTTTATTTTTATGTTTTTTTTATGGGAGTTATAGAATCTTCCAAACGGTGAGGTAATACACTTCTTCTTCTTCTTTTTTCTTTTTTTTTTCTTCTTCTTCTTTTTGTGTGTGTGTCAAATTGTTGTATTCCTAACCTGACGGTTGATTTTTCTGTGGGAGTTTTTATGAGAGTTTTAATGCACTATTTGTTTTTGGAAATTGTTGTATTCTTGAGCTTAAGATGATTGATTTTTCTGTGGGAGCTAAAAGTGTCATAAAAGAAGAGATAATGCACCTTTTTTTTTTTCAAAATCATTGTAGAATATATTTGGGTCTAATTATTATTATTATTATTATTTTAACAAACATTTCTCAGCGGCCTTTTTTCATGTTTTAGAAACCTAACTTAAAGTGCTTTCTTCCATTGTGGGCCATAAGCAACCGCCTAAATTGCCTAGTGGAAGAGCCGGTCCGTGCCTCACACATTTGCAACATTTGCTTCAATAGTTTCCACTAAAACCAACCTCATTCAAGAACATTTACACTAATCAAGAAATGAAATCAACATGTTTCATTGATACCAACTTAACTATCCCACACCTTCAGTATCAATTCCAAGGTTAAAGCTATCCAAAAAAGCTAGCAACTCTAACCACGAAAATGACCAAATTACAACGAAAATTACATACATACACTGCCATTAACAGAAAAGCAGATATTTTTTAAACTAGAATTTTTCTTTCACCAATCTCTTGGATTGCAGCTGTAAATTAGAAGACAATGAAATCACTCCATCTTAAACTAGATAGATGTTTTTATTTATTTATTTATAACTAATCTTACCAGAATTTCGAAATAAAGTCCTCTGCTTTTCTTCGTTTCTATTATGGAAGAAATAGCTAGGTAACTAGCAACCCTGCAACTCACTTGTTATCATGATTACAGGGTAGTTCCATGCAACTCACTTGTTGCAAATTATGGAAGCAATCTATTAAACAAACTTCACCAAGTTTTTGGTTGCAATGTGCCGAATTTCTGTATGAAGTTACAAATTTTGAGATATTATGAGCCTATTCACATTCTAACTCTGAAACTTTCAAGAATTTTGACCTTTAACAATAAAGTAAAAGGTCAGAATACTGCTATTTATAAGAGATCTCAATAGTACAATAAATATTTTTGACCTTCTACAATAAAGTATATTCTAGTACGTAGTTCAGTTGAATATCAGCAAGTTGTTAGATATTCCAGAATACTACGTGGATGTTAATTGGCAGTTCAATTCCAAAATCAATATTCAAAGCAAGTGCATTTATTCAAATTATAATAATACAGACCAAGGGAGGGGGCGTGAGTAACAACAACAACACAGCCACGAAATCCAGAATGAAATTCTCAACTCAAAAGGGAAGGTTCCCAACTGCATAAGGTCAACTTAGGTTTATTGAAAAGACCAGAATGAAGCTCTCATCATTCCAACTTCCAAGTAAAAACCAAGAAATAAACTAAGTTTAGGGTGTAGGGTTTACATTCCTTAAAGATACCCCTCCAAAGGTCTCTCCTTCCCATTCTCTCTCTCTCTCTATCTAGGATATGGTGACTGAAAATGAGCGAAATGGGGTTCTAGGGTTTGACCTAGCCCCTTAAACAGACCTTCATCCCCGGGCTCTTGATAAAATGGCCTAATTTCGTTTGCATGCGGACTGCCACTGTTTGATCTTGTGAACATATATAACTAATCTACAATTAAAGATAGAAATCATGATTTATCTTAAAGTTTGACAAATATTGTTCTATTATATTTGTTCCTAAGACCACCTTAAAAGATTTTGATTGAAAAGGAAGATAATTTTACATGGTACATAAATTGCAATGTGATGTAAACGAAAACGGTGGGATACTTGTGTGTATGTGATAGTTACTGTTAATTTTTATTTTTAACACAATTAAAAGTATAAAATAATAATAAAAATGATAAATGTTAATAATTTAATTAATATTTAACACTCTTTTTATGTGTTGGTTCAAACAACACATTAAATATTTAATTAAAATAGGAGTGAATTGTAGAGTTAGAATTCAAACTCAGGACATCTACTCGAATATCATGTTAATTAATAATAAATAATAAATTTTAATCATCTAATTAATATTATTGTTTGAGTAGATAATAAGGCCATAAAAGTTAAAAGAAAACTACAAAATAATAAAATTGAGACAAAGAATTTTACAATACAAAATATTACTCTTATAATAAATTTTTATTTGATTACCATCAACTCTAATCACGGAAGATAACAATAGAAATTATAGAATCACTAAAATCCAATCCCATAACATATTCTAAAATATATAAAATCATAAAAATCTATAAAGAAGTTGACTTCCTTTTTCCCCGATATCTCATCTCGTGAATCTATAGTAGCTAATTTAACCTTAGCTCCTTTTTTTCAAACCCAACTATTTTCTTTTTAATTTTTAATTGACTTTGAAAAGTCTATATTTGAATATTCTAAAGGTTGGAGTTGTGAGTTGTCATTCAGATGAGCGCCCATTGCATGGATGATGAGTTTTAAAGTTTCCTATTTTTATATTTGCTCAATAAATTAATAAAGTGAAGACTTAAGTTAATTATTTTCCACCATAATCATAATTATATCTTAGAGATTTTGCGATTAGTGCAAGCAAGAGTTATTCAAGTTCGAGTAAATTTTAAGTTTGGGTGTTGAATTTTTGAAATTATAATTAAATTTTTATTTTGTTTATGAATTTTGAGGTTTGACTTTTAAAAAAAATTGAATAAAATATAATTTATTTTAAACAAAATAGAATCAAGATCATATTTTATTTTCAAAATTCATTCGCCAAACACTAAGGATTTACATTCAACACGTCGGCTGCTGAAGAAGCCATGCGTGAATCTGCCGGCTGCCTAACTTCTGCAGCTTTGCTGCCCCTTTTTCTCATTCATATCATAAACCAGCCACTACGAATATTAATAGATTTTTTTAATTTGCATGTTTACGATAACAAATGAAAATTATATATATATATATATTGTTATTGGGTGAAGGTTGGGCACGTACTAGGGAGAATGACAATCTCCAAACTTTTAATATTTGTTGCTTTGGATCCTATTAGTGTCGGAATAGGGCTTGATTAAGTTATGGCTTAATCGGATTTGAGGAAGTGCCCGTGATTCTTATTGTTTAGGCCCCTCATGTGCAGTTCCAAACATGCAGGTGCTACTATGATTACATTCAAATAAAGTAACCACTTTGATCTCCCCCTCCTACTATTTTAAAATAGGAAAAAATAAAAAAAAACTAGTCGGCACTTGTCGGCCACTAAAAAATGTTTAACACTCTCTAATCAAATGCTAATCGGCACGAGCAAACAAGTTATAAAAAGGTTATTGGTCTAGCACTTTTCATTACTCTAAGATTAAGTCTATTAAACTGTATTATTGGTTATAAATATGCTTTTTATTATTATTATTTGGGATTAAATATACTTTAACCCTCTAAATTAATAACTATTTTTATAAATCCTGACGAACTGATATGTGTAATATTTAGACCCATCAAACTACCAATTTGTTATAATTAAGCCCCTATGTTAGCGTTGATCGTCTGTTTGTATGAGAGAGTCATATCCGACCAAAGTATTTCAAAAATACCCTTATTTTTACACGTAAAAAACCAATTTTACTCCTAATTTTTTAATTTTTTTTTTAAAAAAACAATGAAATGAAGGTAGATGGCTTGCAGCCACCCCTCAACCACCATAGGGTTGGCTCACGGCCACCTCTAGCCACCATGGGGGTGGTTCACGGCCACCCCCACCTTATATTTGAGTGGGGGGTGGCTCAACAAAACCTTTGCATTTCACTTTTATTATTATTATTATTTTGGTTTTAAAAAAAACAAAGGGTATTGTAAGAAGGTGGCCGGAGAGAAAAGTGGTCACGTGCATTTTTCATCCAAATAGACAGTACGTAGTCTTTAACGGAGTGTCTTAAATGCAACAATTTGGTAGTTTGATTGGTCTAAATGTCATACATGTCAGTCCGTATAGGGACTTTATAAAAAATAGTTGATAGTTGAGGGGTTTAAAATATATTTGACCTGCTGATTTGTGAATATTTGATGTTCCCTACGACTTTTGATGGAGTTGAAGTATTTGTTTTCAAAACAAAGCTTGAGTTGCTTGGAAATTAAACTCAGCCAGCTATACATTTTGGAGTGGGGGAAGGTTTGTGAAAAATTTGGCATTGACTTTTTCATCGTTATCTTGAAAACTCGGCAACTCTAAGTTGGATTTTGATGAACCACATTCATTTGATCTTTTTCATTCTAAAGACAGCCTAACACGTACTGTTTCAACTTTGTTTATTATTATTTATTTTTTAATAAAGAATTTTTTACGATGAAATTGAAAATGATCTTCGTTGACCATTATTTTTTATTGCACCAAATACTAAAAAATATTTTACGCCCAAATAAACGGAGCATAATATCTTCATCAAATTGTTGCTTTAATTGTTAATGAGAGAGTCTATATTGGATCACTTGCCCAAACAAGTGGGTTGACCGTCCAAAATTTACTTTGACAAATGAGCTCTATATTAGTTATTTTATATTTATTATTCAAATTGTTAACGATTCAGACAACAAAATAGAAGAGGCTAGTAATTACTCGATCCAAGAGACATGGCTACTAATTATTCAACCACAAAAAAAGAAAAGAAAAGAGTAAGCAGATAATTATGGCATGTTTAACATCCATTAGTTATAGACCTTTTCTTTTTCCTCCTTTTCCTTTGTAGATAATAAGATTTGAGTAATGATAATTTACAACAGATGATGAAGAGAGCTTCATTTTTATGATGTCCAAACCAGAATTTGATATTATTTAATACGAGTATTCAATGTCAGATCAAAATAATATCAAATTATATGATATGAGTCCTCCTTGCGTCATCTTAAATATTATGTGACTTTTAAAATTATTATTAAATTTTGAGATAATTATTATTAAATTTTGATTCAATGATAATTTTAAAACCACGTAACATTTGGAATGACACAATTAAGGAGAAATCTAGTCATCTTTATAGTATTAATCATTTTACACTAATCGACCAGCCCTAGATTAGAGAAGTCGGCCCTAGACTTCACCCCTCATAAAACAAATCTGAGAGGAGGAGGGTAGCTGCGCCCTCCTCCTCTTCTTCTTTTCCTTTTCTATTCCTTGTTCCTACCATCCCCATCCCATTTTGGCTTTTTATTGTATTTGTATGTGTTATTCGACCAGATCAACAATTTTAGCATCTCCACTATACATTATCCATCTGCCTCTGTACTGTGCCGTTCATCTCCTTCCTGACCCATGCTGCTGTTTGCTGATTGTGTTTTTGCTTTGATTGAATAAGAGTTTTCTTCTCTTTAGATTTGCTATCATGGACGATCTATGTGATGAATATTAGTTGGGTGTGAGGGTTTATCTTTTACGGCTTGTATAGTTTGGTGTGAGAGGTTATCTCTCATGGTCAGTTTAAATAAATTTTTCTATAATATTTAGCTACATTTGTCTTAGATCTAGTCTGTTCGGAACATATCTACTCTTTAACTATTTTTGTACATGGGTTAGCGGAAGATAAAAGTTATAGATAACAATTTATTATAAGAATTTAATTTGTATTTATGACTATGTAATCTTATAGCATGTGATTATAATTTTGCAAAGCTTTGTGCTTTGTGATGTAAGAGCTTTAATCTCGTGATCTTTGATCAATAAAATACTCTGCTTTTTATTTTTATTTTTATTTTTTAAAAAAAACATGCTACCAAGCTTCTTTCTTTTTTTTTTTTTTTTTAATTAATGATTTTATAGAAAATAGTCAGTTCAATTGGTTTTAATTCATTTTACTGCATATTTGGTATAATAAAATATAAATCGGAAAATCAACCTAGTTCAGCCATGAATCAAAAATTAAAATGATTATGCTAAGAGATTTGATTATTGTACAATAAGTTGTGCACAACCTACTCATATGGGTGCGATCCACCCACTCAAATGGATTCCACTCATGTGAGTGATTGTGCACAAATATGTTGGGTAGCTTATGCTAATTATGGATAAGAGGACTTGAAGCTTTCAAACAGTATATCTAGACTCTGGTGAATAGTTCGGTTGGAGTTTCTAGAGGGTCAAAAAGTCAATTTGTACATGTCATGTTTCTTGTCCGTTCCAAGTCTTTTGTTCTCTTTGGTTTATGCTTTTTAGTTTGGGTTAAATACTATTTTAGTCTTTGAGTTTTGACAACTTTATTTTTTAGTTTCTGAGTTTTAATTCGCATAATAGATGATACATCAGTTTTAAAAAATGATCAAATTAATACCTCGGTTAACTTCTCCGTCCAAAAACTAACGGTCCACCACGTGTCGACCTCAGAAGTTGACACGTGGCACTATATAAAAAAATTAAAAATTAAAATTAAAAATCTTTAAAAATTAATTAAAAAATTAAAAAAAAAGGAGTGGCTCTTGGGGGTGGTTCAGCCACCCCTTGGACAGAAAAAAAAAAAAAAATTCGGCAAGATCGGTTTTGCCCTTGGGGGTGGCCGAGGGCAAAACCAATCTTCCCGAATTTTTATTTTTTTATTTTTATTTTTTTGTCCAGGGGGTGGCCGACCATCTCCCTGGCCAAAATGGGGGTGATCGGCCACCCCATGGTGGCCAAGGGGGTGGCTCAGCAACCCCCCCTTTTTTTTTTAATTTTTTTAATTTTTTAATCAATTTTTAAAGATTTTTAATTTTAAAGATTTTTAATTTTTTATATAGTGCCACGTGTCAACTTCTGAGGTTGACACGTGGCAAACCGTTAGTTTTTGGACCGAGAAGTTAACCGAGGTACTAATTTTGTCGAAATATGCCTATAATACTCTTGCCACGTGTCATATTTCAATTAAAAAATAATAAAAATTAAATTTAAAAATAAAAAACTAAAAAAATAAAAAACACATAAAAATTTAGTTTTTTTTTTTAATGTTTAGTTTTTTAGTTTTTTTTTTAATTTATAAATTTAATTTTTTTAATTGAAAAATAACACGTGACAAATGTATTATAGGCATATTTCTATAAAATGAGTATTTTTGAAACGTTTTGGTAGTTTGGAGAGCCAGAGTCCAAGCCAAGCGTTGGTAGTTCATAGAGCTACTTACAAAACAAATAGCAGTTTGGAAGTTTAAAATTGTAATTTTTTCTTAAAAAAACCTTTTCAAATTAAAACTAAAAAATACTTTTTCAAAACCAAATATAATTAATTACAAAAAGAAATGTCGCAAGCATAATTAATTACATAAATATTTGATTGTATTAATTAATGCTCGACTGAATTTGAATATTTGAAATCAGTAAAAAGAAGAAGATTTCAACGTCGACCAACAAAACACATTAAATTCACTCGCCAATTAAAAGAACAGATCGAACATCGGCTTCTATTCCGTCAATGTTTGACTGATCGCCCTCGCAGACACACCCAGATCCGACGAAACCAGTTTCGGACGAATCAAAAAGAAAACATTAGCCGGTCGTCATCGGGCCCCACAGGTAGGTCCCTCATGCCACTCTTCCCTAAAAAAGAAGTCACCCTTTTCTTCCATTGATTTGCACATTGACCATTGAACGCGTTTAGTCTCTGTAAAGCTCGACTCTTAGGGTTTCATCTTCTTCTAGAGAGAGAAATTAGACAAGAGGAAGATGAAGATGACGTTGAAGGTGGACTTTTCTTGGTGCTTAGTCCCACTAGTCAAGGCGTGATTCTTTCGAATTCCCTTATCTTTTCCTTGTCTCTTGCTTTCTTTGTGCTTACTTGATTTTCTTGTTGGAGCGTTCAAACCCTGAAGAGAATTTTTTTGCTGGGGGAGTTTGAATTGAGCTTTGAGAGTATACAAGGTTCAATTTTGTCAGGATTCTGCTTCCTTTGTGGGTTTTTTGCTTTCTGGATTCTGCGGAGTGGAATCTGGTGGGAGATTTCAGAGTTTTCATTTGGTACAACTCAAGAATCCGAGCTTGGGATTTGAAGGAGTTTTGTGTTTCTCTGGAGCTGATTGAGTCTGGGTTTTGTTGGTTGGACTGAGCAAAGAAAAGGGTATGTTTTTCTGCTTCTGAATCTCAGCTCTATAGGGTTTTGATATTTGTTACTTCTGGAGGGGTTGATTTGTTCTATGCTTGTCTCGCTGTGAATTATTCAGGGTTATTTTGAGCTTGAATGTTGAGTTTCTGGGTTTGGTTTTGAAGTTCTGGGTTTTGTTTGAAGCTTTGAATGGTTTTTTTTCACTCTGTGGGTATATAGAGAAACTAAGTATCTGGTTTGCCGAAACAGTTGGTGATTGAGGTTGGAGTACACGAAAGATTGCTAGTGTTTGCGCTTCACTTTAAAGTTTTTGGTACTGCTTTGAAGCTTATGAGTGGTTTGACTTTGTGTGACCCTTCAAAAAGCGGTATTTCTTTGTTCAAGTGATTTGTGTTTCTATTATTACCAAATGGATAACTCGAAGAATCGGCATAATGACCATTTGGGTGTGAATAAAATGGGGAAGAATATAAGGAAAAGTCCCTTGCACCAGCCAAATTTTGCAAATAATCCTGCTAGGCAGCAACCTCAGCCTCAGGTTTACAACATAAGCAAGAACGACTTTCGAAATATCGTTCAGCAGCTCACTGGTTCACCTTCTCATGAACCTGCACCTAGACCTCCCAACAACCTGCCTAAACCCCCGAGTATGAGGCTGCAGAAAATTCGGCCTCCCCCTTTAACGCCCATCAACCGACCTCACATACCCCTCCAGTTCCGCACCCTGCAGCCCCTCCCCCAATGGTTTACAATAATAACTATGCCAGACCTGGTCAGTTTGGACAGCTATCACCCACGCCTTTGCAACCATTGACACCTGGGGACTCATCTTGGGCAAATACAGCCGAGTCTCCTATCTCGGCTTACATGCGTTACCTTCAAAATTCGATAATGGATCCAGGTTCAAGAGGTATCCAAGCTCAAGGGCAGGCTCAACTACAACTGCAATATCCAGGTCAAATGTACGGTCAACCGCATTCAACTGCTTTACTTCCTAATCCTCGCATGCCTGCTCTCCCTTCCCCAAGAATGAATGGTCCTACCCCACCTATGCCTAATCTCCCTTCCCCACAAGGGAATGGTCCTGCCCTTTTACCCTCTCCAACTTCTCAGTTCCTCTTGCCATCCCCAACTGGTTACTTCAATTTGCCGTCACCGCGATCGCCTTATCCATTGTTCTCGCCTGGGATGCAGTTTCCTCCACCTTTGACACCCAATTTTGCATTTTCACCCATGGCTCAATCAGGGATTTTAGGTCCAGGGCCCCAACCTCCACTTTCTCCAGGCCTATTTCCTTTATCTCCTTCAGGTTTCTTCCCCATCCCAAGTCCAAGATGGAGGGACCAATAATCCTTGTCATATCATCTTTTACCTCTGAGCATGTTGCTTGATCAGAAGTGCTTTTATCTTTCCGTGGACTCATCTACTTCTCGTAAGACCTCTTGTGAAAATGCAATGGATGCTGCTGATGTAATAGGCCTTTTGGTCACTGTAGTGTTTGTTTCTCACATCTATTTTCTTATTTCTCATTCGTTGATACCCATCTTGCAGCTTGTTTTGATATATAGAATCTGTACCAGCTGCAATCTTTAGTTTTCTGGACAAGTTTTATATTAGGCAATGTAGTGAAGACCAGACAATTCAATTGGACAATTGGACAGAGCTGTAACATGAAAAGAGGTAGGATCACAGACATCAAAATTTTAATGTAGGCTATCTAGTGCAAGAATTCTCGTGTTTTTGTAATATCTTGACTGTAACCTTATTTAGTTTTGAAGTGAAATTCATCTCCAGTTAATAGGCCTGTGGCTGTAATTCTCAAACTGCTGGTTTATTAATAAAGGTTTATATTGTTTGAGCAGTTCCAATTTCTATAAAGGCTTTTTGGTTGGCAAGAATCTGTATACTCATGTAAATGGACTAGAATACTAGATAATGAAGGATTTATATTAGTTATGAATTTGATTTACCTTTAGAAAGAGATTAGCAGGGGATAGTATCCTAATGTATCTGCTTTATATATATCTCACTTTTTATTTATGATTTTCTGAACTTCATTTGATCTATCTATATTGTAACTTATTCTGTGTGATGTATCTGATTTATTCTTTTCATCCAGCATTTGACTTTTTTCCTCTTATCTGCCTGGGGTTACTTTTAGTCATTTTTTATCCATTGATTTATGAATGTATTGTTACATTTACTTAAACGGCCATGCTCGTCTATAGTCATGTTAGGTTTTAAGTTGCATTATGGATGTCGGTGAGATCTGGTGGTGATCTCATATATTTATTGAGATCCTGTTATTGTCTCCCAACTCCTTTTTACTTGGTTTCTTTACCCCCTCCTCTTCTTCTCACTCCTATTTATATAAGTATTTTTTCCCTCTTCTTCCTCAACTTCTATATGTGTTCCGAAATAGATATCCTCTGGCATGCGCCCCCAGTTCAGCTGCTTTTTACCTATGGTCAGACATGGTATACCCTTAGTTGAATGCTATATATATATATATATCACTAAATCTAACAATCAAGATTAAGTTTTGACATTTGGGCCCTTGTTATGTTCTTATTTATATAAGACTGATGTTCCCAGGATTCTGTAAGTTGCATCTAAATTTTCAGTGAACTATTGGAAATCCCTAGAGGAATGTCTGGCTTGAATCTGAGGGTACTTGGTGGTTTTAATGTACCTAGTCAAGTATACATTTTTACTGCTAGTTGTAGATTAGAGACATGAAGTTGGGTAAGGGGCTGAAGTATATTTTGCTGATAACCTCTATTTTTTTTTAACAAGTAATTGACAAATATCCTTAAAAGTGTAAGGCGCCCCTATGTACCCAAGAAGTATACAAGAGAAAGCACATAGCTAGAAGGAGCAAAAAGAACAAGAAAATTAATATAACTAATCGTTAAAGGAGAAATATAAGAAGTTCCAAAGATACGAAGTTTTGAAGAATAAGGACTTAGTCTCCTCCAATGTCCTCTCCCGGTCCTCAAAATTTTCATCATTCAATTCCTTCCATAAGCACTACCAAAGGCACGTTAGCACCATCTTTCACACAACATCACTCCGCGTACTGCTAGTAGTCCACCAACAAGCATATAAGTCGATTACGCGTCTAGGCATAATCTAGGACATTCCAAAACGACTGAAAAAGGAAATTCAAATGGCATAAGCCACATCACAATAAAGAAGAAGATGCTCTACAAACTTCCCATTCCTCTTACACATGTAGCATTTGTCTACCACAATGACGTGTCGCTTCCTGAGGTTATTAATGGTAAGGATCTTACATAGAGTCGCCAACCAAGCGAAAAAGGCCGCCTTCAAGGAAACCTTAGTCTCCTACACACTCTTCCAAGAGAAGTGGCAACCTTTACTACAAACCGAGGCACAATAGAAGGATCTAACCTTAAATAACCCTCTTTTGGAGGAGACCCATCACAATTTATCTTTACTTGTCTCACTCTAGTTAAATATAATGCCTGAAGAATGAGGCAAAGACATCCACCTCCCAATCATGAGCCGCTCTAGCAAGGCTCACATTACACTGAATGGAACCACTATAAAGCTCCAATTGAGCCGCAACAGAGGCATCCTTTACGCTGGAAATGCCAAATAAATCAAAAAATGCGTCCTTAAGGGCCACATCCCTACACCATTGATCATGCCAGAATGAGGAATGCTACACATCATCTCTTTGTCCTCCTTTTGTCCTCCCAAAATTGATGTGGCTCTTAAAATCACCAATGGTGATTTTAAGAGCCACATCAATTTTGGGGGGACAAAAAGAGGACAAATGGATGATGTGTAGCATTGCTCTGCCAGAATATAATCTTTGAGCCACCTTCCACCTCAAATCTGGTGTGACTCGAAATTTTTTCCCAACCCCTTTTAATATTCTTCCATAACCCCACCCCAAAAGGCTCCAAAGAACCACCCACTCCATGAACTACCAAATTTAGAGTCCACCGTCACTCTCCACCAAGCCTCTCTTATGCACATAGCGCCAAAGCCATTTACCTAAGAGAGTATGATTGAACATCAACAAATTCTGAATTCCCAACCTTTTCTCAGTGGGCGGCAGACAAACCTTGGACCAACTAACTAGGTGATATTTTGAACTCTTCGCCTAGCCCACCCCATAAGAAATCACGTTGGAGCTTCTCTATACAGTTTGCAACACTAGTAGGGAGAGAAAAGAGGGACATGAAGTATGTAGGCAAATTGGAGAGTATGCTCTTAATAAGGGTAACCCTACAACCCTTGGACAAGTACATCATTTTTCAATTAGTCAACCAATGCTCTATCTTCTTAATCACACCGTCCCAAATATGCTTGGCCTTATAGGAGGGCCCCAACAGGAGGCCAAGATACTTCACATGCAAAGAGGAAACCCCACAACCTAAAATACTTGCCAACCTTTCCACATGATCATTATTTCCCACAGGAATCAGTTCTAACTTAGCCATGTTAATCTTCAAGTCCGATCCGAAACAGCTTCAAAGCATAGGAATAAGCAACACCAGTGACAAAGGTGATCTGATTAGCCCCACAAAAGAATAAATTATCATCGGCAAACATCAGGCGAGATAAATCAATCCCACCAACATTACCCACAGAGAAACCAGGCAACAACCCCCACTCACTCCAGCATAAATTATTCTATCCAACACCTCCATTACAAGGACAAACAACAAAGGGGACAAAGGGTCCCATTATCTCAAGCCATAGGAACTATTGAACAAAACCTGTTGGAGTGTCGTTCACCAAAACCAAGAATCGCATTGAAGAAATGTAGTGAGCTATCCATCCAGGAGCACCATTTCCCCCCAAAGCCATACTTGCTAAGCATATACAACAAAAAATTCCAATTAACATGTTCATAAGCTTTTTCTAAATCCATTTTGCTGATAACACCTATCTCTCGAGATCTTAATCTACTATCAAGGCATTCATGGGCGATCAGAACATGATCCAGGATTTGCCTACCTCATATGAATAGACATTTCATATTAACAATTTCTTATTTTAAGCTTTTGTTGTGATTATAAGCTTTTGTTGTGAAGCACCTTTTCTTATTTTATTTTTAAATATTAACAATTTATTGACAATAGGCATTTCCTGTGCATACGAGTAAAGTTGAACAAAGAAAGCCGCGTCTTATCTTATCCGTACTAGTATATCAAGATTGTATGTAATAAAACAAGCTAAACATAGCACATAGAAGGAACTTGGTTGTATATAAAAAATTTGTAACCTAACTGTAGAAATTTGATATCAAAATTATCAAGTACAATGGGCATAACAAAAAAAAAAGGTGAATAGAAAGAGAAAGGGCTTAAATAATGGTCATATTAGATGTATGCATTATAATCCATGAGTAAAAGGGTTAAAAAAGTATAGATTATTTGAGTGAGTTGAGGATTAAACATCTTATTGTCAGGTTAAATGTTTAGGTCAACTGGATAGAATTATGATCTGTATCCTGCAGCCAGTTTGAGAATGCCACCTACGAGTATTGAGTATTGGCTTGATATCGGGCCATTCGATATGTTGATAATCCAACAAAATGTCTCCAGAATTGAAGCCTCCATATGACTTGAATACTGCCTACTGATGGTTTCAGTCTCTCTTTCACTGCCTCTTTTTAAAACAATGGCTGCTAGTTAGAGTAATGCTTTACAATGTAGTAAAATGTCCAAAACACAAAGTTGTCTGTTTTGAAATTCCGCATAATAATATAATGACTTGGGCTTTCATACGTTGCTTTTGCTATATAAAGAACTTTTGTCTGTTTTGAAATTCTGCATAATAACATAACGACTTAGGCTTTCATATGTTGCTTTGCTATATACAGTAAAACTTTTCATTTGATACTTGGTCAATAGCAGGCTGCATGCCCTTATATTATTTCAAATTAGTGATCTAGGATCGAGTTCTGACCTATGGTGC
The DNA here is from genome assembly GCA_028654335.1 of Alnus rubra. Lineage (NCBI taxonomy): Eukaryota > Viridiplantae > Streptophyta > Magnoliopsida > Fagales > Betulaceae > Alnus > Alnus rubra. The sequence continues at coordinate 1,083,922 of JAJPGS010001029.1, read as the reverse complement.
CTCAGGTATCTGTCTATTTATCACTATTTGTCATCAACCTTGTAAGTTGTACCTGTCGAAGTTTTGATAGAAGATTTATTCTGAGGCTTTGTTAAGAGTCCCACATTGTCAAGGTATGCATAGGTTGTGGGCTTTATAAGCCTTGAGCAAACCTCTTCCCTTGAGGTGTCTTTTGGGAATGAGTAAGGTTCAAGTGACTTCAATATGGTATCAGAGCCACAAGCCCTTGAACAATGTTGGGCCTTCCTTCCCGATGTTGAACACGTGTTTGGCCAAAAGATGCCACACGTGAGGGGGCGTGTTAAGAGTCCCACATTGTCAAGGTATGCATAGGTTGTGGGCTTTATAAGCCTTGAGCAAACCTCTTCCCTTGAGGTGCCTTTTGGGAATGAGTAAGCCTCAAGTGACTTCAATAGGCTTAACATGATTTGTATTGTTCTGAAACCCCTGCTTAGTTTTCAAGGCCTAGGTGTTTCAGAACCATTTTGCCAGTGTCATGGCTTGGGCTGAGCCGTAAAAATTACTTTTTAGAATCTTTGAGGAAATTTTCTTTTACTCTTCATGGGACTTTCTGCAGAAAGTTGTTCCGTGGAGTTGGGTGACTTTCTTTAAGGAGAGTTCAGTGGCTTTTAAAGTCAAAAAGAAATTGATGACACAATAATTTCTGTTCTTTCTTCGTTTCATTCATTTTACTGGAAAGAAGAAAGATGAGTTTTCTGGACTTTTGGAATGGAGATTCGCATACCATTAATTTTTTCTGTAATAGTAATAAGAATTGATTGATGGGGATAAATGTGAAATGCATTTTGAATTTTGAATGGAGATAAATGTGAAATGCATTTTGAATTTTTTGTGAAAGAGAAGTGAAGAAAGTTGCTTGTTAATGTGAAGATAGGGATTTGACTTTTTTTTTTTTTTTTTTGGGAGAAATGGGAAAAAGATGGGAGGAAGTGTTGCCAAACACACACAACTTTAATGAGTTTGAAATAAGCTCAACTTTGCCATGAATTTTTTTTCTCTACACAGTCAACTTTCATTTATACGAAAAACCTGGAAGGTCACCATTACCTGTGGTCCTTGATTGTATATGTAAGTTGACTAAAAATTCTTATATTTTTAGTAATTGACACGGTAAGTGTCATTTGAACTGTTACGTAGAGTTTTATATTTTAGTGGCTTATTTAGTTAGAATGAAGTAGATTGTTATGTCAGTTTATAAGAGAATCGTGGAGTTTTATATTTTAGTGGCTTATTTAGTTAGAATGAAGTAGATTGTTACGTCAGTTTATAAGAGAATCATAGCAAAAGCAGTAGTATTCTTCTCATTTAACAAAATTATTTTTGACCTGGACCTAACAAAAGTAAAAGCACAGATTAGATTTAATCCAACCGGTGTTGATGTGTTGGAGAGATTTTTATTCAAAGGCCATAGCTTTTCCTAAGCTGGCATTGTTAGAGCATCCACGTCAAGCTCTCTAAATTTTTTTCCAAATTTAACTTAAACAATTTACTTTTTTGATTTTATTTCTCACTTTTGAAACACTTCTTACATCAAACTTTCTAAATATTTCTTTATTTTAATTATATATTGTTTTTTATTAGTTTGACCACCAACCAATTTAATTGTATGAACATCAAAATTTCCTTAAAAAAACAATCCCACCACAATCGGCTATCTAGAGAATCGAAATCTCAAAATCAGCCAAACATCAACACAATACCAAAATCACTAGATTGGTTAAGCCAATTCGAGCTCAAACACAAGATGATTCGAAATCCTAAATTTGAGGTCAAACACAAGATGAATCGAAACCTACAATTTCAAATCTTAAATCAATTGAAAACAATTTATGAAACTCATCTTTGGGAAGGGAAATTCGAGGTCAAACGCAAGATTGTCTGGATTCTCGGCGTTCCGGCATTCTCGTCATTGCTTGGGTTCTCGGCTTTCAGGCGTTGTCTGGGTTCTCAGCGTTGTCTGAGTTATCGGCGTTGTGGCGTTCTCGGTGTTCTTTGCATCTCTGTCGTCAACCTTGTCAAGCCTAAATTCTCAGAAAAGGAAAAGGAACAAGAAAAGGAAAGGGGCGCCGAGGAAGAAAGGGGAGAAGTGGGAAATGAAAAAAAATTATTAAAAAATAGATAGCGTGAAGAAATTTGGAGCCAAATTTGAAGATGAATTTTGACATAACTTATTTTGGTGAAAGGATAAAGAGATTGATGCATAGGTGGTTTTCAGAAGTTTCACCAAAATTTGGTTAAACATTTGAAATGCCAAGTTTGATGTGGATGCTCCTAGTCTCCATGTTGGCCGCCAGCAGCTATTGGTTGATGGTTTTTGTAGGTGGCCCTGGGCCCTGGGCCTTGTGACCTTACATCATGAAAAATTGATTTAATTGTCTGACCTAACATGGTTGATCATTGAGTGATTGATAGGAGTAAGAACATTTTTTTTTTTTTGAAGTATCTTTGGGTCAGCTGTAGGCCATAAACTCCCAAATCTCAATCATGTGAAAGGGGATATACCATAACAGCTTGAAATTTTCCAAGAACTGCTAAGATTTTCACTCCCTCCCTCCCTTTTGCCTTAAGCAAAGAATACTGAGAAAGAATCAAATGATGCGAGCCCATATGCTCTAGTTAGTCCCATCCAGAATAACCTAGAAGGGTTGAGGCATATCTCTAGTTGGATGGCGACGGGAGACAACAGTGCAGTGGCCGGTGGGCGGTGCTGATGGGCTAGGCCGACAGTAGGTTGATGGATTTGGCCAACAATGGATTGGTCGGGTTTGGTCAATGGTGGGCTGGGCCAACAATGGGCTAGAGGTTTGGGCTGATGATGGGTTGATATTATACAACCTTGCATTTCCATCTTGCTCAAATCACAATTCCTTCACTTGGCTTACCCTTGGATTCTTTGCAAATTACAACACTAAAAAAACATATCTCCCGATCCGGATTTGGGACAACAACATTTTGCTATTTTGTTAAGAACTTTTTTTTTTTTTTTTTTTAAAGAAAATGTCACTGTCGGTTTGATCGTTAGGTTACCGATTATATTCGCATATTGGATTTGATTATTGACAATGCCAAAGGATGGAGATTTACTTTTAAATTATGATTATGCTCGAGCAAGTCAATCTAATATCACATGGTATTACAGTTGAAATACTATTGAAATATTCAAGGATTAATGATTCAATGAATCACTGTTTGACCACTGTATTCTTACTATGCCTTCTGTGTAGGGGTAGGACTTAGGAGACTGGCCTCCAACCCCCACACTAAAGGTTGAGGGGTGGAGGAAGTCTCCACCCCGACACAGGCGACACGTAAGGCTTTATTTTTCTATTTTATTTTTTAACATATCAATATATATATAATTTTTTTTTTGGATATAATTGTAATTTCAATAGAATTATGGGTTTGAGTGTCTACTTTATTACGTACTTGTGGGTGACTTGACGTCATCGACGACTTGCTGATATCACAGAAACTCCATCAGCAATTTGGACAAAAAAATTTGACGAAATAAGTAATTTTTAAAGTGATCAAAATCTTGGGAGTAATTCTTCTTCTTAATTTTTTATTTTTTTTTAACAGCGTTAAGATCCAATGTCTAATTTTTGTTTTCATTAAAATTTATGCTACGTTTTGTTTGAATGTAAAATATTTTTTGAAAATTATTTTATGTATTTTTTAGTATTTGGTATAACCGAAACCGATGGTCAATAAAAATCATTTTCAGTTTGACCGTCAAAATCTTTTTAATTTGTAAAAAATCGTTTTTTGGATTTAAACTCTTTATTTTTGCACGTATGATTGTCGGAATCCGTCATTGCTATGCATTGGAGTTTTTGGTAGGCTGACTTTATTGTCGAAAGTTCTCGAATTTTGGTATCCGATTGCCAGAATTCGACGGGATTAGCTGGATTCTGGCGACCATCGCTAGAATTTGGCAACCCCCGTCAGAATTTGGCAAAACATGCCGGTATCCAGCTGGTGCCGAAATGTGGTAGTTTGTGCTGGAATCCAGCGATGTCTGGCAACCGTCGCTGAATTCCGGCGGATCAGATTCCGCGTAAACTGGTAGGGATTTGGCCAGTATGGCCAAAAAATCTAGTTGTACAGTGCTAGATTCCAGTAAAAGTGTCCAGAATCCTAGTGGTCAGCGACGGAATTTCGTCACCGGTGGTTTTTCGCCGTAGGTGATTTTTTCGTATAAACCAAACATCGAAAAAATATTTTCATAATTTCGTTGATAATATTTTACGACGAAAAATATTTTACATGAAAACAAACGGAGCATTAAACCAAAATTCATTTCCATCCTTTGAGAAATCACAGCCCTGTCCTTTTAGGGCTCGAACTAGTAAGAAAATCTACCAAACCTGTTCCACAATCATCCCTAATTAAAGCAAAATTTGGTCAAACATGGCTTCAACAAAGTTAAACCATAAATTTGACCATAAATTTCTTTTTGGCTATGCTCTATTACATAAAAAGTCAAAAGTGTGTGTACTAAGGTTGAAATGCATGCCAAGTTATTGGATTCTTATAAAGGATATCCCTCACATCTATTTATTTTAGTTTTATAGGAAAAAAATTATGTTAATAACTCTTATACATAAATTCGTAATACAAAGTTGGAGTATTAATTATATTATTATATTCATTATTTTTTATCAACTTTAATTTTTAAGATAAATGATAATTTCATATAATTTTACAGAAAAGTTCTTGAATTTAAACATTATTTTTATCATTTACCTCTTATTTCAATCAAAAAGGAATTTCAAGCATTAGTGGAATTAGGAATTGACCCTATTATAATGGCTGGCCGATATCTACGGAAAGTGGATGAGAAAATTCAACAAGTACTTTCATAAAGCTAGCAATCATTTTCCTTAAATTTAACCCCCACCCATTCGATAAATGGCACAAATTTTTTACAAAGTAATTTGTTACTCTAACAAACTTGTTTCTTAAAGTGGCACATGTCGTTTAAGCTATTAAAAAAGCATGTGAGAAACATACATTATTAAAAAAAAGAGTTGTGCTATTTGCACACACTCATCTTGTACACACACTCACAATGGGTGTGGACCTATGCATGTGAGACCCGTGTGAGATGGGTCTCACATGCACCGTGTACAATGTGTGTACGAGGTATGTGTGTTCAAATATCATTTTTCTACAAAAAAAAAAATGTGTTTCTTAAATGCAAAAGACACATGCCACTTTTAAAAGTTAGTTTATAAGAAATTTCCTACAAATTTGTAGGAAATCTCAATCCTCATATAGGTCTATAAATAAAGCAAGGCACCACTTAGTAATCACATAATTCAAATCCTTGAGAATGAATATTCTCAATTACTTCTGAACATGTCTTGTTGATGTATATATTGTTGGATTTATTCTTTTTGAGTGGACTAATATAGTCATTTGTTTAGTTTTTGCCCATAATGAGATTGGTCAGTTTTTTGTAGATACATGAGAAAGCCTTTACCCGTACCCTATGAATAAGTGAAGTTGGCATATTAGATTTCATTCTGTCAATATGAGAAATTAGGGTTTGAGGGTAATAATCTCTCAACACACAAAACATTGTTTTTCTTCTGTAATATTGGACATCTACAGGAGATTAATCAGACAAATATTGGAAGCTTGTTTTGAGAATAATGAAGGTACATATGTCATTCTTATTCTTGATCTATACATGCTATGAAGAAAGAACAGATCTATTATTGAATTATTCTAACATATATAGCATACATGTATCTATCAAGAGAAATACTTTGTGCACTCTCAAGTAAACACCTTCTAACGTGAAATTCAATAATGACTTTTATTGCTACATCAAAAAATGTGCATTAAAAGTATATGCAACATTTCTTGTTGGCTGCCTTAATTACCTATATATCCAGCAACCCTTGTCGGAATCTGGCAAAATAGGTCGGTATTTGGTGTAGTAGTTTGTGCTGGAATCTGGCGACGTCTGACCACCGTCGTCGAATTCCAGTGGATCATATTTTCGCCTAAATTGGCAGGAATCTGGCTGTACAGTGCTGGATTCCGGTAAAAGTGGCCAGAATCCTGGTGGCCAGTGATGGAATTTCGTCACCGATGGTTTTTTCGCCGTTGGTGATTTTTTCGTATAAGCTAAACGGCGAAAAATATTTTCAGGAAAATTATTTTTCTGAAAAATAATTTCGTTGAAAACATTTTACAATGAAAAACATTTTACATGAAAACAAACAGAGTATTAAACCAAAATCCATTTCCATCCTTTGAGAAATCACAGCCCTGTCCTTTCAGAGCTCGAACGAGTAAGAAAATCTACCAAACCTGTTCCACTATCATCCCTAATTAGAGCAAAATTTGGTCAAGCATGGTTTCAACAAAGTTAAACCATAAATTTGACCATAAATTTCTTTTTGGCTATGCTCTATTACATAAAAAGTCAAAAGTGTGTGTACTAAGGTTGAAATGCATGCCAAGTTATTGGATTCTTATAAAGGATATCCCTCACATCTATTTATTTTAGTTTTATAGGGAAAAAATAATGTTAATAACTCTTATACATAAATTCGTAATACAAAGTTGGAGTATTAATTATATTATTATATTCATTATTTTTTATCAACTTTACTTTTTAAGATAAATGATAATTTCATATAGTATTACAGAAAAGTTCTTGAATTTAAACATTATTTTTATCATTCACCTCTTATTTCAGTCAAAAAAGAATTTCAAGCATTAGTGGAATTAGGAATTGACCCTATTATAATGGCTGGCCGATATCTACGAAAAGTGGATGAGAAAATTCAACAAGTACTTTCATAAAGCTAGCAATCATTTTCCTTAAATTTAACCCCCACCCATTCGATAAATGGCACAAATATTTTACAAAGTAATTTGTTACTCTAACAAACTTGTTTCTTAAAGTGGCACATGTCTTTTAAGCTATTAAAAAAGTATGTGAGAAACATACATTATTAAAAAAAAAGAGTAGTGCTATTTGCACACACTTATCTTGTACACATTGTACACACACTCACAATAGGTGTGGACTTATGCATGTGAGACCCGTGTGAAATGGGTCTCACATGAACCGTGTACAATGTGTGTACGAGGTATGTGTGTTCAAATATCATTTTTCTACAAAAAAAAAAAAAAACGTGCTTCTTAAATGCAAAAGACACATGCTACTTTTAAAAGTTAGTTTATAAGAAATTTCCTACAAATTTGTAGGAAATCTCAATCCTCATATAGGTCTATAAATAAAGCAAGGCACCACTTAGTAATCACATAACTCAAATCCTTGAGAATGAATATTCTCAATTACTTCTGAACATGTCTTGTTGATGTATATATTGTTGGATTTATTCATTTTGAGTGGACTAATATAGCCATTTGTTTAGTTTTTGCCCATAATGAGATTGGTCAGTTTTTTGTAGATACATGAGAAAGCCTTTACCCTCACCCTATGAATAAGTGAAGTTGGCATATTAGATTTCATTCTGTCAATATGCGAAATTAGGGTTTGAGGGTAATAATCTCTCAACACACAAAACATTGTTTTTCTTCTGTAATATTGGACATCTACCGCAGATTAATCAGACAAATATTGGAAGCTTGTTTTGAGAATAATGAAGGTACGTATGTCATTCTTATTCTTGATCTATACATGCTATGAAGAAAGAACAGATCTATTATTGAATTATTCTAACATATATATATAGCATACATGTATCTATCAAGAGAAATACTTCATGCACTCTCAAGTAAACACCTTCTAACGTGAAATTCAATAATGACTTTTATTGCTACATCAAAAAATGTGCATTAAAAGTATATGCAACATTTCTTGTTGACCGCCTTAATTACCTATATATCCAGCAACCCCCGTCGGAATCTGGCAAAATAGGTCGGTATCCAGTGTAGTAGTTTGTGCTGGAATCTGGCGACGTCTGACCACCGTCGTCGAATTCCAGTGGATCAGAGTCCGCCTAAATTGGCAGGAATCTGGCTGTACAGTGCTGGATTCCGGTAAAAGTGGCAAGAATCCTGGTGGCTAGTGATGGAATTTCGTCACCGATGGTTTTTCGCCGTTGGTGATTTTTTCGTATAAGCTAAACGGCGAAAATTATTTTCAGGAAAATTATTTTTCTGAAAAATAATTTCGTTGAAAACATTTTACAATGAAAAACATTCTACATAAAAACAAACAGAGTATTAAACCAAAATCCATTTCCATCCTTTGAGAAATCACAGCCCTGTCCTTTCAGAGCTCGAACGAGTAAGAAAATCTACCAAACCTGTTCCACTATCATCCCTAATTAGAGCAAAATTTGGTCAAGCATGGTTTCAACAAAGTTAAACCATAAATTTGACCATATATTTCTTTTTGGCTATGCTCTATTACATAAAAAGTCAAAAGTGTGTGTGCTAAGGTTGAAATGCATGCCAAGTTATTGGATTCTTATAAAGGATATCCCTCACATCTATTTATTTTAGTTTTATAGGAAAAAAATTATGTTAATAACTCTTATACATAAGTTTGTAATACAATGTTGGAGTATTAATTATATTATTATATTCATTATTTTTTATCAACTTAAAATTTTAAGATAAATGATAATTTAATATAGTATTATAGAAAAGTTCTTGAATTTAAACATTATTTCTATCATTGACCTCTTATTTCAATCAAAAAGGAATTTCAAGCATTAGTGGAATTAGGAACCGACTCTATTATAATGGCCGGCCGATATCTACGGAAAGTGGATGAGAAAATTCAACAATTACTTTCATAAAGCTAGCAATCATTTTCCTTAAAATTAACCCTCACCAATTCGATAAATGACACAAATTTTTTACAAAGTAGTTTGTTACTCTAACAAACCTGCTTCTTAAAGTGGCACGTGTCCTTTAAGCCGTTAAAAAGGTACGTGAGAAACATATGTTATTAAAAAAGAAAAAAAAAAAAGTTGTGTTATTTTGCACATACCCATCTTATACACATTGTACACACATTCACAATGGGTGTGAACCATGCACGTGGGACGGGTCTCACATGTTTAAAACAGTAAATCAAGCAAAAAAGAAAGCAAAGGGAGAGTATTCCAAGCAACATCTAATCACGAATAACATCTTGTTAATGTTAGACAACAATTAAATAGATTCGATCTTTTATTATTTAAATTTAATATATAAATAATTTTCCATAGGAAGTTGATCATGACCTTATCTTTTCCAACAGAGAAAGAGAAACCCATCAATATAGATTCTTTTCAATTGAATTAAGTTTCAGTAATCCGACGAACTAGGAATATTCGCCACTTGTTATAGATTATATATTATTCGGATAATGAATTGACAATGAGTTTTGTCCTCGAACACCTAGACTTTGATACCCCAAAGGGCCCAATGCCACCTAATTAATTAATAAACAAGTATTCAAGACACAAGTTGTATGTGAAAATTGTTATTTTAAATTATTTACTCAACAATATTTGTTTAGGTCCTTCCACTTCTAATCATGGAAAGTCAAGATTAGTTTAAGTCTTAATTCCACTTCTAATCAAGGAAATGTGTCCATACTTATATTCACCCTAGTAATAGACTAGTAGTGGAGATATACATTATACAAGCGGCAAGTAAAAACGCCATTTGAAATGACGTAGCAACATATATATTATTAGATCAGTAAAATTTAATCTGGATTATGTATAAAATGAATTCTCTCAATTTTATTTGATCCGACCGTGAAAAGATATTGAATGCCCAATGAGTTAGGACTACTTATTGGGCGGTGGAAAGGACACTAACATTTAAGGGGAGGGGGGTGAACAAAATAGTATGGAGAGTAGCAGTTCAATAGTCTCATGTAATTCTCATAGGAAAAATGGTCACAAGTATGATGTTTGGGATGACATTTTCTTTTCTTTTTAGTCTATCGCTTTTGCTAATCTCCACTAAACCCTTGATGGGATACTAATTTGAAAATATTCGCCTGGCCTCTCTTGCTATGACAGTAGGACCTAGTGTGGTCAGCACCAATAGTATGTACATTAATACATTATAATTTTTGACACAGTTCTTGTTTTCCTTTTATTTTTACTAGTCGGAACTTTACAGTTAATCGGACCACTGTAATTCAACCAAAAGCACTTGCAAAGACAAATAAGAAGCCAACATGAGTGACTCGCGAAAAGAGTCCAGCGGTGGACACTCCGATGCTTAAGTCAGTAAAGCGATTTTTGATGAAGTATGAGGCTATGAGGGAAAGGATGAGTAGTGTGTGTCCCTTAGATTTAGGTTTTTGATCTCTTTTATAGGGTTACCCTAGATAAGAAGTATAAGTACAAGGCCAGAACTTGAAGATATCAAAAGTCAATGGTCTTACATGGAAGGTGTTGGATCATCGTAGAGATCTTTCATTATGGGTTCTTCTCGTCGATTCGGCCCCTTTCTTATATGACTGATTTTTTCTTTTAGAGTGTTAGATCCAGAATAGACAAGATTGTTAAAGGAAGAATTCGTTTCCTTATAAAGCTGGCTTCCCATGTGTGTTCTTCGTCGGTCAAGATGGTCGTTAGTTACGATACCGTCGGTCGAGACACCTTTGTTTGGCCCGTCTGATGAGTAGGTGGACCTCCCACGAGTCCTAGAGCAAATAAGCCTCAATAGGTAAAGCCCTTAATGGAAGTGATATTTCTCACCATCACTTCACAAAACCCCCCCACAAAAGAATTAGAAAAAAAGAAAAGAAGAACCTTGACTTTTGTGTGTCTTGGTTGGAGGATGAAAAAGAAAAAGAAAAAGATTAAGAAAAATGGCATCCACGAAGCAAAGCAATTAAGAGAGGAGCATAGGTCATAGATTGGCATTTTTCTTAGGCTCATAAGATTCACTAAAAAAACCCAATGCCCTCTTTGATGGGGCTTTAGGCACCTTTGCTTCTAATCGTGGCCACTTGTTTTGTTGGCAAATTAAAAAAAAAAAAAAATACCAATAAATAACCAAAGAAAATGGCTGAAAATGAGGCAAAAAAAAAAAAAAAAAAAAAAAAGATTCTTTGGCATCCCACAAAAAGCCTTCCTCTTCCAAAGCTGGTCTTTTTTGTTGCAGCTTCCATCATCTCTCATTTTCTTCCTATATTTAATCGTACAAGTTGGCAACTTGCATCCACACTTTTGATTGGCCTGCCTACCCTAACAAAAAGAGGAAAGTCCCTTTCTCAAGACTTTCTTGTCGTAGAGTTAGTGCTCTTCACGTGGTATAGACAATCATAAAAGCCTCCTCCAACGTGCGATCATGATTTAAAGTTAGGTCAAAACCAAGTGATCGATCGATGTTAATTGTATTGGGTCAATCACATCCATCTATTCACTGGATATATATATATATATACATATATATCTCTCTCTCTCGTCTAGGGATTTGACAACTCGGATTATATTTGCTGCTTCGACGTCCATACAACTTTCCCAGCAAAATAACTATTCAAACAACCCTCTGACCCACTAAGTTTATCCAATTAATAATACTTCTTCCCTCTACAATTTTCTTTCTTTTGATTGTATGGCTATGATTTCAGTTAACTAATTTATAGCTACCCTCAATTTGGTTGCTAGCTAGCTTAAACATTTTCCCAAGTTTTTATTTAATTTTTCTAAAATTTCCTCCACATTTTATGAGAATTTTGATAGAAATGATTTTTAGAAGTAGAGAAGCTCGATCATTTCCAATAATTGTTCCTTGATCTCTATTGTGTTTTCGCGTTAAATATTTTTGATAGACCACATATATACTCAACCAATTCAAGTCAAAAAAATAGATTTGAGAACTTAGGATTCGAGACAAGATGATAAAGCTCGAATTGCAAGTTTTAATGGACGATAGGGCCCGATTGCGGGCCGGGGGGCGGGGGGGAGAGCCTAGATGACTCGACTAATCATGTTAGCATGATGATTGCTTAAAGGACCGTCAAGAATCTCCGTCTAAAATCATGAGGCAGCTAATTGACCCCATATGTGGTCATATCTTGTCGGTGAACGTAGAATCCGGCATGACATCTAGCCAATTAATACCCTAACCTACCGGTAAACACTCTACATATATCACTACTTTATGCGCATCCATGAATCTCATACACTAAATAATCGAAAACTCTAATTTTCTCAATTTGAGCTATACATTATTTTTTTTTTTGTCAGCTAATTTAAGCATCAGAGAATTTTCTTGCTCTCGCCCGATTGACTAGTCTTCGACCGTCTATATCTACTCATCTTCCAAGTATCCATCGCTTGAACTTAGCGGGACAATGAACTACATGATCAATTTTTTCATGCTTCTAACAGTACTATGAATGGTTCCATTTGCAAGTAGTCAAATCAATCAATCTATTTATCCTCCAACTTTTTTTTTTTATCAATCGAATTATCGAATACTGAATAATTTTTTGTTCTTGCACGCTCAAAATGATAATGGGTACGTGCATGCATCTTTACCACACGGTGAATTTATTCCTATCTTGCAACTTGGTCCCTGAATATGTATAATCACTTGGGAAGAACTTCAAAAAAGCAACATATTTCTTGGTGCTCCCCCATTTCAATTCCATCGATTCTTGGAACTAGTCTAAGAAATGTCTCAATTACTCAGCAAAAGTGCATGCCTCGTTCTTCTTTTTTCTTGAGATGACCTTTGTCCACGACTTGATATATGCCACCACAGGCATGATATCGTTGAAAATTACCAATCTGGGTACTGTAAAGGTTCGACAAATAAAATCTCTAACGTTGGTGACACAGAAACCTTGCTGTCACTAAGAACAACAGATCGAATCAATCAAACTTTTGACGTCGGTCGATCTATAAAACTTGCTTAATTAATTAATTAATTAGATATTGTATACGTAGTACTGTATCGAAAGTTCATGTTCCCTTTAATTAATTTAATCACCAAATTAATTAAAGCTTCGAAAATCGAATCCGGAGAGGAGGCCAGGCTAGCTCTATTTACCGGCCACCAACCACAATGGGTAAAGAATATGGTTGGTAAAGGAAAAAGTTATTACCTTGGATTAATTGCTTTGTGCTTAAGCTCGAAGTGAGTCATAATTATATGTTAACTCATTGCATTAACGGTACTTAATCATTCTTTTTAATTTTTGAAAATAAAATTAACAGATTAGAACTGAAAAATTTGACCCGTTTAATTAAATGGGTACGTTATATTAAAGGTTGAGCTATATAATCTTATGTCCAATTCTCAACATGTCCTGAATCCGACACGAAATTAGTAAATTAAAGTTGAAATATCTAATCGATATAGTCTTATAGACCGTGAGTTTCAACTAACACACTTTAGATGTGTGGCTCAATTCTACCCGTCCATCATCATCATTGCTGGCTATCCTACCTAACAAATCCAAACTGCCAGGTTCCAATCTGATCTCTTAAACTGCGAGCTCAGCAACCCTACAGGCAGAAGTCGACAATATAATTCATAAACAACGTACCCTCACTTTGTCAAATGGCAATTCATCTGACCTAATCATAATCTAATATCATATCCTAAACCAACGGTGAAAGATTTTGCATGAAATCTCAGCCTATTCAAGTGAAATTTCAAGGTTTAAATTAGATTCTCAAAGGACGTAATATTATATATATATATATATATATATATATATATATATATAACAAAATAAAATCTAAACCATAAAATAGTTTTCTTACTTTGGAGGCATAAAATTATGTATTATAAACCCTAAAACTTAAAACGGGTAGGACTCTAAAACAACGGTTCAAATCTTCCAGTCGTGTGCGCTCCACCTCGTACATTGAGGTGACCGACCGATAATTCCTCAACCGGTGCTCTCCACCGATAATATTAAACCCCGTGACATGCCGGTCATCGTCCAGTATGTCCAGCCACTCCATACTCGTGGCAGCCGGTAGCCCAGAGACCATTGGAGGCATGAAATTATGTATTCTCATCAAATAAAGTAGACTTTATTTTTGAGACTAACATGGCTTGTGGACAATCACAAAATGGGATGATTGTGATCCAACAGTCCAGATGGGTAGTGATGTAAGAGTAGTTAAAAAAATGGGACCCATTACGCAGAAATAGTTGAGAATTAATAGCTAAGAAATAGTTTATTTCAAAGGACTAAAATAATTGGAGAACCTCAAATCTTTTTGCATGTTAAAAAAGAAAAAAAAAAGAAAAAAAAAGAAAAAGAAAGCGTTTTTGGCCTCAAGCTGAAAATGGAATGCGACCTCGAAAAACAATTCCCAGAAATGGGGTCCGCTGTATAGCTTCCCTAGAAATTCTACTGATTTACTTGACCCCCAATTGTGCTTGTACCAATCTCAATGAAAAAAAGAAAGATTCTCTAACTATAAAATACACTGTTCCACCTGACGCCATTGATGCCTCCTGGTGGTGGTCCATCTCTCTCTCTGGTCTCTGCTGCCTGTTAATATTATTCAACAACGATGACGAATCCCTAGGACGACCAAGTTTTTTGTTTTTACTAAATAATTTATTACTAATTTATCCAAATCCATTTTCGAATAATCCATATAATTTCAGAAATTAAAAAAATCCTTCACCTACATGGCATTCAATTACTCCATAGATTATAATGCTGTACTCCAACAAAGTCTACCAGTCACCAGTCACCAGTCACCAGTCATTCCTTTTACTAGCTCCATAGATACCACATTTTAATATAATGTCTAAATGGAATAAAGTTCCAAGATAAGGTTTTTTTTTCATCGTCTTTTTCTAAGAGAGTAAAATAGTATATACAAACTTTCAGGAAATTGTCAACAAGCATATACAAACTAAGAACCACATTAAGATGCTTATTTCTTTGAAATTTGATTCACGCTTTTTACGATTATAAGAGAGCTCGTATGAAACCGACCCACCCGAATAATGGATAATATTGCATGCATTGGATAATGAAGGGAAAAAGTGCAGCCCCCAAACACTTTTCTTTTGGTTATCTTTTGTTTGTTTCTCTCAAAATTCACGGTAGGAGATGAGAGTGCATGATCACTTTCAATAACAGAAAGCATGTGAAGGCTTTAAATAAGAGAAAAAGTTGAAGGAAATTTGAAAGGCATAATAATAATAATAACTCCCAGGTTGAGATGAGATCGTCACCCAAATTTCCAAAAGCAAAATAATATTCACAGAATACAAAAAAAGACATCGATATCCTCACCTCAACTTTTTCTGTACACGTGCATTTGGACCGAAACCCCGGCCCGTTGTCTTTCCGCGACTCCAACGTAGCGCATATAATTATCACACAGCCTCGTGGAATCACGTGGGCAGCCCGGCCAAGCCATGTTCGAAGGAAAGGATATTCCCGTAATTTCGCAGCTCGTGTTAAAACCAAAAATAAAATAAAAACATTGCTGACAGAACTCAATTCAGAACAAACACAAATTAAAGAAGAAAATGGGAGGATTTCCATTTTTATCCTTTCCTCTTTTTTTTTTTTTTTTTTTTTTTTTTGTTGTAACTGTGAGATTTTTCTTCAATCACCTCTGGAGTTACCGTCACCGTCACGGGCTATCCCTTCGGCGAATGACGCCAGCTTCTGGAGATTCAACTTCACGACGGTGTCCGCGAACAGACGCGTGTCCTCCTCGGTGTTCCCCTCGGGAACATCCACAGCGTAGGACTCCAAAACAACGGTCCAGATCTTCCCGTCGTGCTCCACCTCGTGCACCGAGGTGACCGACCGGTAATTCCTCAACCGGTGCTCCCCGCCGGTAATACTAAACCCCGTGACGAGCCGGTCATCGTCCAGTATGTCCAGCCTCTCCGTACTCGTGGCAGCCGGTAGCCCGGAGATAACATTCACGTCCCTGGTGCACCCGACGGTCATCCTAAAGTTGTCGCCGACCTCGCAGCTCTTGATGAAGTGCTTGTAGGCCTGGGGCTTGTCGAAGCGGCGAACGACGGACCACACGGTGCGTAGGGGCGCGTTGATGCGCTGTGCGAGTAGGGAAGAGCATTGGCCGGTGCCGATTCCGTAGGTGTGGAACTCGGTCACGAACCGCCTCAACTCGTCGAACTCGTCCTGGGTCAACCCGGGTGGGACCGCCACGTGGTGGGCCATGTTGTCGTGCGATTCCTCTTTATCTTGCTCCGCCATTGATCTCTCGCCTTTCTCCATCGCTGCGTCTGATTTTGTGTGTGTCAGTGTGTGTGTGAGAGAGAGAGAGAGAGAGCGAGAGAGAGCGAGTAATTTTGGTTTTATAAGGGTTTTGGGGATTTTTGGGAATGGAAAGGGGTAACATGGGAACTATACTAGTCTTTTAATAATTACTATGTGGGTAAATCTGGAATAAAATATTAGTTTTTTTGTTGAATGGGACAGGTGTCGAGCTCTTGTGATGGACAGGTGGGTAATGGCTCCCTGGCTTGCGAGTTGGTTGCTTGATAGATCAACCCACCTCAGCTGCCAGCCGAGCCGAGTCCAGATAATTTTTTATTTTTTATTTTTATTATGTTTTATTTATTTAATTATATAAGATTATTTTTATTGTTAAAATTTCGCCAAAATATGGAACCAAATAATTAATAAGGTTAAATACATATTTGGTACCTGTGGTTTAAAAACTTAATTTTTTTAATATTTAAATTTCAATTCGCATCACAGATGGTACCTGAGTTTTAGAATTAATAAAAATTGATCAACTTTGACTTGTTTCAACCTACTCCTAATTAAATTTTTGTGCTTGAATTTTTTTATCTTGACAAAAGATAGTGTTTGAAATCTCTAGTAATTTGATGCTCAAATTATTAATAACTTGGCAATAATTGTGAAAAGAACTTATATGAAACCTATGCCTAAATAAGTGGGTTTCATATAAGACTTATCATAATTGCTATTCAAATTGCTCAACATCTTATGAAATTGGAAGTGTGCTTTAAATTTTTTAATAAATCTATGAGAAAACTTAATTTATAACTCTTGATTTTTCATCACTTTTTCAATTAAATACTCATAATTTAGGGTATCAATCTTTTAATTTTTTTTTTTCATTTTCAACCATGTGTTAAAATTTTTCGTTAAATCCTATCAAAATTTCTAAAATACCATATCTTTTTTTAAAAAAAAAATTTACAAGGGTTTAGGAGTTGGTCAAAATTTAATGGAATTTGCAAAAATACCCATGCCTGAATCTTTGAAAAATTTTATAATTATTTTTTATAAAAAAAATAGGGTATTTTGAAAAGTTTGATAAGATTTAACGAAAAATTATAACAAATGATTGAAATTGAAAAAAAAAATTGAAAGATGGATACCTTAAATTGACACTTTTTAAAGTTTGAGTACTTAATTGCAAAAGTGAAGAAAGATCATAGGTTATAAGTCAAGTTTTCCCTAAATATATATCCTAAAAATTAGTTTTGGTTTCTTTTAAATTATGTTTAACCTATCGTTCATGCTTTGACTCATGAGATATCTTAATTTTGTCTTCTTGTTGACTATTATTTTTTGAGTAATGTTACATATTATATCCCATTTCATTGTGTTAATGTATATAGCAGTATTCATTAACTATTGGATCAGTCATTTAAAGAAAAAAAAAATTTAATGAGTGATCGGTACTGCCACATCAGCCTAATAAAATAAGAGTAAGATGAAGTTATAATACATAGCATTATTTTTTGTTATTATTATTCAAGGATTTACTTGCCTATCTATTTGATGTATCGCATCATGTGTGCATCATTTTTCCTATCAAATTCTTTTAAAATGTGATAGTATTTCTTTTTAGTTTATTATCTAGTTTTATATGTTTTCCAAGGAGATTAAGAAAGTATTTGGGTGTTGGTATTATTGCTTGAATAATTTGTATATTGATCATATATATATGTCAAGAATTTTACATTTGTTCTATAGAGTGAAGATCATTACTTCAAAATTCAAATTCTATTGTTTATTCAAGAATCTAAATTAAAAGAGAAAAAGATCTGAATGTGAAAAGTAGAGAGTGATTAAGGCTCAATTTGTTTAAATGTCAAATGTTTTTTCATTGGAAAATATTTTCAATGACAATCATTTTTTTTTTAATATTATTCTTCAGCATTTGGCTCATATGGAAGATGAGGGATGGTAGAAAACGACTAGCAACTTTCGACAACTTGTGACAATGGTCCCGCGAATCCCGCTGATTTGAGAATGAGAAGCTCAAATTAGTTTTAATTTGGATTAGTGTCGAAGCCACGAAATCTACTTAAAGAGTTTTATGATGTACAATGATTTTATTAGAAGGGAGATAGATGACTTGGGTTAAATTTGGGTTGGTTTAATTTCATTGGTACTTTAAAAAGATGTTGTGAGTTTAAAAGAGTACTCGCAAGCGCACGAATCGTTTGCAATATAGTGTGTGCAAGTGCGAAGTCGAATCCACAGAGAAATGGTCAAAAATCAGTGTCATGTTTAATTAACCTCATCTTAACATAGTTCCAAATGTTTGAGGTTTAAATATGCCAAATGACACTAAGTTAAAGATGATGAAATAAAATATGTAAAAAAGGAACTAAGGCTAAGGAATCCACCAAACCAAATCCAACAACACACACTTTTGGTTTCTACTTGAACACCCAAAGAACATTTAAGCTTAAGGTGTCATTCAAGTTTCTTATTCACAAATCTTAGAACCATTAAATGAATCCAACTCAAAGACAAATCACAAAGAGTACCCATTTGAAATCGAATCATCCATTGTATCCATTCAAAGAATAAATCACAATGGATATCCTCTTTCAAACCGATAAAACAATGTATCCATCGGTTGAAACACATTAAATGTCCTACTTCTACAACCAACCACATTCATTCCAAAAGGTAAAGCATTAAAGTGAATGGAACTTGAACAACATATGGATAGAGCATCAAATGTGCAAGTAATATAACAAAAAGGTAAGTGTTATCAATGGTGAGGTTTCCTCCTCAACCTTAATTGAGAGTTCTAACCTCCCATGACTAAAAACACCACAAGAACTTGAAGAACAAACATGAAATTAGAATAAAAATTTACAAAAGAGACGTATTTAAAGAAAATAGCTACTGAAATAAACTGTAAAATGCACGAAATTAAACCTAGCTACTGCTCTCAGATTGCTCTCCAACGAGGAGGCATGACTATGGCTTTATAGAAGGAAATTAGGGTTAGAAACCCATGTAAAATGACTCATCTACCCCCTCTAGGGTTCCTCTCTTGCTAGAGACAACCAAGGTCATGAAACCAGCATGCTCTCCTGCGAAAATCAGAGAGAGAAATGCTTTTTGTCATGGAGAAGCCCCTGATTGAGCGTTCTGGCGCGCGTATACAAAAGTCAGTTCTGGAAAATTTCGATCAATCTAAATTTAAATTCGATCGATCGACTTTCTAGGATTTCCGAATTTTAAAGTATTTCTAATTGAAATTTGCCAATTCTCTCTTAATGACTTACAAAACACAAAAACTAGCTAAAACATCAAAAAATAACAAGGCCAAAGGTCTAACTAATATAAATCAAGAGGTCCAAATATACAATATTTGGCACTCATCAAAAGACTTTATTAGAATTTAATTCTTTAAACCATTTAACTTGTATTTGAGTTAAGGTTGAGAAGATAGTAGTACTCTCCCAAAACAAACCGACCAAAGTGCTAGCCGACTATTCTCTATTCTCTCTTCATACATATTTTATTCTTCGTTTTGATCAGCTGCTTAGAGAGGAGGCGCCTCATCTCTTCCTTCCTCTCATCTTCCTCCCTTCTTTAAGAATATTTTTGCTTTTGTTGTTTTTAGCCTTGAGGTTTTTCTAGCCCTTTTCACCCCTCATGAGGTTTTATTCATTGTTTCGTATGACTTATCCCGTTCGGCTACGAAACCTTAGGGTCTTGGCTTCTCCACTACGCCGATTTCTTCCTCCTCCATGTTAGCTGGTTTCTCCCCCTCGTTAGTGATCGGTTTCGAATCTCTTAGATTTGGTTTTTTCAAAGCTAGATCTACATTTTTCCGTTGGTCCCGGCATCCTATGCACCACTCCACCGTTCTCATCGGCGATCCAGCTTCTCGATGCCACTGGCCGCAACTTCTTTTGCCATCCACGCACCGGCGCGCGTACCTTAAGCGCCGAAGCTCTTCACCTTGCTAGTTCGTTGCAGTGTTTTAGGTTTTTTTTATTGTTTTTATGTTATTTTATGTTATTTGGGAGTCCTAGATTGGAACTTTAACAGTGTTTTTACCGCTTTAGCCTTCTTCGGGTGGTTGTTGTTATTCCCAAGTGGGGGTACATATAAGCTTGTCTAAATCTGTACCTCTTTAGCTTCTGTAACTGCCTTGTGCGGTCCCTTGAGAGAAACAAGTCATTTGTTTGACCAACCATTTGTAATTATTTTAGTACTATTTTAGTTTATTATTGGGGAGTTCACCATTTTTTCATTTATAAGATCGTTCACTTCTTATTCATTTTGAATCAAGAGTGAAAAAGATAATCTCTTGTAACATTTTTCCTTACAATTAGGGGAAAAAAAAAAAGTTAATCATGTTGAACAGATTTTTTCACTAAAGAAAATTTTCTATTAAGCGAGCTGTTGGAGTAAATATTTTCAATTCAATTTACCAAATTGAAATATGAGCACAAAAAAAAAAAGACCTCTATATTTAAGTATATTATATGTTTTTAAGTTTTGCTCCCACACTCGAGATTTGTGTTTCACTCCTCCATGTAAGAATTACATGTTTGAAGAACAGACGTCACATGTTCTGTCAAATACTATTAATTGATGTAAAGATCGAATGGTTTAAAGATAAATACCATAAGAGGAATTAACGTACGTAACAAGAAAGGAAAAACCAAATGGTGGTGTTTGATAACCATCTTTAAGAGGAGTTTCTTGTAACAAGTAAGGAAAAACCAAATGGTGGTGTTTGATAACCATCTTTAAGAGGAGTTTTTTGTGTTACGCATATGATATAAAGATAAAACGGCTTTCGTTTCGAGGTTTTTTTTTTTTTTTTTTTTTTTTTTAGTATTTTGTAAATAAAGTTGTTTGTTAATATTTTGACATTTTTTTTAAAAAAAAAAAAAAAGAAAAAAAAAATCAAACAGGCCATTGTTCTCTTTGAAAGTTATTTTCAACTCACTGTTAGGGCATCTTCATCCATCCCATTCAAGAAGTTAATTAAAAGTCAAACCAAAGCACTGCGCTAAAAAGTGAAAACGAATTCCAAGTTGCGGCACACCAGACAACCTTCGTACACTAGGTTTTGTCGTAGATAAGGTTCGGATTGTTCTTCTTCTGCATCAATTATTTGTTACCTTTTTCAAATCCTGCATCGAATTCAGTGTATATATTAATTATCTGAATTCCAACAAAGAAATCCAAAACCCAAGTTAACAAGTTAAGACGTACGTACACCTCCAGCCAGGATTTGTAGGCTTCATTTTGCCTTGAAACTTCAGCAACAAGTTAAGAATTCCATTGCGTGTTGGGACGTGAACAAACCTAGCTGAAAATAAGCTAAAAAGCTGCTCCGGCCTTCGAGATCGTCAAAGCTTGGATTAGGGTTAACTTGTTCGAGAGGACTGATCGTGTCCATTAATTACTTGCTATGGAAGTTAGAGGTGATCAAACTGTTAAAGCTAAGGGGTGTTGCAAGCTTAATTATAAGAACCTTCATGAATGAGCTCGATCTCCTTGTAGGATATCATGAGCAAAGAAAAGTGATGTCCGGCCAAGTTTGGTTCCTACGGTGACCTAACTAGTAAAGTGGTGAAGACAAAACCTTGAGGCTAGCTAGGGTTTTTATGGCTGCAAATCAAGAGGACTAACTGCTATTTTTATTAGATTTAGAATTCATGCAATAGAGCAACCCTGAGTAATGCTATTCTTTAGACTCATTTAACAGACCTATTATTTTACACCTGTTGACGTTTTGTGTTTTAAGTGACTTTCTATGTCAATTATTTCAAAAAGAATAAAAGTTATTTAAAACACGCAACTCAGTAGGCATGAAATAGATGTGATAAATGAGTTTAAAAAATAGTATTACTCAGACAGTCTCATGTAAGAGCGGATTCAAACCCTACCTGCTCAAGCTGTTTGAATACCTGTACAAGCAAGTGAGGTCGAACAATTAACCTCTCACGACGTGGATTACCCTATTGCACATGTCCGGTACATATCTATATATCATAGCTTAACTGTTTAAATTAACCAAATGCCTTTTCTTTTCTTCTTTTTTACCAAATGTAAATGTGATGTACAAAAAGATAGGATTAAGGCCAGAAAAATGGGATGGGAATGCTTCGATTAATATACAATTGTCAAAGATGGGTCATTTCGTAAGATTGTGTACAACTCAAACAAATACCTAATGAGATAATATTCCCTTATCTCAAATAATGTATACAATATAAATATACAACTTGCAAATAAAAATCATGATTTTGCGAGGTATTAAATTGAAGTTAATCTTTGTGGGGTTGAAAATGACTATAATCTATTTGGAGGAATCTATGAGTGATATTAATTAATTAATTGGTTGAATGATTAAAGTTGCGAATGAGATTGACAAACTTCTGCTAATAATTATGTATGAGATCTAGCTCTTTGACCTTCCAACCCTCGTATGAATAATACAGCACAAGCATTGATGAATAGGCAGCCCATTGCCCATATATTCTATGACAATGATTATTATAATTTTATACGTACGTATAATATTTACTTTTAGTAAAGTGTTATATTATTAATAATAGCCAAGTTGTGTGGTGCCACAACTTGTCTTGGGTGGACTTTATTTTCTTTAATTTAATTGTTGTTTCTCTATTCTTTCTTTTCAGTACGAAATTGATGAGGCTAGCTAGCTAGGTAACAACCACAAATCGATCAGATCATGTATGAAAGCCAATGAAGTTTAACATGTCATGCATGATGCATCCATGCACCAACTGATTTTTTCTTTTTTGTTTATGAATACTAATTAAAATACTTCCAGTTTTGTGCCATGCTTACTAACTTTTTTGTGATATATATATATATATATATTTTTTTTTTTTTTTTTATTATATATATATAGAGAGAGAGAGAGAGAGAGATCTAGATCTCCTAGTTTTTTTAGGATATTTTATCGAGTAAATTCCTTCAAAAACATTAAAATTAACTCCTATTAAAAAAGGAAAAGACCTTTAATAACCAAACATGCATGACTCGAACTAAACTTGGGTATTTTGAATATAGTGATAGAGGCTAGGGAAATGCACGTACTGGAGATCGTAAATGCTTTGCAGATAGGAGTCGACGGACAGTCTCGGAGATAATATGGCCAATTGATCGAGAGTACAAAGATGTTACTTAAATGTCTCTATCATGGAGTGTGATGCATGTAAAGAGGGATGCACATATAGCTACCCATAGATTAGCAATCATGGAGCAAATCTAGATGGAAGATTATCAAGTTTTTATTCATGATATTGTATGCGCTAAAAAAGTTAGTTATTTTGATATTAATGAAAGCTTGAAATTTTTGCTAAAAAAAAAAATTATTTTTTTGGTAAGCCTTAATAAGTGTATTTTTTAAAAAAATAAAAAATAAAAAAATAAAAGCTAATTTTTTCAATTTTTATTTGACCTTTATTTTTTAGGAATAAAGAATATTATTCTTATTAAAAATCTTGTTTTAATATACAATACGATTTTATAAGAAGATCACTACATATTTATATTTCTATTTGTACTTGTATTATCTGATCAATTTAAAACATATAATTTGGAGCAAAGAAAGTCTATTAGAGGCCTATTTTTTTTTTCCTTGAAATTTTAATAGTCCTATTTTTCATTCATAAATTATAGGATAAATTTTATAAACTCCCAACTTTTTCAAATGGTTGCTTTCAAAATATGAATTTGTTTAAAACATGTATATAAAAATATAATTAAATGGGGCTATTCAACTTTTATAAGAAAATCGTACGCACCTAAAGTATTTAATATTTTTCATTTTTTATTTCCGAAAAAAAGTGGAAAATTGTGCTGTGCAAATCGCCTAGCTAGAAAAGAGATTTTCTTTTTCTATTCTTTCACGTAAAAGATGGAGAATTTAAAACTATTTCTGAACTTGGACGTCCACGTCGTTCCCTTCTCTAAAAAGTAGCGTCCACATCGTTCCACGACTAATCCAGCTAAGCAAACCATGTTGGTCCTTTATTTATTTAATGAAAATCATATCGTATACGAGAAATATTATTTCGTAGAATCTTATATTCTTATCATACAATTTGATAGGATATTAAAAATCAGCCTTCAATCTTGTAAAAAAAAAAGAAAGAAAAAGAAAAAAGAGGGAGGTTAAATACAATTCACCCCCTCTAAGTTGTTACGTACCCATTTTCAATTCAACTATCAAAGTTTAAAAATTTGCAATGCGTTCTCCTCAAGTTTTCAAAATTTTCAATTTAGCCATTCTGTCTAGTTTGACTGTCAAACTAGATGAAATTTTGACCACGTGCGTGTCACGTGACTTCTTTTTTTTTTTTTTTTTTTTTTTTTTATGCAAATTTGTCCGTTTTACCTCACTCTAAAACGAAGTCGTTTGCCCTTTAATTTAATTAGCCACGTTATACCTAATAAGATGTCGATACGTGTTCATTTAAAAAAATTATAAAATCTAATAAAACATAAATATTTGTTTTTTTTTAAAAAAAATAAAATAAAATAAAATGAAAAAGAAAAAGAAAATACTAAGGGGTGGCTGTCATTTGGGCAGCCAAGTACTCTTTGGGGGTGGCCTCCCTTGGTACTGGGTTGGTCGCGCGCCACCGCAGACAACCTTTGGGGGCGGCTGTGGCCTCCCCTAGGGATTGGGGGTGGTGCACGGCCACTCCCATTGGCTGGGGGTGGCCAAGCCACTCCCATTGGCTGGGGGTGGCCAAGCCACCCCATTTTATTTTAAAAAATAAATAAATAATTTTAAAATTTTGTAATTTGCTCCCATAAAGTTTTTAGAATTTTCAATTCACACCCTAAAGAGCAAAACGACGTCGTTTTGGAGTGAAGGTATAACAGACACATTTGCATAAAAAAAAGTCACGTGACACGCACGTGGTCAAAATTTCGTTTGGTTTGACGGTCAAATCAGATGGAATGGCTAAATTGAAAATTTTAGAAACTTGGGGGGCACATTGCAAATTTTTAAACTTTGGTAGCCGAATTAAAAATGGGTGACAACTTTTGGGGGGGGGGGTGAATTATATTTAACCCAAAAAATTAATAATTAAGGACTAATTTTCACTATCACATTATCTTAATTGTATGACAATTGAAAACAATACTGTAGAGATGGCAATCCGGGTTGACAGGTCGGGTTTAGGTAGACCTGCTTGACTCGATCGTTAAGGGTTAACCCGAACACGCCCCGCAGGTTTTACCTGTTTGACCCAAAGGCGAACGGTTTAACCTGTTTGACCTAACTTGACACGCCTAATTTAATCTGTTTCGACCCAAACATGACCTATTTGACCTGTTTCAATTATTATTATTATATATATCGTAAATAGGTCAAGTGGATCACCATGTTTATGCCAAATTATAACTCTCTAATATCGCATTGGGTTCGTGTTGAGTTCGTGAGTTTTGTAAAAAATGAGAAACGTCAGGGATACCCAATGTTTTACCAAGATATGGGTACCAATATAATGTGGAGTTTATTTATTGGTATCTATAACAATTTTTTTTTATTAATTGTTTTGATTCTCTTCAATGAATAAGCTCTACATCATTTTGGTACTCATATCTTCGTAAAATATTTGATACTCTTAACATTTTTTGTCAAAAATTACCAACTCTATATAGCAGTCTATTAAATAAGATTACTCATATTATAATTTTTTTCAAAATTTGTTCATATCTTAATTTCATTGTTATTCCTTTATGCCAAATCCTCAACAGATGAAATTGGTGTGATATTCAACATATATATTCTCCCCACGAAAAAACAAAGGAATTACACTTTTTACATGGACGTGAAGCATCCAACAAGCCCTGCTAGGCTGCTACCCACCATGCCCATCCCCTCTTGTTCCCTCCTATTATATTTAATTCTTTTGTTTTGGTCTTTGTGGTTCTCTTGTCCACACCTTTTCCTTGACCATGTTAAAAAAAGGTAGCAAAAAGGATTTTGGATTGGTGCAATTTGTGTAGTACTCCATGTCCCACTATCAAGCTGTGATGTTGAAGTTTTCTTAATACTCAATTTTTTGGGATTATTTGATTGGTACAACTTGTTTAATTATGATGTTATGATGTTGAAGTTTTCCTAGTCCTTGATTTGTGGGTTTGATGCCCACCAATAATTTATATATATATATATACTAGAAAAATGTTTGTACTATAGGTCGTCATTATACTTAATAATGGTCTTATTACTACTAGAGACGACTTGAGCCATATGAGTCACGCCACCATTATTTTATTGACATGCTTTAATTTATATTTATCGTCTTCTATTTGTATATTACTTAATTATATATGAGTGATAGTGTGTATATTACAATTTTACTATAAATCACCGATGAAGCAAGAGAGTGTTTAGAAGAGTCAAGCGACGGCGAAGGGAAAAGAAAGAAAACGAGGGAATATATAAATCTGATTTGTTAATTTTTTTTACAAGAGATTTTTTTTTTTTTTTTAAGCATCTAAGCCAAACCCCTAAGTAGAACCATGGCTTAGACTAATCGTCTCCATTGCACTTGAAAGGGTGCTAGCCTAATTAACACTTTATCCATTTAATTATGTGTTTTAATTTTGTCCACTATGAATCAAATTCGATCTTATCTTGTTGTTTCTTACAAATTGATGTGATAGTACACGTGATGCTTATCATGTCATTTACTAACCAATCAAATTTATTGTGACCGACATAATAAGTTAGGACTATTAGATTAATTTGTACTTCATGTAACACTTATCTCGATACTTACAATCAAATTTATTAAAAACAGCCCTATATATAGCAACTGTATTAATGTCAGTTTGTTGTAAATGATTAAGAATTAGGGTTAAGCATTTTCCTACCATGCCTTGTAGCACCCTATGGCCTATACCCAAAAGAAAATAGAAAAGGAAACGTACGTAAGATGATCACCAGGCATGAATCATGGAAGCAAATTATAGAGGTACCCTAGAAGCTCACAAATCACATCATGAGGGCAGTGCCAAGGTAGGGTTTGGGACCCCTCCTAAATTTGGACAGTGATTTTTTGTCCCAATTAATTTCAAAAATGTGTTGGCCCCTCTACATTTGCAATCTATATTAGAGACACTTGTATCAGATGATGTATATTCTGCATCCCTAGCTCCCACCTCTCCTTTCAAATGATTACGAAATATTCTTACTTATCTTCTTTAGCCATAAAAAAGTGGGGAACGTACGTCCTTGAGATGAGAGTAGGCTTTGATAATTCAAATAAAATGTTATTAAACATGGACCTAAAAGATATATATATATTTTGGTGATACAAAATTACAAATGATATATATTTTTTTCTATAAAAAAGTGTAAAGTACAATCTAAATAAAAAGGTTTATTTCATTTTTTAGGGCTCATTTGGGTATGATTTTTTTATTTTTTATTATATTCTAT
Organism: Alnus rubra; assembly: GCA_028654335.1. Classification (NCBI taxonomy): domain Eukaryota; kingdom Viridiplantae; phylum Streptophyta; class Magnoliopsida; order Fagales; family Betulaceae; genus Alnus; species Alnus rubra. The sequence goes on along the minus strand of JAJPGS010001029.1, from coordinate 1,056,236 downwards.
TATTTTGTATTATATTCAAAATTGCGAATACTGAAAGAACTTATTTTTTGAAATTTTATTTGGATGGTTTGAAAAACTTGAGACAAAATTAAAAAAAAAAAAAAAAGAACAAGAAGAAGAAGATAAAATCTAAGTAAAATTTGAATTCTTAAAAACAACACAAACGTGTTTTTGAAAAATAATAAAATATAATAATGAAAAAAAAAAATTGTTACCCAAACTGCTCTTAATTTCTAGGTTAAAAACTTCTTTAATTTCTCTAAGTTGTTACGATGATACCCTTTATATGTGGTTAAATCAACACTTATGTCAAAAGCTTAAACTAATAAAAAGAAGTAAATTTAAGGATCTTAAGAAAGGAAAAGTTCATAAAAAGTATGGAGAATGTGGCTCTTTGTCAAATGTGGAATATAGATGGAACTATTCTGGTTTGACACTTGTGTTTTCCTTTATGCCTGGTTGTCCATAGAGTTTTTGTCTTTTGTTTTGTTGATTTGTTTGGTCTTTTAATTAAGACCCTTTGTTTGTAATTTGATGTTTGGTTAGTAATAAAATGTTAACTTATTCATAAAAAAAAAAAATCAAAAAAAAAAAAAAAAGAAGTAAATTTGATCATTTAATCAATACTTTGTATATAACACTGTTCATCGCGTGTGTGTTCAAACTCCATTTTAATAGGTGAAACCCAACACGTTGAATATTTAATTAGAATGGAGGAGGTAAACGAATAAGGCAAGGTTCGAACTCATGACTTTTGGCTCTGATATCATTTTAAATCACCACTTATCTTAAAAGCTCAAACTAATAGGAATCGATTAATTTAATCATTCAATTTATATTCTAACAATCTAGCTACCAAGACATTCAAATTTTTTGACTTCATGCCTGATTCATGACAACCATAATTAAATTAGTTTTCTTTCTAATTTGTAAATGGTAGCTGTAAATTAATTAGGTAGGAAACTATTATTATTTATTGCTTATCTAAAAGAAAATAAATTAAAGAGTAATGAAACTTAAGTGGCCAAAGATTTCATTACATTAACATAGATAACGTAAAAGAAACAGAAAGAGATGGCGATGATCAGCAACCTAATATTTTTAAGCGTGGCCAATTTGGAGAAATCTCCTTCTTCTTCCTGCTTTTGCATGTTTTCTCCTCCTTTTTAAGGTGCTGCCTAGGAGCACTTGCAATCTTCAATTCTTTTGACACTCTATGCCTATGAGGTTTTTCCTCCTGCATTAGAGCGTTCACAGTGATTTATGTATTTTAGAGTCGTACGTACGTACGTAAAATGACTAATCAAAAGCTTAAAAACGTGTCCGTTTGATCGATCATTATATAGTTTTTTTTTTTTGAATGGAAATTTGACCTGAATTTCAAGCCTGTCGACAGCAATGTGGGACATAAGTTTGTCCCCATGAATGGCAATATTGTTGAAAGTTCGAAATGAGCAATCTCCAGGTGTTTGTGTCGAAGCACGTGATGAAGAGGATGATGCGCTGCTAGATTGCATACCTAGGCATAGCTGAAGCATGAACAAAAGATTGATTAACAAAAAGTACTACTAGGGTAGGAAACTTTGTTCTCCAATAATATCACCACCAAAAAACCGGCGTGCACACGAAACGCCGTTATCGATCGGCTTTTTACTCAAATGCCGATAAGTTTAGAAATTTATCGACGATCGATGTGGAAGGATTCGCTGAATCTTTATCAACATTTATTGCAAACGCCATGAATTTTATGTATGTTGATCGTCAATATTTATATGGCGTGTTTGAGTGAAATTGATGCATGAAATTGAACAGAACGATTAATTCTTATACTATATAATTCAATATTTAAAAAAAAAAAAAAAATTATACCTGAAAAAGCCTATGTTCAAGAGATGTCACCCGATCCAACAGTGAGCCTTTAAAGACAGCCTCCTTTGCTGCCAAATCCAATGGCACGCATTGCCTCTCCAGTCCTTGGGCCAAGCCATTGCTGCCCCATATTGCTAAGCTTTGTTTTCTTTCTAAATATTTCATCTTTAATTGTAACAAAAACACAAGTTATATGAAGAATTATAGAATTATAAGAGGTATATAATTAATTAACTTAATTACAATCTTAATTATTATATATATATATATATATATATATATTAAAAATGAAGATGGAAAAATAAAGGAAAAGATCAATTAAGTACTCACAAGGAAATCGAGATGATCCAACCTAGAAACAAGAGGCATGGAGGAGGAGGAAGAGTGGGTTCCAGCAGCTTCCATTTGATCTCAAGTACAGCAGCCTTCTTCTTTCTTGGAGCAATTAATGCAAGTGTACATTCACTCTTAAAACAGTTGCACTACTACATCCATCTCACAAGTCATGCGCAGTTTGTTACGTTACGTGGCACCGGATCAAGAAAAAGTAAAATCTTCTTCTTTTTCTTTTTCTTTTTATTTATTTATTTATTTTTTAAACTTCACTTAACATATATGAATTGTTACCATTTTACAATTACTCTCATAATTTTTTTTTAAAAAAACTCTCAATTTAGGGTCTGTTTGAGTTTGTGATTTTAAAAATTACGATTGAAAAAGTAGTTTTTAAAAACGCAGTTAAGCGTTTAGCAAAATCGTAGTTTCGCCTTTAAAATCGCACGTTAGTCTTTAAAATTATGCATTTTCAAAAAAGTACTTTATTGCCTGCAATTTGAAAATGGAGTTTTTTGCGTTTTCAAATTACAATTCTCAAACGATTTATTTTCTGTAATTTGATTTAAAATCACACTTTTTGTCTGCGAAATCGCAATTCCAAACACACCGTACCCTTAGTATATCAATCTTTCAATATTTTTCAATTTCACCAATCCGTTTGGATTTTAAGTTAAATCCTGTCAAAATTATCAAATTATCCCAGTTTTTTTTTAAATAATAATTAAAAAAGTAAATCAAAGATTCAGTCGTGAATATTTTTGTAAATTTCATTAAATCCTAATCAACGCCTAAATCCTTGCAATTTTTTTTTCCCGTGAAAAATGAGAAGTATTTTAGAAATTTTAACACCCCTCCATTAGGATGCAAGGAAAAATCCTAATAGATGAGTGAAATTGAAAAAAATCGGAAGATAAATACACTAAATTGAGAGTTTTTAAAATTTAAAAAGATAATTTCAAATATGATGAAAGTCAATAGGGGGTTTAGTGAAGTTTTCTCCATTTTTGTTTTTCCTAATAGTCTCGAAAGAATATCACATTTATGGTAGGCATAGTGGGAGGTCCACAATTCAAGTAGTCCATGATCCACTGTGATCCACTAATAAGGCCCAAAGCTAAAATGAGTCCAGCCCGATTCATTTAGAGGAAGATCCGGATCGACCCGATGACATCTTACAAAATTTCTCGGGAATTTGGGTTTTGTAACCCCATAAGCATTTTATAATTAAAGCCCATATCCTTCCTTCTCTTTTCCATTGGGCTTCATAGTCATATTTTTTCAAACGTCGGCCCATTTAAATCTGCCCCCCATTCACCTGTCGATCATGTCATGTCCCTTTGTCTCTCTTCCACAATCCACAGCATCTTCCTGAAACTGCAACGCCCGGTTTCGTTGCTCTTCGTCCTTTATTCATCAATGCAAACCTCTTCTGAGACTCGCTTGGCTCCACCTCAAAATGTGAGTAAACCTCCTTGGGCTGCATCTCAGATCCGCCTTCCAAATCTATGGGCTCCCCAGTTTGATCAACCCCCGAATCAGTTTCCATATTCTGTGAATTTGGAAACTTTGGTTGATTGAATTGGTGGAAATTTCATATAATTGATATTCTGGCCTGATTATATAGTTTTGTGGGTGTTTTTGTATGATTTCCTCGAATGATGTAATTTATAATGTTTTGTGGGTGCGCGTTCTTCGATTAGGGATTGATTATTTTGATTTGTTTAAAATGTGTTGGAAAGCTCCTTAGATGTGTTTAAGTTTCAATTGATTTATGAATTATTAGCAATAAGCTGTGGTTCTTCGATTAGGTCACGCTCACAAAGTAAGGGAGTTGTGATGTGAGCTTTTGGTGGGTCATGATATTTTATTACAAAGCTTATTGTGTGTTTAAATGATTTATTGAGAAATTTTACATGCAATTAAATCTCTAAAATGACATGTTTTCATGAGTTTTTGAAATCTGAAATTTTTGTTCAGTACACGTTGCAATTGCATGAATGTGATACTTGAAAAATATAGTGGATATGCGGTATTACAATTAAAATTCTTTGGAAAAAGTATAAATTTGAGCAAGTATGATGAAATTCTATGGTTAATTCCTAGGGTACGATCTGAACTCAGCCAGTAGGGTTTAAATCATACTAGCTTTCCATGGAAAATGTTGGTTTGGCCAATTTTTGAGATATGCATGTTGTACCTGCCTTTTGGTGGATGCCAAGTTGCCAACCCCCCATGGTTGATGAAGGTTTTACCGACCCTTGTGGTTGATGATATGCTATGCTGTTGTGATACCTGGGAGATAGCTGGGATGGCAGGGATGCTGGACGCCTGGCCTAGAGCTGTCTGCCTGACGAACTTTGCATACTTACCAGATAGGTTAACCCTAATGTTACCTATATGAAATGATTACATTTTTATGATCATGAGAAAACATGGTAAGAGATTTGGAGTTTGATTCCTCACATGAGCAAATTGTTTTCTTCATCCAAAAACAAAAGCTATTAATTTCAAGCTGATTCTAGGCTGGAGAAAGTAAGAGGTTTGCATCATGTAGATGAGAGTAAGCACTTTATGGTTGAGCTTCAAATTCAATCCTGGTTTTGCAATTATGATAGGGTGTTATTCGTAATTGACCCTCAATATAATGGAGTGAGAAAAGGGATTCATCTGTTAGCTACAAGTAGCTAGGATGTGCCTTTCTCGAGTTTAAGTTTCTTTTGTGCCTTGAATATAGTAGCAGAAGAAAATTCTATTAAGATTACCAAGTCATCAATCTTGTAGCATTACATACTCCATTTATGATCTTGTCCTCTTTCCCTCTTTCTCTCTCTCTTTTCGGTTGGATGAGCCTATCATTTGTATGCACCTAAGAGTGATACTCTTGCAGGCACAAGCATGTGTAGCTTGAGGAGGTGCATATGTGATTTTTTGAATTTCAAGTAGCTCTTTTTATGTCTTGCTTTTAAATTTAAAATCTTAAGTTATTCCTTACTTTCATATGTGCAAATAGTTTTTTGGGCTTATACATCCATATAGCTTTGCTCCCATGGCTCCGCATGGAGCAAACATTCTTCAATTTCCTATATTCTTGTTGGAGTGGCTTTCAGCAAAATCAGCGATTCTAAAAGCTTCATTTTTTCCTTACTGTTTATTTCTGTTGTAAAGAATGCTTCTTCTCCAGTGAGCAATGAAATGGGAGGTCACTTGTTGCTTGCTTGCATTATTGTTGCAGTTTAAATGCATGCACGCACACAAATTTTGTTCTTCTTTATGTTCAATTGATCTGTGCATGGGTGGTAGAAAATTTTAGTTATTTTACTTTGAATTTTAGCTCTAAATCTTTAAAGAATCTTTTTGGAATGTATTTCTTGGTAGCTACTTTTGCAAATTCAGGTGGTACTCGAAAAGTATTATCAATTCTTGTTGAAGTTTTGTTACAAGTTGATCTGCTTGTAAGCATATATGTTGAGATACAATGTGAATCTTGGATAATAATACCGTTGGCATCTCTTGAATAGGTTATGGCATACTCAGAACCTGTAAGTGCAGAAGGGGAGCCAATGCAAGTCAATGCTGCTCCTAGGAAGCCACGGATTCTACTTGCTGCTAGTGGAAGTGTAGCAGCCATAAAGTTTGGACATCTCTGCAGTTGTTTTGCAGAATTGGCAGAAGTAAGAGCAGTTGCCACACAGGCATCTTTACATTTCATAGATAGGGCGGCACTTCCAAAGGATGTAGTTCTTTATACTGATGAGGATGAATGGTCTAGTTGGAAGAAAATTGGCGATAGCGTGCTTCACATTGAGCTGCGCCGATGGGCTGATATTTTAGTTATTGCCCCATTGTCAGCCAACACACTTGGCAAGGTAATGTATGTCTTTGAGCAATTTCAGAAGCATTTCTCTTTTATTTTTAACTTTTACCAACTGGCAACAAGACGATACGGGTGAGTGCGTGTTACTGAACAGTGCTCATTACTCAAACTTTTGATTCCTGCGCATTTTGGAATTTTTAGTCCCCCTACTCCCTCAATCTGGGTTTAAAAAGCAATGAGTTAAAGGAAAAGAGAATGCATGAAAGTGGTTTCATTTCCTAGTTGAAACACTTCATAAATTCAAGGGAACCACATGGAATAACAATGTCTTGCTCAGCAGTGCAAGTAGGCCAAGTTCTTCATTTTGGGGCCTTAGAGAAACCTTACTGAAAACTAATTATTCAGTTGTTTTTCTGATTGTTTAATATCAAAATGCCGTATTGGAATGGATATCTCACAAAAGAAGTTTTAGAAAAATGAAGTAATGGCATGTCTTGAGTGTCTGAAATTTGTGTTGAATAAGCATCTTAAAAGATTATTTGCTATAGGATACAGGGTACTGTTTCATTACCTTGTGCTTGCTTCCAATCTTTCTAGGAGTACTTTTGTTTGTTGGGTAATTAGTGGTTCGCTGAAGTAAAGCCCTTACTATTTTGGTTGTATAGGATCTCTTTTTAGCTTTGTGAACTACTCGGTTACCTTGACTGGTGTTAGACCTTCTTTTTCTTGTAGGCATGCAAAGGTACTAGTGTTTGATATTGCTCGTCTGACAGTCATATTTGGTTGTCTAGGAATGGCAGTAATTAATAACTGAGAATCGTGAATATGTGGACTTAGTTACTTTCCATTTTCATAATTTGGCCTAAATTGCATGCCTGTAGGCTCATTATAAAGTCTTATGCTACTGTTCAGTCAAGTAAGTGTCTGTCCTCTGAGTTCAATAAAGCAACCTAGTGAATTTTTATGGTGATTCAAGTTACATGGCTATATAAAGTGAGAATGGAGATCATAAGTCTCAAATTCTTTTCCCAGCAATGAATCATGTGATGACTTCATGTGGGGTTTTTTTAAAAGGAAAAAAACTGGGACTTGTGAAATCCTGTGATTGTTATGGGCTTTTCTCTACTCCATCTGCATGGCTGTTTCTGTATTTTGTTGTCATGTAATTTGAAATAATCATGAGTTCAATCTTACCATTTTAACCTGAATATGTTTTAAGGTTTAAGCCATGTTCTTATTGTAGATCGCCGGGGGATTGTGTGACAACTTACTGACATGCATTGTGCGAGCATGGGATTACAACAAGCCTTTCTTTGTTGCACCTGCCATGAACACGTTGATGTGGAACAATCCTTTCACGGAACGACATCTCATGTCAATCGACGAGCTTGGCATTTCTCTCATTCCACCTGTCACGAAGAGGCTGGCTTGTGGGGATTATGGCAACGGTGCAATGGCTGAACCATCTCTAATATACTCAACAGTAAGGCTTTTCTTAGAGTCGAAGATTCAACAAGCTGGCAGTAATACTCAGTAACCTATCTAACAAAAGTTGACATTTGTAGAGGAGATGGAAGAGTAGGTTGACATGGTATGCATAGCATGCTAGATTTGTTGTCTCAGGTGCATTGTGTTTTTACTTGTGCTGGGCCTGTCTGTCCTGTGACTGTAAAGCTCTTAACAATCTCTGCTCCATTAAAGGAGGTGGTATATCAAAGATTTAATGTTGTTGCATCTAAAGGTATAAATAATGTTACATTATTTAATGTGGCATCATATATATCGTTAAATACAAAAACATAAAATCGTAACCATAAAATGGCTTGAGATGGAGAGGATCATATTTTCCTTGGAGCAGGAAGTTCACAGGTGTGGATATAAACCTTTTTGAGAAGAGAGTTGCAAGTTGCATGTAACGGTTGTGTAAGATCATTTCTTTCTGTCATTTTCAGTATTTTTCTTCCTAAACCTAACTAGTAGCCTTGTGGTGTTGCTGTCATTACAATAAAATGTTTACCAATGGTTTGACTTTTGAGCCTAATTGGCTCCTGTTGCTCATGGCTGTCTTCCCCAAAGTGCAAACGAAAAAAAATAAAAAAGGATCTACTAAATCTACTAAAAGGAACTTCCATGAGTGACTGGAATGGATGTCAAGTAAATGGAACATGTTCTGGATTAGATTTGTGCAGCAACTCGTATGTAATTATTGTTGAACTACTTGTGAAAAGTTGTAAAATAGTAACAAGTCTAGTATTTTTCTACAACAAATAATTTGGCCTTACATAATATAAGAAGGGGGATTCCCCAAATTTGCACTCACCATATATTAGTATTTTGTCAAGAACAACCCAGAATCGATCGGATAGATTCACGAAAGAGAAGCCAATAAGGGCAAAATAGCATAAGTTTTAAATAAATAAATGATAATTTTGTCCACCTATGGGGCGTGACGAATATTTTGATACCCTTTTTAATTTATTCAAACAAATATTTTGTTAATGAATATTTTTATTTTATAACATGATAATTTTGTACGCCCAATGGTTGTTAATTCTTTGACTTTCCTACATAGATATCCATACCTTCGTGTTAGGCTTAGGTCCAATTCCAACTCCAGTTCCAGTTGGAGCTCAACTTGTTCAAATGCACATGTCCCAATTTCAACGGGTCCAGTTCCAACGTCATACGAGGAACTGAAGGCATGAGCAGACTTGAGTTGACCATACTATAGGACCCGAAATTAAAGCCAAATTATACACCCAAAGGAACTTGATTTGTTAGTGAAATTTCTCTTCGTTTTTACCCGTGGACGTATACCATAAGACACAAGGCCAAACCAAGTAAATCTATTTACATCCATTTCATTATTTTTGTGGGGTTGTGATGGGTTCTCCCTCTTTATAAACACTAATGACAGATGGCTTTTACAAAAGGCCTGAATTTCACAAAGTAGGCGGCAGCAAGATGGCTTTCTATTAAGCCAGCATCCAATCTGTTGGCCTGCCGCAGAATAAAGCTCAAATTCTAGCATATACTTGTCATATACAAGTAATCAAAGAGAACATCAGAAAAGCAAAGTTCAGCAACTGGTGCCTTCATAAATCAATTGGTGAAAAAATGTTCCTTCCAGCAACCAAGTGGAATTACAGAGTGCAGAGAGCTTGCCAGCATTGCAAAACATTCTCTTAAAACAGTTTTATTCAGTGGTTAAACCATTGCTTCAATTCAACCAAATCCTTAACCACTAAAACTGAAAGAACTGATTATCCCAGACTCGACTTTGTCACCTCATATGCCAAGAAACACGCAGCATTTGCAGGAATACTTCGGGCCATTGCAGGTCCAAAGCCCCTGTACAGGCCTTTTACTCCCTCCGAAGCCAGGATCTTTCTAAAAGCATCAATGGAGCCAGAGAACTTGGGATTTTTGTAATCATCTACCTGAATTACACTTTTGACGACATCAGTTGGATAGACAGAGAGCCAGAAGGTACCTCCGGCTAAGCCTCCAGCCACAATCAACGAGCCTCTTCCCAATCCAGAAGTGTCTTGGCCACCGGCGAAGTACTGCTTCAGAGCTTCATAGACACCAAACATTGCAGCATTTCCGGGAACCTCACGTGCCATTGTGGGAAACAATCCCTTGAAGAGACCCCTTACACCCCCTTCTGATCTGAGAACCTGCCTGGCTACATCCATTGGTCCACTGTACTTCACTGCCACACTAGCCGAACCGGAATCTGCCAATGCACTCTGGGCTTGCAACCTGTTCTTTATAGTACATCAAAAGAAGTTAATAGGTACGTTCGAATGTTAGGAGAGTTTCCCATCTCTGGATTCAGAAATCAGATCACATACTACAAGGACAGAGAAAGTAACCACTAAAGTACTGACCTGCACTTGATCAATTCAGTGGGGCAAGCTAAAATGGAAACGGCAACTCCAGCCCCTGCCCCACAGACAACTTGCTGGTTAACTGTAAGTGGAGCACCAGGTTGAGACCGCAATAATCCCTCCATTTGTCCCCTCACAGAGAAGAGAACGGCATTGAAGGCAGCCACAGTTGCCAGTGGAGCTCCCATACCTTTATACAAACCTCTAGGGCCTTCAGCAGCTATTGTTTGCCTGACAGCATCCATTGCACCAGCATACTTGGGAGCTTGGCCTGGGAGTGGAGCAGGCTGGCTCTGGAGTTTGACCTTAATGGTGTCGAAGGGGTGCCCAACAATCAATTGTGCTACTCCTCCAACAGTCCCAGAAGCCAAGTCCTTCGCCACATCCCCCATCTGCAAATGTCAATGGACACAAGAACAAGTATCATGAATAAAAAGTTGTTCAGGTTTTAAGAAAAAGATAAATTTATGCTTGTAATAAAAGGTGCCTAGAAAATTTCGAGTTAGAGCTTTAAGCTTGTAACAGAAAATATCACAACAAAATTCCATGAGCATCCACTAAAAAATGACATAAATATGACCAAACAAACATTTTAGAAGCAATATTGCTAAAAAATGAAGCAAATTCGATAACAAGATTTGATTCTTAGATGAGGGACAGAAAAGGAAACCAATAGGTAATATGAATCTCAGAAAAGGATCACCATTTGAAATTAATTTTATTATTATTTTTTTAAGTAATTGGAACTAGTGTATCCCAGAAAGGATATCTTTCCTAGCATTAAAAAGAAACAACACTAGCTGTTGAACTGAAGCCTTTGTTAAAAGCCAGGCCCAGTACAACCACAAGTTTACAATTGGATTATCTCCACACCAAATCACCTCAACAGCTGCTATACTTTCCAACAGTATATAAACCAATAATGCCCCCTAGTACTCCCAGCACTGTTTCAACCAGTGACCCTGAGGCAGCATTTTGAACTTGTTGATGGAAATATAAGGAAAAATAACATGAAAAATCCATAAACCCTCACAATCAATTGAACAACCATCTCTCTCCCTAGCCAGGCTAAAGCATATATCCTTGACCAGATAGCTAGCTATACTCAACTCAATTGAGCCTTTTGCGACTACATGTGTCAGCTACGAATTACGCAATAGACGATGTTTTGTTTAACTTACACATATATCTAAAACCAAAGTGAGGAATGAGGCTTCAACAAGACTATGTTGCCTAGGAAGTTTATATAGCATGACCGAAACAAGCTAGCAAGCATAACTAAGCTCATTTCCTACACTAAAGTCAGAGATTCAAGCTTGATCACCCAATAAGCATGGTTAAGGTCAACATTAATGTTGTGTCACAGTAGTAACATATACCTTCCAAAACCTTTGCCAACATACAACCCTTTCAAGAACAACTGAAACAAAAATCAGTGTGCATGGCAAGGAATTGATGGGGTTTCGAGAGTGTTACAGTTGCTAATAAGGGCTTTCAACAAAAGTTTATAATAAGCAAATCAAAAGTTCAGAGGTTAGATACAAACAAGTTCGTTTAGGATCATGAAAGAAGTTAGCTTGGTTAAACCTGCATAAGTGAAGTTCAAATAGGTAAAATTTATCTTGGATGAAAACTTTGTAGCTCAAATAGATAAAGTCTATTGAGTCTTACTCTTCCACAAAAAGCACCTTAAGGGAAGAGGTTTGCTCAAGGCTTATAAAGCCCACAACCCAGGTATACCTTGGCAAGAAAAGACTCTTAACACAAACATCATTTGAGTCAAGTCCATGCTAAGTACTAAAAGCTTTAACAGCCCAATTAGGTGACTTGTTTGCAATCCTAACGGACATGTGAGTTAAAATAGTAAAGCCTAAATATCTGATTGAAGCATTCATAACATCAGTATTGGACTATGATGAAAGTTTAGTATCTTAAAAAGAAAGGAACATACACAAGGAGCCCTCACCTTTCAAATCAGGAATCAATTTCATGATAGAATGTTAATTCGAGAAACTTGCGCGAGTTGGATTAATTATATTATCACTGAGGTTATAAGGTCTATTAGATAGAAGAGAATGCGGTGGGACAGAAGACAGGGGAAATGAAATGGAATGGTGCTCTAGAAAGAACAAGAGAATCCCCATTTTCTAGAAAGAACAAAAAGAGAATCCCCATTTTCTTCACACACCAACACAGTGAGATTAGTTGCAAATTCAATTTGTTACCATGAATGCTTTATGATAATTGGCTTTGCATTATCTACTGAAAAAACACAAAGAACATTTATGTGCTTCTAACTGCAAATCAACTAATCTTACAGACAAATAAACACCCCAAAATTTTCTTACATACTAAACTGTGATTGGCAGTCGTTTCGGTTTACCAAGGTTGCACAAAACATGCCATTGTCATCTAATGAGCATTCATTACAATAATTGTTTTCCGATTAATCTACACTGATACACGCGAAATGGCAACTATTGGCTCTACCTTAACCACTTAAAACAAATTCACAAATCCATTACATATGCAATTACACATGCTTTTCAAATAGAAGAGAACCCATAACAAATATAAAGGACGCGAACCACTTGAACAAAAGAAGCAAACTTACTGGAGCGGACTTCCACGTTCACTGAAAGAACCCAACTAAATAAGAGCAAAAACGATTGGAACCCAATACCAGGAAATCCGGCCTCTTGTCTTAAACAATCAAATCTGATTACAAGAAAAAGGAAAGCGTCGTCAGATCCTCACGTAGAACAATGGGAAGAGAATATAACCGAAAGCATCTATGGTTGGTTACTGTAACCTTTAGAATACCCATGAAAAGAGATGAAATGGGTCCCGAGAGGAGCGTTCGATGAAACTATGAAGTGGGTTTCCAAGGAATAAGAGAATCTAGGAATGGGAATTGAATCTTAGGGACTGAGAGCCACAAGACAGCGGTTGGGTACGACAAAAATCAACCGCTGTGGTAGAGCGTAGATTTCACACCAAGAAAGGCAGAGAGAGATGTGGTTGAGAATGCGACCCAAGAAACCGGGTGGATGCGGACACAGACAGAGTGATTGAGCAAAAGCCACTCCTGGTCCTGGACCCCTGGCGTCCGCCTGAATGTGTGCGTTCCCTCTATCTATCTCTCGCTGTCCACCAACTCGTTTTATAGTATCCGTCCGTATAAAGAGTTTGTGTGTGTCTCGGAGTTGGTGGGGGTGCTGACGATGGGCTTTTAGCGAAGAAAAATGATAGATTTACAACACCACCACAACAACTGCACAACACTCCTTCACATGGGGTGGAGCTCAGTGTGTGGAGCTCACCCCCATGTGAGGAGGTGTTGTGTAGTTGTTGTGGTGGTGTTGTGTAGGAATCAAATCCCGTTAGTAAAGGTCGTGTTTATTACACAATTCAAATGCACAATTTTTACAAAACTCAAGATATATCGGTCGAATTTAGATAAATAATATTTACATAATAAATTTATATAATTTTTATATAACGCACTCACATCAAGTGGGACCCATCACATGGGTCCCATTTCATGTGAGTGTGTTGTGTAAAATTGTGTAAATTTTGTTGTGCAAGAATCACAACCCTGTGATTTATGCATGTAGATCTCACTATGTATGGGTCCTACCAATGTGTCTTGAGTTGTGCAACAATTGTGTAAAAATCATTTTCCTTTAAGTGATGGTACAACACCCACCAGATTGGATCTCCATTAAAATTTAAACAACCGTTAGATGCTGTAAAATCTAATCTCAATCAATTTTTAATTGATGTACAAATTTGGTTAGACAATGTGTGGTCGGTAAACTATACTATGATCAATTTTTCAGAAAGGTACGAAATGCATTGTCAAATATTCAATATATTTTCACAAGATATAGTTTCGTTCAAGTAACAGATTCTAGTCAATTGAAATGATCTTTAGATCAATCCGGAGATCATTTGTGAATTCTAACTAAATTGCATGTCGTGAAAGAATAATGTTAGAAACTATATTTTTATTTTATATAATTTCACAATATTGATGTAACAGTTTCAACCAACCATTGGATGAGCCCGAGTAATGCTATATACCTCATTTTTATTCCACAACTATCTCACAATGCTAATGTAACAGTCTCAACCAACCACTGTTGGATATTTTTTTCTTTTAACAATAACTGATCAAATAGTTAGTTAATTGAGACTGTCACTTCAGTATTGTGAGATAAAAATATTGTATATAACATTTTTTGTTGTAAAATCTGACCAAATCTTCCACATGGATTAGGACTAAAGAATATTGATTAGTTAAATTTAGTTATTTAAAACATACATAAAATTTAATAAATCGAGTCTTGATTTGGAAATATTCGATCTGATTAATTCAGATTCAGTTTCCTATTTTAATTATGGCATATGTAGAATATGTAGTTTAATTTCAATTTGAACTTTATCAATGTGATACAATGTGACGACCTTGGTGGTCACATCCTTTAATTCAATGGAATGTGATCAAAATATGTTCCAAATTCATTTAAAGGTTCAGCCTACAAAAATTAATGATTGATCTTTTAGTAATATTAATTACCATCAGGCTATATAAATTTGCTTTCATAATTTTTTATAGATTTTAGATAGTGTTAGCGGGAGGTCGCTCTATCTTTGTGAGAGTGCAGGCAAGCCCCGCCTACTCGGGTAAATATTTGAAAAATCCGAGTAAGTGAGGCTTGAACTATCCAAACACTTGCCTGAATAAGTAGGCTCGCCTATACTCACATGTCCTAACCTATTAAAATTAGGATAGGGCAAGGTTATTCCACTAAATTCTTGATCCTGTTAGTTGTTATGTTTCCTTTCATTGTACTATAAGATAAGAAAGAATTGTCTTGATAGGCCTTTTTTGTTTGAAAATTTATAAGTTAGGCCTCGTTCGGTCCGTGAATGGCTATTTTATTAAAAAAATGAATAATTATTATTGAAAATGAAAACATGTGAAATGGAATAGATATTACTATTAGGGGTAATTACTTTTTTCCCCATGAACTACCAAAAAATGCGCAATGCCCCCATGAACTACCAACTCGACAAAAATAGAGCATTCAACTACCAAAGACAACTATTTCCCCCCTTCCGTCAGTCAAAGAGGTTAAAACAAACGGTCAACGGGTCATGTGCCGTTTTATATGGGGGCATGTTGGAATATGATGGTAGTTCATGGGGGGAAAAGAGGAAGATGGTGGTAGTTCATAGGAGGAAAAGAGGAAGAAAATGAGGGTAAAACGGCGTGTGACTGACGGAAGGGGGGAAAATGGTTATCTTTGGTAGTTGAATGCTCTATTTTGGTCGAGTTGGTAGTTCATGGGGGCATCGCGCATTTTTTAGTAGTTCATGGGGGGAAAAGGTAATTACCCCTTACTATTATGTGTAGTTTGATGACAATACATATGCGCACTTTTAGTGGAATTGTACCAAATATAAACAAATAAAATAATAATATCTTTTTTTTTAAAAAGAAAAAAGAAAAACTTGGAATTATTCAAACGTTTGTGCTTTCTTTCATGTGATAGATTTTTAAGGTTAAAGCTAATTCTTTTTTCCCCTTTTCATGTTCAAGCGTTGTGTGTACATAGAAGCTTTTGGAATTGTCGTGGGAAATCAAAATTGTTTCTTATGGTATTGGAAATGTGCAAATGGGTTTGAAGAAGATGATTAGGAGTAGGTGTTTAATAGGATTTTACATATTTAACGAAGGAGATGGGGTTGACTGAGGAGGCAGGTGTGGTTAGGGATTGGCCAGTGAGACGAAGAGATCGAGATTGCAGATGGGAATTTTTATTTTTATTTTTATTTTTTTACAAAAAAAAAAAAAAAAAATTAGCGTCGTTGGGGATTTGGCCGGTAAGACATAGTCGAAGAGAGATTACATATGTGATTTTCTGGTTTTTTTTCTTTTCTTTAAGTTTGCAGAATAAAAAATATAGTTAATATTAGGTTTTTTAATTTTTGGAAAACTCATTCCATTCTTTAAGGAATAACTATTCCTCTCATTTTTTAGAGGAATATATATTCATCTTCATAGGGGAATTACTATTTTAATAGGAATAGCTATTCCTATGAATGATGTACAACCAAACAAAAGAATGGTTATTTCATAAGAATAGTCATTACATTCCTATGGTCTATTCTGCGTACCAAACAAGCCCTTAGAATATTAGGTAACTAAATGATGCCAAAATTCATATACATGCACAAAGTTAGGGTATACAAAAATAAATGACCAAGGGTTCATTTGACAGCTGGCCATAAAATCTCAAGATTTTCTTCCATTAGACAATTATACACAATCATGTGCCCATCACGAGGCAAAAAGTAAGGAAAAGAGACCTCAAAATCAAGCTCTATTGAGTTCGTTTTGTTGTTTATGAGATGAACAGATTGTTTCATGAACGTTAGTAAGCAAGATATTGTTGAGGGGACAAAAAATTTCTACAAACCGGCTGTAGGAAAATTCATCGATCCAACCTAATTTTTAAAAATGCTATGTAGTTCTTAACATATGAGCATCACGTGTTTTTTTAATTATATTCATAATTTCTCACGTATTCAAAAGACACATACATGCATGCATGGTACTACTTGTTGGCCTTGGTATGGTTTAGTGACATGATTTATCTTAAGATGATGCTGGCCTAAGGGTTATATATGCTTTAAATTTTTCTACTATAAGATGGTTTAAAAGACCGAGTTTCAGTGCTTCATCAATCGAGGAAGGCCTAGCTAAGATGTTTTTATGTTATAATGATGATAACTGCATCATAATTGCTTTACTACCCAACCACTTTTACCATAACTTGGGAATTACTTCAGCTATAAATAAACGCAAGATAAATGTATTAGATCATATAAATATATTATGCTTAACTAACATGTGTAGCGGAAATAAAATGATAAGGATTTAAGCTTATCTTTAGCTATCTTTATTTAAGCGTTTCCACAATCCATCTGATGAATAAAAAAATGTTGTCTGAAGGATCTCTTAACCTATGTCTTATTGTATTGCCGTACTGATGGTATACACAGGCTATTAATTTATAGGTTAGGTCAGAGACCCTCAAATATGGTAAATACCATATTATTCCTCCCATCAAGGAAACAATATATTATTAATTGATTTTAAATCAATTAAACGATTATGGTAATCTAAATTAATATAAATTACCATAACCATAATACCGTATATTATATTTATTTATTAACAATATAATAAACACCGTAATATGTGATATAAATGCCATTTAAGGAGATAATATCTTACATTCTCTCACTTGGCCTTTAAGACACATAACCTTATGGTATTAGGTTCTTTAGTTTGGTCAATCTCTTATGGAATCCTCCAACTTAGATAAAAAATATTTCACATGAATCATGGAGGTAAAACCATTATAAAATTAGGTCGTCCCTTCCATGTATCACAATCTAAAACACTCCTTACATGAGTACTTTATGGATAGTCAAGTTTTATGAATGAACTACCTATAAATCATTCGGGTCCAACTTTATTTATTCTCATGGATAAAATAACAAATATGCACAAAATCTTTATTATAATAAGTTCATGTCTATAGACCAAAAAGAGACAAACCAACTTAACCAAGCAAAAATGAATTAATGAATTTCATATACTCCACATGACTTTATACTTTCTTTATTGGTAAACTTTTAGTCATATGATCTGTAATCATTAATTTAGTACTTATATGCTCAATATATAGATCATTTATGTATCTTAATGTTATCTCTCGTACTGAGATACTTGATGTCGATTTACTTCTGTTTTTACTCTTTATTCTTATAAAGAAAAACTATAGTAGAATTACCACAGAGTATATTTATAGTCTAACTGTAAAATCGACAAT
Organism: Alnus rubra; assembly: GCA_028654335.1. NCBI lineage: Eukaryota > Viridiplantae > Streptophyta > Magnoliopsida > Fagales > Betulaceae > Alnus > Alnus rubra. Next base: position 1,038,414 of record JAJPGS010001029.1, on the reverse strand, counting down.
ATTGAGACTTTTAACAAAATGTCTCATCCATAATGTCTGTGTACCCAATTCATAGCATGTAAGAATTTTAGCTTTCTTGGTAGACGTAGCAATTATAGTCAGCTTACTGCATTTTTAATATATATCTCTCAATAAGAAAATATATACCCTAAAGTAGACTTTCTATTATCTACACAATAAAAAAAACTCAAATCTGAACAACTAACCACCTCCAAATGGAAAGTGTATCTTTAGGTTAAGTTGTACTTCTTGGTTCCTTGTGTATATCGCAAGACTTTATTTGCAGCACTTTATTGACTCAGTATTCTTACTATCAATCCAATGGTTAAATCTAGTGCAAGCCTACGCTTGCATTAGCTTACAAAAGACTTTTTATCTGCCTTCGTTCCAATACATTTTAGGACATTAATCTGTATTGAATTGGTCCCTCTTAATTGCTACTAAAGGTGCAAAATCCTTCATTCTAAATCTTCCCAAAACTTTTTCAATGTAGGCCTTCCGAGACAATTGTGTTAATATTCTTTATGTCTCAGTGAATCTCTATGTCTAAAGACATAAGAGGTTTCACCTAAATCATTCATTTCAAAGTTTTGTGAAATGAACTTCATGTAGCAAACCTAAATCACCACTTGCCAAAAATAAAATCTACATATGGGTTTAGAAAGATTACTGTACTTCCACTGACCTTAAGCTATATATACTAATTAACAAGGTTTTCAATAAATAATTAAGCAATAACCTTGTAAAAAGTATATCACCGATGAGAGATCTATCACAGCCCATAAATAGAATTGTTTAATTTGCAAGCATTCCGAAAAACCTTTTGGTTGTTTCATGTAAACCTCTTACTTAAGATCCTCATTCAAAAAAGTTGGTCTCACATCCATTTGATGTAGCTCTAGGTCAAAATGAGCTACTAATACTATGATTATCTTAATAAACAATTCTTAGGCATTGGAGAGAATGTTTCATGATAATCAATGCCTTCCTTATGAATAAAATCATTGGCTACGAGTCTAACTTGACTTTTGAGCTATGAATTTATCTCTTACTTCATGGAATTGAACCACAATGTGGAGTTATCTCCACTCATAGCATGTGAAATCAATTTTGGATCATCTTTACGTCCAACGTCAACATCAAACTCTGGGAGGTATACAACATAATCACTAAGAATTGTTGATCTCTTTATTCTATAGAATTTTCTTAATTCTACTTTCTCTGCATTTTGCAAAGTCTAAGTAGATTCAAACTGAACCTATTCTTCATGAATTGACAATTCTAAGTTTGATTGCAGCTCAAGGTAATCAATTTGATTTTCCATAAGTACAATCAAACATCATTCATATGAAGGAGACTCAGTCAACTCTCGTGTTTTCTCTAAGTAAAACATTTTAGGATAAACACTCCCACTAAGTTCAACATCCTCTAGAAATTTTACAATCAACAACTTTAGGGTTATATAAAGAATAATAAAACCTAAAACCCCTTCGAGTTTACTGGATAGTCTATAAAAGATCCGCTAGTTGTCCTTGAATCTAATTTCCTTATGCGAGGATTATTAATCCCCTCTTTAGCAAGGCAACCCCATATGTATAAATAATTTAAACTTGGCTTCCATTTATTTTATAAAAGGTGTCTTAAGGACAACCTTAAATGGAATCCTGTTGAACATATACACAACGGTCTTCCAAGCTTTACTCTATAAGGGTAATAGTAGATTAGTATTACTAATAATTTCCCTTTTGTGTGTACCTACCATAATACTCTTTGCCTATATTAGATCTTATGATCTTCATGTTGTTTCTTTTCTTCTTCATTATAGATATTGAAAGCATTCAATACCTCAGACTTATCATTTAGAAGATATAGATACATAAACCTTATATGGTCATCACTAAAAAAGATAAAAATATCTCTGACCATTTAGGCAATGAGAATGAAAAAGGTCAACACATTTCAATGTATATGATCTCAAGAATTTCAAAAGGCTCTCTTCGGCACCTTTAATGGTCTTGTTGGTATGCTTTCCCTTATGCAGTTCACACAAGTACCAAAGTCAGTAAATTATTATTTACCGACTTTTATTTTCTGTATGGACATATATTTCAATCTCCAAAGCCATAACAAGAGCTTTTTAAATTCACGAAGACTCTACTTTGCGTCAACATCAAAATGCAAAAATAAACAAATAATTTTTGTTTCAAAAGTTGGGAAATAGGTCAATTTTAAATAGACCATCAACCAATATTCCACCCAAAATAAGATATAATTTCAAGTTTAAAATAAAATTGAAATTTTTAACAAATTGAAATAGAAAATAAATTTTGAAAAGATTATGGAATATAAAACATTTTTGAGGTAAAAATAATAACTGAATTTTAAAATTAACCTATAGATCCCAACAACGTCCAATACACGTGTTTATTCATTTTAAGAAATTCTGCATTTTGTTGACAATGTGGATTGTTAAACCATAATCAATCTACAACATATTTAAATGAGTCACTAAAAGAGATTTACGATACACTAGATATATGAGATTATCTTTATTTTAAGTCATTTCTCATACTTTATGCAATCTTTCTTTATATGCTCTCAATTTTCCTTATTGCAGGAGAAATAAGTATCTTGATTGCCATAACATTTCTTAGCACCTTATTTTAATGCTTTAACTGTTGGGCATGATTACATTTATTGGTCATTTCCTTAACATAAACAATCATGTGAACGCTTTATGGATTCTCTCATCTTTTTAAACACTCATGGTTAGAAGTTACTTTACTAACCATTTATCCTTATGTGTGTTACAAGATAAAAATACTATACTTTAGAAGAGAGAATTCAAAAATGAAATAGACCAATAATGACTCAAAAATCTCATCCTTTAGGGATTGGAAACACTTTAGAAACTGTAAGATAAGCTATAATATCCTTCATTCCTATAATGGGATTAGAAACACTTTAGAAACTGTAAAAGTTTTTGTCTTTAAATCTTTTTCTATTAGGGTGCTAGCCAAGCTTCATTTGAACTTACTAAATGTTCATAAGATCTTTGGCCCTAAAACATTCAGGAATAAATCTCTGATGACTTTGGTGATATGAGATTTCATAAACATCTAACTTAGGTGATTAAATCATTCACACCGTTCATGCTTAATAATCTCATGTGGCGTACTTAATTCCGTGGGAGTAGGTGGTTTGTCCACACGGAGCGCCAAGTTTCTAACACCCCAAGTAAAAAAGCATATTAATCATTTTTCAGTCAGAAAAAATATTACCTTGAAGTATTAGAACATAAAACTACAAAAGTAGAGTAATGGGAATAACTACAATGACTAAGAAAAATAAACAAAATAATACTTTAATGCTATGAAGTAACTTTATTTTAAATTAGCCAATGCCAATGCCAATTTAAATAGTAAATAGTAAATTTCAACCTACCTATGGGCAAAGGTTGCATCACGCATAAAATTTACCATTTATTAATAAGACTAAAAAGCAAATTTAAATATTAATAAATAAAATTCTCCGTACCTGTGGGCAATCGAGAGAAATTTTACTTTTAATACTAAATTTGTTATCTTATTCTAATTAAGTCATAAAATATAAAAACCTCTCTGTGGGGATAAGTAATTAAATTTATGAATTAATTACAACACAATATTAATTTTTCTATATGAAGTTCATGTGTATGATCTTTATGCAATTATTATAAAATCGAGATGCTGGGGCTCTCCCAAAATCATAATAATCACATTGCAATTCATTAACATCTAATAAAAATTATTTATGATGTTCATTCGTATAATCTTGATGTAATTATCATTAAAAAATGGGATGCTGTGGCTATCCCAAAATTATTATGATAATTACGTGTATGTAATCCTGATGCAATTATCATTAAAAAATTAGGATATTGTGACTCTTCCAAAATTATTATGATAATTGGGACATCATTAAAATCTAACAATTTTATAAATGCCCCCTAAATAGCCCCAAGAATGTAACAAACCAATACCTAAATAGGGTAAATAACATTTTCCAATGTGCAACCAAGTGAGTTCCCAGAAAAGTGAGGGGGTCACTTGGACACACTTAAATCCCAAGACTTTCCTAGCCATAACTTTTTTAGACATTACATTCTTTGATAGTGTCGTAAACACATCAACATGTATAGCATTGTTAATTATTCTTAGGTCTAGGCATCAAGCAATTTATATTTAAACAATATAAATACAAATATAAATCTATGCATTTAAATAAAGTAATTTATTTACAACAATGTAAATAATAAAAGCATTAAGAAGGCATAATGGCCCAATGGTTCAAACCCTTTATACTTGGTGAATCCAAGTTTTAAGTCCCACAAGACTTAAGTGTCCTTTTAAAAGACCTGATGGGTTGCTGCATTGGGCTGGCCCAAATGGGTTAACCCACTTAAGTGCTCACTTTTTTTTTTTTTTTTTTTTTTGAATACACTGAATAAGACCTCTTGGGTGACCCGAGTGGGTCAACCCACTTGATATCGGGTTGGACTCACGGGTTTTGAACCCTACCCTATGCCCGACCCGACCCGCTACTTTTCCAAATGGGTTGAAAGCCCTAGAGACCTAAATATTAAACCCTAGCCGCCACCCCTGCTACTCCTGATGCGGCGACCAAGAGAAGCTGCCGCTCTTACTTCCACAACGACCCTTGTGGGTCGCCATTTACCGGAGAAGTAGCGGCCAAAAGGCTGCTGCTTGGAGTACTGGAACAGCGACCCTTGAGTCACTGTTTACTGCGAAAGCAGCGGCCTTGGAGCACTCGAACGGCGAAACAGGGGTCCTTAGATTGGTTTCCAAACTGGGGCAAAACAGTAAATTTACATCACAAAATTATGGGTTTCTTTCACAGTACGCTTAAACAATATTGCAATCCGAGACAAAATTCTCTCACATGGACAAAATATTGCAATACTGCTTTAACAATGTTGTCAAAAATAATGAACAATAATAAATAAAATATATTGAATTCATTATTGATAACGCATAGCGAAACTAAACGCTAAGCAACACAGCATAGAGGTTGGCTCTGATACCACATGTTAGAACATATAAATATATTATGCTCAACTAACATGCGCAGCGAAAATAAAATGACAAGATCTAGGCTTACCTCTAACCATCTTTGCTCAAGCGTTTCCACGATCCATCTAATGAACAAGAAAATGTTATTTGAAGGATCTTTTAATCTATGCCTTACTGTATTGTCGTACTGATGGTGTACACATGTTATTAATTTATAAGCTAGGTCAGGGATCCTCAAATATGGTAAATACCGTATTGTTCCTCCCATCAAGGAAACAATATATTATTAATTGATTTTAAATCAATTAAACGATTCCATTACGGTAATCTAAATTAATAGAAATTACCATAACCGTAATACCGTATATTATATTTATTTATTAACAATATAATAAATACCGTAATATGTGATATAAATGCCATATAAGGAGATAATATCTTACAAAATGTATTATCCTGTGGTTTGGCGTTTTCAGCAAAGCATAACTTTTCAATGCCTTCTATTTCCAACTGAGGACCAAGCGCGCTATTGCAATATTTATATGAGAAAGATCAATTTTACCATCTAAATAATGAGATCTATTGCAATCTTCACTTTGAATCATATTGATTGCTCAAATCCCTTTTGAAATCCTTCCAAACAATCATAAGATTTCTTATTTGTAATGAGCTTTTTATATCTTCCATCTATAGCATCTACTGCAATACATACTAATTTATAGGGCTCTACCCTAGTGATGGACGTAGATTTCTAACACCAAACCATCCGTAAAATTTGTGTCTCTATTTTCTCTTATTAATTTCTGCTTTTCTCTTTATATTTCCATTTGATTATGTTTTTATTCAGGCATTTGTGTTGACGAAGATTTTGCAGCTAGCTCGGATAGGACTGACTCGATATATTTTGGGGCTTAAGGCGATAATTTTAAATAATGCTTTTTTTTCGTGGGCCCCACTCTCAATGGTTGTTGTTTTTGTAGAGTTATGACTTGTATTTCAACGAGTCTTAATTTTCCCGTGGGCCCCATTTTCTTCATTGACTTTCTTGATGTCCACATCATTTAAGTTGAATCTCCTAATATGAGAGAAAATATACTGTTTTTTTGTTGGTATTAATTATTGTGTTATTAGGCCTTTAACTATTTATTTCTCTATTGAAGTTAAAAAGTCTCCAAAGAAGAGATTATGTTTCTTTTATTTTTTCAAGACCATTCCAGATTATGATTAGGCTTTTTTTTTTCTTCAAACAAACCCATATTTGGGGGCCTTATTCCATTGGAAAAAAACCGTTTTAGCTTATGATTAGACTTTTTATCTTTTTCTTTTTTCAAACAAACTTGTTTTAGGGCCTTATTCCACTGAAAAAAAATAAAAATAAAATCAAAAAAACAGATTATGATTAGATTATTATTATTATTATTTTTAAACAAACCTTTCTTTGGGGGCCTTATTCTACTTGGAGGCCTTAGGCGACCACCTAAATCACTTGATGGTTGAGCCGGCCTTGCTTGGAGATGAATGCAGAAAACCTTAATGATCTTAGTCGAAAGTACTGTGACCCAAAGGTAAGCATGCAGTTAGTATCAAACTGCGCCAATGGCTAGTATATTAAGCAAAATTAATGGCGAACATTCTACACATATGCATGTGGTTATTATTCTCTTTTTTTCTGGATTATAATTAGATCCCAGAGACTATGTATATATATATAGTTGTAAAGAAATTTTGAGTTAATGGATGATGAAAACCTTTTTCTTTGCAATTACATCAAAATCGATCCTTCATGGATTTGTTCCATCTCTTACAAATCCTTCAAGGGTAAAAAAAAAAAGTAGTCGATCCTCAACAATATATAAAATATGTATATGTATATGCGTGAGAGAGAGATTAAATAATTAATATGCCAAAATTGTTTCATAACTACTTAACCTAAGTAACAACAATTCCTCAGACGAACAAGCTAAGAGCCAGAAAGTAGAAAGAAAATAATTAATGTATTTACAAATTCTTGTATAGGGTTTCAATTAATTAATGCAGATCGATCTTTTCAGACAGAACTACGACATATCGGGCAAGTAAGGTCGTCCATTAACCAGCGATTGATGCACCGAAAATGGTATATATGCTTACACAGAGGGAGAACCCGACACAAATCTCCACTTTGGAACTCATCCAAGCAAATGGCGCATTCAGTTGTAGTTATGGTTTTCTTGTATCTGTCATAATCTTCTGGTGGTGGGAGACTCTTTAAGGTCTGCTGCATTTGTTGCCTTAGTCTCCGCGGCTGCTGCTGCGTATGGTTTCTGTTTAATCCATCCCTTAATCTCAAGAAAAGCTCCATATTATTTGGATGAACTCGCTCTTCTGCTCGAGGATAAAAAATTCTCACCCCAACTTCATGATCACCATTAATATTGTTGCCCTCTTCCTCTTGATTACCATTAATGTACCACATCCTCCAACACTGGCCCAACAGTTTGAAGAACAAAACAAGAAGACATACGGAAAAAGCAAGAGTTATGGCAGGAAAAACCACATGTACGAGAATCAATTCAAGGAGTTTGAAGTTCGTGATCTTCATAGAGAGAGAGAGAGAGAGAGAGAGAGATAAGGGGTCTAAATCTAATGGATATGCTCTGCATGTAAGGCTAGCTGTTTGCGGTGTAGGTTAGTCGATCGTGTGCATGTAGTAGTTTGTTAACTTGGTTTGCCACTTAAAAAATTAAATTAAATTAATTAAAAAAAAACGTTATTATGTTAGGTAGCATACGGTTTATTAGTGCTCCAAAAAGAATTAGTCTTGTTTTGTGACTCCTAATTTTAGAGATTTTATCAAGAAAGAGTTCTATTTAAAGAAATAATTTTGCGGAAATTAAATGAAAGAAATCTTACGTGGGTTGTCAATACGTGGACATTTTCAAGTTGTATTAGTTTATCTTTTAACAAAAATTAGGTTTTTTTATTTTTTATTTTTTTCTAATTAATGAGGAAAAAGGAATTACAAGGGATTTAAAAAAAATTAGGTGAATCTCAAAAAAATGGGATTACGTTTGGGTGTATGTGTCTATTCTATACAACCCATCTTGTTCTTCTCAATAATAAAACAATTTGATATGGGAAGAAAAATCACTTGCAACCAACCACAACGTACACGACTCTTATTAATAGATTTGAAATTCTTAGCACCAATTTAAGATAAATTAAAAATATTTACATGCCTTTTATTTATTTTCATCAACTCTCCATAAAAATTTCCCAAAAAGAATCAATTAGTACTTCTTGATCATAGAAAATCAAATTTTTCTCTAACATGTCAAAAGCTAACACTATCAAATTTTTTATTAGAAAAACTTGATGGAGAATTTTCAAGCCCAAAAAATCAACACTATTAATTTTCTCAAAACCCAACTGGGATACTTCACTATTTGGACTTTCATAAAAAACAAAAAAAAAACAAAAAAAAAAACAACAACAACAGACAGATGTGTCTTCTATCAACTCCTTTTTTCTTTTTTCTTTTTTTCCTAATTGATTGAGGAAATAGTTACAAGGGTGGATCCTTTCCGTTTATGATCCCAAACCAAACTAAAACAGAGCTGAAATATATACAAAAGTTAAAAAATTTGGCAAATAAATGACCCGGTCCTTTCAAATGGTTGTACAATGCGGTTTTAAAAGTGAAAGGAAAGCATATCAACACAAGTCCAACTGCATCCCCACTTGAGATCTGCAACAACCACCAAAAGATGGCAGGAACAGTAAAACCGTTGTTAGAGTCCGAAAAAATGATTGCAGGAAAGAGAGATGCCAACACTATTTCTAAATACAGTAGTTTCCCAAAAAGAAAAACAATAACCCAAGTAACATAAAAAAACAACAGCAAAAACAACAACACAGATCCGATTGAGGGGAGAGACTGGGAGCCACTAGTAGTGGTGCGTGAAGACCACGTGCTGCCCTTAGAAAGCCTCTCTCCAGCGGGGATTGCAAAGAATTGCCAAGAGCCACCAAAAACCAGGGCGGGGGAAGGATGGAGGGAGATGCGTGGCCACCAAGCACCAGAAAAGGAGACAAACTCCCTGGCGCGTGCATGCCATGCTCTGATACAAGGACGGCGGAAGAGGACGTGACGACCATCGATGGAAGCGAGAGATGATGGTGAACCCACTGGAGAGGTGTGTGTCGTGCAAAAGTTGACTGAGGAACGTAGATCTAGATCCAAAGATTTCAACCCAACAACCTAGCCAAAAATCATAGTATACACGGTGGAGGAAAGGAGTGAAAACCGGTGATAGCTGTGTTGAGGTGGAGGAAAGCAAGTAAAATACATCGAAGGAGGTGGATAAAGCTAAAGCAAGCTCTAGCAAGATAAATGCCTCAGTAGAGGCGTTAGCAGAGGGAGGAAATGGGAGAATAGAAGGAGAAAAGGGAGAGGAGGAGGAGGGAAGCTCTAAGCTTCCCTCCTCCTTCCTTGATCATATGAAAAAGAACTTACCTCCACAAGATTTTTATCATTGACAATATTGGTATCATAGATTGGTGGAGAATTTCAAACCACAGATCATTGAAAATGATTTTCAAATTCCTCTTCATTAACGCTGTCCTTGTCATCCTCCACGAAACGCAAATTTGGTTGACAGTGACAATCATTAGCAATGACCATGGTGGCAAATTGATTAGCCAATGCATCCAATTGATCCCCAAACTACTCAAATCATCCATAAAACCAATCAACCCACTCCTCCATAATTAGCTGCAAACATATTGTCAGTTGCTTATCACGTATTGTCTCATCGCATTCATACAAAACGCTAATAGTTGCATATTTTCCGCCTCGCACTCCTCTACGTGTTATGGTAGGAAAGTAGTTGGGCTTTGATATCAACTCATGCAACGTGACGTAATGAGAAGCTTAATATACAAACACACAACTCACAACTCTTCCACAAAACTAATAAAAATTAAGGAACAAAAATTGAAGAAAACTCTCCCTAGAGTGTTTTTTTATTGAAAAATCGATAACAATATTGTGACTGAGCCATCCTTATTAGGCTTAAATAGAATTAGGGTTAAAAGAAAGATTACAAAACTACGTTGCTGCAAAATTCTCGTTCGAACGAATAAAAAATAAAATCTTCGTATATCTATTGACAAATAGTTTTAAATTAGTAAACTGTTGGGGAAATAATTAGTTCCGAAGACAAGTGGACCCCATGATAAGTCGAAGGTTCAACCCACAGGTTCGATCCGGCTCGGTCACCTTAGTCAGAACACCTCGGATGTTTGTCACAACCTTATATGAAGAGTTCATCTCGGTGCCTGAGTACCTCGGACTATGACATATCTCGGTAGATTGAGCACCTCGGACCTATAGACTCCATAGGGCGCGAAATATGCCGAGATCTCCTAGTCTGGACGGAGCAAACATATATTGGATATTTCAACCTTGGGGAATTGGTCAAGGTAAGATACAATCGCCTCAGAGCTATCTCCTCGGATTTAACAAGTAAGTGTTTGAATGCAATTAGAACTCTATATCCGAGATACATGGGCATGGATCTTAATCTAGGATTTAGCAAGATTTTAGATAAGAGTTTGGTCCCAATATTCTTGGGATTAACCCTTATCCCGACATTAATGGAGAAGATATCTAATAGCGTGGAATCAATCTAAAGAGGTGGAGTACTATCCAACTTATACTCGATTCAAACTCTATGAAGATAAGGTTGAAACCTACACGATATTGGACTCAAACTCCTTGTCCAACTGTGCTTCAAGAACTCCAGTAAGTTTTTAACTGTGACCTATAAATAAGACTGTTATACCAGGTATTTACACAGATTCTCTAAGCTCTGAGATTTTTGATTCACCATAGAAAGTAACAGAAACTTACTTAGGCATCAGAGTGGTGTAGTCGGCACCCCCGACTAGTTGTTTATTGTTTTTGTAGGTTTGGGGAGAATCATCTAAGGAAGACAAAGGACGAATCACAGGTCGACATGTTACCATATCGAAAACTGTACCAACAGTTTGGCACCGTGTATGGGAAATCGACATTGTTCCTTTCTAAAAAAAAAAAAATATGTGATGGTGGCTACGCGACGTACGTGTCTAAACAACACCCATGAAAAAGTAGAGTCCATTGGCCCTAAGGCCATAATAGCCAATCTGAACCAGCAATTGGCTCAAACACAAAAGAATGTGGAGGATTTATTAGCCCAAAATGCATTGTTGCAAGCTGCTCGAACACCTGCACCATCGCAACATTTATAAGGAAGAGAGAATAGCTAGAATGGAGGAGGTCGAGTGGCACCGAGCGAACATCAAGAAGGATCAAGAGAACGAGCCGAGCCCCGAAATGAGAACAACGTTCTACCCGAAAATCAACCTCCACCTCCACCTCCACCAACGAAAGTGGAATGGAAGTTACAGCAGATGGTCCTTGATTTGGGCGCAAAGTATGATGTACTGTCAAAAACCATGGACTAGAAACACATAGGGAAGAAGTCTCTTGTGGATAACCTCTTCCAGAACAAGGAGTCTATATTTACTGACGAAGTGTCCAACTTCGATCTGCCCGAGAGGTAGATTGCCCTGAATGACTATCTAATGTAGTGCTGGTAAAGAAGTCTAATGGCAAGTGGAGAATGTGTGTGGACTTCATTGACTTGAATAAGGTGTGCCCTAAGGATAGCTTCCCATTGTCTCGGATCGACCTTTCGGTAGACTTAACAATCAGGCACGAACTTCTGAGTTTCATGGATGCCTTCTCGGGGTATAATCAAATCTATATGGATAAGGCGAATCAGGAAAAAACTTCTTTCATCACAGACCGAGGACTCTACTGCTACAAGATGATGCCCTTCGATTTAAAGAACGCCGGAGCCACTTATCAAAGGTTAGTAAACAAGATGTTTCAAAGTCAGATTGGCAAGAACGTCGAAGTTTACGTAGATGATATGCTGGTGAAGAGCATCCAGGCAACTGAGCATATAGTAGATCTCCGAGAGACTTTCCACACTACGGAAACACAAGATGAAGCTTAATCCCACGAAGTGTGCTTTCGGGGTTTCTTCAGGAAAGTTCTTAGGTTTCATGGTGTCGCAGAGGGGCATCGAGGTAAACCCCGAGAAAGTCAAGGCCGTCCTCGATATGCAAGCACCGAGAACTACAAAACAGCTCCAGCAACTGACAGGGAGAATCGCGGCCTTAAATCGATTCATCTCACGATCTATAGATAAGTGTCTTCCCTTCTTTAAGATCTTAAGAAAAGCATTTACCTGGAGCGAGGAATGTGAGGAGGCGTTCTGAAAGTTGAAGGAATACTTGATGAACACTCTATTGTTGAGCAGACCCACCGAGGGGGAGATACTCTATCTCTATTTGGTTGTATCTCCCTCGGCGGTAAGCTCGGCCCTGGTTAGAGAAGATGCTGGAATTCAGAAACCTGTTTACTTCACAAGTAAGATGCTTCATAGAGTAGAAGAGCGGTATTCCCGGATTGAGAAGTTAGTTTTTGCCCTTGTTGTCTCGGCTCGGAGATTGAGGCCTTATTTTCAAGCTCATGCGATCTGGCTATTAACTGAGTATCCAATGAGGAAAGTTCTACAAAAGCCCGACCTATCAAGAAGACTAGTTAACTGGGCGATGGAACTCAGACAGTTTGACATCGAGTTTCACCCTCGAACAGCTATTAAGGGTCAGGCTCTAGCAGATTTTTTGGTAGAATTTTGCAATATCCCAGAGAGTGAAGAGCTTCCCAAGGAGTCTACTTGGTTTGTGCATGTAGACGGATCCTCAACTCAGAAAAGTAGCGAAGTGGGAGTCACCCTAAGAAACCCCGAAGGCCAAGAGTTCAGATTTGCCATCAAGCTGGATTTTGTCACCACCAACAACAAAGCTAAATATGAAGCGGTAATAGTGGGCTTGACAATATCATGAGAGATGGGCGCCACAAATGTAGAAATCCGGAGTGATTCTCAAGTAGTGGTGGGCCAAGTTCAAGGGCAGTTTGACACCCAGGAAGATCGAATGGCCAGATATCTGGAGCAGGTACGCAAGTTTCAATCTTATTTTGACAGGGTTGTTGTGACAAAGATACCTAGGGAAGCAAATACCCGAGCAGATGAGCTCTCGAAGATAGCTTTAGGAACAGACCAGGAGATTGAAGCTTCGCGCCAACAAATAATTGTTCTGTCTGAACCATCCATAACTCCAAAGGTTGATATTATGGAACTGGATGCAGCTCCGACTGAACCAGAGTGGGCTACTGATATCATTCAGTATTTGAAGAACGGGTCACTACCCAAAGACAAGGCTAGGGCTTGGAAGATCAAGGTCCAAGTGACTCGGTACAGTCTGCTCGAAGAAATACTTTACAAAAGGGGATACTCCGAACCCTTCTTAAAGTGCCTCTTGGCGTGCTGTTGCGAGCACCCAAAAATAAAACCTTACTTCTAAAAATATAAATGTAGTAGTGCAAGTAAGGGTTGATCCCACGGAGAATAATTAGCCGGATTTTATGTTACGTGAACAAGGATGGGGGGGGGGGGGTTTGAGTATGAAAATAATTTTAAGAAAAATAACAAAGAAACAATTTAAAATATCAATCAAGTAAGAAAACATTGGTCTAAGTCAACTTCTACCGTCGGAATTTTACAACTGATCATCGATGCAAATATATATCAATTCATACTTGAATATTCACCGTTGGAACTATTTTCCTATCTCTCCTTAGTCGTAGTTAATTAGAAGACAAGCGCTCTAATTAACCCTAACTACTAAACAACCTAAGACAAGCGCTATAGGTTTAATCTAATAGCAGCCTTAAGAATTAGAGAGATCGATGAAGTGAAACAACACAAGCACAAGCGGTTGCATTTAATTTCGTCGGATGTTCTTCCTAAGATTTAATAATCACTGAGAAGCAGCAAATCATTAAATCTTAGTTGCTTCACAGATTGGAGGGATCAAACAATTACGGATTTGATATCCATCCTAGCAATAGATTGCAACGAATAATAAACTAGTAGTACTCCTAGCAATTAAACGAGACAATCATGGAATTAGGCAAAGAAGAACATCCGATACTCAAAGCATAAATCGAACAATAAAAACAAATTAGATCTCACAGTTTTATTGATTCCGAGGCTTCCGTTTCCTTCGACCAATTATGAAAGTTTAGCCACGCAGGACCATGACTCAAAGAAATTAGAGAAGAGGGGAGAAGATGGAAGATAGAAGATGTAAGGTAGAAGGTGTGTGGTGTAAGGTCTCATGGTTCCCCCCTTTTATACACGTTTCATCCCATATGCTAGAAGCCTAGGAAATCTCCTAATGAAAGATATTCCAAATACTATCCTAAAATAACACTACCCAAATCTTGACTAATTAAGGAAAATATTAAACATAAAATAAATGCTAGGATAACTAGGAAGGTGATGATTTCAATGGGGACTTTTGTTGCCATATGCTTTATCGATTCTTTCCTTGTTTAAGTCCCCACAAATCAGCCAAGTATGGAGAGAAAATCAATTTGCCTTGTCATGAAAAGAGATGCTCCTTTTATGTTGTCTTCTTCCACGTGGTCCCCACAAATCTCTTCTTTAATTCCATGGTCCTCCACGCATCTTTTCTCTCCTTTTCTTCCTTTTGCTTTAACTTTTCATTTATTTGCTTGGCTTGGCTGGAATTGATTGGATGATTATGAAAAGGCTCAAAGTAAAGAAATTTCCATATCTGAAAACTTCTTAAAATAAATCGCATCAGATCCACATCAGAACGTCAATTTCAAGCCCGATTTCGACCTTGATTCATCCGGTATCTCTCAAAACGCAAAACATAAAAGTTGTAGATATTTTTCTTGGCGTTTCACATCATCTTGAATCATCTCAATCGGAGCTTTTATGAGAGAGTTATGCCCAGATTACGAACTGATTTCAAATCTGTCCAAAATCGCCCAATTAGCTTTGTTTTGCATTTAATGCCTCAATTTGCATCCTAAATCAAAATATAAGAATAATGAGTACATTTAGGCATTAAATAAGTATAAGAGATTAAATATTAAAGGGAAAAATATGACATTTTACATTCTCATCACCTCTCAAAGACCAAGGCGGAGTATGTGATGAAGGAAATCCACGAAGGTGTATGCATAAACCATTATGGAGGACGAATATTAGCACACAAAGCCATGCGAGGTGCGAGCCGGTTATTATTGGCCTTCAATGAGCAAGGACTCAGCCCGAATTGTGAAGCATTGTGATAAATGTCAGAGATTCTCCAGAATTATGAAGACTTCACCCGAGAAGGCAATCGAAAGTTCCTAATTGTGGCTATCGATTATTTCATTAAGTGGGCCGAGGCAGAAGCATTGGCAGCTATAACCACAGAAAATGTCACAAATTTCTTATGGAGATCAATGGTATGTCGATTCAGAATACCACATGCATTCGTCACAGATAATGGAAAACAGTTTGACTGTGGACCATTCTGAGAGTGGTGCTCCAAACTTCGTATCCGTAACTATTATTCAACTCCATTGCTCTCGAAGGCGAATGGACAAGTGGAAGCAACGAACAAGACACTAGTAAGAACATTGAATAAGAAGCTCGAGAAGAAGAAGGAAGCTTGGATTGAATATATCCCTGAAGTGCTCTGGTGGTACCAAACCACAAGCAAAACTCCAACAGGCGAGACACCCTTCTCTCTCACTTATAGGACCTAGGCAGTAATACCAGCTGAGGTTGGTTCTCCGAGCTTCCGAATGGCCTACTATAACCATGGGCTCAATGATGAGGGCATCAAACTACATCTAGATCTTTTACAGGAAATGGGAGATGATGCTTAGGTCACTTGGACAGCATATCAAGATCGAATAGCTTGGTACTTTAATAAAACTGTGGATCCTAGAAAGTTTCAGGCCGGAGATTGGGTCCTCATGAAAGTGAGCTTAATGATGAAAAATTCAGCCGAAGGCAAGCTGGCTCCGAAATGGGAAGGCCTCTATCAAATAGTGAAGTGTTACGAAAAATGGGCCTATCATCTAAAGTCCGAGACAGGGAAGATGCTCCCGAGAGCATGGAATGCCGAACAATTGAAGAAATACTACATGTAATAATTTATGTTCGGCAATTTTATCATCAATAAAGCAACTTATTCACCAATTTATTTTCAAGTATGACAAAGTAGCATCAACATCCACCCGACTCCCTTCCTCGAAAGAATTATGGAAGGGATACCTAGGGTACCTGACTACCCACCTCGAACGAATTAGCCTACAAACGCGGTCTAAAGTTATGGGGGATAGCTCAAAAAAGATAAGGATAATAAAAGGCTTCAGCATGACAAAATCACGAGAGATAGCTCGTCAAAGATCGAGATGCTATAAAGGGAGATTTAACCGAAGCTGAGTCAAGCTCTCGGATATAAATCTCACAAGAAGAGGCTTGGATAAAGATATGAGGATAAAACCTCTTTAAAAAATAATCAAGTAAGATTCAACACTTCGGTACAAATATTTTTTTCTATTCTCCTTAATAAAAATTTCCAACAAACCGATTGTTTGTTCAAAATTTTTTAGGGGGATAGCTTAAATTTCAATTCCAAGGTTCGACCAAAGCTTTCCTCAGAAAAAACTTACACAAACCGATTGTTTGTCCAAGTTTTGGGGGGTAGCAGTTGATAAAAATCCCTCTGTAGAGACTCACACAAACTGAGTGTTTGTCTAAGTCTTGGGGGGTAACTTCGGTTTAAAAGTAAGATTCACAAGGCAGTAAACCAAGAATCCGAGCCTCGTCTCAGAAGAAGTTTGTTGTTCGTATTCGACTTAAGCTTACTGATTGTTTATTTAAGTCAACAAAAGATTTGAAAGTAAGGTTGATTAAATCAGTGTGGAAAAGTGATGATTTTCAGCTAATCCTAAAAATAACTTTAGAGGAATTTTCATTCCCTAAGTTATTAGGGGGGTAACAGCTCGGAAGAAAAAATCAGGTATAATTGACAAGATAAAGAAAATGAAGATCAAAATATTCGAAGACTTAAATCTTTGTTCATTACCAAAAAAAAAAAAAAAAATATTATATAAGAAAGGTAAATATACATTTTGAAGAAGGTGGAACCCCGAACCCCAAATTCGGCTTTCAGGCTGCATTATCCTCATCCTCAAGAGGATCATTGAAAGGGTTCGGAGTGACGAAACCCCAGCTCGGGACATCAGGCATAAAATCTTGGCCGAACTCCTCCATTTCTTTGATAGCCTCATCCGTGATCCCAACTAGAAGCGGCCCCACGGTGCTTGGATCGAACTTGTACTGAGGATTTGTTGTCAAAGTTTGAAAGTTTTCGAACCCCTAGTTGAAGCCCCGACCCCAGGTTTGGTCTCGGAGATAAGGCACATAGCTCAGCTGTTTTAGGTAGCGCTTTGTCTTAGCCTTTCATTGATCTTATCTGGCCCGAAGTCTGATCAAAAGGCTCTTTGAAAGCTCCTGTGCCTTTAAAACTTTGGTCTTCTCGGCCTCAAGCCTCTCCACCTCGGCCTCAAGTTTTCCCTTCTCGGCTTCAGTGATCTCGGCATTTTTGCAAGCTTCGGAGCATTCGTTTTGAACACCCGCAACCGAGACTCTAGTTGATCCGCATGATCAAGCTCACTAGATAGACCCTCGATAGAGCGATTATACTGCTCGTTAGCTTCGAAGACTTCCTTCTTCATCCGAGCATTGGTAGATTGCTCCTCGAAGATTATTGAGTCCCAAGAAGCAAGCTCTTTTCTCGGGTTTGGAGGAGAGCTTTCAGATTTGCTACTTCTTTTTCAAGTCCCGAAAGTCTAGCTTGCACCTTAGGAGCTGGAGCCGTCGGTTGCACTTCTTGATGCCTCTCGAAGTTTTGCCAGAGGGTAGTCATCTTCACCAGAAGCTACAAAATCAAAGGAAAGGAAAACTCAGAACAAAATACGAGTTGACATAAAATTGTGTTAAACAGAGAGTTGTATCGAGAATTTTACCTGAAAGTGAGAGATAAGAATGCCTTGGGCAATCCTCTCGAGAGAAGTGGCCCCTACATTACCTAAGAATCCCTCGGGGATGAGACTCTTGATGGCCTCCATCGAATGTCCAAGAAGACCCCTGCCCAGAACCTCGAAGGCCGATCTAAACCTTGAAGAACTAGGTCCCTCGGGGTTTGGAGTGGCCTCAGTATTCAGAGCAACTTCAGATTTAGTTTGCCTCTAACCAAATGAGCTAGCCTCAGGATCAGCTCCAAGCCTATCTTGAGCTTCGACATTTTGAGGAGCCTCGGGCCTCACTACATCTACACCATCGAGATCAGCTCCTGGCCTATCTGGAACTTCGGCATTTTGAGGAGCCTCGGGCCCTACACACCTACACCTTTTGGTGTTTTCCTTTCAACCGCCTCGGTTTGATCTTTGGCTGGATTGGCCCTTGGAGATGTCCCATGCTCCACTTCACACTTGGTTTCAAGGGGTGGAGGAGTGTCCATCTGCTCCGCAGAGGGAGTCCTAGGGGTGTGCTCCTCCATGTCTTCGGCGTAAGTTTGATTTTGAGGGTTGGCAGCCTCTTCGTCGTCATCAGCATCGGATCCATTGTCCGAAAAGGCAGACTCTTGTCGAACCTCCTCTGTATCAAAAGGCCTTATGACCGGCCTACCCCACATCAACTCAGCCTCCGAGATTATTCCTGCCAGGCGATCTCGAGGCCCAAATTTTCTTCTCTTGGCCATATGCTTCACCTGAGGCCGAGCAAGTTCATTTGTTCTCGCCTCGGGAGAGGGATCATTCTCGTTGATTACTGTCTCGGGTAAATGACTCGCCGCCTCGGTATTTCCAAGATTGACCTCATCGGTGTGTGACCTCGAAGGACTGGATGGCCCGCCAGAATCAGATTCATCCACCCGAGTGAAGGTGGGCAGAACAATCGGTTCTCAGGTTGGGGAGCACTCTGGGATGAACCCTTCAAAGCTCACCAAGCCTTCTTTCGTGTTGGCTTCAGGCACGGGGCCTCGGGAAATCTCCGCGAACGAACGATTTACCGTCCTCATAGGAGGGGCCCTTCTCGGGACAAAGGCCGCCAACGAAGGAGTCTGCTTCTTCTTCTTTGGGGCTACGGTCTCGGTATCAACCGCTCTTTTCTTGGCGGGCTGCCTCAAAGCCTTTGGGGCCTGGTGGGAAGCATCACCTTTTTTCTTGCCTTTTCCTCGTTTGGTCATCATCTTTTTGTTAGGCGGAATCGTGTATCTGAGGAACCGCTTCATGGCCTCATCAGTGACGATATGGTCAAAGTCGATATCATCAAACTTCTCAGCTTTCAACTTCGCCGCGGACCAGTCGGTCATTTCTTGCACTTCAACTCGTTCCAACATGCTGATCTCCGGAGCTTCACATCGTTCGAGGCCCAATTTCTTCCAAACCCGAGACATCCTTCGGTCACTTGGTAGAACAGTGCCCTCGGGGCATTCCCACTCCCCGGACACTCGGAAGAATTGCTGCTCCCAGAACTTATTATTCGTGAGACCCGACTTTAGTTTGATAAAGATTGGGAGGTGTCAGACAGTCAGCTCGATTACTCCGTTTGATTTTTGCCTCGGTCGATAAATGTTGAAGAATTGAAAAATGTTCATCTCCTTGTCCAGAACCATCCTCCACAGTATGTAGGACGCAAACAGATATCTCCAGGAGTTGGGCATGATCTGGCTCGGAGCAACCATCAAGAACAAAACCAGATCTCGGGCAATCTCAAGAAAAGGAAGCCGAAGCCCTACCAAGAACATCCTTTCAAACAGTGTTATCTCACCCCCGTTGATGGACCGAGTCTATGGGTTTTGATAAAACATCCTCACCGTCGGTGGGATGTCATAATTCTGACAAAGAACTTCTTCGTGTTCTTCAAAGACACAAACGTCTTTTCGATTCTCGAGTGGCTCAAGGGTGGGAGCTACTTCGGCTTTTTGGTTTTTGGCCTGACCAGAATGCCACGAGTAGGTTGACATCTTGCCATTTCAGGGAAGGAAGTGAGAAAGTCGAAAGAAAAAGCTTGAAGAAACAAGAGAGAAAAAATTGAGAACTAAGAGTGAATAGTGAAAGTGAAAGAATTCGATGAAGTACAATATTTATAAGGGGGTAAAAAGTAAAGAGTTAATTGCCCCCCACACGTGTCCGAGAACTCAAGGGGCGCCATCATCTCAAATCCCCAAAAATTGAAGAGTTAGCCGCCCAAAAATTTAGAATGCCAAATCTTCATTAAAGGCGAGACCTCGAAAATGTAAGCCTTGATTTGAATGATCGGTGTCATCATGAGTTGTTAGAATTTGATCATTATGACAAGGGTAAGGATAGTTGACACGTACGGATTTTGAGGAAACAAATAATTCCCTTAAATTCAAAATTTGAAATAAGAGAATTGAGAGGTAATTGTTGGGGAAATAATTAGTTTCGAAGACACGTGGACCCCATGATAAGTCAGAGGTTCAATCCACAGGTCCAATCCTGCTCGGTCACCTCAGTCAGAACACCTCGGATGTTTGTCACAACCTTATATGAAGAGTTCATGTCGGTGCCTGAGTACCTTGGACTATGATATATCTTGGTAGATTGAGCACCTCTGACCTAAAGACTTCACAGGGAGCGAAATATGCCGAGATCTCCTATTCTGGACGGGAGCAAACATATCTCGGATATTTCAACCTTGGGGAATTAGTCGAGGTGCGATACAATCGCCTCAGAGCTATCTCCTCATATTTAACAAGTAAGTGTTTGAATGCAATGAGAACTTTATGTTCGAGATAAATGGGCATGGATCTTAATCTAGGTTTCAGCAAGATTTCTGATAAGAGTTTGGTCCCAAGATTCTCAGGATTAACCCTTATCCCGACATTAATGGAGAAGATATCTATTAGTGTGGAATCAATCTAAAGAGGTGGAATACTATCCAACTTATACTCGATTCAAACTCTATGAAGATAAGGTTGAAACCTACACGATCCTGGACTCAAACTCCTTTGTCCAACTGTGCTTCAAGAACTCCAGTAAGTCTTTAACTGTGAGCCTATAAATAAGACTGGTACACCAGGTATTTACACAAATTCTCTAAGCTCTGAGATTTTTGATTCACCATAAAAAGTAACAAAAACTGACTTAGGCATCGGAGTGGTGTAGCCGGCACCCCCGACTAGTTGTTTATTGTTTTTGCAGGTTTAAATAGAATCATCTAAGGAAGACAAATGATGAATCATAGGCCGACACGTCACCATACCGGAAACTGTACCAACATAAACATTGTAATAAAGAATTTTTCATGAAATACAAATTTGTAGCCGGCCCTTTGAATAAGCTTTCTAATGCTTCTAAAATTGTCTTAATATGATATTAGAATCACAAGATATTCTAAAATAAATTTGCTTGTAAACTAGCACGCATCAAATACTTACTCATATTAGAAATGCCACGGATATAAAAAGTACAGATTATATACTTTATCTTATTGTGTTTTCTACATAGAGAAATGATACACTTACATCTCTTATACATCTTTTCTATATCTACATACAATCAAGTTTTAAATCCACCATTGAATTTGTGGAGCCTAATGTGGGCCTTATAAATTCAAAGGTCAAATAAATTTAAAAATGAGATATACAAAAGATGTATGAAAGATTAATAAGTTATAATAATGACATCAAAGAAATAAGAAAGATTTTCCGCATGGTAACCATAGATTGTTATTCATGAATTATGTTAATTCATGAAAATACTACCCCTCAACCACCCAAGATAGTTCTGAGCAGCTCTCTTCACCCCCATCACATCTACAGTACTGTTAGATAATACTCCATCCTACTACGTGTAGTACTCTCTATTTTCATTTTATTGAATTTGGATCAAGTTCATGTAAATGAAAGAGTAAAATTATATATATATATATATATATAAAATGATGCTTTTGCTTTTCTGTTTACATAAACTGGCTCCTTGAACGGGAGAGAATCTGGGTCTCATTTTATTGGTTTGATATTACCATACTTATTAGTTATTAAATCAATCGTTATTAAAAAAAAATCTAAACACCAATTAACATTAGACCATAAAAATAAAAGTGGCCTCTTATTCAATCACTCAAGCTTCAAGAACATGTGTCTTGGGAAAAGAAAACATAATGCAAATGTTACCTCAAAATTCCCCTCATTCAGCAAACACATGATGATAATCTCTTTGGGACCCCAAACCCTCACGCTACAAGTGTACTTGTGGTAGACAAGCATGCTTGTGAGGTCGTGACACCTTTTCTTTAGAGTGAAAATACAAAGGGATAATTACACTTAACCCCCCTGATTTATTCACGGTGTGACGATTTATCCCCCAATGTATCAAAATTGGTACATGACCCCCCCCGAACTTGCCAACGTGTGGCAAAATCAACCTTCCGTCCAATCGACCGTTCGTTTGGACGGAAAATTGGTCACGTGCAAGTCACGTGACCGTTTAAGACAGAGACCCTCCCAAGTCACGTGACTTGCACGTGACCGATTTTCCGTCCAAACGAACGGTCGATTGGACGGAAGGTTGATTTTGCCACACGTTGGCAAGTTCGGGGGGGTCATGTACCAATTTTGGTACATTGGGGGGTAAATCGCCACACCGTGGATAAATCATAAGGGTTAAGTGTAATTATCCCTAATACAAAACTATAACCTTTTAAAACTAGAATCTTTTAAAGATAAATTATAAATATATGGTTTTCATCTCCTTAAAAGTTCAAATTTACTATTAAATTTTTTTTATGAAATTTACGCGTAAATTTTACAAATTTTATAATGAATTTACAAAATAAATGAACAAAAAATAGTAAAAAATAAATGTTTAACAACTAAATTCTTTTAAGATTTGGCTTTAGTGGTAAGAAAACTATTACATATGTGACGTAGTTTTTCTAATGGTCCAAATTTAATTTTTTATCTATTTATTCCACGTAAAAACTCTTCAAATTAATCTAAATCGTTCTACTGTTGTCGTTTTTTTTTTTTATTTAATTTTTATGAGACCTCAGCTAAATAGCCTAAATGTATTTGGATCCTCTTCAAATGATGAATTGGAGAGTATCTAATTCATATAAAAATAAAGATAAAATGTGAAAATATAATTTTATTCTTATTTTTACCGGGACTGAATAAGGATCCGTTTCCAAGCAAAATCCCTTTCTTTAAACCTTCGTTAAATACGTGCAGTCCAAAAATGAGACACTCCATATGCGTGCCACCGTCCTTGTCACGTATAAAATAAAAATATTAACAAATAATTTAAAATATTTAAAAAGACTCACTTTTATATTATAAAAAGACTTACTTTTATATTATATCAAAGAACTTATTAAAAAAAAAAATCCCCTAAAAAAATATTGGGTTAAATACGTATGACCCCCCGGTGGTTTAAAAACTTTATTTTTTGCCTATATAGTTCATTCTGTATCATAAATGATATCTCGTTTATGGCTAAAGACATAGATAGTCAAAGACGGAGCCAGAAAGTATTTTGAGAAGGGGCCAAGCCGTCAAGACATGAATTATAAATATATTAAAATAAGGGTAATGGTCAAAGCATAAATAAAAAATATATTAAGATTGAAGATGAAATAAATATATAAAAACGAAATTAGCATAAATTTAGTTTTGACAACAAAAATTAAACATAATAAGTGTTTCATAATACATCAAATTTAACCAAAACACCTATCAAAATGAAACCTATCATTTTTTTGAATCCCGAAAATCATCTATAAAATAAATTTACATGGTTATGTTGGAGTCTTTAGAAAAGTAAGAAAAAAAAATTTTAAGTTAGCAACTAACGAACTCACATAAAGAACAATAAAATATAATAGTTTTCACATGTCAAATTCTTCAATTAATTGTTTAGACTTATAAACTATAATAACCAATATTCTCAATATTTAATAACCATAATATCCAAATTACAATACCGCTTATATTAGGAATTGAGCTTAGAAAACTAACCTCAAAAAATGCAACTTGCGTTAGTGATTCTGCACCGCTTCTGTGTTGCGAATTTATTGTTGTTCTGTGTCGTAAAAATCAGATTAAATTAACAATTTTTAAAATCAAAATTTTATAATACTGTAAAGTAAAAACTGAAAAGAAATAATAATAAAAAAAAAATTGTCAACAAGGCATTCAATAATCATTGAACAAACTAGGGGTGTACTAGGAGTGTACAAGCGGTGTGGTTAATAACCGCAAATAACCGGTAATCGACAATAACCGCTAACTGGAGAAACCGATAAATCGAAAATAACCGCAACCGAATAACCGGGTATCCGGTTGCGGTTGCCGGTTTTTATTATATATATATATATATATATATATAAATTGTTTCATGTCCAAACTAATGTTCTTTTGGTTCAAAAGATCAACTGGAATGTCCGGCCCAAAAATGAGGAGGGAGAGGATACTGCATGTGTTACACCTCGTAGAGGATCTTTCTCTAATTGCTCAGAAGAATAATGCCATTTTCTGCCCCTTGACGTGGCTAATGGCTATTAACTTCAATGGGGCCGACAAATCCTTACCTGCCCATTTCATATGAATAACATATGCAAATATCAACTAGTGGAGAAATATTTGTGATTTGTGAGACACTATGAATGGCAGGTATTTCATGTTATATTGTTAATTTGTTATGAAAATTGAAAATTTGAGTTGCTAGAAACTTGGTTTTTTATTAAAAAAAATTAAAAATTGCAACAATAAAAAAAAACCAGTTATCCAGTTAATAACCGGTTTAAAATAACCGGATAACCGGCGATTGTGGTTGTTAAAATAGACATAACCAGGGACTCAGGTTGCGGTAGGGGTTATGAGCAAATAACCGTTACTGCAATTACTTGTACACTCCTAAAACAAATCAAATAATTTTTATGACACAAATTAAAAAAAAAAAAAAAAAGTACAAAATTTGACTTTTAGTTCTTCAAACGTCACTTTTCATTGTTCAATTTGTACAAAATTTGTATTTTTCTCCTTATTAGTCAATGTTGGGTTAGTGTAAATTTTTTAAGTCAACTTTACTCTCACGACTCGATACTTCTGATCGACTAGACTTTTCTTTTGACTTTCTCAGTTTTTTCTATTTTCTTTTGTACTTATGAGCTCGTTTGTCAAGAAACAATACATTATGTATTTTTTTATTTTTATTTTTTATTTTATATTTTTCACTACTAATCAACATCAAAATATTTCCACTTTTTTCACTTTTTTATATTATATCAATAATTTTTTATTACTATTCAAATAAAAAAATTCACTACAATACAAAATATTTTCACTTTTTTATACAAATTCTTTTTATTTTATATCACATCATCACTTTTTACTAATTTCAAAAATTAACAACCCACTACTCTATTCTGTTCTGTTCTGTTCTGTAATGTCATTTGCCAAACAAGCTCCATCTTCTCAACTTTTCTCCTATTTTCAAGATTCTTCTCTAGACTTTTCTTCACCTGTGTCTAGCTTCTTCTAAAAGCCAATAATCCTTATTTCTCTTCGCTTCTTCTTTAGACACATGTCTTATGCTTAATTAAAAATAAAAATTAAAAATAATAAAAACTTAAAAAAAAAAAAAACAAAAGCTTTAATATTTTTTTTTAAAAAAAGAGGGGTGGCTCAAACCACTCCTATGACCGGTCTGGGGGTGGCTGAACCACCCCATAGCCCCTGGGGGTGGCCAAAGAGCAAAATGGTGGTGGTTGAGCTACCCCAAGGCTCTTGTAGGTGATTTCAATCACTCTTGTTTTGCTCTTTAAGAGTGACCAAATCACCCCCAAGGGCTATGGAGATGGTTCGGCCACTCCCAAACTAGCCATGGGGTGGCTTAGTCACCATTATTTTTTATTAATTTTTTAAAATTTTTTATTTTAATTTAAGTGTTTAATATTTTTAATTAGGCATAAAACACGTGTCAATTTCTTAGAAGTATTGACATGAATTTCAGTCAATTTTTAGACGGAAAGTTGGACAAAAGTTTCATCCATATCTTTAACCTTATACAATATACTATTTACAATATAAAATGAAAAAAATAAATAATATAAATAATACCTTTAAACCACGTTGACAAAATCATATTAAAAAATGTTAAATTTACAATACTAAGCCCTCACATGAGAGTAAACCTCACACATTGGAATCCACCCTCATATAAAAAATTGTTGTGTTAATGTTGTGTACGAATCAAATCTCAATCGTATTTAACCCAAAATTATTAGCAAAATAGATCTACAGAACACATCACAACACAACACAGTAAACACACGGTACACACCCCACGTCACACGTCCTTGTATGCTTTACGGATCGGTCTTATCAGCTACAGATTTTGTTACACACGTATAACACGTATAACACGTGTCATCTTGTCGCTGGTTCTTTCTTGAATAATATATATATATATATATATATATATTGTTTGTTGAATATCTTGCTAACACACGTACAAGCCTCGATATATATGCAAATAGCGTGTACAATTCGGTCCAACGCGTGGCGTCCCTACCTACTATTGTCCGTTTAGATCGTAAAAGATCACCTGCTCTTTGAAATCCGTGCTCCTGCATTCTGATGCTGACACTTGGCGTACCATTTTTACCATTCTTCTTCATCTTTTCAAATCAGTATTCAGTATTTTACATATTAATGTGACAAAACTTTTAACTATTTAATTGAAAAACTATACATTACAGAATAAGCTTATTATAAACAATTATCTAAATTTAGTGAATAATAGGGACAGAGTATAGTCCTTCTTGGAGTGTGTTTTCTTACTTGCATGGAACCAAATTAGCTCAAAATACACAATATCAAGAATACAGGATGAAGTTTCCTCCATAGAGACATATTTCCCGTTTAGTAAAAGAGCTTCATTCGCAAGCCGATAACCACACCGTTAACATTCCGCTTTAAATGTGTGACCCGCTATTTTCTGAAGGTATCTTAATGCATCACGAGCATCATCAATAATGGTGCCATACACATTCCAAATTTCAATTATATCATTTTTATGTAATGCATGTACCACCTGAAGAGCATTTTCCTCTAGTTTTACTCTTTGCAGACTCAACTTCTAGCAAAACAGTTGATCTATATAGTTTTATACTTATACTTTGATATGATTTGAACCCGATATTTGACATAAGAACTGACAATTTTTTACACGACCCTCGAACTCGACATGAACTTAACACAAAATTAACAGGTTAAAATTGATAGATCTGACATATTTAGTTAAATAGATCAAATTATGAGTACCTATATAATCTTGAGAAATGATTTTTTTTAAAATTATTATTTTTACAAATCAACCATTAATTTGTAAAAGAGATGTGTACTAGATAAAATGTGTATCAAATCTCTATAATCTTATACTCATTATTCATCATACCCTCCAACCAATTACCGCCAACTTCAAATACGTGCGCGATGGGCACTCCCAACGCCAACGCTATAAGCTTCCTTCAAATATCAATCGTCCACGCAGTACTAAACACAAATCTTAGGACCCTCCAACCGATAGTCAAAACTCATACGGCCTAGGCACATGGAATATGATTCCTTTCATTTCATTTAATGAAATAAATATTATCTATTTCAAATGAAAGGTCATGATTTAAAGTTGACATTTAACGGTGTATATAAAAGTAAGATTAACACATCTTTTAAAAATTTAATTAATGTAAAATTATGTACACTAATAAATATATTAATTTTAAATCATAACATAAAATAAATAATATCTATATCATTTAAAATGGTGAGGTCTTATTCCACACACCGACATTACCCTACTATATAATATAACAAACACAAATCGCCACCTCAGACATAAAGTCTGCCCTTCCAATTCCAATGAAAGCAACCTAATAAAAAAGCATTTACAACTTCAGTTTGCCCCTAAGAGAGGCAAACAAAAAGGTTGGCTCTGCCAATTGCTAAGAAATATGGTGCATATATATATATATATAAAATACTAATAATTCATTGTCATCTTTTTGATATAATTTTTTTATTTACGTGGTAAAGTGGTCATCTATTTTATTTTATTATTAAAACTAAAAAATAGTAGGCAATTACCTTCTAAAGTGGTATAAAAAATGTGAGAATGAATGATTCCTGTTTGTGTATATATATATATATATATATATATATATATATATAAGGGGAATATATAAGGGGAGGAGAGGAGTACGCGGACAGGCTTTTCATTTCAGTGTTCATATTTGACGTGCGCTGTGGGATTTTGAGGACGGATATAAAAAGTGGGTCTTCTTCTCCATTTCTTCTAGTGTGTGTACCAAGTATTTGTGTTCATGTTGATGGGTTGGTGTTTTGGAGGACATGAAAAAGGTCAAGGTTAGGACTGTGAGAGAGCTGTATGGTGGTACTGAGGAGGAGCCGATAAAGGCATGTGCTTGTGCTGCTTCTCTCTCTCTCTCTCTCTCTCTCTCTCTCTCTCTCTCTCTCTCTGTGTTTCTTTATGATTTTTGTTTATGTAGTTTGTCCGTCTCTGGTTCTTGGTGGGGGTTAATGGGTCATTTTTGGGTGGAATTGGTTGGTTTTATTATGTGGGTTAGTCTTGGTTTTACATTCCAAGTTGTCATTTTGATGGAATTCGTACTTTGATTGGGAGCATTTGGCGTAAACTTTATGTTTTTTGTGAATTATTTTGATGGGTTTATGGGTTTCTTTGATGTTAAGGGAAAAGGTATTCTATTTACCTGTTTTTTTTTTTTTTCTTCGCAAAATTTTTAGTGGTGAAATTTGTAAATTTATAGTTTTGAGTTGGATTGGGTGGTTTTAAGTTTGCAGTTCTGTGACGAGTTATGGAGTGGTATGAATTGTTACTGGTGTTGTTCAAAATGTCATAGCGATCATTTAGTTTTAAGTTTTTGATGCACGACAGCTTGCCCGAACTAATTCATTGTCGTAGCAATCATGAATTAATATTTCATATGATTTTTTTTTTCTTTTAATTTCTTTTCCTTACATTTTCTTGGCAACCAACCACAGGAAATATTTCATGTCTCTTTTGATTACTTTCTTGCCTGCATTTGATCACACCAACATTTCTTGAAATACTCTTTAAATTGAAAAGACTTTGGTTATATGATATTGTATTGAACTTTAGTTGGGGCCATCTCAGTAGATTTTTTTATTCAATGTGATGTTGGAAGCTATTGTAGAGTTAAAAGTGTTGGTTTCAGATAGAACAAATGATTTTTAAGGCTATTGAGCACGGTCTTTGCGTATTTCAATTTGCTTTTAGGTTATCCTCTTATTGTAAGTTGTAGTTTCTGGCTTTGCTGGTTTGCTAGTAGAATAATGGAACAGAATAGGAATATACTTGGATTTTTTTTTTTCATAGGATGGATATGTTTTTATTTTTTTATTTTTTCTACTGAGACAATCGGCATTTTATTCTCATTTTTCAGCCTCCTCCCAATCTGTTACACTAGAAAATTAGTCCCACATTAGAAAGATCGATTACCCCTCATGTGGGCGGATTACACACATTGGGATTGTGTTGGAAAATAGAGTTTTTGTCTACAGAAAAAGCTAGAAAGAGGTTTTTAGAAAAAAAAAAACCTCATTTTCAAGCTTTCCCAAAACACAATTTTGTGCTTTTTTAGAGAAAAAAAGTCAAATAAGTACATTTTAAGTTTTTTACTAATTGGATTCATTTTTGCTTGGCAGAACTTTTTATGTATTAAAAGCAATTTTTAAGATCCTTAACGCAATCCCAAACCGGGTCTAAGTCTCACATTAGTCCCTTACTAGGTGAAACTGAGTTTTATAAGTGATTTTAAAGAACTCAAATTGTAATTTGATTAGTCTTTTGGAGTGATAAACACTTTTTTGGTCACTACGAATGGTATTAGAGCAACTTAGTAACATTACGTCGCACTAAGGTGCTACATGACATAGACCCTGACAAGGAGGACGTCAGGGATTTGAGTGAGGGAGATTGCGACACCAAAGAAAGGTAGTCTTATATTGGAAAGATGGATTGCCCAAATTGAGTGAATAGATTATAAAGGTACTCATGTTTGTTAAGTCCCACATTGGTTCTTTACTAGATGAGATTGGGCTTTATAAGTGATTCTAAGGGTTTTAATTGTAACTTGACTAGTCCTTTTGAAGTGATAGCACAAATGTGGTTTGTGTTTTTCCTAGGTTGTTACATCATCCCCTCAAAAAGTTTGACTATGTTGCATGAACACTTCGACCCATATAAGGTTTCGATAATTAAGCTCACAAAAGCTCTTTTCCTACACAGTTGATCTGATTCATTAGGGTTTGTTATGATATAAATTCAATAATCTACGTATTGTTGATTCTTCTGCATTTTTTTCTTATTATAGTTTATTTTTCCTCACCTTTTATTTTATTTTATTAGAATGCTACATTGTTGGCATATCGTACGTATCTAAAGTTGCCTATCTGGCACCATGCATCTGTTTCAGATAACCATTGTGCTTGTATAAATGCAACATTATGAGTAATCTTGCTCAATTTATCTCTTGTTACTTTTGTTTTAATTTTATTTTTTGGTATTTAGCTTTTCCCTTGGATTATGTTTGTTTTCGATTTACGCCTTTTTTCTTTTTTCTTTTAATTTTTTTTTTTTTTTATAGCATTTGCAGCAGGGTTCATCCTGCACTGAAGAACAATTTGATAGGCATTTCTCGAGCTGTGAATTTCAAATGGGAGAAGAGTCCAGGACATGCAACTTTTCCAGCAGTACATTTCAAAAGCCAGAAGAATGCAGTACGTGCAACGTGTCTGCCACCCCATGCTCATCATCTATGCATCTCGAACGAATGGCATCAGTAATGGGCACCAAGGTTGATGAGTTTTCAGATGAAGCCTGTAAGAGGAGAGCAGCTTGTGGCAGCTCTTCTAGTGATGTTGACCTGTTATCTCCTTCGCTGAGTAGCGGATGCAATGGTAGACAGCACACCAGCAGTGAAATAAGCAATGTTTTTAGTGCATGTTGTAGTCATGATTCATTCTCTGAAAATGTAGAAAGTAAAGCTACTTTGAAGTCCACTGATGTTTCAGAAAACATTGAGATGCATGTGAAGGTAAACACTGGCCCTACTGCTGAAGGAAAACATGCTTTTCCAAAAGTGCAAATAATTTATCCTCAAATCTACTCAAATCAGCTTCAGAAGCAGAAAGAAATGGATTGCCTTGGTGATAACGTCTTGTGCATCAGTCGATCAGACTACGCAAAAATGATTGTGGGAGATCATCAGGGTGATGCTAACATGAAGGATTTATTGTGTGCTTCAGCTTCAGTTGATAGCGTTCCTGCTGTTGAAAAGGCTATTAATGATCAACCTGCCTGCCATTATCTGGACCGTAGTAGTCATTTTGATAAAGTGGACAATCATAATCCTTGGAGGCCAAACTTTGGCAAAGACTCTGCGCAGGCTGTAGCAGATATTTCAAGCAAATCAGATCAA
This sequence comes from Alnus rubra, assembly GCA_028654335.1. NCBI lineage: Eukaryota > Viridiplantae > Streptophyta > Magnoliopsida > Fagales > Betulaceae > Alnus > Alnus rubra. The sequence continues at coordinate 1,006,799 of JAJPGS010001029.1, read as the reverse complement.
TCAGAAATTTCTTCCTTAAGAGATTTCTGTGCTGGCGCTAGCTTGCTGAAGGTGTGTAATTTAGATTCTTCATTAGGTGGCTAGTTAATTTTGGTTAATGAAATTCCCTATGGTTTGAAGTTTAATTTCTGTCTTTATTTTCAGGGAGAGCCTTCTGACTGCTCTGAGGAGCAGGTGGAATCATCATTAAAAAGAGTCGCAACCTTCAGGGTTAGTAGACAGATGCAAGATGTGCATAACCATGCTGCATCTATGATAGATGATGCTGGCATGAATAATGGAAATCTGGCGGTTGAAGCTGTATTATTTTCAGATCAAAAGGACCACATTGGGAATTCTAGTGCAGTGGTTGTAGAACTCAATATGCAGGAGTCTCCTTTGCAATCCCAGATTGTTGACTGCAATGATAAATCAATTACATTGGAGGATGAAGTGTGTAAATTTTCCTTCCTGTTATATTTTGCTACTGTATACTGCTTTGGCATCGGGTGAACTGCACTTATCTTACCTTATTGGGATGTCATGAATAAATGGGATTTCTAGATATGAAAATGGAGGCTGTTAAAAGCTTAAAATCATTGAAAAACAAGTTTCTTGATCCTTAGAATTGTATATTTTGCTGTCACTTCTTGAAAATTTACAACTAGTTAGATATGCTGTCAAGGCATCCTCAACATTCTCTCTCTCTCTCTCTCTCTCTCTCTCTCTCTCTCTCTCTCTCTTCCCCCCCCCAAAAAAAAAAATAAAAAATAAAAAATTTAAAAATGAAAATAATAATAATAAAAAAAGATGACCCACCCACCCACGGCTGGGCATGGGTCACAAGATTGAATTCAATTTTATTTTTTTTGAACTTTTTATTTTTTGAAGGGGGTGTTTTGGTCATTTTAATTTCCTTTGTTAGGATTTAAAGGAAAATCTTGATGGAAGGGGGTGATTGAAAGGGATTTGACAATCTAGACACCCACATTGCAAATTTTTTAAGTTTAGGGGGGACATTGAAAGAGCATTGGTAGTTTAGGGGGTTTAAGTGAAGTTTCCCCTAAAAATAAAATAAAAGACTGTACTGCCCACATTGCTGAATGCTTGTTTAGCAGGTCTAAGATTTCCTAGGTGGTGCTTTGCCTTATAAATTATGTGAGCTTTCTGTTTAAATACTTTCTGTAAATTGAAGGCTGGCATAAGAGTTCTTGAGATAGCAATACATAGGAAATGATGTGCTCTGTACTGTCCTATATCTTATATTATAATTTTCTTCTGAAAGTCAATAACTTGTAATTTATGTCATTATCATTTTGATGGTTTTAAGAAGGTAGTGCTTTCGGATTATCAGATATGGTTATAAGTGTTCATTTTATGATATTTATGACTGTTGAGATGTGTATTGCTCAAAATATTCACTCTGTTAATACATGCAATTTTTTAGATAACTTACTGATTTGATGGCCATAGTTTAAGAACTATAGTAAGTTTTAATATTAATTGCCTAGCACATGCTAATTGTCATGGCACTGCCTCATAAGACATGCTGGGAAAAAGTTCAGATTAAATGCTGCTTAATCAGCAGTTTTAGGAAGACATCCCATTGTGTAATTGGCAGATGATAGTGTTAGTTGACATAACTGGAATAAGTGTTGATTCTAGATTAGTATTTTGAACGGTTTCAAAGGTGTTAAAGATTAAGTTCAGATAGAATCTGTGGAATGGAACTTTAGCAGAACTAAGAGCAATGGCATGAGCATGGTGAAAATGGATGGTTTAGTCCTAGCAAAATGAAAGAAGAAAAGAGGGAAAGAAAGAAAGAAAATTGATTGTGTAGAAATCTAACTTGACCTTTTAGATAACTTGGATTGTTATCCATAAGGAACGCGAGTTTGAATAAGATATCATCAATTGGAGGAAATGGAGCCTTTAAACTTAAAAGGATAAAATTTAGACCAGCTATTCTTTATGTTATATTCTGATACTGACTCAAGGTAAAATAATGTTTAATAGATGTAGCAGTCAAAATGAAGGAGTTATGAAGCTAGATGTTATTAGGCAACTTAGGCTACAACATGTCCTACTGATTAGATTGCTATTCTCATCTAAACAGATTTTGAAGTCTGTTCAAATTTTGAAAGTTCAGTTACATAGTACTTCAAGAATGCTAATTAGATGGAATAAATCTAGAACTTATTTGAACTTATATGATAAAGAAGAAACCTTTGAAAGCCTAAATATAAGAGGAGAGAGATGCCTTGGACTGAGAGTCTATACCTGAAATCAATAGTAAGGATTCTGAAGATAAGAACTTCATGTCAAGCCTATTATTCATAACAAGCTGTTTGTTCTCGACCAAATTAGGTCCAATGTATTATAAATTACAAGGCCTTTTTTGAACCCAAAATGTTTGCTAGTTACTAAATTTGGTAATGTTCCTTAAATACATATAACTAACTCATGATTGAAATGAATGCTAAACTGAAAGCTTGTAAGAAACTGGTTACTCAAATAAGTACAATGATCGCATTTCCAACTCTGAAACCCTCCTGCATCAGGGGCCTCAAATCTTAGGGTGGTCACAGAAGAAAAGACAGATTTAGAGAAGTTAGGCTTCGCAATGGCAGACATCATTTAAGATGGTCTTTTCGTGTGTTATTAAGATCAAGTAACGCACTAATAAAGAAAAAGTAAAATGTAGATTGAGGTGGGAGGAAAGTCATTATTACTAATAATTTAGTAGAAAATATTGCCCTAGATAGTGTTGATATACAAAGCTGAATTTCTGTGGCTGACCCCATGTAGTTTGGCTATAAAGTCTCATTGAGTTAGTTGGAGTTAGCCTAGTAAGTCAATTGGAAAATTTGATTGGTTTCTACGTCTTTTTTGGTATGGTATCAAAATAATTTTAATTATCGATTGTTTAGTTTCTATATCTCCAAAAAATTCATTGAATTGGTTTTCCCTGTTTGATTGATGGTTACTCAAGCCTAGTGGCCTTGACTTGGAGGGGTTCCTCGTCATTTAAAAAAAGAAAAAAAAGAAAAGCATTATGTTGCTATCCAAATAACTTCTTGGCGATGTTGGTGTGTATAAAAAAAAAAATTAAAAAAAAAAAATCTTGGTGATGATGGTGATGAATGCTTAAATTGTTAATGTATTTGAGATCATTTTCATACCATTTCACAAATTTGTATGACTTGCACCAGTCTATGGTCCAAATTTAGATTACCCAGTTTCTTCAATCTTACTGAAGCCTTAGATCCAAAACTGGTTGTCTTAGCATGGTTTTTCGCCATTCAATTCTATATAGAATAATGGCCTTCAGTCCATCTTTAACAATCATGACTCTTACAACATGTTGGTTAAATGAAATTAGGGTACATATTTTAGACATGAGCTGATACATAATGGACATATGCAACATACACGATCACTTGTTGATACTGAAGTCTAACATTCATTACTACATAAGAGAATTAGATAAGACCATGATTAACAAAAACGTAAATTCTGCTACTGCACCATTGAATTTATTTGAACTTTTTTATGCGTATTCCATGAAAACAATGGTTGAAGTCTTAAAAATGTTATGATTTAACTTGCTTATCTGACAAAGCCAAGCTAAAATTATGATTTATGTCATACAACATCTCTATTATTGTCTTTCATCTCAATCTATATGTTTGTGTTATGCTTAGTTTTTCATCACCGTTTCGCCTTTCTTTTTTTTTGTTTGTTTCTTTATAGATATAGCACCTTTATACTGCATTTATTGTCGACATAATAACATTTACATTCTGTTTTGAGCAACAGGTAAGTGTTTGTGATATCTGTGGTGATGTAGGCTGGGAAGAGTCGCTTGCTATTTGTAGCAAATGCTACGATGGCGCTGAACACATGTAAATATCTTCTGGAGTTTTTACTCTCTCTCTCTCTCTCTCTCTCTCTCTTTGCCTTTTAAAAGCAAACTAGGTTTATGAGTGTTCCATCATTTTCTTCCCTTTCCACGAAGATGAAAGATGAAAGATTGAAGTTTTGTTTTGTATCAAACAGCTATTGCATGCGTGTTAAGCTGGACAAAGTTCCTGAAGGTGATTGGGTGTGTGAAGAATGCATGCTTGGGGAGCAGATGGACATACGAAATGAAGATGAAGTGCCAAAAACTGCTAGAACCTCAAAAGCATCGTTCATGAATAGAATTGTTAAAATATCTACAATTGCTAGTGCTTTCAGATTTAAGAGTGGTTTAAAATTGAACAGAAAGGGTTCAGATGTTGAGGAAGTCCAAACAAAGAAAGGAGATTCTTCTTCTCTTTTATCAGCTAAGAAACATGCACGAAACTCGGAAGCTGGTCTGGTGACAAAAAGGACTCTTGAAACAAGCGATAAATCATCTAGGGCATCAAGAACCTTCAGTAGATCTCTACTTCATGGGAAGTCTTCATTTAAGAATTCAGGTAAGACAAAATCAAGCCAGCCCATCAAGTCACTTCTCTAGTGACCAATCTTTTAATTATATTCCTGACGATGAATGCTTACCAGCAATGACAGGTGATAAATCACCCCAATTGCAATCACAAACTCAGTTGCAGCGGGGTGAGTATCTGCTTCATAGCTTTAGGGCACAAGCCTGTGTTGTTCATTATAATGTTTTCTCTGGGTTGTTGTCTATTTAATTTAAGATTTTCCCACAACAGGTTCTCTTTTTAAGTCGAAATCATTTAACATTATGGACTCGAAAGTGAAAGGCCAACTTGCAAAAGGTGTCAATGTCCAAAAGAAAATTTTTGCCAGCATTACTACTGTTGAGGACAGGAGAAAGGAAGGACGTTCCAGAATACTGTGTAAATCCTTGTCATTTGATAATGCTAGGTTACACCTTTCAAATGCTGACGATGTAAAGGTTACAAAGCTGTCTCCTAATTGTTCTAGTCTTGAGGAGTTTAGGAAATTAGGCCATACAAAAGAATGCAAGTCAACTCAAGGGAAGTATGCGTCTGAATTACACCCTACAGTTAATTCACCAGTTGCTAATTCTGGTATCTCATCATTGAGTGTAAAAGAAAATGCATCTCATGGCGAAACATTCTCATCAGTATCCAACTACCATGACCTTGAGGCCGTCCAGGGTCATGAGCTATCGTATAATTCATTGAACCCATTTAGTCATCTGGTGCAGCAAGGCTTAAAATATCCAGATGGGTTTGATGACGTGAGCCGGCATGTTGAACACTCCACAGAAGCAGCTTCTGTTGCAAAAGCAAACCATTCAAAAACCATGTTTCCGTCCAATGAAATGCCGTACTTGAGAAACTTTCCATGGTTTACGGCAGCCATTCCGTCTCTAATTTCTGCTGTTCCACAGCTTCATTGCATATGGCAGTATGGTCTTTTGCTCTTTTCTGAAAGTTCATTGCCAGTGTTTGTTTTAACTCAACTCACTTTGGTACCTTGCTAATTATGTCTCATGCAAGAGTATCTGAATTCATGCAGAGGCGAATTTGAAATGCAGAGAAGTGTAAAACTTCCAAGTTCTTGTAACGGGATACAAGCGCACCTATCAACTTATGCTTCACCTAAAGTTCTTGAAGTAGTTCTCAAGCTTCCTCAAAAAATTATATTTGAGGAAGTACCCCGCCTTAGCATTTGGCCAACTCAGTTCTCTGAAAATCATGCTACAGAAGATAATATTGCACTCTACCTTTTTGCCAAAGACCTTGGAAGGTAACGTATAGGCATTTTGTTGTGCAAGTCAAAGTGTTCCTTATGCTGTCATTCACATTTGTATGCTTTTTATGCAGCTACGGAAGAAACTACAAGAGCCTGCTGGAATGCATGATTAAGAATGACTTAGCACTCAAGGGAAATTTGGATGGAGTTGAACTGTTAATTTTCACATCTAACTTTCTGCCTGAAAAATCTCAGCGTAAGTAGCATTGACCTTAACTTCTATATTAGTATAGAAATTTATTTGGAGACCCGCAAACAAGTTCATTCACTTCTTCAAATTATATTATTTTTTCTTGGCAGGTTGGAATAAATTATTGTTTTTTTGGGGTGTATTTCGAGGAAGAAGGGTTAGCTGCTCACAAGACATGCAGAGTTCCAAGAAGGTACTGATATATTCCCTAGAGTAATTACTCAATGTTAAGTGAAACATAAGTCTTCAAATTCTTCAAATACACTTGGTAGCTTTGTGTTCAAGAAAAATTTATTGGATTTCATGCATCTATTGTATGTAGGATAGAAACTCATAATGCCACGTGTGAAATTTTGGTGTTTTGTTGATTGAAATACTTATGCTTCTTTCATCATTTATTGATTAATTATCTTGATTTGGTTAGAGAACCTCAATTTCCTTGCCAAAAGTCTGTTAATATTGAATTAAAGAGCAAAGTGTTCCTTAACTGTAAATTTTGATCATCCAGTTTTGGATTATTGAGCAACATATTCGTTACCCTAGAGTATCAGAATTTAGCACTGATGTATTTGTTCTTCCTGCAGAGAGAAGAAAGAGATGCTAAAAGGCAGGAAACAGATCTCAAACCTTGTTTTCAAGAAAGTGGAGAATATATTGTAGACCAAGAACGTGAATGTAAGAGGATGAAGAGTTGTTTCAGTGTGGCGAATGGATGTGATGGTTCTACAGGCACAAAGTATTTTGGTGATAGACTTCCATCTGGTATAAATGGCTTTGCTCCTTCCTTTTCCTTGGAGAATCTCAGATGGGGTGGAGTCTATGATTTGGCTGCATCTTCACCAGAGAGGCAAGTACTTCCGACCGATGAAAGGGATCGGTCGGAACACGGGGCTCTAAATCTTGAGCTTTGCTTGGGAGTCGAAAACAAATCAAACAAGCAGGGAGTCATGCCTTCCTTTCTTGGTATCATGGACAACAAAACTGACCAAGACAAGCATTTTGAGCCACTGGTTAACAAAAGCAATAAAGATGATGGTGAAGTCTCTTTATCACTATCTCTTTCCCTTGCATTACCTTTCTCCAACAATTAGCAAGTGTGAAAGCTTGCAAGAACAAAGCAGTTGCTGCATGAGAGGCATGCTGTGAAAAAACCTCGCTGTCACTTTCTGGAGGCTTTGCAAGCTCTTAGATATAGAAAGATATACTGTGAATAGGATGAAAAAAAAAAAAGAAAAAAAAAAAAAGAAAAAAAAAAAGAAAAAAAAAAAACTTTTAATGTATACCAGGAGCATGATGACGACCCTAATCTTATTTTAATAGAAGCCAATTTTCCATCTGGTTTAGAATTTATGTAAGATTTCTAAGTTTTTGTTGTTTTCGTTTGATTCTTGCTTGAAATTTGGTTCAATTAGTTATTCATCAGAATATTTCTTCATTTTGGTTCAAAAGGCTTTATACATAAAAACGTGCAACTTAATTTATTTTCGGGGTAATTACTTTTTCCCCCATCAACTATCAGCCATTGTCAACATGCTCCCATGAACTGACACATCGATCAAAAGAGAGCATTCAACTACTAACTTTACATACTTTGTCCCCCTCCAACAGGAAATCCTGTTAACTTGGACGAAATATTTTATTTTTGGGCGTTAATTTTGGTTTAAAGACCAAAATGCCCTCCAACAGTAATTAATAAAAAAAATATTAAAATTAATATGTTTAAAAAAGTTGAGGGTATTTATGTCATTTTTGAATTTGAGTTAGGGTATTTCAGTCTTTTTACGAATTAAACTGACGGAAAGGGGCAAAGTATGTAAAGTTGGTAGTTGAATATTCTCTTTTGATCGAGGTGTCAGTTCATGGGGCCATGTTGACAATGGCTGGTAGTTGATGAGAAAAAAGTATTTACCCCTTTATTTTTTGTGTGTAAGATTTCTAAGTCTTTGCACGTTTTTATGTATAAGGCCTTTTGAACCCGGCCCATTATTAGCTCTATGTAATAATGTAAGCAAAAGTTTCTTGATTTTTTTTTTTTATAAAAAAAAAATTAAAAATCTCTGACCCAATGGAAAATAATATAAGACAAAAAATTTCAAAAATCCCTTTTTAATATCTATTAAGTCATTATGAGTTTGTTACTCTTCTGAATTAGATTCTATTGGGCTTATTAGTGCTTTTCTACTAGGTAATTGTTGCTAGTAGCATTTGCAAAGTGGAGGAACATAGAAATCAAAATAAGCAAAGCATATGGGCTGAACCAAATAAATCTTTAGGGGAAAACTAACTATCTCTGTAACTTAGCCTGCTTTTGTAACAGATATATTAGTTAATGGGCTGCCTTAGTAGTTTAATGAGCCTTATTAGTTAGTGGCCTTTAGGTGGGTCTATATAAACAAGATAAATTAAATGTTTTAGGCATGAAAATTGGATAAGGAAAATGGAAATAGAATGAGAGAAATGTAAGAACAATGAAGAACAATAACACTGAAATTAGGCAAATTCGAGAATGCCTAAAACCTCCGTGAGTGATTCAAGGTACTCCCCCTCCATTTTCAGTCAAAGACTGGATACCAATTTTCATGCCTAAAACATTTAACTGATCTTGTTTATATAGACTCACCTAAAGGCCACTAAACTAATAGGCCACTAACTAATAAGGCCCATTAAACTACTAAGGCGGCCCATTAACTAATATATATGTTACACCTTCTTTACGATTTTTCGTTAAATTCAATATATGTATATATTTAAAATGACAATAATACCTTGCATCACATAAAAAGAAAAAAAAAGAAAAAAGAAAAAAGAAGAAGAAGAAAAGTAGAAGCAAGCCGTAGGTCTCCATGGCTAGGGAATTTATTTATTTATTTTTATTTTTTTTAATCTAAAAGCATAATTGTATTTTCCTAGAACGGATAGGGATAGGGATATAATAGACATTTTACCTATTTTTTGTTGGATTTAACAACAAATTATAATGTAGGGAACTAAGTGAAAGGGCTAGTCAGTTTGGGAGGTTAATTGCAACATTTTTAAGTTTGTAGGACATTTGAGTTTATTAGTAGCTCGAATCTACCACCGAATGTCCCAAATTTTGGTATTTGATTGCCGGAATCAGGTGGCACTCGTCAGATTCTGATGATGGTCGACCGTCAGAATCCTGCGTCGTCCGACCGCTGTTGTCGGATTCTGGCGAACCAGATTCTGACCAGTACAATCGAAGTCCAGCCGGAGCTGGCCAAATCTCGACAGATTCCAGCCATACAGCCGGAATCCGACGACAGTGTCCGGACATTGTCAGATTCAAGCGGCGATTGTTGGATTTCGTTTTTCGCCGTTGAGAATTTTTTCATGCAAGCCAAACGCCGAAAAATATTTTTAAAAAGAAAAATGATTTTATCAAAAATATTTTAGAAATGAAATCTTTTACGTCGAAACAAATATAATATTATTTGAAATTCTTTTCAAAGCCCAAAACTTAAAACATTTCTCAAAACTCTACCAAATCTACCACCCATATGACATATCCATCTTTCAACTTTCTTGTCTATTTGCTTTTCTATTTATTTATTTATTTATATATATATATATATTCGTAAGAATAAATTTTGAACATCTATTTATCCTTTACTTATAAAAAAAAAAAAAAAATCTATTTATCCTTTTGTTGTCTATTTGTCAATTAACATAGGTGACAAATTTGCGTGCTATATACTCTACAAGTATATGCTTTGTACACTCTCATATGGGTTGACGTCCAAACAATATTCCAAATTCATAAGCCTACGTGTACAAAAGAATTGCCAGCAATAGCATTATCCCCACGCGTCCTTCCCTCATAGGTCGACTGGATATTCCCACACCTCCATCGCACACTGCCTATGAATCCAAAACCAAAACAAATCACTCCTCTCATCTCTCTCACCGTCCGATCCTCCCACATCACAGATCGGACAGCCCCAAACGCCCCCTCTCTCTACACAAAACGTACGGTCAATCATCAATCATTCCTCGGAGCTCACCAATGGCCAAGACGAAGACCAAGACCGTTACCTGAAAGGAACTCACGTTGATGTCGCTAAGTTCGACGACGTCGTTTCCGGCCATAGCCGGAGCGTGCACGAAGCTTGGCGAGTTTCCGGCGAGGAAGAGCAGGAGGCTGTGCTTGGACGGAGGGAGGCTTCCGATACGGTCTGTTCGGGGCTCGGCGGAGCGGAGTAGAGAAGGTATTGATGGGAGAAGTAGAGAGGGAGGAGAGAGTGGAGGACGAGGAGGGTTCACGAGCCCGGCCATGGAGGTGACCACATTTGATCAGAGCTTCCGCGAGACCGAGTTCCCCGTATGGGAGAAGATCGGCGCTGTGGTCAGACTCAGCTACGGAATCGGTCTGTTCCATTCTTTCATTCATTTCTTTGATTTATTTGTTTGTTTCGAATTGTTCAATGCTATATTGCTAATTTGCTATGAGGTACGTGTCTGGTGCAAACACGCCACTTTTCTTTTCCTTTTTCCGCAAAAGCAATAATTTGAGCTTCAACTAAAAAGTATTCTTTCTTTCTTTCTTCTTTTTCTTGGGGTCTTTTTTTTGTTTCTAGGTTCTTTAAGTTCTAGTTTTCATTTTCAAAATTAAAGGGTTCATATTTTGTTTACCTCAGTATTTATTTCACGTGATATGCAATGATTTAAAGAAAAATTAAGGGTATTTCATGTGTGATAAATGCTAAAGTGGAAAAATTTAAAACTATTTAATTTGAGAATAATGGGTCGGATTTAAGGGACTTTAACAAGTACAGTTCAAATTTATCACAGGGTGGACATTTGTGATACACATGGCTTCATGGTTCAAATTACATCATTGGTATAGTGGTATAGGGGCAATTTGGCTTGGGGAATCTGGGATTCTCACTAAAGCTCTTAATTACAGAATCCTGCGTTTCTGGAATTAGTTACCTGGGAACGTGGGATTTTCTTATTTAACTTGCCATGTGGTATTCCTGTTAGATTCCCGGGAATATAACATTTCTGCATCTGATGAGACTAAAATTCCTAGGAATGATAATAGGTTTTTAAAGGAGTATCCAAATTACTTGTCTAAATTCATGCAAGGAAGAGAGAGAGGAAAAACTGTGTACTCTGCTGATATTCTTTCTAAGTTCTTTTTTTTTTTTAAAAAAAAAGAAAAAATCATAATGTTTATTCTGGTTTTGTTCTACCAGGTATATATGGTGCAATGGCTCTAGCAGGAAGGTTTATATGCTCAATCTCTGGGATTGATTCTATGGGTGGTTTCCACCCATCATTAGATGCCATATTAGGAGGACTTGGATATGCAGCTCCTCCAATCATGGCCCTCCTGTTTATACTAGATGTAAGATTTGATTTAGTTTTAGAAAACCCCTTTTGTTTTCTATCGTGCTTTAGTTGATTTGTGATTTGTGCTTATATGACTTCCTGGATTCCTGCATCCTGAGCAAATTACATTGTTTGGGTCTTAATGGACAGAATATCTTGGTTTGGTGTCTTGTAAGAACTGCGTCAAGTCATAAGTTATCCATTTTTTAAGTAGATTTGACTTTTGAATTTGGGACTTATTTGTTTTATACACACACACACACACACACAAAATAATACCTTAACAAATTGACTTGGTGACAGGATGAAGTTGTGAAGTTGTCACCTCATGCTCGTGCCATCAGAGATGTGGAGGATGAGGAGCTATGGAACTTCTTTTATGGAATGTCACCATGGCAGGTAGATTATATAAAGCTGTGTGGTTTTTACATACTTTACCAACTTCATTTGGCTGTAGTGTAAGGGAAATGGTTTAATCATCCTTGCTTTTTGTAGTTTATACTAGTTGTTGCTGCAAGCTCAGTGGGAGAGGAGCTTTTCTACCGGGCTGCTGTTCAGGTATCTTCTCATAAAGATGTCTTGTTTCTACCCTTAAGCTATTCTACACTATAAAAGCCAAGGAATAACATTGTATTGAAAAATATGTGGCACAGTCGTCTCTGTGATAAAATCACACTAAGTTGATTCTATTTTGAAGTGCAAGATTTTTGAAGCGCTAAGTTAAATATTAATTTGTTTTGCCGTATTTTTCAAGCTGACCCGGTTACTGTGTGAGCATTCTAGAAGCTTCAGATCCTAGATTCAATCATCCACCCACTAGCTTTCTGGAATTTTCAAGATTTGTAATCCTGACACAATATTCAGCATAGTTTACATAATCATCCATACAATGTATTTCACATTCATACTAAGAAACATTTGAAACTTTGGAAGGCATTAACTAGGTTACCTTTTTTTTTCTTCATAATTTTGTTGAAGTACATGGAATCTATACAATTAATTTATCACATTTCTGCCATAGATGTTAAATCATGGTCCTTTAAAAATCCTATTCTGCTTTACTTCATTCTTACTAATATATGTTTTCTTTTTTGTGCAACTTCATAGGGAGCGCTGGCTGATATATTTTTACGGGGAACTGATTTTTTAACTGATGCTCGAGGAATGGCGTCTCTGGTATGTGCCCAAGTCATGTTCCTTCTTGTCATTTGTAGTAATAGTAACGTATTTCCCTTTGCTGTCTCTCCTGTTGCAAACTTGTTCCATATTTCAAATTAGGGCTCCCATTTTTTTAGTGTAAAGTGAGACTAATTTGTTTTAAGTTTCTTCCAAGTGTAGACTGGGGTACTGCCTCCTTTTGTCCCGTTTGCTCAAGCGTTTGCCGCCGTGATTACAGCTGGCCTTACAGGTTCTCTCTATTATGTAGCTGCCTCTCCAAAAGGTTTGACTCTCAGATAGTCATGTTATTAAGGAAACGTTTCCTGAACTTAAAAGTCTCAAGTTTGATTTATGAGTTGCTTATTTTTCCTCCAGATCCTACATATGTTGTTGCACCTGTTTTACAAACTCGCTCTGGTCGTGAAGATATGAAAAAGCTCTTTGCAGGTTCAGCCCCTTCCCTAAGGGAATTCTTATTACAGTGATTTCCTTTCTTGGTATTTGAAATAATCTTGTTTCATTTCCTTTGTTTGGAAACCACTTTTTCTTTTTAATCAACTTTTGCTTAAATTAGAGTTGGGATCTCCAATAAATGTCTTCTTTCATTTTGTTACTGCTAGTAATGGTTAGAGTGGTGGTTATTCCACTTTAGCTTGAATGACAATGAATAACATAAATCGATTTTGGTGATTGCAGCCTGGTATGAGAAGAGGCAATTGAAAAAGATCTATTCTCCCCTCCTGGAAGGCCTGTTAGCACTCTACCTTGGTTTTGAATGGATTCAGGTCAGTCTAGTTTACTTGATGATCAATTTGTTGTCATGGTAGGTTATAGTTTCAAGAGGATGAAACTAATAGATATAGTTTCTGTATCTTTTGATGCGAATGTGACAGACGAACAATATTCTTGCACCCATTATCACCCACGGGATATACTCCGCCGTAATATTGGGACATGGCCTTTGGAAAATACACGACCATCGGCGAAAACTACGCGAAAGAATCCAGCATCTTAAATTAGAAGGAAAGAACTCAAATAACTTATGAAGGAGCTGTACCATGAGGAATAGCCAGATTGTGAAGGGAATTTGTATATTATAACATAGATCATAGAGGTTTGTTAGTAGTGTAATATGGTACTTTTTATACGAACAGTGTATAACTTGTAGAACTTTACAGCACACATATACGAAGTATCATATCAATTATAGATGCTAACTTGCGTCCATAAACTATCATCTCTGTAGTACTTCCATTTTCTTGTTATTTCTTAGCCATGGCTTTGACTTTGCTTGTTCTTAAATCTTGCTAGCCTTGACCTTGTTATACAAATATTGCAAAAAAAAAAAAAAAAGAAGAAGAAGAAGAAGAAGAAAGAAAAAAGAATGATGACAGCAATTAACTGTTCTTTGAAATCAGAAATAGGGCAAAACTGGAGCAATTAAGTTACAAAAATTCGTATATATTATATATAAAAAGTTACAAAAATTTAACTCAAGTTAATTTCATCAATCATCAAGCTTTGAACTGCGGCTCAGATGTGAACGTTATGTGGAGAGTGGACCTTAAGGAAAAAGAAGAGGTCATTTGTTGACCGAGGGGATGTCCACCCAAGTTGAGGTTATGCTAACTCTAAAGCTCTGGACTTGTTGAATACTTAAGTCTTGGGAGGATCATAACACTATTTTAGATTAAGCTAAAAAAATATGGAATTAGGGCTGGGCAGAATATCCAATTGCCGCTGATCGATTGCCTACCGACTTTCAGCGATTGGAAGTTGGAATAAAAAAAAATTTTGACGTCAGTTCGGTAGGCTGTTGAATTTTTATTTCTTCGGTTTACTAAACTGAACCGACTTTGACCTTCAGTTTTTACATCACTAGCTTATCTAAAAAACATGTCCAATAAACATTTATTTAGCCTAAAAAACAATCATTGGGGCCCATAAAAATATGTTAAGCCTAGGGGTGTAAACCCAATGACAGTTCTTGTGGCCAAAACTGAGAACCGGCTCTGGGGTCCCTGGTTATTAAAAAATACAGTTTTGGGCCTATTTTATGGACTTCATTTAAACATTTTTTGGGCTTTATTTAAACATTTTAAGCCATTTTTTAAGATATTGGGCCTCATTCAAGAAATTAAATCCTACCATATGCCAAACTTCCAAACAAAATACATATACATTTCAAAGAGCCACAAAATTTACATAATATAAAAACCATGCAGTTGAGCATGCAGCAAAGGCATGCAACGTCCACAAAACATATATACATTCAAACTATTTTGCCTTCCATGCAGGGCTGGTTGGAGCCTTAGGCGGATTGAGCGGACGCCTAAGGCCCCCAATTAAAAAAAAATAGGGGTAATTATCTTTTCCCTCATGAACTATCGGCCTATGTCATTTTGCCCCCATGAACTACCACCTCAACCAAAAAATAACATCAAACTATCATCTTTACATACTTGCCCCCTTCCGTCAGTCTAATTCATGTAAAAACTTAAATGCCCTAACTCAATTTCAAAAATTACATAAATATCCTCATTTAAAAAAAAAAAAAAATTGAAGAAAAAGGGGGTGGCGGCAGCCACCCCCTGAGGTGGCCGGATGGCCTGCGAGCCACCCCCAGAGGTGGCTCGCGGCCCACCCCGGCCTAAGGGGAGGCTGTGCGGCCACCCGGCCACCTCAGGGGTGGCGGCACCTTCAGTTTTTTTTTTTTTTTTTTTTTAATTTTAATATTTTTTATTCATTACTGTAGGGGCATTTTGGTATTTAAATCAAACTTAACGGTAAATAATAGCATATTCCATCCAAGTTAACGGGATTCCCTGACGGAAGGGGGCAAAGCAGTAAAGATGGTAGTTTGATGCTCTTTTTTGGTCGAAGTGATAGTTCGTAGAGGCAAAATGACATAGGCCGGTTGTTCATGGGGGGAAAAAAAAACTTTAATAAGGCCTAAATTATGGTAAAAATAAATACTTTACACCTCCCTGTGGTTAAAAAATTTATTTTTTGCATCATGAGTTTTCATTTTTTTCATAGGTAGTTTTTGTGCTATAGGAAAAGACGAAGATAGTACCTCCATCCAAAACTAACGGATTTTCATGTCAGCAACACGTGGTACCATTAAAATTGCGACACGTGGCTATTTTTTTTTTTTTTTTTTTTTTTTAATTTTGAGGTTTTTTCTTTTAAAAAAAATTAAAAATTAAAAATTGTAGGGGTGGCTGGGCCACATGGGGCCAAGGCCCTTGGGGGTGGTTTCGGCCACCCCCAAAACTGGCCTTGGAGCCACCCCTTGGCCAAAATAGGGGTGGCCAACCACCCTTATATGGCCCTAAATTTTTTTATTTTTTTAAAAAAGCCTCAAAATAAAAATATGGGAACCACGTGTCGCAATTTTAATGGTACCACGTGTTGTTAACATGAAAATTCGTTAGTTTTGGATGAAAAAAAATTAAATGATGACACATGCCACTCTTAATAAAAAAATATTAGTATATTAAAAATATAAATATAAATATCATTCTATCAGTGATGACATGGCACACTAATGGAAGCTATCAAGTATTTTGACGGGATTAGATTGTAGGAACTAAATTATTATTTTGGTCTACCCGGAGCACATTTGAATTATTTTGTATACCACATGGAGTGATTTATACATTATGCTAACCACATGGACTGACTTTACATTTTTTTTTTAAGTAAATTAAAACTTAAGAAATTAAATTGAAATGACATGAAAATTAGTCTTTTAATTTTTCCTTTTTATTTCAGAAATAAACAAGGAAAATAAAAAATTATCAATCACATTTCTCGAGATAGCTCATAAAAGACTTCTCTTTTCATATAAATTTGGAATCATTGCTGAAGCACGACATTGTTATATTTATAGAACAAGTATATGTGTTGGGACAGAAATTTCTTATAAATTGGTTTGTAGGAAATTTTCTACAACCCACATATAATATTGACATGTGTTTATTGACACGTGAGAATCACATGTTGTTTTAATAGCATGTACTTCCTACATGCTTTTTTAATAGCTTTAATAAAAAAAACATGTACTTCTCACATGCTATTTTTATATGTGGGTTGTAGAAAATTTCCTATAAACCGGTTTGTAGGAAATTTCGGTTGTTACTCAAAAGCTGTGTCGTTTAGCAGGGACGGAGGGAGGGGGGGGGCTGGCAGGGGCCATGGCCCCCCTCCCCACAATTTCCTTAAAAAAAAATATTTTTTTTTTAGATAGAAAAAAAAACTCTAAAAAATTAAAAAAATATAAGGTAAAAATCAAAATTTAGCTTATTTGGCCCCTACCAAATTTTTTTTTTTGCCATCGGCCCCTGCCCATAAAAACTTCTGGCTCCGTCCCTGTCGTTTAGACTAATAGCATCCATGCAGTAGTCTACACTACCGCATAAAAGCCGAATCCACTATATACATCCAAGTCTACAACCAAGCAAGACACACAGTTTAAACCAATGAATCTGGGGACTTGACCACTTAATTACTTAGCATTATTTATATATATAAAATTGCATTACTCCATCTTTCTATTCATGTGAGAGTCTCTACCACCATGCTTGGAATGACGTTAAAAAAAGAAAAAAGAAAAAAAAAAGTGCATATTCTGTTAAAGTATATTTGGATTATCCTGGAGTTAGGGATTTGATCATGAGTATTGTATTGCAATTTAATCTTTATCAAAAGCAATACAATGCTCATAAAATCTCTAACTTTATGGTAATCCAAATGTACTATAACATATTTGAACGGCCAATAATGCCAGCATAAATAATAAGAAAAAAAAAAAAAAAAAGCACTGGCAAACTTTTTATGCTTATTGGCCAATACATATGGCCGCTAAGATATGGAAAGTCTCAAAAGTCATCAAGGCCTTAATTATCAAAATTGAAGACATTAAGTTAAGTCAAGCGTTTCAAAGACAAAATAGAATGAAAAAAATAAAATAAAAAAATAAATGCTAAGAAGATATGGAAAGTCTCAAAAGTCATGAAAGCCTTAATTACCAAAATTGAAGGCCTTAAGTTAAGTCCAACGTTTAAAGAAAAAATACAATGAAAAAAAATATGCTAAGAATATATGGAAAGCCTCAAAAGTCATAAATGCCTTAATTATCAAAATTGAAGGCCTTACGTTAAGTCCAACGTTCAAAGACAAAATATAATGGAAAAAAATAAATAAATGCTAAGAAGATATGAAAATTCTCAAAAGTCACGAATGTCTTAACTGCCAAAATTGAAGGTCTTAAGTTAAGTCCAACATTCAAAGACAAAATAAAATAAAAAAAAAATAATAAATAAAGAAGCTAAGAAGATGGAAAGACTCTAAGTTTCCATTTCAAATCCTACTCTTTATAAGGAGGAATGCTAGAACATCTCAATAATACCAGGAGATGCTTTAGCATTCCATCCTATCAAAAATCCTATATATACTCTTTATAAGTTTCCATTTTTTTTATCTCAATTTTTCTATGCTAAGTCTTATTTGAATTTGAATTTCTCTCTTCTTTTCAATTTTCATTATTTCTTAATAACTTACTATTCAATTCCTTAAAATCATTCCAGAAATTTTTATTTTCAAAACTAAAAGTTTTAACAGAAATTTTACAAATAGAAGAAAATTCTCCAATTGACAAATTAAATTATATAAAAAGACTTGATTCTTTTCCTAATGCAAGTATCGCTTATAGAATTTTATTAACAATACCTATTACAGTTGCTTCTGCAAAAATAAGTTTTTCAAAATTAAAATTAATAAAATCTTACTTAAGATCAACAATGTCACAAGAAAGATTAAATGGATTAGCCATATTATCAATTAAAAAAGAAATGTTAAAAAACTCAAATATAAAAATTTAATAGGTAATTTTGCATCCCAAAAAGCAAGAAGAATGAATTTTAAATAAAAATAAAAATAAAAATAAAAATAAAAATAAAAATAAAAAATTAAATAATATTTAATTTTAAATAAAATGCCTCTCTTAAACTTCTTACCTAAGGCCCCAAAATATATCAAGCCGGCCCTGCTTCCATGGCAGAACCTTCAGAAACCACATCAAACCTCGACAAAATGTCAAAACCTCCAAAAACTACATCAAACCTCCATAAATGTGAAATTTAAAGATTAAGAGCAAGTCTAACAAAATTCAACCACCAATTTTAAATAAACCAGCGACTAAAAGTTCATAAACATATTAAACATTAGTAAACCTGCAATCTGGACCGGCTGCAAAACACTGACACCTAGGATAAAAACACCAAATAGAATGGTGAGAAATACACAGGATCTTTAAACCTAAATCAGATATCAACGGAAAAAAAAAAAAAAAATCAGGGGAAACCTCGTCGGAGTGGGGATGAGAAAAGTAATAGATGAGTTGGTTTGGCTAAAAGATATGGTATTTCCATTCTATTCTATTATTCTTTATATATATATATATATATATATATATATATATATATATATATATATATATATATATATATATATATATATATATATATATTTCTGATGTGTCAAATTTTTATTGGAAGCTACAAAAGTGGTGTTTTACAGTCCATCCTTATAGTAGGGGCTCTCATTAAACATATCTAAGCATGAACCGATTTCTGGTTTTCTGGAGCTCTGCTTTGAATCATCTATAACTATAATAGAAGAAGAAAAAAGAAGAAGAAGGAGAATGAGTTAAATGAATAAATAATTAAAATGAATTAATAATAATGAAAAGTAAATGAATTTATAACCATATACCATGCTTATCAAAGATTTCAATAATCTTCTCCAACTGCTGATTGTTCTTTAACCAGTCTTGTGTGCAAATCAAGGCCTTAACTGTTAATGAAGATAATGACCTTCTA